>PUFA01000303.1:0-600000 GCA_003508835.1 Eonycteris spelaea | reverse complement strand
TATATTGTGGTAATGGTTGTAAAATTCTGAATACTAAAAACCACTGACTTGTACATTGTAAATGAAGTTATGGTATATGACGTATCTCAATAAAGCTGTTTACCAAAAAAAAGTAGAAGGTATACTTAACTCATTAGACCAAAAAAACCTCCACTTATTTAATAATACATACACTGACACAGTGGTTTTACAAACCACTTCAGTCTTAAGAGCAATGAATTAGAATTTAGAATTTAAGATTTCATTTCAGTAAATATTTTATGGCTAAAAGTTTGAAACCATGACAAGTTTCCTCAACAATCCCCCACCTCAGGCTTTTCAGCAATATGAACATACGAAACATTACTTCAATACATGGTAAGGCCAAAATGCCACTGTCAATCAAAATCCTATTACCTTTGAGTAGAATTCATGGTGACTATTACAAAACATTCCAATGTATATATTACTACACAATATAGAGGAAGCTGAACCCAATGACCTTGATAACAAGGAATCTGAATCAGGATTTCTACATCACAAAAGTATCAAAGTTTTCTATTTATAAATAAATGGACTAATCCTCAACTAGAAATATGCATCAAAATCACCCATGGAAAGCTAAGCAAGGTTGGACCTGGTTAGTATTTGGATGGGAGACCACCTAAGAAGACCAAGCGCTTTTTTTTTTTTTGCAAAGGTCAGATAATTACTGTTTTATATTGGTGTAAAAAATCAATCAATCAATCAATCAATCACTCATGGAGCATTCTAAAAACAAGCTGGGCATTCCTCCTAACTTACTGAAATAGCTACCCTTCTATGTGTTTTTTATAAAGCTCTATACAAGATTTTTACATGCATTAAGAACCTGTGATGATAGTTACTCAAAGGTTCTTTCTAGCTTTAAAAAATTTCATTTGTGTAATCTAATCAGTTAAAATGTATCAACCACTAATACCACTCACTGTTACCCAGAGAAATGCATCATTGGAAACAATGAATTTTCAAAACATTACCATTTTCTGCAGCTCGTCGGCTCCTTCCTGAATTCTTTCACGATCATTGCTATCTACCACAAAAATAAGACCCTGGAAAAAAAAATTGTTTAAATAAACTATAACAGTTAAGCTTAAAGGATACATTATATATGAAACATTAAGGACAGGGAGCAAACCATACCAAGAAGCAAAACATTAGGAAGAAAATGTACCTTTATAAAAAGAAAGAATAAGTACAGGGCTCTAAGTATTGAAAAAAGCTGGGCACTATTTCTGATTTCAATATTTGAAATAAAAAGAAATCTCACTCTTCAACTTTGCCAAGAATAAATTTTATCCCATTCTCCTCCCTTCCCCCTGTGCCCTCCTCACACGTTTAAGTGCAGGGAAATAGAAGTTAAAAAAAAAAAAAAAAAAGGCCATAAAGTAGGGACCAAAGGAAAAGAATAAGCCAAATATCATAAAGATTCAGAATTTACTAACTAAACTAGCTTTTTCAAAGGCATGCACAAAGCATTAAAAAAAGGGGGGGGGGCAGCAGTTTTTATACACCTCATCAGGAAAAGTTAGCCTTGTTCCAGAATGTTGCCTGCCAACTCTAGAATCAGGGTAAGGAAATCTTAAGCAAAATATATCAAGAAAAATTCAAGGCTGATTTGACAAAAAGGAAGTTAGTAAACATTCTTAAAGATACTCAAAAATATTAGAATTCTCTACAACAAAATAAATGGAATTGGGAAGCGATCAGTTGAATTAAGACTTCTCTAAAATTTTGCAAATGAGAAAATATAAATTTTTCAACTGGAGAGAGGGCAGATTAATTTTATAGCTTTACTAAAATCTATTCCTGTTAATACTAAAGTAATTACTTTGAATATTCTCCCCAAAACCCTGACTGCTAAAGTATTTTTGAACATTCGTCAGTTTTACCACAAATTGTCTTATGCTATTACTTAAATAAGTAACTAGTTTAAAACCACTAAGGGCAAAGGGCTTTATCATTTTGTATTTATCTCTCACTAATACCACAGCACTGAGTTTGCCAGAGTACCTAATACTTATTTTAGGCTATGGTCATTAAATGACATAATTTCCTTTTAATCTAGCAAATTTCAAACCCACTTCCTTTATCTCTGTTGGAAATCATCATTTTAAACATCCTAACCTTTGAAAAACCTTTTGGTGCTATGAGAGCCAGTATAGCATAGTGAAGTAATACCCAAATTCAAATTTCAACACTACTTATTAGTAAATTACCTAATCCTCTTCTGTAAAATACTACCAACTTTGTAAGCCTATTTAAAATTAAATGTAATCAAAAAGGTATGCAAGAATCTAAAATTATGCTTGGCTTACCTTATCACAGACATTCAATGTTATCTTCTCTTTTTCCTCCCATTCCCAAAGCTATTCCTTTTTAGACTCTACTTCTCTAGAAACGGTGATGATGATTCTAAAAGGGATCCAATTTTTTTCTGTACTAATAATCCATTTTTATTGTTTTAAAATATAAGCGGTACTATCAGTCCCAAAGTAGCATTATTGAGAGGGAGAATTATTTTAGGAATAAATTCTAAATTATTCGCTTCCTTGGAAAGTGTAGAATCGAGAGTGTATTAAAGCTAGGACCCTAAAGATAAGCCTAGCTACTATAAGAAAAGGTTACTTAAATGACCAAATAATTACTTAATTATTTAGAACAAAATAATTGGAACTATTATAATAAACAACATGCTCTGGATTGTTAACATACGTTGGAAACATGGTTAAATGCATACTTTCTTGTAAATTTTATAGCTGAAAGAACTGGTCAAAATGTTGGAAAAGTCTACAGCCATGCCACCCTGAACAAGACCGATCCCGTCTGATCTTGGAAGCTATGCAGGGTTGGGGCTGGTTAGTACTTGGATGGGAGACCACCTAGAAAGACCAGGTGTTGTAGGCGCAAAAAATAAAAAAGTAAGGGATTGTAAGCTGACAAGATCCTTGTAATCTGTAAGGTCAACCAAGGGTTGCCTCACAATGAATGAATGAATGAATGAATGAATGAATGAATGAATATGCTAGAAAAGATAGCTTTAAGAGTTTAGCTGTGATTATATCAGGTAACACATAAAGCTTTCTCCAGCAAGAATGAACTCCCTAGGAAGAAATACTTGAACTTTTGATTCTAAGGTGATCCAAAGAGGCCAGGAGTGGATCTAATCCCAAATTAAGTAAGTAAATTACAAAGCATTCTTAACAAATCTAGAGATAAGAGAAGGTTAGCCTTGGTTAAGAATTATAAGGTTTAGGATTAGCAAAGTTTTACTTCATACCTAATTTTATTTCAACATCCTGTTTCCAAAATGAAATGCCTATGACTGACTTACTTTTAAAATAATCTAAACTGTTAAGTACATTCGGGAAAAGTATCAATTAAAAAATATGGCCATATCCTAATAACTGAAGTTGGGTAACAGATATTTGGGAGTTTATTATGTTATTCTCTCTTCTGTTGTATATTTGCAAATTTCCATAACAACTTTTTTAAAGCATGTGACTCCTAACAAAATATCTTTTCTAACCACAGCTATGTTAATGAAAAAAACATTCTAATTTTTAAAGAAACAAGCATTCCACTTAACATGACATCCTACTTAACTGGTTGTTCCAGCCACTCACCTAGGGTACTCATTGCCACCTAGTGGCAATACACCTCACTTGAATACAATGTTAAAAGAATTGGGAGACCAAGAATGAATTACTGACATCTGCAAATCTTAAATATATGAAGTACTTGTAACATCATACATTACTTTGGAAAACACAACAGAGTCGGAACCAGGTTAAACAGAAATGCAGAACAAGAACTAGCTCTCCAGTATTAGGTAAGTCATTCCAAGCTTCAGATTCCTCATATGTAAAAGTAAGAAAAGAGCAATGGTTCTCAAGAGGGAGGAATTTTGTCCTCAGGAATTATTCTGCAGGATGTGGAGACATTTTGGGTTGCTGAAACTGGTTTAGGGGGAAGGAGGGTACTGCTATTGGCACATAGTGGGCAGAAGCCAGGAATGCCGCCAAACATCCTACAATGCAAAGGAAAGCACTCCTTTACCCAACAACAAAGAATTATTCAGCCGAAAAGTCAACAGTGCTACTGCTGAAAACCCCTGTACTTGAGACTTGCTCCTAAAAATAAGGTCCTAAACCAGCGGCATCAGTACCACCACCTGAGAACTTGCCAAAAATCTCAGGCCTTACTCAGCCAGGCCATACCAAATTGATCTGTATTTTAATAAACTTATATGTAAATTAAAGTTTAAGAAGCACTACTGATGCCTAGTTTATACTTCCCGAGATTCTGATTCACGTGGTCTGAGGTTATGATCAAAGGATTGGGATTTTTAAAGCTCCCCAAGCAATTCTAACATGCAGCGAAATTGAGAACTTCTGTCTCTTCCATGCCAGTATTATATATATACTATGATAATACAAAAATACCTTAGAAATCAACAGCGCAGATCTATCTTAATGTCTTAGTTATATACTTTAATACAGAAAACAATGACAAAAACGAAGGACGATTGTCTTACATTCATTATAACCGTAATGGAAGTTACACAGACCTTACTTCCTAAACTAAGAACAAAATCAACGAACTACTGATGAGACATCTTAATTCAATCTTGAGAAACACCCCCCACCCCCACCCGATCTTCCAAAATATTACTATGATAGCTATGTAACTCTTCTACCCTCGGCAATTTTAGCCTTCAAAGGCATAAGTGAGACATTTCACTGAAGAATATGGAAATAGTAGAAAGAAGAATGGTAACTCATACAGTACACACAAACATCCAGTTAAACAGCAGAAATGAACACAAACTTTAGAGCATGAAACCTATAAAGAAAAGTTATGAAAATGTACCATATTTCTTACCTGGGTATTTTGGAAGTAATGCCTCCAGAGAGGCCTTATTTTGTCTTGACCGCCAACATCCCATACTGTAAAACAAATGTTCTTATATTCTACTGTTTCCACATTAAAACCTACAAAGAAAAAAAGATTGTTGTGCACAATGTCATTAAGAAAATAAACCTCTTCATTGTGGAACTCTCAGGATTTTTTAAAGTCCTACTAGGTAATCAACAAACTTAAAAACCTACAAGTTATAATGATGGATACATGACACTGTACATTTGTCCAATCCCATATAATGTACATTAAAAGTGAACCCTAAGGTAAATTATAGACTTTGGGTGACTATGATGTGAATATCTAGGTTCATCAATTTTAACAAAATGTACCACTCTTGTGAGTGAATGGGGGAAAGGGTACGCATGCGTCATTGGGGCAAGTGATATATGGGAAACCTCAATTTTTCATGAACCTAAAACTGCTCTAAAAAATTAAGACTTTAAAAAAAGAGCAGTTTCAAAACTGAACTGTATTCTATTTTACTTTATAATATATTGTCATAATATAAATTAAAGTTATCTGTAAACTTTCTTACCAATGGTAGGAATGGTGGTGACTATCTCCCCTAACTTCAGCTTATACAGAATGGTCGTCTTGCCAGCAGCATCCAATCCAACTAGAAAAAGACATCACAGATTTTAAAGTCAGACCAAAAGCACACATTAAGAAGTAATTCTAAAATAAATTTATAATTTGAAAGCTAAAGTTGAATGGGCAAGGCGCAAATGAGTTAGAAATGAAATTACCTCATTTCTGATTTGCAAAGGCAATACTTCTACAGAAAGCCTTTTCATTTTTCCTTCTAAACCTAGAAATATAGCATGTAGCAATGAAAAGAAAAGAGTACCTGGCTGACTCGGGCTCTATTCCCTAGATTTGCTTTGCCACAAAGTAGTCAAATGCCTTTAAAGAAATCACTTTAGGAAACTGAGGTCAGAGAATTAGCTTTATAAAATAAGGGGATTGGATTAGGTATTCCACAATCTCTTCCAATTCAAG
Organism: Eonycteris spelaea; assembly: GCA_003508835.1. Taxonomy (NCBI): domain Eukaryota; kingdom Metazoa; phylum Chordata; class Mammalia; order Chiroptera; family Pteropodidae; genus Eonycteris; species Eonycteris spelaea. The sequence goes on along the minus strand of PUFA01000303.1, from coordinate 594,060 downwards.
TCATTAATTCTATGAACTACTATCATTTTTAAAAACACAAATTCGAACCACCTAGGAAGACCAGTGCTGTAGGTGTAAAAAATATAAAAATAAAAAAATAAGGGATTGTAAACTGACAAGGTCCTCGCAATCTATGAGGTCGACTAAGGGTTGCCTCACCTAAAAAACAAACAAACAAACAAATAAATAAATAAACACAAATTAGGAACTGAGTCAGAGAACACATAGCAACAAGTAAATAATTAACTGTAAGGTTCATAAACTCAATATCCTTTTATGTAAAGAGCAATTTAGAGTAAAAGGTTTCAATGTACGGGTAAAAAACAATGCCCTGGTCTCCTTAAATTGTAAGAGAAGGCCAATTTTATTCCTACCTAGTTCCATTTCCACATCAAATGTGCAGAAATGAGAACAAAGACTTAATTTAGGTTGTAAAACTGGCCCTATCATATTCATCTCCAATATAAGTCATGTCTAAATTCTTAAAATTAGAGGCAAATACAAGTACAAAGGAATGTGCTTGTTTCTGGGGGAAAAAAACACCACATACTAAAACAAGAGGCTTTACCACTTTATTACAGTGATAGTGAAGAACAAATTAAATCTCTCAAAACCTGCATATTCTCTATTGTTTGCTAAAACCTTCATAAATGGAAGGTCAGTATCTAACAACCTCATTGGATGTATAACTGCTCTTAAAATAGCCACATTTGTCCACCAAGATTTCTGCTGTCAGATTTTGAAATTCAACTGAGTATTGATTTAAGCAAGGATGTTTCAATATTTAAACCAAAGCAATATTTGGCACATGAAACCAATGCCTTTAAGTTAAAAAAAAAAAAAAAAACTCGCTTCACTTATCTAATTTACATTCCCCTGCAAGTAAGTTTAGCTTTTATCAATTCAAAACAGAACTAAAGGCTACAAGCAATTCAAACTCCTACCCATATGACAACCCTTTATACTGTGCATCCATAAAGGGTAGCTTTAAGATCTCCCTGGAAACTTAGGTATCTTATTATTCCAGTGTCCTCTAATCAAACTTTGTTCCCCACTTCTTCATACCAGGATTCATGTTTATTCTCTCCAAGTACTATAACATACTCACTAGTCAGAGTGAGCAGGCCGAGATAAGCCCTCATTCATGGGCATGAAAAACCACTGCTACCAGGAAGTGTTTAATTTTTTGAGTATGGGACAGTAAAAAGATCAGAAAACATACACAAATATGATTAAACAAATACTATTAAGCCTAAGTCAGAATCGAAACTGAGATGCCAATTAGAAAAAAACATGTTAGATTTTGAAAAATATAGTACATGCCAGTCCACAGTGGAGGTCTAACTGGATCTCATATTGCCATTTAAAAACAATGTAAATCCAAAAATACTGACAGAGAATGGAAAATATCCAGGATTAATTATGATTATATAACAACTTTAAGTTACAGAAATCTAATCTTTCTTTTAATAAAAGCTGTATACCTGCTTGTATACCCAATTAATATTCTACTTACAGTTTTTTTTTTTTTTACACAAAAACATTTGTTACTGTCATTAAAAAAGAACACATTTTCTCAAGTCGATTTCCTTTATTAAAATGCTGGGCTGGTTACAGTTCCTGATGCATAAGCCAGGAAGATGACTGCTTAAGAGCTTTGAATATGTTTTATATACTTATATTTATTTTTGAAGGGGGAGTTTACAAAATAATGCAACTGTATGGTTTTTAAGCATCCATGAGTATTTTTAAAAAAAAATCATAAGACAATTAAATGACTTGCAGCCACACAGAAGATTCTAAAATCACAAAGGTATCTTATACCCAAAATGATACTGTTGTATAAATGCAAACCAGTTTTTTTCAAAAAAGGTATTTCTATTTTAAGATTTAAGATGCACAAATTAATGTACCATCACTTAAAATTCATTACATAGTTCTTTACTTAAAAACATGTTGGTCTAACAATTTTGGATAGTCATTTCTTAAGTTTGTATTTCCTTAATTTTTCAGTATCTGGCAATGAGTCTTCTCCATGAAAATGAAACTATACCCAATTCTCAACCAGCCAAGATAAAGACTCTATCTGTACAGTCCAGTTATGTCCTCCCCTCCCTCTCACCCTATAAACAACTCAGTGTATTAAAAGATAGACTGGAATTATTTGTTCTTCTTAACTGGACCTACACTTTAACCAAAGTGTTAGCAGCAAAACTACCCTCAAAATCTTTGGCAATCATTAAAAATATGTTTACCAAAGTATGGCAGCTAGATTCCAATTATCTCAACCTGGAGGAAAAAAAACAGATGCAGTAAGGGAAAAGACTGGGAAAAACTATTTTCAGGTATGTAAAATTCCAGACATGGTATTTTTCTACATGTTCTCCTTTTCTTTAAAATTTTCTATAAGGAAGCTTGAAATACAACTTCATAATTTAAAACTGAATGCTTATTACTGTGTTCCAACCACAATACTAGGTGATTTCATACATCTTTGTAATTTAATCCTTACAATAACCCTCTATCTTTCAGATACAGCAGCTAAAGTTCAGAAATGTACCTAGAATCACAGGAGTAGTAGAACAAGTATTCAGATCCTAGGTCTTTTGGAGAAATTAAATCCCTCATACAGAACTGGTGGGAATGTAAAATGGTGTAGCTGCTTTGGAAAATAGTTTGTCAGTTCCTCAAAATATTAAACATAGTTAACCTATGACCCAACAATTCCACTCCTAGGTATTTACCAGAGAATTAAAAACATATGCCCACACAAAAACTTGTTCATGAATGTTCATAGCAGTATTATTCATAATAACCAAAAAGTAGAAACAACCATTTCCATCAACTGATGAATGGAAAGCAAAATGTGGTATACCTCTACAAAGGAATTACTACTATTCAGCCATAAAAAGGAAGTACTAACAAATGCCATAATACTGATAAACCTTGAAAACATTATGCTAAGAAGCTAAAGGTCACATGCTGTATGATTCTATTATATGAAATATCCTGAATAGACAAACCATTAGAAACAGAAAGCAGATGAGTAGTTTTAAGAGGAATTGGAGGGTGGGGGGCAATGAGTTGCAGGGCCTGGGGTTTCATTTTGAGCTAATGAAACTGTTCTAGAATTAAGACAGTGGTGATGTTACACTTTGTGAATATACTAAAAACCACTGACCTGTACACTTTAAAGGGATGAATTTCACGTTATGTGAATTACATCTCAATTAAAACAAACAAACAAACGAACAAAAAAACAACCTAGGTTTGACGCCAGAACTCTCAAATAGTGTTTATATATCTTGCCTTCGAATTTTTTTGGTGGAGACACTATCTTAATATTTTCTCTAATTCCTTAGAGGTATGACCATCAAAACAGAAACTAAGGCTGCATTATAATGAACTTAAGTTTTGCTTCTATCCAATAGATAAGAATACCTGTACTCTGATCAATGTTTTAATTGGCAGCAAGTTATCAATGGCTCTGACAGCCACATTTTATAACAACATAAGAGTGTGTATCTAAGGATGGTTGTACCAACTTCCAGTAACATGAAACTAAAGATTTTGCCTTTTCTATTGTGTCCCTGGTATCACCTAATTAATCAAAGGGGCCTTTCCTTTTAATGGCTGGCAATTATGTTTTCAATTAATGGCCTAAGAAAATGCTCATAATAAGCTAAATAAAAAAAACACACACACATAACTATATATCACAACTATAAGTTTTGGGGAACCAAAAACCTCTTAAAAGGCTAGAGTAAATATAACAAATATTATCAATAGTGAAATGGTAGAATTATTGGATAGCCTTTATTTTTTCAAATTTTCTAAATTTAACAAAAAGGATATTTTTAGAATAAGGATGAAAATTTAAAATTACAAAATAAATGTATTTTACAAAATATAACTAGGGGAAAAGTATGAAGTACCAGTCTTGAGCTTAAAGTCTAACTTAATATATTGGCAATATTTTCAAATTAGCAAATAGAGTAACCTCCCTCCTGAACCTCTCTGGTCCCAAAAAAAACTAGTCACATATAAGGGTAAGGCAGAACTTTACTGGTATGAACAATCTTAGAAAGCAACACTTCCAGCTTTTCAACAGGAACTCACAAGTTCAAAGAGTAGAATTAATAATTCCTCTACAGAAAATAATAGTGTTTTTAGATATACACAATATCTGAGGAGTCATTTACCAAAATTACTTCTAATCACAGATCAGGATATGGAGATCAGACTAAAAACAGGGTAATGCAGGGCTAAATGAGAAATATAAGGTAGAAACTTTGAATTTAAGCTCAATGTTATCAATCATGAGTGATTTCTCCTTAAAAAAAAAAAAAACCACAACTTCCGTCAATCTACACTTTGACTTTAAATGACATCGTGTTTTTTAAATTTCTTAATTAGTTAACTACAAGCTCTAACTTCAAACACCTTTCTAAATTACTTTTAACTTTTGAGAGAGTGGGCATAGAAATAAAATTATAACTTCTCCACAGTAATTTGGCAAACCAGACTCTAGCTAACTGCTATCTTTTAATAATGAGTCAAGGTAGTAAAATCTGAAAAAGTTACCAACTCACAAAGACAAGAATTTATCTACCCCTTTTAAAGAAGAAGAAAGCACAACATCTGCCAGAGAATATTAATATGGAAAAAAACCCATTAACCATTCTAATACTTCAATAAGGGCAGACACCTTAAGAGTGATGTTATTTATGCAGTCACTCATAAAGCAGGACAAAAAAATCTAATTATCAAACTTCTAAATCACCTCTTTCCCTATCCATGCACACATCCTTCACATGGTTATACTTCATTTGATGAGTTATCATAGAAGTTGACCCTGTGACGGAAGTGTTTTTAATCAAGGAAACTTGATTAGCCCAAAACGAAAATACAAAATAAGAATAGCAAACCTGAGTAATAAAACACTTAGCATAAAATGAATAATTCCAAATCATGACTTCTATCCCTTGAGCAAATGCACAAAGTTAAACACTTTTCCATTTTTTTTCCATCATTTTTTGGGAGTAGGAGGTGGAATGCTACCCGAATATAGACAAAATAGAGAAGTGCTTATAGCATAATTCTACTTTTCCTCTCCTTCTGAAACTTTTGGCCATCACAAAAGACTAAGAAAATGAAAAACAGCAATTCATTTTCAATAAATCTTCAGTAAAAGGACCAACCATTCTACATTGCCAGAACATACTAGTTAATCTCTTTAAGGAACAAGCTGAAAATTCATATACCACAGTCCAAAGTCCTCCTACTGACTTCGGATTCTTTTTTAAACTGCTACTTTTCAGCGACTTTTAAAGCTTAAACAATGCTTGCCCCACTAAAATTCTTCTTCATAAATAAAATCTGAGAAACTTTCAAAAAGAAAATATTTTCATTTACCTTTGTGAATGAACCATTAACAACTGTTTCATGAATTGTGAAGAAGCTGGAATAACAGTAAAGCAAAAAAAGAATCAAATGTGTATACCTTTAATCTTCACACACCTTGAAATATTACTGTACCTTGCTTGGGAAAATTATCAACGGTAGAACCCGAAAATGAAACTTTTTATCCCCTCCACTCTCTCCAGAAAACAAACTAATGAGCCAACAAGTTTCAATGTTTAAAGTTAGAGGAACTCCTTTTAGCGTTATTCAGGTCAATGGGGCTTAACTATGATGCAGACAACTCACACAGTTCTATGGGGGAGGGGTTGCTTCCATCACAAGTGACAAGCCCCTTCTCTCTCAGCTGAGTAAAAAGACCCCGAAAAGCAATTTTTTTAAAGCATGTTTTTCAAAGGAATTTTTAAAAACCTTTGTAAAGCTACCCTAAAATTAAGTCATGATATTCAGTTACTGAAAATTTGTTATCGGCTCTAAAAAAAATTAGTTTGTTAGTTTTTTTCATTAAACCTTAGCCAGTGGGCTAATAAAATTACTAACAAAAAAAATTTTTCTAAAATCCAAAGAAAGGAACCGAATATATTTAGTGTTTGAGAGGAGCCAAGAGAAACATATTCATGAAAAAGTTAGTTTTCAGGATACTAACAAGGAAAATTAAAATATATGAAGCGGAATTCAGCGCGACGCAAAGTTTAGCGAAGTGAGCGCTGAGGACTCCGGACTCGACTGAAACCTCGGGTGCTCCTTTGCCACCGCACTGGGCCTGGTCACTTCCTCCCACGGCCAGTTCCGAGCTCTCGGCGACCGTTCGTTCACATACCACTGGCGTGTGCAGAGTGTGTACCCAGGGCGGAAAGGGGGAGGAGGAAGGCTGGAGTAGCTCTGCCTCCCTCCCAACCGCTGCCTACACCCGTGGAAAAGAGGAGCCAGACGCACTCTCAGAATGGGCCTTGCCAGTGTCTTCCGGGCTCTGCGAGATCCGAGAATTCGCTTCTCCCACATCTCCACCCCATCTTGTTGGGCTTTTAATAAGATCAAGGAGCGAAAGCCAAACGCAGGAGGACACCTTGCAACACGCCGCTGCCCGGCCTCTAAGACAGGTCTGCGATGCCCAACCACCCTTCGCCCCATTGTTCCCCTTAAGAGTGCCTCCCGACCCCCAGCCGGCCGCCCCTCCCCACCACAGCCGGCGGAGGGAAAAACAGGCCCGCAGGCCGCCCCAAGCGTAAGGAACCGGCCTTCCGCGACCCCCACTAGGGCCGGGACTCGGTTTTCAGTCGCTCACTCACCCATCAAAATGCGCATCTGTTTCTTGCCAAAGAGGCGGGAGAAGAGGGAGGAGATGGTGAGGCCCATGGCGGTAGTGGCACTTGCGATGGGCAGGAGCAGAAGGGGTTTGGAGCGTCCCCGGGCCTTCTCCTTCCAAGCTCCCGGCAAACTGAGCGAGAAAAAGAAGCTAAGGAAGAGAGACGGCGACAGGAACTGCTCGCTAGCTGGCGTGTCGGACTAAGCCCCAGGTCAGGTACTAGCGGGGCGCGGACCTGCTCTACGACTGGCGCGGCAGCTCCGGCTCTAGTATTAAGGCTTTCGCTGTGCCACGTCACTCGGCAGCCGCGGCGACTCCGGCAGCGGCCCGGCCCCTCCAACGCGGACAGAATCGCGTCAACCGCCGCCCCATCCCCCTGCACTTCCGGTGCTGTCCAAACCATTGCGCCTGCGCACGGAACGGATTGGCCGTCTTCGCTGACGAGCATCTTTGGTCGCCGCCATCTCCGGGACGTGGCTCCTGAAGCAACGCGAGGCCAGTTGGCACATGCGTACTGGGAGACAAAGCCCCACAATGCTTCATTTTTATCATTTCCAATCAGAATTAAAGCGAGACGCTTCCGCCCGGATAAGTGCAACCAGGAGGTTGTAAACCTTGCTTGCGGAAAGGTGGGCTGTGCTTTGTGGGTTTGGTACTTAACTTCTTTCTGCCTTTAGGGCGTCGTCCTGTAACGCGATGCGCGTTGGGAATTCCCCTTTCCTACGAACGTACACGTTGCACGTGCGGGATCAGACACTTGCCCTAGCGGAGGAGTGAAGTAGGGCCCTGCTTTTCCATGAAATAAGTGATTAAAAACTGACCTGCAGGCGGAGAGCCTATGTCAACCGATGAAGAAGCCAAGCTTACTTTTCAACCCCCACGTCATATTGATGATAGACATAGATTAGAGAATCCTGTCAAGACAGAACTCGGACATTTTCAACGACTATTGCAGCTTTTAAGAGATGCCAACGGGAGGCTTGCTTTTCTAGCTTCTCACAGAATCATGTACGATTGATTTGTTGAAGTGGGAAGCCTCCCCATTTAAAAAGTATTTATAACCTTAATGTTCTTCTGATTACAAAATATATTAAAGGAAGCAAGTTCCCCATAATCTTCGCCCCCTCCCATTTAGTTTTTCCACACTGTTGGTGCAGTTTATGATTAGTGTCCCTTACCTCCACTCCTACCTTAGTTAAGTCATGCTCACCCATTCTTCAGGTGTTTAAAGTTAACTCCTTTGGAAATACTTTTTGACCTCCTGACTAGATAAATAACTCAAGAATCATAACGGCTCTTAATAATCATTTACTTTAAATATTACAATTGACAACCTTCCTCTCTCTCACTTGTCTGGAAATGCTAATAAGGCAGAACTCCAGTCCGTTTTTATATTCCATTGTATTTTCCTGGATTTGACACATCATGACGCTTAAATATGGTTAAATAATAGCGGGATGCTGAATAAACTGGTATATCCATACTATAAATGGTGTTATGAATTAGAGTGATGTAGAACTACAAATTCTAATGAAAAGATCTAGATACTGTTAGTGAATAAAGCTAAATAATGACTAAGTACTGTATTTCCCCGGGTGGGTGGTGTGTGTGTGTGTGTGTGTGTGTGTGTGTGTGTGTGTGTGTGTGTGTGTGTGTGTGTAATGCAGAACAAGAACTTTGAAGTAGAATCTGCAATGGTTAGTGGTTACCTGTTTAACGTGTGGAGAGAGGAGGGAACCTTCCCAGGAAGTAAGGGAACCTGGTTTTGCAGTAATAGTCAAAAAGGAGCTTTATCTGTACTTTTAAAAAATCTGCTTTACTCAGATATAATTTACATACAATAAAATTCACTAACTTTAAGTGTACAATTTGATGAATTTTAACAAATGTATATATGGCAGTGTAGCCAACACTATAATCATATCAATCATTTTTATTACCTCGAAAAGTTCCCTCATACTCCTTCGTAGTCATCCTCTTCTCTCACCTCCAGCCCCTGGCCCATTATTGATCTGCTGTCACTATACCTGTACCCTTTCCAAAATTCCATATAAATGAAATCAGACGGTATGTAGGCTTTTGTGTGTGGCTTTCTCTGAGCATAAAGATTATGAATGAGATTCACCCATATTATAGCGTGTATCAATAGTGTGTTCTTTTTTATTACTTAGTATGCTGTTGTGTGGATATACCACTATTTATTCATTCACCAGTTGATAAGCTTTGGGTTGTTTAAAGTTTTGGGCTTTTATGAATAAAACTTTGAACATTTTGGTACAGGTGTTTGTGCATCTGTATTAATTTATTTTTACAAGGTGTATTTATCCATGTACTACTTACATAATTTAAAAAATAATCGAATGGTGTTAACCACTGTTTTACATATATTCTAGATTTTCCTCTGAAATATTAATATCTCTATATAAATGTTCATGGGATTTTATAGTGCAAAGCAACTTCTTTTTCAATTAAATAATATACTATGGACATATAAAAATATCACTACTTATGGATTTAACTCATTCTTTTGTTTTTGTAGAGAGTTTTTATAAGTTTATTTTAAGCCAAAACTGATGACAGTTGCTGGGAAGCAAGGCCTCAAATGCTCCCTAACTCATTTTTTAAGAGCTACATTCCATTGTATGCATGTAAGATAGCTTATTTAACTGATTTCCAATTCGTAAAACATATATACTCTTTGATCCAAAACTTACACTTCCAGGAATTTATGATAATGAAAATTTCCCTCAAGTTTGCTATGTGGTACTTGTAAGAAGTTCAGTGTTCATTTCAACATTGCTTGTAATGGAGAAAACTGGAAACACCAATTTTTCTAAAAAGAATATTTAATCCCCCTTTCTCTCCCTCACTGATCACTAGCCTAGATTCCATTTTAGTTTTTGCTTTGCTACATTTTACAAATTCACAATGACAAATTAAGACAGGAAATTAGACCCATTGCCAGAATAAAGATTTCATCTTTTTTCCTAATAGTGCTGACTAGGCACTCTATAGTCGTTTGTTCCAACTAGCACATTCTGCAGGGTGGGTTTGAAAAATCTGCAGTTTCAAAAAGAGTAGGCTGTTTTCTACTGTTGATGGCCTGTTGAATATAGCTCCACTTGGTAGAACTACCCTTCAGAAACTGTCATTTCTCAGTAGTAATCCTGGGCAATCGAAAGTAAAAACAACTTTACTCAGGTGGATAAGGTAAAGCCATTTCATATTCTACAATGAATTTATCCTGCCTTCTTTTTAATTTCAAAATATTCCAGTGATAAAATTTCTAAGCAAGTTGAAATTAAAAGTAATTAAACATACATTTAAAGAAAACCAGGGAAACGCAAAGGGAAAGCCATTGGTTTTCTGCACTCAGACTTTTAAACTCTTTAGGCAATTTAATAGAAATCTTTATTAATTTCTGGTGCGAAGCAAAATACTAATTAATTTTGAAATAACCTAGTCTTGCAATTACTTCAGAGATCCACATATTCCTAGAATTTAACTTAAATGGAATTAAAGTCTGTCTCCCTTGTAAAGAATATTCCTTTGCACTGGAGATACATGTAAAGAGTTGCTTAGCAGTTGAATAACTTAAAACTGCATTTTGGAAGCTTGCTAAATTAAAAAAAAATTCTTGTATCATTCAAGTAGCCTTTATGTCTGTTTGGAGTTTTATATGGAATTCTTTAAAACAATTTTCACCTGATTCTAAGGGTATTTTCGAATTGACTTAATTTCTCAAAACAAATGAAAATGGATCCCCTTCCTTATCACTTCTTCCAAATATTAATCCGTATTTTCTCTTTAGTTAAGCAAAATAGATGGAAAGAATTTTGATTTCCACCTCTCGCCTCCAAATCCTAACCCTGGCCCAAATAAAAAAAAAAAAATGAAGATAGAATAATTTTTCAGATTACCATTTAAGAGGTGCTACATATCAAATAGCTCATGGAAGTTATAAAACAAGATGTTGATGGCTAACTGAAATGTCTCTAATGTAAAGATAAGGATAATCAGAGCCAGAAAGGTTAAGTAACCTGCGCAAGGTCTCAAAGCTAATAAGCAGAACTGGGATAAGAACCTATTTCTTCTGATGTCAACACCCTTAACCATGATAGTTACTGTGTTCTTATTTTTAAAAATGAGAAAATTGAGCATGAGCGGGGAAAAATGCTATTGTTTATTAATCACTTACCATGTACCAAGTCCTATACTTCAGTTAATCCTAACTACTTTGAGCAAGGTGTTATAAGGTTGTGCCAACTCTAAAGCATGTGCTCGTAGACAAAATACTACACTAGATGTTACGTTTTCTTTATCTCTAATTTTTTTTTAAATGAGATCTTTTCAATTACACATGTATATTTATGTTCTAGTCATTTAAATTTAATAATGTAACATTTTTGCTGGTTGTCCCATTAGAATGCAAGCTTCTTAAGGAAACCATATCATTTTCTTTGAAATTTTTAAAGCACTTGAGAGTATGTATTCTATAAATAGTGCTAATATTTAATAGCAACAACAAATATTGGGTACTTACTGTCCGCTAAGCATTGTGCTTATATCCCATTTAATCTTCTCAGCAATTTAATCTTTGCCATTCACCTTGTTCGCTGCAAGAATTACACAGCTGTTTCTAGTCTACTTATTAGTTGTACAATAGTGTAATTTTGCCCTCATTCTCTGCCCTCACAACCTCTGTAAATTATTATTGCCCCCGCAACCTCTGTAAACTACTATTTCATTCTCTAACTTAACTTATCACTGATCTTATTTAAAGTTCATGTTTTCTGGACATTTTTATCTGCAATAGTGGAAATGTATCTATGATTCTACAAAGAATCTTGTCCACACATTTTCTATCCCAGAAGGGGAGTAGTAGGTGGATTCGCTGAGTCTTTGGATAGTTGTAACCCAACCTGTTACCTCTCAGCAACTCAAAGCCTCTGCCATGAAGTTAAGGCCTTTCCTTCGTTTCAATGCCTTTTATTGTCTTTCTTTTTTTTAAGTTTTATTTATTCCATGTGATATTGTGGGAGGGTCTGTATAGCTGGATCTATGCCTTCATCTTTCCTAGGAGAGTTTTGTGTTTTTAAATAATTTTGATAAACACTGCTGACTGGAAGAATATAAAGTCTTCCTGACTTTACTAAGTCGACATTCACCTAATTCCTGAACTTAAAACATTTCCCACTTTATTTGCTTCATAGATTTTTACATAAGTTTTAAACTATTTTAAAGTTTCTTGCAGGAAACTTCAAAAAAAATAAGAAATACAACTACTTGACTAGTTTCCTTCAAAGAATTTATAGCAGTCACATTCCCGACTTCTGGAAGAACAGGTTCTCTGTTTTTCTGGATCCTTTAAAGCATATGAGAACATATCTTGAGGCCACTATTCTACCAAAATTTGTATTACCACCTAACATTGATAAAAAGTTTCACAGTTAGAGAAATTAGATAGCTTAAAGCTAAATGTCTAAGACTACTTTGTCCCATAGCAATATTAATGAAATAAGGTTATTTCACAAAACCTTCCCATTGCCCAAATCTCCATCCTGACTGTATAAATACTTGAAATGTCTCACAATTACATATCGTCCATGCTACAAAACATAGACATGAGAGAAGTTACTTACAAAATGTATTTTTTCCTCCAAAAATTAGATTTACTGACTCATGTAATCCTGTCTTCTTGGTAAATGGTTGATAGTGTTAGTAAAATAATCACCAGACATTAAGTTTATAATCTATATGGCTCTTAAATTTTAACATGCATCAGAATTCCTTGGAGCGCTTATTAAAACCAAATTACTGGGGTCCTTGCTTCTAGTCAAGGTCAAGTAACAGGGACCAGATTTACAATCTCACATAAAATAATCAAAACCAAACAAACCAGGTAAAATATAATATACAATGGTGATCAAGACAATGAATACCAGGCAGTGAAGGACAATGATTCCTGAGCCTGAGGTTGTCCCAGTTTATTGCCTTGAGATTGTTTCCAGGCCACAGCATGGAAAGGGGGAACAGAGGAATTTCCTGGTGAACTCTCTAAACTGAAAGTCTGGGGAAACCAAACTTTAGGAGAGAACTCCAGAAAGGAGAGCAGCACAGAAGGAAAAGACCCTTGTACAGAAAGAAATATGCAGAGGGTTCCCCTAAAATATTCAGCAAAATACTGTTCAGCACATGCATGTGAGGAAACTACCCAAAGCAAAGAAAGGAACCATCGAAATCAAAGGAAACAGTGTCCAGGGTAGGCTGGGAACAATGACTATTCCCATCAGCCAGATTGAAAAAAACTAATAATTTATGGGATAATGGGTAGAGAACTCAAGAAGGTCTTGCCTCAGTAGTGAAGAATAATTAGTTCTAGACTGAGCACTGCTTCAGATCTACCCAGCAAGTCGTAAAAGACCCGAAAGGACCAAATGGGTTCCAAGTGAATTAACTGCATTCTAGAATGCTCAAAAATATTTGTAAGAATACAAAAATATCCAATACCCAACAAGAAACAAGGCATCTAACCTAAGATCAGGCATGCAAAGAAGCAGAAACAAATGACCCATAATAACAAGATAGTCAAAACCAACTCAGAACTGACACATATATCAAATGAGCAGACACATGGAAAACCTAAAGACGTAAATTGAACGAGAAATAAAAACTACAATGTCTAAGATGAAAAGTGATGGAATTAGCAGATTAGACAGTACAGAAGGAAAGATAAATGAACTTAAAAGGCGTAGCAACAGAAACTGTCCAAAATGAAAAAGAAAGTCAAAACAAAATAAAAACATGGAGAGCATTGGTAAGCTGTAGGTAAGCAGCCTAATACATCAATAATTGAACCCTGAAAGAAGGAAAGGGGGGAGAGAAAAAATAGTTGAAGAAATAATGGCCAAAACATGTCTAAATCTGATAACAACTATAAAACCGTATGTCCAGATTAACTAACCCAGTTAGTTAAAAGCCCAAGAAACATGAATTAAACCACACCAAGGCACATTATTATCAAATAATTCAAAACTAGTGATAAAAGAGAAAATCTTAAAATAGCAAGAGAAAAGGAGGCTTATTAACTACATAGGAACAAAGATAAAGATGACATCACATTTCTCACTAGAAATATGCAAGTAAGAAGACAGTGAAGCAACATTTTAAATGGGGGGCGGGGGACAACAACCTATAAACCTATATTCAGCAAAAACATTTTAAAAAAGAAGGCAAAATAAACATTTTCAGACACACAAAAGTTGAAAGAATTCATCAACAGCAAATCTGCACTATAAAAACTGTAAAGAAAGTTCTTCATGCAAAAGGAAAATGATACCATATAGATGCATGCAAAATAACAACAAATACTAGAAAAGGTTAAGTATAAAAATATATGTAAGAATTTTTTCTTACTATTTAAAACTTTAGAAAGATAATTGACTAAAGAATAACAATAATGTATTATGGAATTATAAAATGTAAAAATAAAATTCAGGAACAATTATATAAAGGCTGGAAGGAGAGAAAAGTACATTATTGTAACCTTCTACACACGAAGTGGCATAACATCACTAGATGGTAAACGATAAGTTAAAAATATATACTATAAGCCTTAACTACACTAAAATAATAAAGTGTAATACCTAATAATCCCACAAAGGAGATAAAAAGAATAATCCCACAAGAAAGAGAAAAGGAGATCATAAAAAATATTCCATTAATTCAAAAGAAGTCAGATAAAAAGGAAAAAGAACAGCAGATAAGACAAATAGAAAACTAAGAAAACTAACCATATCAATCATACTAATTCTAAATGGTGTAAGCACACTAATTAAAAGGCAATTATATCAGAGTGGATTAAAAAAGGAAGAACAAATTATATGCTATCTACAAGAAAATTATTTAAATATAAAGACACAAATAGGTTAATAGGTTAAAAGTATGAAAAAGTTATACCATGCTAACACTAGTCAAAAGGAAGCTGAAGTTCTATTAATATCACACAAAGTAGATTTCAGAGCAATGTATACAAAAGTCAACAATTACAGTCAAGAGATATTAATGACCCTCTTAATAATTGATAGAACAAGTATGCAGAAAATCAGCAAGGACATGAACAATACTGTCAACAAACGACCTGACATTTAGAAAACATTCCACCCAACAACAGCAAAATACACATTGCTCTCAAGTGTACCCAGAACACTTACGAAGATAAACCATATTCTGGGCCATAAAACAAATCTTAATAAATTTAAAAGGTTTCAAATCATACCAAGTATGTTCTCAGACCACATTGAAATGAAATTAGAAATTGATAATAAAATTTTTGGAAAACCTAAGATATTTGAGTAAGTAAATAATACTTCTAAATAACCCATGATCAAAGAGATGCAAAAGGAAATTATAAGGTATTCTGAACTCAATGAAAGTAAATATAAAACATCAGAATATAGGATGCTGCTAAAACAGAATTTAGTGGGAAATTCTAAAAATCTGTATTTGAGAAGAAGAAAGGTCTCAGATCAATGAAATCAGTTTCTATCTTGAAAGGCTAAAAAAAAAAAAAAAAAAAAAAAAAAAAAGCAAATTAAAACCAAAGTAAGCAGAAGAAAGAAAAGACAAAAGTAAGAACCACTGAAATGGAAAACGAAAAAAATAGAGAAAGCCAGTATAAACAAAATCTGGTTCTTTGAGAAGATCAATAAAATTCATAAGCCTCCAGTATCAGTATCAGGTTATATCACTACAGGTTATACAGATATTTAAAAAATAATGGAATATTATGAACAATTCTATGCCCATAAATGCAAGAACTTGGATGAAACAAAGTTCTTGAAAGACACAAAAGTAGTAAAGCTCACTATAACCTTAATAGACCTGTATCTATTTTTGAAAGTTGAAACTGTAAACACCTTCCCACAAAGAATGCTCCAGGCCCTAATAGCTTTACTGATGAATTCTACAAATATTTAAGGAAGAAATAATACCATCTTGACACACTCTTCCAACTCACTCCTATGAGACCTGATACCAAATCCAGACAGAAACATTACACACACACACACACACACACACACACACACACACACACACACACACACACAAAACCCTACAATACCTGTCATGAACACAGATGCAAAAATTCTAAATAAAATTTTAGCAAATCAAATCCAAAACTATATTTAAAGGACAACACATCAAGACCAAGTGGATTAATCTCAAAATACAGTTACTTTAACATTCGAGTCAATCAAACATATTCACAAACTAAAAAACTGTCAACCCTCACTCTAAACACTCCCTGTCAGAGCATCAGATGAAGACTTCATGGGGTTTTATAGTGGTTTTCTGATTTTGGTAGTCCATTGAAGAAGGGAGTTTGAAAGTTGTTGTATACTGTTAATGATTGTCTGCCCACATCATGCCTGAAATACCATGATTGTTTATGAAAAATATCTTTAATAAAGCTGCATACAGTTTGAAAAAGCATTTTAAGAAATCCAAAGCCCATTTCTGATGAAAACTCTCAGCAAAGTAGGAATAGAAGAGGACTTCATCGACTTGATAAAGAACATCTACCAAAAAAAACTACAGCTAGTATCATACTTAATAATAAAATACTTAAGATCAGGAACAAGACAGAGCTGTCTACTCTCACCAATGCTATTTCACATTGTATTGGAAATTCTAGCTAGTGCAATAGGCCAAGAAAATAAATAAAAGTCACCCATATTGGACAGGAGAAGTAAAATAGTCTTAATTCACAGATGGCATAATCTTTTATGTTAAAAAATAAGACGAAATCTACAAAAAAAAAGTACTGGAACTAATAAATGAGTTTAGAAAGGTTGCGGGATACAAGGTCAATATATTGTTAAAAATCAATGATATACTAGTATTTTGAACTGAACTTTTAAAAATTGAGAATTGAATTTTAAAATGGTATCATTTACAGCATAAAAATATGATAGTTTTAGGGATATATTTGACAGAAGATGTGAAACACTTGTATCCTGAAACTACAAAATATTGCTGAAATTAAAGAAGACAAAAATAAATGCAGAGACATACTTTATTCATAGATCAGAGAACAATGTTATTAAGATGTCACTTCCCCCAAATTTATCTATAGATTTAATACAATCCCAATTAAAACCTAAACAGGAATTTGTGCAGAAATTCATAAATTTCTGTTCCTTCAAAAAGACACATGAAAATGAAAAAAGTCCAAATGGGAAAAAAAAATCTTTGCAAACTCTGTATCTGAAAAGGAACTTGATAGTGAACTCTCAAAATTCAACCATTAGAAATTAAACAACTCAATTTTAAAAATGAGTAAAAGGTATTAACACACACTTTAACAAAGAACATATACAGGTGACTGATAGCACCTGAAAAGATGTCCATCACAGGTCATTATGAAAATACAAATTAAAATCCCAACGAGATAGCAATAAAAGCCTATTACAATGGCTAAATTAAAAAGGCTGACTATACATGTTGGCTAGGATGTTCAGTACTGGTAGAAACAAATTAGTACCCCACTTTGGAGAACAGTTTGGCAGTTTCTTTAAAAGTTAAACATTCATAAGCCCTTAGAGAGGGAAAAAAATGGTGTAGATGATGTTCTGTCCACCCTTCTGGTGACCAAATCAAAGTTGTGATGAAAACAAGGAGCAGCAGCAAGGAAAAATCACCCAGGATCTAGATGAACAAGTCATACAACTAGGGAGAAGTCCAAGAAAGCACCCTGCAATGGCAGAAAGCCAGGATGCGGGGCAAACCAGTCCCCAGTGGCTGAGTGAAATGGAGGCTGCGCAGCGGCAGCGGCAGAAGCCTCTTAAAGGGACTGCGTCCACGAAGCGAATTTTTGTGGGGAGGCACCTGCTCTTGTGGGGAGGCACCTGCTCGCTCTGAGCAACAGTGCCGATTCAGCTGCATGCAGGAGGTACTAGGGATTTACAGAGACATTGTCTGAGTGAGGGCCCTGGCGAGACTTGCTCTGTACAGAAGTGTTGGCAGTTATGTATCCATTGTTCCCTATTGAGCCATCCCCGTTCCCAGTGCGCCAGACACAGCGTTGTTGTAGCCCTGATGTCATCAAACTGGACAACTAGGTGGCTCTGCCTACAGAATTCCCTGAAACCTTGCTTCCAGCAACTTGTGGCCCCACCCAAGCCATATGCAGGCATGTCCGTGCTTAGTCAGGTGCCCCTTGCTGAGAAGTACCTAGACTCACACTGGAGGCAGCTGGCTTTGGTTTCTGGAGTGGCCTTTTTAAGCACAGCATCTGTGGATTGCTTGCTGAATCTCTACAGGTGGCCCCAGAGAGGTAGAAGCTTGGGCTAAGTTTGGTCTGCAGCTGAACCTCTCTCAGGACTGTGCCACTGGACACCTACTTCATGAATCCACACTAAAAGACCGGGAGACTCAGGAGCTTTGCTTGGTACACAGAAACAGTATTGGAAAGGCAGCCAAAATGGGAAGACAAAAAGCAGAAACCATATGAGAGAACAGAACAGAGATCCAGATATAATGGAGTCAAGTAATCTAACAGATGCAGAGTTCAAAACACTGGTTATAAAGATGCTCAATGAACTTTTGAAGTGTAGATAAATTCAGTGAGAACTTCAAAAAGAGATAAAAACATAAAAATGGAAATGGAAATTATAAAAGGGAACCAGTCTAAATGAAAAACATTATCTGAGATGAGAAGTATATTAAATGGAATAAACAAAGGAATAAACAAAGTGAATAAGAAGAGGCAAATGCCCTATCTAGAGGACGAAAACCAAGGACATGCAATCAGAATGGCAAGAGATAAGATGCCAAGACTATAAAAATAATTTAAGGAGCATATGGGACACTATTAAGGTCCAAATATCTGTCTGATCGGCGTAACTGAAGAAAATCAAGATGTTGAACAGCTGTTTGAAGAAATAATGATGGAAAACTTCCTAACCTGGTGAAGGAAATGACATAAAACCCAGGAAGCTCAGAGAATTCCAAAAATCAGGGATCCAAAGAGGCCCAAACAAACACATAATTAAAATGCCAAAGTTAAATACAAAGAAAGAATATTAAAAGCAGCAAGAGAAAAACAGATAGTTACTACAAGGGAACACATATAGACTGGCAGCTGATTTCTCAAAAGAAACTATGCGGACAGAAGGGCTTGGCACAAAATATTTGACAGGATGAAGACCCAGATCTACAACCAAGGATACTTTATCCAGCAAAGCTATATTTAGAGTTGAAGGACAGATAAAGAGCTTCCAACAAAAATAAGCTAAAGGAATTTGTCACCACCAAGCCAGTATTACAGAAAATGTTGGAGGAACTTCTTTAAGAAAAAATAGAAAAGATTCATTTCAGATTAAAAGACATATACAGACTAAAAAGGGGAAGGAAAAAGATATTACTTTGAGTCAGAGAGAGAAAGATAAACACTATATGATTTCATTTATTTGCGGAATCTAAGGAATAAAAAGAACAAACATCAAAAACAGACTCATAAATATAGTGGACAATTTGGTGACGGACAGAGAGGAAAGGGGTTGGGGGGGCTGGAAGAATGGGGTGAAGGGTTAAAGTACAAATTAGTAGTTGATGGATGGTCATGGGGATGGGGAGCATGGCATAAGAAATACAGTTAGCATTAATACATTGGCTAGGTGGAGGTCAGGGGAGGGAGGGAACAATTGGGGAGATCGTTTTACGAACTATATAGATGTCGAACCAATGTACTGTATACTTGAAACTAATTAAAATAAATAAATTTTTTAAAAGTTAAACATTCACCTACCATATGATCTAGCCATCCCACTCATATCACTCTTAAGAATTTACCCGAGAAAAGGATATATATGCCCATACAAAGACTTTTACAAGTGTTCATAGCAGCTTTAATAGCCAAAAACTAGAAATAACCCAAATGCCCACCAGCAGGTAAGTGGATAAGAAATTTGTGTTATAGCCATATGAGACTACTACTTAGCAATAAGAAGAATGAACTATCAATACACCAACATGAATGAACTTCATAATTATTCTGCTGAGTGAAAAAAGACTGCTCTCCACACTGAGAGCAGCATTCCTGTCACAGCCCCTCATTCCCTAAAAATGTACGCCTTACCAAATGTGTCTCCATCCCCTCCGTGGTCAGGAGCACTTCTCAGATGCTGATCCAACTGCTCTCAGCAGCAGTGTTGAAACATCCAGAGACAGATGAATGCCTCAGGTGCATGGCAGCCTCACTTTCCTGACCTTACTTATCCCTAGCCATAAATTCCAAACCAGAGCCATTTCAAGGGACGTTGACACAGCAGCAAGGTTCACTGGGGTTGCAACTGCTACAGTTGGGATGGTTGGCTCTGGAGCTGATTGGAACTGTTTGGGATCCTCATTATTGGTTATGCCAGGAACTCTTCTTTGAGGCAACAGCTCTTCTACGCCATTCTGGGCCTAGCCCCCTTAGAGGCCATAGGTCTTTTGCCTAATGATAGCCTTTTCCATCCTCTTCACCATGTTAAGAAGCCCTTTCCACATCCCATAGTTTTCTCCCAAGTCTCATCTGCCCTAAATGTTCCTTTTCCCATACATTCCCAGACAGCCTGGGGAAAGCAGTTGGCTGAGGTTTGACAGAGGAAAGACAAATAAATACTATATTAATAAAAGGGGGGGGAGAGTCAGATAAAAAAAAATTACTGTATGACTCCATTTATATAAAACTCTAGAAAATACAAACTGTAATGACAAAATACAGATTAGTGGTTGCTGCGGGGGCAGGAAGGCGTACAAAGGAGCATGAGGAAATTGAGGGACGTTATGGATATGTTCCTATCCTGACTGTAGTGATGTTTTTATGGGTGTACTCAAATATCAAAACTTATCAAATTATGCCCTTTTTGTATTCAGTTAATTGTATGTCAATTATACTTTAATAAAGCTAGTTTTTAAAAACACAAATTGCTGGGCTCTATCACCAGAGCCTCTGGCTATAAAAAATTTACCCATTTCATTAGGTCAAAATCAATCGTTTTCAACAGTTTCCTACTGAAGTCTAAAAATCTAGTCACTTAATAGCAAGTATGACAACTCTGACATATAAAGTTACTGTTTTTCAAAAGTATCTCAATCTAGAAGCAATTTATACTACAATGTATTCATACTGGTTAATATGAAAAACATGAGGGACAGGAAAAAAGATGAAGAATCCATGAAGTTTAGTTTTCCAATGGGTAAGCAAAGATGATATTATAATGACAAAGAGAATGGGAAAGCAAAAATAAACAGAGGAACCCAAGCCTAGTGATGACACTAAGTAAAATGGAATGAGACCTATGATTATTAAACAACAATAATCTTAATTTGGAGAAAGGCATTCAAGTAATAGTGTGGCATTCAAGTAATGGGTAGCAGAGAAAGGCTGGTGTTTGAAAGTGAAGAAGTAACACATGAAAATAGGATGCCACAGAATTCTACCATCTTCTTTACACTCAACATGTGTGCATCATGACCTAGGCAATGCTATAACTGCAAAATAAATGTCATAAACCAACTTCATTAACCAACCATCAACTTAAAGCTTGCTTTTCTAAAAACCTGGTTAAATTTTAGGAATCATGATTCTGTATCTTGCTTTATTTCAAACAAACAGGGAAGTGTAATTTTAAAAAATTCTAGGAGCTGTGTTTTATTAACAAATACTAATTTCTACTTGTATAATAAATAGCATAGTTCAACCAAGTTGTAGATGGCATATAAGTATTAGAGCTTAGCTATATGAAAGGATATCAAATTATTAATTTAGTCCGTTACTGAGTTAATATATTTTGTTATTTAAATAACATTTATCCTTAATTAGAGAAGCTTTCTGTCTTCAACTATCCTTTTACGGAGGACTAACACTTGAAAATTAGTAATTAAATTTTTCCTCAAGTTAAGCTAAAAGAATAAAGTTAGTAAAATTCAGGTGTATAAAAATAAATGAATTAAGCTTTGAGCAAGTAAAATAAGGACAATTTTTAATGGTATCTCTTTTAAATGTACTAGAATATTTTATAGTTTACTTTGAAGGATATTACCAGTACTTCAAAAAGAAGTAACATCCAGTCATATATTATTAATAAATTAAAATCCAAAAAATAGTATCATATACTTGCTACTTTTAAAAAGGAAGAGGAAGAAATAAAAGTAATTTGAGATTTAAGATTAAAAAAGAAAAGGTAGCAAACAAAGGAGAATCTAACAATACCTAGATCATTAAGCTAAAAAATTTTCAACAGGACATTTCATAAAATCAATACACTGCTAGGAAGACTATGAAGTCATTTAGATGATCCTGTTATTAAACTGGACTATTCACCTGATCATAGTGAAGTAAACATAAGAAAGTTTTCAATCTAATTTTTAAAAATAACAGGAGTAAAATCCCATAATGCCCAAGTTTCATTTACTGTGTATTTTTTCAAGCATTTCTTTACTCATAAATAACAGAAGATATTCAAGTACTTTAAAATCAAAGGCCTTTAATTTGTTTTTCAGTAATGACCATAAATGCCTTCACAAAACCTCTTTTTCACTGAAAACAGAAGGCACTAGGCATTACTTAACACCCTGAAAGCAGTGATTCCTTCTGATGCTGGTGGAGATAAACATTAAATGGCAGGTTTTAGATCTTAACAATGTCTCCTTAAAAAAAAAAAAAAAGACAACTCTCAAAATTACACAAAAAATGAAGTTACCAGTCTATCTTTCTCAGTCCTTCCCAATACAATTTTAAGTTATTTTTACAAGTACATAATTTGAAATTAATAGATAAACCAGGTAAGTATGATAGGGTTTTCAACATTTGTTAGGCTTTAGTTAAATACAGTAAATACAAAGATGCCATTATTGTGCTAATTGGCATCATCCTCTGCTACTCTTCAGCTGTGCAAAATAAACTTGAAATGATATACACTGTAGTGGTATAATTTAAAAGATCCTTGATATGACGCTAACAACTTTCAAATTCTGGTCACAAACTGCATATAAATTGTAAGATTATTAAAATACACCTTTTTGAAAAATAATAAGATGACCATTTATACCTAAATAAGGTTTCCCAGAAAGATATGAAATACTTTAGCATATAAAAGTAGTTGCTCCTTCTCCATAAGGACAACTGTTGTTTCACAAAATAACTCATGTGATCCAAGGCAAATGATTTCTTTCAAATGCCATATTCTCTCTATGACTTTGAGGTATGCTTCAAGAGACTACCCATGAGAAAAGGGCACATTTGGGTAAAAGACCACAGTTACAAACACAAGGAACCTTTCTTGGGCCAGGAGTTCCCTTAAAAGTTGTATTAACAGAAAAGAGCTTTTGAAGCCATTTCTTTTACAAACATAATTAAATTTGGTTACTGAGAGGGTAATTCAAGAAACAGCTATTTACATATGTGCTATGTCATGTGTGCCTATTTTAAATAGTGGCTTCTGTAGGACACTCCTATTCAAACATAAACCAAACAACTTTGGCAAAGTAAACCAAACCACAATCTTCTATTTTTGGCAAGGTACTATACACAAAACAAAACAGAAACAAACAAAAACAACAAAAAATAGCTATAACAGTGATTCAGGCAAAAGTTCCCATGTCAAACTACAGTATAGAAAGTGTTCTGAGAAGTATTAATTTGGAGGGAAAAAACCCTACCAAACAAATAATGCTGAAAACTGATCTTATAATCACTCAAATAACTATCACATAAAAGGTTATGAATGCCTTTAAAATAAGAATACTTCAGTTTACAAAACAGCTGATTATGAGGTTTATAATCAGAAAGTATTTGAAAAACATCCAAGCTAACTTAAAGAGGCCCAATTAGTAAAGGGTAAGAGGAAATTAACTCTTCTATAATTAACGCTAGATGCCTTCTTGCCTTTGGAAAAACTGGTAAGATTAAATTTGAAAATGGTATAGAAAATAATGAAATGAACCTGCATGACAACTGGAAAAAAAATACCATGCCACTACTAATAAACATGATACGAGACAAGAAACATCATTTACAGCAATGATTATGCAAAAGAATGCCTTATATAATTACATATCATAATCAAGTTAAGAAAAAGCTTCAAGACTAGCAGCTGGGTATTGTGAAACATGTAGGACAACGGAAGGCACTACAAAAGCATTAATTCTAACTGCAGTTGGACAGTTCACCTTTTCCTTCTTCTTAAGAAGATAGCCAGTGTGAATGTTATTTTTATATCCCCCTGAGTTTTAACATGATTGGGCAAAACAGCACCAATTTAAAAAAATATCTGCAATGCCAGCACTGCAGTTTGGAATCACTTATTCTGATAGCCCCACAGGTCTCTCCTAAGAGCACTTTGGAGCATGATTAAAAATATAGAAATGCCTTTCGGTGTTTCAGTATTAAAACGGAACCACTATAGATATCCATTTTTAAAAATAATGCACTAAAAAAAGTCTGTTTATAAAGTACAGTCTTTCCACCCTGTAGCTAGCGTTTACTGCTATTTTCCACTTCAGATCTCCTTTGTGCATCGAGTTGAAATGTCAGTAAGTTTCATGGTGCACAGTCCTTTTGGGCTGGAAAATCCTGGCAAATATCATGTCATGCCTGTTTTGAGCAGTATGCCTTGTAGGTCCTCTGGCAATGCGAAGATAATTGCATCTATGTGTGTCCGTAACTTTTCCATAGTTTCAGGTTTCACAGGTAAATGCTCTCGATCAGCCTGCAACTATATAAGGAACATTTGGAAACATTTAAATGATCCTCTGAGTCTGTATTAATATGCTGTATTTTCTAAATAAACATTTTTAATAGTCTAATGATTAGAAACCTCAGACTTCAACTAGAATTTATAGTAACTATAAAAAAGCAAAAAACATGCTATTTAAATAGTATATTGTTTGAGTCAATAAAGGACTTCTATGTAAATTGATACTTAATACATACCATGTGGTATAAAATATAAGTGATAATGTTTTTTGTAGAGGTCATCAGACTCCATGTAAATACTTTTAAAACAATTATGGCATCATTATGATCTGCTTGAGTGACCAAGTATTTTCAGTTCGATCTACCATTAACTGATCAATCTCAAGTCAAGTCCTCTCATTTAATTATGTTACTTCTGTGATACATCATGGACTATCACCTCAAATGTGAATAAAACATCTTCACAGATCTTTGGCTTTTTTTTACATACCAGCTTATTTTTCAGCTTCAATACAAGGTCTACTGTTTCTACTTCTGTGTGTTTCTGGGTCCAGAGAAGTAAATCCTAGAAGAATGAACAAATCCCAAATCAGTAAATACTCAAAATAATTTTCAAACTGTTCTATTTCAATAGATGTAACTACTGAGAAGGACAGGAAGAAAAAGGAAAGTAGGGTATTTAACCCAAATATAGCATTACAGTATAAGGATAATTCTGTACATGATATCTAACAATGTTAATGAGATATCTTCCAACATTTAGGCAAAATGATTGTCGAATATTTGGCAGTAAAACAAAATTAAATTCCTTTCTGAGTCAGTCCTTTCAGATCAATTAAGAAAAACAAAACTGCAACTCAAAGTACAATACTAATCCCCAATGCTACTACTATAGGGAGTATTTTACTTTAAAAGGAACATTAGCTAACAAATCAAGATAACTGTGAACATGAATATTTTACTGGATGTAAACTTCTCATCTTCAAATAATTCCTGGGCTTATTTGTAGCTGCCTTCATCATATTTCTTCTCTTATTTTTTTGTGATTAGAAAGTTAATACGGAGGCTAGCCTAAATACAAATGTAGCTAAATACAAATGAAAATGACATTATCCTTTACATTTTTACCTAATTTAAAGTAGTTTGGTGACAAATTATAGAATATAAAAAGTCAGTCCAAATACAAGAAAAAATTGTTAATAATAACTGGAAGAGGTTAATAAGGCATGCTAAAAAAAAATCTGGAGTTAGACTATTTGGATTTGAATCCTAACTCCATCCAGTGGTATGCTGGAAAATATTTAACAACCAGTTCTCCAGGAAGTCTCTGGTTTGTAGCATTTACCAGTTCCTATGGTGTAATACTCCACTATAGATGATTTCAAGCTACTAACCTGAGAGCATGGAATGTAGAGCTGGAAAGAGAGGTACGGTCAGCTCTTGTGAGCCAATGCAAGTGGGCTCTAGTCTAGCTCACTGCTGGCTCCCCTACGTAGCAGTGATGTGATCTGAACTTACAATCCTCAGGTGTCCCATTATGCAGCTCATAACATACCTACTTCAGTGAATTGTTGTGAAAAATTAAAAGACATTACCCATACATACACAGTCCTTGGTATACAGTACATGGTCTAGAAGAGTTAGCTATTACTATTTATAAAGTAGTGGATATAGATATCCTTTCATCCTCTAAGGGTAACATTATCTTTTATTTTCAATAGTTGTTAATATCATACAAACACGCTGTTCTCTAACCTCTTCACAAAGAGCTTCTAAATGGAGAGCCTCCAACTTCTGGGTCATTTCCTTCCGCCGGGTCTTGAACCAACCATCAAAATTTGGGGATTTTAGAAAATGCCTATAAAAATAATTTTCAAAACAGCAACATTTCATTATAACTTACTTCCTCCTCTCGATACATTTCCTACATTATAGCTAGAAGAACCATGTGAAACGATGAAATTTTGAATAAAAAAATATAAGTTTAAGTCCATTTTGTGTGTGTGTGTGTGTGTGTGTGTGTGTGTGTGAGTATGTTTGTTTTAAATAAAGCTCTACAAATGGATGAAAAAGAAAAAAGGCTAACCGGTAAAGTCCAATCCAATCGCCTTTTATTCTAGAGGTCAACTGAGGTCCTGTTTTCTCAAGTGTTTTCATAAATTCTTCTGGAAGGAACTGTCTTAATTGGGGTGGACTCTAGAAAAAAGGGCATACTATATTTAAATATTAGAAATAGATATGTTCACTGAATTTACAGTTGGAGAAGTCAAATAGAAATTTAACTGAATGTATTTATACCTTCCATGGAGAAATACTTTTCTGCAAAGGCATTAAACTTGCCACATATCTTTCTAAAACAAGAGAAAAAGTTAATCAAGTTAGATGTGCTTACACAGAATCTTCAAAAATGTTTAAACAGACCTACTTAAAAGAAATGGGTTTCCAAGTTTTTCATCATATGATCTTTCAATGGACATCAACACCACCATTGCTCCCTATAACAGATATAGCTAAATTCAGATTGAATTGAGAAGTCATATTTTTTAATAAAATTTTACTAAATCTTAGATAATCTAGGGACTACATGTTTTTAGTGATAACAATCCATTAAATAACTATATTCCAGAAAATATACTCAACATTTTACATTCATAATTTCTTTTAATCTTTGCAACCATCCCATGTGGCAGGTATTACTGGGAAACTAAGGCTTCAAAAGGCTAAGTAACCTACCCAAGGTCACTGGTAAACTTGGATTCAGGTCTACTTAATTTTAGTCCATGCCCTTAAGCACTAAAGTTCATTTACTTAAACGAATTTAAATGGAACAAAAAAAAAACTGACATCCATTGAACAAGAAAGAATATTTCTTCACAAAATATAATAACAAAGATCTCCAGGTTGTCTTCATATAATAGTCACAGATAGATTACTTTACATTAACAACTACATGGAATCTCTTTCCAATGCAGTCTCCAGACTAGGAGCACATCATGATAATGCCTGATATTGTGATGCTTCTTTTAGTATTTTAACGATATTCCACTGAATTTCATGGAATAACCATATCATCGTTATTTATTCCATAAATATTTATTAAGTACTACCATATACCAGACTGAGAAAAAGATAATGAACAGACAGATAAGGCCCCTGTCATTATGATGCTCCAGTTTCATGGATATCATATCAAACTGTGCTCAAGAAAGTAAAATCAGAGAAAAGCTACTGGATAACCTATTAAGGTACATTATATAACATTTTCCTACAATTATATCATTTAAGATAGTCACAACAACTCTGAAAAGTATTTAAGAAAAGTAGAATTAGCCATATTTTACAGGTAAGGAAATTGAGACCCAGGAAAGGAGGTAACTTCCCAACTAGAATAAAGAATCCAGGTCTCTTATAAAGGGCTTTATTTTAAATCACTAAACACAAGAGCAGGCAAAACACACACTTTAACATAAAGTTTTGGTGAATGGGAAAAACATTCATATGCTCTTCAACTAATAATCAAATTAATGTATATGTTAACTTACTAATGGAATGATGAAGCTTTGTGTCAGTTCCAAGAAATAGCGTCTCAGAATAACGCTTTGAGCCTCAGAAGGACGTTTCTGTTGTACACCCTTAAAAGAAGAAACAATAAACCTATAGAGTTAGGGAATGTAAAACAATGGATAATTATAGAAGTTCAACTGATATGTAAAAATACATATATTTTACTTGATATAAAACAAATGAACTATTTTAATCTGGTTTATTATGCAATATACTATGAAAAAATCCTAAGAGCAAAACGTAAGACATTCATTTCATACTTAAAAATATCAGTACACAAAAAAGACTATCTTTATTTCATACTTGCTGTATAAATATTATTTACATTTTCCAAAAAAATGCCAACTATCCCTAGTGTTAGATGCTAAGTTACCTCATGGTAGAGTCCATGACTTTTTCACTATAACTTCCAAGTTTCTAGAAGATTGGCACTAGTTTGTAGCTGTAGCTCCATATTTCAAGCCCATAACTACTGCTACTTTAGTCTCTTGATTTTTATGAAGCTTTCGTTCAAAAGAGAGACCTCATTACTCTCCATAAAGCACATATTCACTAACTGGATATTGCATACCTGAACAAGAAAATTTAAATAATAATATGAGCGAATAATTACCTTCTGTAATTGTTTTATAATCTCTTCATCTCTATTTAGGTATGGCTTATAAGAAGTATAAACTCCTAAGAAGCAAAGAAAATAAGGTAAACAGTAATTTTTTAACCAAGAATCCATACAGGAATATTTAAAAATTAATAAAAGTCAATACCAGGTTTAGAATCCAGAGTCTTTAGGTTCTTCAATTTTTTCACTTTAACCTGCTTAGGAATTTCACCTGAAAGAAACATCACAAAAATTCTTACAATTATTCAAATTTCACATATCACAGAACTGGAATTTCATAAGATTAATAATTAACTATTTATTAGAGTGTTATAACTAAAGTATTCTTAACATTATTAATATTCAGTTAATGTTAGTATTCCTGGTACCTTAAAACTGGATAAATGGAACACTGAATTATTACTGTGTAAATTATATAAAATGGGTACTTGTCCTTTCATTATTATCTATCATTACTTAAAATTTCCCTTTTATCACTCAACTTGTAATTTAAAATATTTGTGCCAAATACTTAAATCAAAAATTTATGTGCCAAATATGAATAAAGTATCCTTTAAGAGTAAATGGAATTGAAAGCAACTCAATTAGTATGCAGATATAGTACTCAAAGGTTCTTTTTTGGCACTTCCCAAAATTCTGCTTTTGTACTGTAGAAACTTACACTGCCACCAGGTGGTGATAGTTTATGTCACAACCACAGATCTGAGTCACAGATGGACAGGACTCTTGAGCAGGGCTGCTGTGAACAACTCGTCTAGTATATGAGGTGGTACTAGTCTTGAGGTTAAGAGAAGCTACAACCTAAACCACCCTTCTAATTAGCAGAAAAATACCTCAAGAGAAACACTTAAAAGTGTTAGAAACACACTGAATTTACAAAGGCTTTCTCTTTTCCTTTCTCTATTATTCCCCATTCCTCCCCTTGGTCCTTGGTAACTTCACCTGCCTAAAGAGAGTTCTCAGAGCAACAAGAAAACTGGCTGGCAAGATATCTAAGAAAAGAAACTGGAGATCACTATCCTTCATGGATACAGCTATAAAAATCCTCAACAAAAATATTAGCAAATCGAATCCAGAAACATAAAAAAGGACTACACACCATGACCAAATGGTATTTATCCAAGGAATTTAAAGCTGATTTAATGTTTTAACATCCAAACATTAATTACTATAATACACCATGTTAACAAAGGACAAAAATCACAAAATGATTTGTATAAATACATTTAACAAATTTCAACACCAATTCATGATAATCACTCTCAACAAACCAGGAAGAAAAAGGCATTTCCTCAGCCTGATAAAGGACATCTTTAAAAAGCCTACATCTAACATTATAATTAGACCTATATATTGAAAACTACAAGGCAATGCTGAGAAAAATTAAAGAAGATCTAAACAATGAGAGACATTCCAAATTCCTGGATTGGAAGACTCGGTATTTTTCAGATGCAAATTCTCCCCCAAATTGATTACATATTCAACAAAATCCCTATCAAAATCTAAGCTGGCTTTTTGCAGAAACTAACAAAGTGGATCCTAAAACTTATATGGAATACAAAAGACCAAGAATAGCCAAAACAATTTTGAAAAAGAAAAACAAAGTTGGAAGACTTACACTTCTGGATTTCAAAACTTACTATAAAAGTATAGTAATCAAGACATTTATTGCTGTAAAGATGAGCCATATAAATCAGTGCAACAGAACTACAAGTTTAGAAATAAACCCTGTTTATGGCTAGTTGATTTTCCACAAAGGTACCAATGTGAGTGAATGGAACAAGAATAGTCTTTTCAAAAAATGGTGCTAGGACAACTGGATATCACTATGCAAAAAAAGATCTTAGACCCTTAACACAAATCATACACAAAAAATAACTCACAAGTGGATCACAGGCCTAAATATAAGTGCTAATACGACAACTTTTAGAAGGAAACATAGGTGAAAATCTTGTGACCTTGGCCTTGTGACATACAACAGCACAAGGCCAATCCATAAAAGAAAAAAAATGATTAGCTAGACTTATCAAAATTAAACATTTTTGTGTTTACCAGAAGCAAGGGGTGGGGGAAATGAAAAAAAGTGCTCAAAAGGTACAAACTTTCAGCTGTAGGACAAGTAAGTCCTGGGAATGTAACGTGCAGCATGATGCCTACAATTACACAGCTGTGTGGTGTATCTGAAAATTCTTAAGAGAGTAACTTCTAAAAGTTCTCATCACAAAAAAATATATTTTTTTTTCTTTATTTTTAAAATATGTATGAGATGACTGATATCAACTAGTTTTACTATATATGTAAGTCAAGTCATTATGCTGTAAACTTTAAACTTATAGAGTGCTATATGTCACTTGTATCTCACTCGAACTGGGGGGAAAAGTGAACACCTTTGTGCTTCAAAATACAGCAAAGAAAACAAAAAGAGAAAGCATATATTGTGAGCAAATATCTGCAAATCATCTACTAAAAACAGATGTGTTCAGAATACATAAAGATCCCTTGTAACTAAATAATAAGACAAATGATTAATTAAAAATGGGCAAAAGATTTAAATCAACATTTCATCAAAGAAAAATTAGATGAAAAGATGCTCAATATCATTAGTTACTAGAAAAACACAAATTAAAACCACCATTTCAAACCCACTAAATTGCCACAATGAAAAAGACAGAAATATCAAATATTGGCAGGAATATAAAGAAATATAAAAACCCCCATACACTGCTGGTAAGAATAGAAAATGGTGGGCCACTTTGGAAAATAGTTTGGATTTCTTAAAAAGTTAAACGAACTTATCAATTCATGTTACTTTACCAATGACTTTATGCAAGAGTTCCTCTACTTACATCCAACATTGAGGCTTTTTCCATTGGAAAAAGACAGTAACAGTAGTTTACTATATTACAATTAATCAAATTGCCTCTA
This sequence comes from Eonycteris spelaea, assembly GCA_003508835.1. Classification (NCBI taxonomy): domain Eukaryota; kingdom Metazoa; phylum Chordata; class Mammalia; order Chiroptera; family Pteropodidae; genus Eonycteris; species Eonycteris spelaea. The sequence continues at coordinate 562,479 of PUFA01000303.1, read as the reverse complement.
TTAATAGGATAAAACCAAGAAAGTCAAAGTCAAGATTAAATTAAGATTAAAAAAAAAACTTTTCATATCATCTCTTAGCTAAGACCTGGTGATTGCTGTGCTCTGAATTATCATTAATAATCAGACAGGACACTAATGAAATGGTAAAAGACCATGACAATTACAGAGTGCCATTATTCAGTCACTGTGTTTAATCTTCTCAGCAGACAAATATGAGGCTTAAGGAGGCTGCTCTGCCTAAGCCCACACAGATATGACTGCAAGGGTGAAACCCTCTGCTCTTTCCTTTATTTAATAAGGCATCTAAGGATTTCAGTATAAGACTGAGTCTAATATTTGTAAATAATATAATTTAAAATGTTATTCCCTGACTCTAATCATATCTCTCTAGATTTATGCATATACTAGAAGGGATATCTTATAAAAAATATTATTAAATAATGTTTTAAATATACCTGTGTATACTAAAAAGAAAAATCTTTAAAAATATCACATCATAAAGTTTTTAAAAACTATTTTTATATAACGTCTTAACTATCTGAATGGATAATTCAGGAGCATACAATGAGGAATGTCAGAGGTACCATTAAGGTGTCATCTAAGTTAACAAAACTCCTAACCTCAGAATTCATTTACTCATTTAAAAACACTTTTTAAACAGCTACCATGAGCAAGTCATATATACCTTATTTCCTCAAGAAAAGCACAATCTTTTGCCCACTCCCTTAATCAATACCAGTACCACAGAAATGTATATATTTTTTTGAGACCGAGCTGAGAATTTTGTACCAAGTTGAATTAATTTGAGGTTATATAAGGTTTTATTCAAGCATTGTTGGAAATCCTTTTTAATTGGGCTATAAATATACAAAAAGTAGCTCAAATTTTTGAGGTTTCATTTTGTTATAATTCATTCAATGTTTATAACACTGTAGTTACATGTTTTGGTAGGAGGAATGAGTTACACATATAAAAACCTGTATATTTTAATGAGGGGTTATGCTCTTTTCCAAAGGCCTTTATTCAGGTTGCCTCAAAGAAGGTTGCTATCAGCATAATTAAAAAGTAACGAAAATATGAAAACAAACGGTAAAAAAGAAACCTGCTCTGTCATATTACACACTAGAAACAGTTTATACTTTACCTGCTGGTTTAAGGTCTCCTATTCGAATAATGTGTGGCCAGTGCTGAAGTGTTTTTGCAAAAAAAGGGTTGGTTACTCCTAATATGACTGATGGCCTACATAAAAACAAACAAAGCAAAAACATAGTGAGAAAAAGAATGTTCCATCAGGGAAGAATAGTTTCTAATTTCTTTTGAGTGAACAATAAATGGATTATATTTTCCTTCATTCAATGTACTACATATAAACTACATGCCATACACCATGTTTAGCTGTAGGCATGTAAAGATGAGAAGACATGGTCTTTCTAAAAGCACACAGGAAGAAGGATATACAAACTCAATTATGATGCCAGAAATTAGAAGACAGTGAAGGTGGAATAAAATGTACAATAATTATAAAAAAAGACACTATGTCTCCAGGAGATTAAAAGGTAGCGTCACCAAAGAAATGACATTTGCACAGATATGAAAGATGAGTAATTCTTTGCCAAGTGCTTAGGGTGGTAAAGGTGATGCAGGAGAATGAACAGCATTGTCAAAGCAATTAAGTGAGATGATGGTCTGTTTGTAGAACTACAAATAGTTTAGCATTACTAGAGCACAAGGTGGAAAGGATGAATAGTCAGAAATGAAACTGATGGGGAGATGCTGGTCACATCTTTAAGTACCAAGTTAATAGGCTAAGAAATTTAGATGTTATCTTGTTTGGCAAAAGGAAGCTACTAGAGAGCTGAGTGGAAAAATGCCACATGAATGAAAATGTACTTATTAGAGTGGTCACTCTGAGAAAAATTTAGAATATGCTCTATGAGGAGGGGAAGAGGTTTGGGAAAAAGCATCAGCAAATATGAAACAGACTGGAGACAGTAAGATTGGGAAGATAGTTTTGGAAAGAAAATAACAAATGTTAAGAGAGATATTTTAGGATGTGAATGGTCAGAATTTGGTAAAACTTAATGTTCACCATATTAAGGAGAAACTGATCACAATTTAGATCTTTCATAACTAAGTGAAAAGTAGCACCATTCATGAAAACAGTAAGAGGCATGGAATTAGCAAAGAAAAGGAGACAAAAAGAATTCAGTTTGGACATTTTTAGTTTCTGGTGCCATTAACATGTCCAGGTAGCAATATGATTTAGGAAAAAAACAAAACAAAACTGGATATATAGTTCTGCATCTTGTAAAGATCTTGACTAGGAAGATAAATTTCGGTTATTAATATACACATGTTAACAGAAGCTGTGGGTACAGATAAGATTGTACAGAAAAAATTATCAGTCTGAAATCAGAACCCAGAACACAACACTGGAGAACACCAATATTTAAGGGTTTGGCAGAAGAAAAGTCTGCACAGAAGAGTGAGATGCACTACCACACAGTCAGGTAAGAGTGGTATCCTGGGTTAAAATATTTTTTTTGCCCCATCCCCTTAAAATATTTTTAAGGTCAATAGCTTAAATGTTAAAAGAAAGGGAAAGCAGGAAAAACGGGGCAATAATGTGCCCACTGGACCAGGCAGTGAGAATAGTCTTGTTGACTTCGGCAAGAACAACATTAGTGGAGACTGAAAAACAATCTGCAATGGGCTGAGAAGCAACCAAAAACAAAGAAACGAAGACAGTAAATGGAAATTTTTGTTGTTACACTAGAAACTTAGCTATGAAAAGGAGGTGAGCAATAGAGAAGGAAAAGGGAAAAGGTAAGATAACCTTTCCCCTTTTACAAACTGGGAAGAATTTTCATGTCTCTATGCCGATTCAATGAAGAGGATGAAGGAAAAGGAAGTTACAGAGCAAGAAGAGATAATTGATGCTTTAACAGGTCCTGAGGTAAGGAAAGAAGACAGAACTGAAAGTACAGTTGGGTGGCTATTAACGACAATACAGCTTCCACTAATAAATAAAATAATTCAAAGAAAATACTGACTCTTGAAATGTGACCCAGAAGCTTCTCAAACCTTCCTTTATAAAATCAATCTGCCATTATGTTAAAATTTAAACTTTGAAATTATTACCACAGAGAGAAATGGGGAAGGCAAATAAGGTAAAATGGGTCACAAATAAGGTGATGGAAGGAAACTCAACTTTGGGTGGTGCACACACAATGCAATATACATATGATGTATTATTGAACTTGTACACTTACAACCTATATAATTTTATTAACCAATTCTCCCTAACAAATTTAATTAAAAACAGATGATGTAAAATAAAATAAAAAGTCATTACCAAAAATAATTCTAAATAATTTGGTTATAAAGGTAATATTTGGTTAATAAAAGTTATTCTATTTACTCACGGGGCTTGAGTACGGGTAGTATATTCTTTGAATTCACTATCATGAATAGTGAAATAAGGTCTGAAATCACTGACGTATTTCAATGGAGAAATACAGCTGTGGAGCAAGAAGAATATGTAAAACAAAGGACACAGAAATTAAAGGCCATTCTCAATAACTATAAACTATCTATATATATACAGTATACCCCCAATGGAATAATTTATCTATTTCAATAAGTGGTAAACTCATTTAGGAAACTAGAAAGCAAACAAAAATACCAAATGTGGAATGGCATATTGAAAGAAAATTGGACTTGGGGCAGAAGATGGGGCAAAATTCTGGTTCTGTCTTCACTAGTTATATGCCTTTTATTAGATACGAATCATTTACACGACTAATATTTATCAGGTGCCAACTTCATGTATGTGAATGAATGTGCTTGTTGCTCGGAAAAAACAAGCACATAGTTCCAGCCCTCATGGAGACTGAATTAATTTGCTCATCTATAGAACGATGCTATAATGAGCATTACTTTCTTACAGGGTTGTTGTGTGGATCAATGCAATGCAACAAGTGTACAAACATATCACAGATGGGAAAATGCTATAACTATCACCATTAGGAAGCAAAATACTCACTTAATAAGTGCCAACACAGTCTCTGAAGACTCCGATGGTGATGGTGCCATGACCACAAGGGGCTCACCCAAGAGTACCAGCTCCCAAAGCATCTGACTATGAAGGAAAACTGGGCAGAAACACCTGAAACATTTATACCACAGAAATATTATTGTTTATCCAATTGTTTTTTTAAATTCCTATATAATCATTCTAAAAACTTCACAGTGATATAAATTCTTCCAGCTATTTATACCGTGATGATAGACAAATTCATTTAGAATATGGTGATGCATATAGATAAGTCCCTTTTATCCACATAAAAGTATGTATCAATTTGACTCGTTCAATTTTTACAAAATTAAATGCAGCATAATGACACCCAGAATGGCTGATAAACAATATATGCAAATAAAATAATTATTAACTTGTTGTACCATATGGTAGATTTATTTTATCAATATTGCTTTGTTACATTTGAAGTTCTATTCTAAATATTTTTAAGGAAACAAGAAAAATTAATTTTCCTAAGGATGTTTATTGGATGTACTTAATTTAAAAGCAAAAGCTTTCCATATTAAAGAATGATGAAAACAAATCACAAGGGAAGTTCTACTGCCAACAGAATGATTTCCTAGGCAGATTCTCCCCGTACAAAATACTGCATATTTTTATAGCAGCTTTGGAATTAGGTGGAAGCCTATCAGGACACAACTCTGGTACATTACTTAGCCTCAGATATCTGGTAACTTTTACTTATTATTTAGTAATTCCTCCCAGTGGGGTAACAATTTTTTGTAGTATATTAAGGGAAAAAATACTTATATATTTATAAAAATCATAATCAACCTTCTTAGTTGAAAACACATATACACAACACAAAAAAAGAAAAAGAAAGAAACATAATATTTAAGTACAAAAATATACATCAAATTTGTGAGATGGAAATTTTAGGAAAACTTAATTTTAACTATTCAGAGGCAAGAAGACAAATGTGAAGTACAAAAAAAATTGTTCAAGGATAAGGCAAAGGGGCACGGCTTCCTTTTTCCTACCTAAATAATTCAATCCTAAAGCAAATATGATACATTGTAGGCATCTCTTCTAAAAGGGCCATATCAGCCCAGAAACGGGTGTCAGGGCTTATGTGAGATAAGGCAGACGTCCACGTGGAGGAGTGGGTGGGCTGTTGGAACCCAAATGTGGTAAGAAAGGAATACATATGTGGAAATGATATGGTTTGGGATGACAGAGCCCAGGAAGAGTGAGAAGCATGGAGGGCCAGCATGGTGTGGTGTGTCATAGGCAGAGAAGGTTAAAGGTTGTCCATAATGGGATGTTAGGACAGGAGAATGAGAGTGTCCACATAGAGTGGTGGCTTGGAGTGAGATGTAGGTGTACAAGCAAGGTAAGGAGGGCATCCGCGTGGGTGTTGGCCTGGCATCAGGAGTCAGAGCACAAGCAGGGTGAGGATGGTATCCAAATGGAGGGGAGGCCTACTGTGTGTGGGATATGGAATCTTGAATGGGGTAGGAGGGTAATCACATGGAGGCCAATCTAGCATGCAACAGAGCCTAACAGGGTAAGGAGGGGTCCATGAAGAAGGGCAGCTGGGTCTAGAGTGTCACACAGAGACCAAGAGGTGTGAGAAAGGCATCTGCACAGAAGAGAGAGTTATAGCAGAAATGGAAGATTAGTTACTAACGGGGACTGAGCAAATAATTTAAGAAATTAAGAATAATGGGAGGTAGTCTGAGAAAAATACAAATATGAAAGAGAGAAAACTAGAATCATGTTCGATTGGAATTGGTGGTATCAGTGTGACTTTATGGTTTTCAATATATATGGATGTAGAAATAAATAGATATATATATTATGAGTATGTATGTATGCATGTGTATATATATTCCTTAGCTCTGTTCACTGAGACGGCCTAAAATCAATGATGTCCTAAAGCAATGAGCACAACTAGTGCCCAGATCTTGGCTTCTAAATCCTATTCTCCACTAAAAGAAGCCAAGGCTTTTTAGAGAAAAGACTGATTCTAGGCATGGGGAAGAGAAAATACAAGATAATCCTGGAACCCAAGAGAACTCAAAACAGATGTCCACACAAAGACTTATAAATATTCATAGCAGTATTACACATAATAGCAAGAACTGGAAACCATCCAAATGTCCTTCAATGGATTAATGGATAAACAAGATGTGGTACATCCATACAATGGAACATTAATTCAACCATAAAAACAATGAAGTAATGATTCATGCTACTGCTTGAATAAACCATGAAAACAATATGTTCAGTGAAAGAAGGTAGACACAAAAGGCTACATATTGTATAATTCTATTTATATGCTATGTCCAGAATAGATAAATCCATAGAGATAGAAAGTGGATCAGTGGTAATCAGGGGCTAGAGGAAGAGGGAATAGGGGAATGACTGCTAATGGGAACGGGGTCACTTTTTGAAGTGATAAAAATGTCCTGGAACTAGAGAGTAGTGATGGTTTATAACTCTGTGAACGTATTAAAAACTAATGAACTATATACTTTAAAAGAGTGAATATTATGGTATGTGAATTATATATCAATTTTTTTAATTTAAAAAATAAAAGAGACAAGCCTAGAACATCTTACACCAGAAAGCAAGGAAGTATTTAAAGAATGACAAGGATATGTCAAAAAACAGAGGCCAGCCTGAAGTGGATTCTCACTGGCCAAATTGGGAATAATTTGAAGAGTAAAATAGATGATAATAATGGCTTTTAATAACCTGTTCAGTAAAATGGGAAACCAACAATCCATATGGATACACATAAATAATGTTCATGTTTTAAAATATTTCTACAAATTCACTGACACTCCTTTTAAAATACGGAGTCTAATTATTGCCCTCTTAGGTATGGGCTGGATTAGTAGCTCATATGAAGAAAAAGGTAAAGTGACAATGTACAAATCTGAAGGTTAGGTCATAAAAGTCATTGTAGCTTCAGCCTTTTTTCAGATCACCAGCTGATGATGAGAACATTCAAGCAGCCCTATGCAGAGGTCCACATGGCTAGGAATGAGGCCTTCTGCCAACAGCCAAAAGTAACTGTGACCTCCATCCAACAGCCAAGTAAGTAAGCCTTCTAGGGAAGCAGACCTCCAGCTCTAGCCAAGATCTACCAGCCCCACTTGTCCAACTGACTAAATCCTCACCTGACATTTTGACTGCAACCACATAAGAGATCCTGAGTTAGAACGATCTAGCTAAGTAGTTCCCAGATTCCTAAGCCTCAGAAACTGTGTGAAATAATGTTTGCTCTTTCAAGCCTCTATGTTCTATGTATTGGGGTAACTTATTACATGACAATAAATAACTAATATACATACCTCCGCACAAAATACTAAATTACAAAAGGAAAAAGAGCCACTTGTCAATGGAGAAGCTTGGAGAACGAACACTTTAATCAAGTGATCAAAGTGAACATCTTCAGTAACAAGGCAAGCCAAACTTGTGTGCTACCTCCTTATTAAGATGCAGAGCCTGAATCTAGTCATGAGTAAATCCCAAACCTAAACTGACGTATTTCCTGCAAAATAACTGTCCTATAATCCACAAGAATCTCAGGGTCATAAAAGTGAAGGGAAGACTGAGGAGCTATTCCGGACTAAAAGAGAGAGACTAGGGTGACATGACAACTAAATGCAACAGACAATTTTGAACTGAATTTTACTGTGACAACTGGTGGCATTTGAATATGATATTAGTATTAGATGGTATTAACTTATTCATCTTATTTTCCAATTTTGATGGTTACATTTTATTCTAATTTGTAGGAAATAAACACTAAAGTATTCAAGGATAATTGGCATCAGGTTTCTGAGTTACTACTAAACGGTTCAGAGAAAAAGAGTTTTCTGTACTGTACTTACTACTTATCACAGTATGTGTGTAATGTGTGTGTGTATACACACACACACATATTCATGTTAAATACTGTTATATTTATATTTTAAGTATACACATACACAGCTGCCCCTCAGAATCCACAGGGGAATTGGTTCCAGGACCCCTGCGAATACCAAAATCCAGATGCTCAAGTCCCTTATATAAAATGGCATAATATTTGCATGTAGCAAATATATAAAGTATATACTCCCATATACTTTAAATAATCTCTAGATTACTCACAATACCTAATATAATGTAAATGAATGTAAATAGTTGTTATATTGTATTAAGGAATGACGACAAGGAAAAAAAGTCTGTTAGTGTTCAGTACAGATGCAACTATTTATAGGTCTAACTACATAATACATGTCAGCAACAACATAACTTTTTTTCCCAAATATTTCTGATCCCCAATTACTTGAATCTGTAGATGTGGAAGCCATGGATATGGAAGGCCAACTATAATTTAAAAATAAAAAATAGCAAAGGAAAATGGAAAAGGTCTATGTGGAAACATCTAACCAACTGTCTTTAATAGTGGGATACCCTCAAACTAAAGCATCAAATTTGCAAATTACAATGATATATTATCAGTATGGGCACAAATAGATAGGAGTACAGTTACAAGATCAAACATTCTCTGAAATCTCCATATTATGCTAAGTAATACTGGTTATACAAAGTATTTTCTATTGGGGGGAGGTAAGTATTAAATATTCAAGAAAGAAAACTTATCTCCAGCTCTAATGTTAACAAATATTGATGATATACATCAAATTAACTACAGTGTAGAATTACTAAAATGAGGGGTCTGCAGGGAAATCATAAGGGCTTTTTTAGCATCACTTTTAATCCCCATTCTGAAATATCATGCTTTATGCTAAGTAGCCATCCACCTCCCTCTCACCCATTCAAATGTCATCCCCCAGAAAAAAATTATAAACTTGAAAGAAGGAAAGAAAGCAAAGAAAGAAGAGAGAAGGAAAGAGAGATGAAGAAAGAAAGAAAGAAAGAAAGAAAGAAGAAAGAAAGAAAGAAAGAAGAAGAAAGAAAGCAAGCAAGCAGCAGGCAGGAAGAAGGAAGGAAGAAAAAGAGAAAAGGGAAAGAATGAAAGGAAAGAAAAGGAAAGGAAAAGGAAAGGAAAGGAAGGAAGAGAGAAAGAAGAAAAAGAAAGAAAAGAAAGAAAGAAAGAAAGAAAGAAGAAGAAAGAAAGAAAGAAAGAAAGAAAGAAAGAAAGAAAGAGAGAAAGAGAAAGAAAGGAAAAGAAAGGAAGGAAAGAAGGAAGGGAGGGAGAGGAGGGAGGGAGGGGAGGGAGGGAGGAAGGAAAGTAGATGTAGATAGGTAAGTAGGTAGGTAGGTTTCAATTTTTTCGGAGAGATATTAGTCTTTGAAACCCATAACTGTTGTCTACTCTGCCAACGGGGTAGAAAGCCAAAATTGCTTCACTCTGTAGATTGGCGGTCCCCAACCTTTTGGTATCAGGGATCAGTGCTCCTATGAGAATCTAACACCTGATGATCTGAGGTGGAGCTGAGGTGGTGATGCTAGCGCTGGGGAGTAGCTGCAAATACAGATGAAGCTTCGCTCGCTTGCCAGCTGCTTGCCTCCTGTTGTGTGGCCCAGTTCCTAACAGGCCACGGATGGGTACTGGTCTGCAGCCCAGGGTTTAGGGACCCCTGTGGTTGATGGTAGGGGTGGGGTGTTGGGAAAGGGGAACACAAAACGTCACTTATATGCCTCTTGCTGTGCCAAGAACCAACAACAAGTATCATGAGGTAAAATGTCCTTGACTCTAGGCAAGAGGATGTCAGTTTCTTTTGACAGAAAACTCCTTCAGTACCAAGCTCAACTTGAAAACTACATAAGAAGACTATTTCTGTGACTAAGAGAGTGCAAGAACTGAAGGCACAGTCCATGGAGTAGTAGTAGCTTATCAAACTTTGACCTGGTGAAAGGAGGAAAACAGGTCCCTCTACTCAACTATATGTCTGCCACTCAACTTCAAACATCCTTCCAGGTCTCTGCCCTTTGCTCGCAAGCCAAGTCTTGGTATAAAAAATCACCTTCAATACAAACATTTAAGCTCTCATTCACACTAATACATAAAATATAAGCTCTACATATACAAAATAAAGTGTTGTCATGGATACAGCATTAATCCTATCATCAGATATTAAATGCTTGGCATAGTACTATCTCTGTGAGGTTATTATTCTTCAAGGGTTGGTTTTCTCATCTCTCGAGTATCAAAAATTTAAAAACAACAAACTAACTTGTCTTACTTTAAAAATAACATGTAATTTATATTCAGGAGAAAAACACATAACTAATCAAAGGTGTTAGTGGTGGAACTAATGCCAGTAATTAATTTTGATAAAAGTCACCCTTATCAAAGATATAGAGAAGTTCCATCATCCCCCCAAATTCCCTCATCTGCTTTGTAGTCCATTTGCCTCCCTCACTCCTAGGCAAACCACTAATCTGATTTCTGTCCCCATAGTTTTACCTTCTTCAGTATATTATACAAACAGAATCATTCAGTAAGAAGCTCTTTAAAATCTGGCTCCTTTCACTAAAACATAATGCTTCTGAGAGTCATCATGTTGTTGACTATATCAATAGTTCATTTTTTTTTAATTGCTGAGTAGTATTTATGCATATGCATACATCTCATTTTGTTTATCCACTTACCAATAATGGAATTTGCATTGTTTCCAGTTAGGCTGGTATATAAAGCTGCTATAAACATTTGCATGCAGGTCTTTGTATAGATACATGTTTTCATTTTTACTGGGAAAATACCTAGAAGTGGGATTACTGGGCTGTACTAGAGCCAAGTTTATGAAACAAATCTAGCATATAAAACTAATCAATCTTTGAAACAGTATTCCATGCAGTTTAAAGGTTGCACACACACATCTACACCCTATACATACACAAAAAAATCAAACCGATAACCTATTCTAGGTCTTTCACGTGACTCCTGAATACATATATTAGTATTTATTAAGTGCTCATTGATAGCAGTGGTTTCTCAAGCTGGCCTACACATCAGAACTATCTGGGAGTTGGAACTTAGGCATCAATCCAAAGATTCTTATTTAGTTCCTCTGTATAAGGCACAAACATTAGTACTTTTTCCATCTTTCTTTTTTGTGCTAGGTTCTATTTTTTTTTTATTCTGCATTTTGAAGTTTCAAACATACAGAAAAATAGAGACAATAGTGTAAGAACCCCCTTAAACATATCATCTAGTATTAAAAATATTTTGCCATTGTTACTTCATTTATTTTTTCTTACTCAGGTACTTTAAAACATAAACCTTATGACATTTCACCTCAAAATACTTCAGAATGTCTCTGAAAAAATAAGCACAGTTTCTTAGATCATTACAATACCATTCTCACATCAACCCAAACAAAAATAATTTGTTTCTATCATGTACTAATACGCAATCCATATCCGAATTTCCCTTGTCTAAGCTTATAACATGTACTTAAGGATGAACCATTGACTTATAACATATGAAATATAGTAACTATCTTCTCCCAGTTTTTTCCACATTTCATATAAGGAAATTCATTTCCTAAAGAAATTAACATCACAAAAAAAAAAAGGCAACTGAAATTTTTTACTTTTTACCTGAAAAGATCCACCTCGTGAACAGTAGGTAAAATAACAGATATATGTGTGTTTGCCTAAGAGACAGAAAGAAAAAAAGAAGCTAAATTAAAATTTACAGAAATTAATTTTTAAAATATGCCTATTTATCTCACGATCTTTAAGCCTTATCGCCCTATATTTTAAAATTCTCTTCCTCCAGGAGAAGCCACAAAAGAGTGGGTCTTACCAATCTCCCCTAACAGAGCCAAAGTTCAAGGATAACACAGATTCCATGAATAAAACGATAATCCAATAGTCAAATGTTAAATTAATTCACAACTGTACTAAAAACTACCATAATGCTAGTTGATATATATAACAGGCAAAATTAGTTTTTCTGTTGCTCTCCATTTTTCTTCAATTCAAAGAAAAATGTGAGTGCTAATAATACCAATTAAAACAATTTAAATGAAAAATTCAGCCCCACCCATGAATACATGTAGCTTTGGGAAAATGAAAGCAATCATTAACTATGGAATCTTTTTGACTGAGTTTCCTAAAAATGGAAGTCTACTGACCCCTCTAAGGTAAGAGTTTTGCTAAAATTAAACCTTGTTAAAAAAATATTTACTTTCCCGTCCTCACAATTACAATATAAGTTCTGAGTTCTCAATAATATCTACCAAAGAACAAGAAAAAAATCTGAGAAACAGCAGGAAGTTCATAAAAAATTATTTAATAGGATATTTCAGTAACATTCAGAAATGTAAACCCAAGAAACTGCATTTGCTACTTATAAATTCTGTTAAAGAGACTGTATGTGCTGGATTGTTCTACCACAGTACCATACTACCTGCTGAGTTAACTGTACTATTTGAGTTGTCCCAGGCTTGTCATGACATGTGGGAATCCGTACCTTAAAAAGAAAGACAAGAAATTAACTTTGGCTACAAGAATGTCCTTGCTACAATTTGCCAGTTGTAACACAATGAGGAATCAGAAGTTCTCTATCCTGCTGCTAAAAAAGGTACCATGAACAATGCCTAAAAATCCATAAGTATTTGTCAAATTAAAAAACTAAAGTCATATTTATTTTCAGTCACAGAAAAAGTAAGTGAACTAAGTCTCCCACACCCATACACATCAAAATAACTAACCAATGAGAAGTAAATGTGCTGAAAAACAAAAAAGACATCAACTTCATACCACTTCCTGTTTGTTGTTCCAATCTTTGCTTTGTTAATATACACACACCCAAACACACCCTCTCAGGCTTGCCAAACTATGGGATAAATCTCACAGGAAACTATGAGAACTCTGAACCCGGAGCTATGAGTACTACTTTTGATGATTTCCCAAGGAAAAAACAGAACAGTTCCCACAGAAATAGCACATCTAAAGAGAAAGCCCTGCCAAAAATAAGTCCAACTTGAAAATTAATTGCAAAAGCACTTAGAGTACATTCATACAAAGCCTGAGAGCAAATGCTAATTCCCTTTTTTAATGAAAGAAAGAAAAACTTAATAGAGAACAATACTGTATGGACATGTGTAGTCTGATATTACATGTTAAGATCATTTAAGAGTAAGAACCAATGGCTTTCCTAATTTCTTTCAATTTTTAGTAATTCAGACTCCATTCTACAAGTATTCTGCAATACCACCCATCACTGGAGGGTCATGGAGTAGCAGAATTCGAGGTGGCGTTTACATTCACATGTATTATATAAGAATGGCCCCTCACACAAACTCTATAGGATGAAAAGGGACTGGTGGCCCCTGGAGTTGTGTGACTAATGGTTCTGTGCAGTAGTATGAATTGTGGTATTTCCATACCTCCTCATATCAAAGAAAAACAAGTGAAAGCAATATAAGACTGAATGTTATAAGGAAGTTAAAAAGTAAAATTCATGTGTGAACTTAGAGATCTTTAAAAAAGGAGACAAATTAAATGTAAGCTATTACCTTCATTACCACCCCCATAATAGGAAGATGTAATGTTTTCCCTGGCACTGGAGCAGGCCACTGATCAACATCATTACAAGCTGAAAAACATAATAAAGTATTTCCTTAGTATAAGTGGAACTATTAAAACATGAAAAATGGACATTAGAAATTAAAACTCTACTTGCTACTTTCTATTTTCTACAGAGCAGGAAAAATATACTCAGAAGGATGGAAGATCAAAGGTAAAAGAAAAGTAAGTAGTGAAAGTATCTCACATTTCACCAGAAATACATAGGTTTTATGACATAAATTGGTTAATAAATTTTTTTAAAGCAACAAAATAATTGGTATAGAGTTTTCATATTCATTTATTACTACTAAAATTAGCTATGAAAGCACACCACCTGGCGAGGCCTTCTCTATATCGAGTGACATAAGGATTTTTGTTTAATAGTAAGTACTCTGAGTATCAGAACTGTCAATCAATATTTGTGTATTATTATCCTAATAAATAGGCATGATCTATGTTGCAAAAGGAGATAAAAAGATACAGTGTTTGGTGTTTCTAGATAAAGACGCCAGAAGAATATTTTACATCTCTCTCCCACCATATAGCCCTTAAAATTCTTAACTAATTTTTTAGGTCAACTTCATTTTTATCAGACCATTTCCAGTAAAATTTTAAAACTCTTTCAAAAGGTACCTAACTTACACAATATTTAACTTACCTGCTTCCAAATAAGGTTCGCTCTTTTCAAAATACTCTGGTGCTATCTGTTTGAGCACAGTGTGAAAAAAATGAATATAAGGTAGTTTGCTGATCAAAACCAAAGACTGGATGGAAAAAAGAAACAATTTTTAAAATTTTCCTAATGATTATAATTTGTCATTTCTTACATAATCAATTACTAACAAACTAAATTCAGCAAATGTGTGGATTTTGAAATAAAAAGGCTTTTACAGTGGATGGTAAAAAGGAAACAATACTACAGTTGCAGGACGCAGAAAGTTTAACCTTATTACTACATTTTAATAGCATAAAGGCATAGTTACAGATTTTTCTGTTCTCTCAGGAAAAAGAATTTCCAATAAGCAGACTAATGTCATGGGTAATTCCCAAACCCTAGCTACAACTGTTGTTAGCAAAGCAATATCAGGATTTAGCTAAATGAACTCTTCTAATAAGGAAAGAGCAAATTGTGATGCTTTTTCAAACTAAAACGTATGACTAATATTTTTAGAGTTCAATGGTCATAGCTACATGCTTAGAAATTGACTTTACAATTTGATCACTTTAGATATAGATTTTGCTAATTTTAAAAATCTATTTTTCTTGAAAACTACTTTTTACCTTTGTATTCAACATTAATTACTGGTCAAGGCACATTGTGGTTACAAAAGGTGAAGGTGGGTCCCTACTAGCTAGGATTAAACCTGAACCAACTAATTTTTTTTTAAGAAAGTAAAAGGTTGTATATTTAGAGTAAAAACAGTAATGACTAAGATGTTGCTAACACATATTTACTGATTCTTCAAAAAGATAATACAGACTTTAATTGGTTGTAGCTGTATTAAAATTTGTTTATTTTTTCCCTTATTCTAAAATGTAAAAATTAAGCAGATTCTTCTGGCTTTTAACAGTTTCAAAAATAACTATAACTTATTGCCAGGAATCTACTACAGAGATAGCAGAAAGGCAAAAGAAAATAGCAGTTGAAAATCTAGGAACGGGTGTCTATAATATAAAAAAAATCTAGGAACAGGTGTTTATAATCTAAAAAGAATGAAGATAATATATAAATTCTAGTATGTTTAAAGATAAAATATCAAAGATTTTAAAGACTGTTTATTCAAACAGTTTCTATTTTTCTAACCACAATTAAAAATATTTTTTTCTATTAGTATATAAAATTACCTTCTGAAAGTAGCCTCTTTTTAGAGTTTTATCTCGAACTTGTCGGAAATACACATATCCATAAAAATAAGCAGGATCCTTCTATGAAAGAAGTGACAAATTAAATATATATATTTATTATTAAACATCACGTTCCTCTATAAACCTGAACGAGTTATGAGGTATATACAAAGAGCAAGTTATGCTTTTCCAACAACATTAACAATAATAATGACAGTAACAGACAATAACCTGATAACTTGTACAAAGATAAAATAATGGTAACTAAAGTACTAAAGTCATATTTTCCTCCTATAGCTTACTCTGTTTATGTTATTTATTCTGTACTAGTTAATGGGAGTCAGGAAACAATCAAATTCTGTTTTCCCCAATGTTACTTAGTTTTTTTTAAATTCTGCCTACAATTTTGTATTAGGCATCAGTCTTAACAAAACGAGGTATCCTAATGTAAAATTTCAAGAGGCAAAAGGATTTAAATACCAATCTGAATCGTACATATTACCAAAAATAACGAAACACCAGAATGTTTACCAACATACAATTTGAAAGGTAATTACATTCTGAAAATTTTTTGTTTTAACATCCTAATGGAATAAACTTCCCAGTTCCTTATCTGTTATTCTTTTAACAAATACTTATCAAGCACATACTTTGAGCAAGGTATTGTGTTAGGGAAGATAAAAAGATGCATAAGGCAGTTCCTTATGGAGATAAGAATCTAAGAAGGGTAAGAAAAGTACAAAAATGACCATTATGGAATAGGAGGGAAGGTACTATGAAGAAAGTATAGTTACAAAGAGGCCAAGGGCGAAGAGATTACCTCTGTCTATTGGGATCAGTAAAGATTTCCTGGAGGCAGCTGGTTTTGAAGTGAACATTGAAAGATAGATATGATTTAAACAAAGATAAAAATATTCTGGGTTTAGAGGACTAAGAGTTTGAACAAAAACACACAGACAGAAAAAAACAAGCTATCCCAGGAAAAAGCAAGGTAAATGTAGTTCGTTTGGGTTAAAATATGGCACTTGTACAGAAAAGAGGTGAAGATGGAAATTGGAAAGTTAAAGGCCAAAAATTGAGGACAAAGAAATGTACTATCATTAGCTCTTTATTCATAAAACAATAGGTTTTAAATTTTATTTATTTTTATATGATATATGTATACTTTGCTGGCAACACTGTAAAATAACTGCATTATAAAAAAAAAAGGATATCTTTGGGCAATTTTCTAATCCTCACTAGCCCTCAATTCCTTTATTTGCAAAAGGAATGCTCTCAGAACACTACAGGGAGGACTAATGAGGTAATACATGATTATTGATACAGTGCCTGAAATGTAAAAAGCTCTAATAAATAGCAATTATTATCATCAGTTAAAGAATATGTTAATAGTGATAGCAAAGGTCATGGAAAGAAGTAGATGGCTATAAGAGAAATTTCTAAGTAATATCATTGCTAACTGGGAGAGGGTTCCTGTCATTACCAGATAGGTCAGAACCAGGGACGTGAACTGTAAATGTTGATTTTAGGCAAACTATGTCAAGTCCATAGTGGATGTGCTGATAGGACATCCAGATGGAAATGCTCTTCAGGCAGTTAGAGATACAAGTGTGCAGTACCAAACAGAAACCTACACTCTGAAGTCATCTGATTTATTAAAATTATTTTTAATAAACAAAGCTCATTAAAAAATCAAAAAGAGACAATTATAATTCTATCATAAAGTAGGTAGATTACCACAGGGATTCTGCAACTCTGGGTGATATTTACTGGTATAGAACCACCCTACCTCCACATCTAAACAGTTATTAACAAATGAAAGAAAATCACCTCAGTACTCTAATCAATTTCTATAATTCACAATAGTATTATAATGTTACAAGAACAGTAACTTTATAAAGTGTTTTTCACTCACATACTAAACCTTTATGAATCAGACTCAGGAAATCCAGCAGAATAATATAAAAACAAAACAAAAGCAAAATAGTTCTGAATGCTATAAGAGGTAACTAAGTAATTAACTGAATTCTAAAGTTCCTTCTCCATGGATATTCTTCTATTACTACTTTTCCAACCTTTAAGTAAACTGGTAAATCTTTGTCAAATTGATCCAGGAGACAATGCAGTGACACCCTCCTCCCAGAAGACTGTCGAAATCTAAAACAAAACTGGGTATCTCCAAGACAACCTAATAAAAACAAAAATGAAAGAAATTAAAGATAGCACAGTATAACACTTATTTATCCAGTTTCATCAAATGTTAGAGCTGTGGGGTTCCTATCCACATTTAAACTCATTCTATCATGGTTTAGAGAAGAAAAAGGAGATCTTGAGAGTTCAAGTGACTGGCTCAAAGCTGGTTAGAGGTAAAGCCATTAGCAAATTCATCTTAACTCCTAAGTCCTTCTATTATTTTTCCTATTCCATTTTCCCCATTTAGTTAACATTTTAAAAAAACTGTCTGCATGTAATGTTGACTCATAAGCATAATAATGAGCACAAAAAGCCAAATCCATTTTTACAATTTTTTTTAAAAAGCAGGCAAAACTAAACTATACTGTTTAGGGATATATAGTTAGGGATAAAACTATAAAGAAAAGTAATTAACTTATTACTATAAGAATCAGGGTGTGGTTACATTTGGAGGGGGAGGGAAACTGTTAGGCAGGGGATATGAGGGGCTTCTGAGGAACTGGCAAAGTTCTATTTCTTGACCTTGTATGTGTTTCACATTTCACAATGAGACTAAACAAACAAACAAACAAACAAAAATAAATAACAGACTCAGAGTCCAAGTAACAGACTATTTTAACCATTTTAACCCATTTCCAGTTTAGAAAAAAAAAAGTGCATCTTGCTGCCAGTGTTAATTTAATTCTACATAAACATGCTCTTTGAGACTGAAGCAAATCTGACTGGTTTTCAATGTGAAAATAAAATATAAAAACTGTCATTGGAGTTATTTCTAAACAGAACTTGTTTCTAATCCTAATGTAACAGAAATGTATACATAAATCGAATTCATCAAATGAATCTTTGGCTAACAACTGTTTGAAAACAATGTTAACCTCATGTGTAGAAATGTTTTCTAGGATTTGACATTTTCAGCGATCAAGAATCACTATATTTGTAAATGTGAATACCACTACTAAAAACAGAGTGTTATACACAGAATGACGTCATTTGTTTCCAAAGACTATCGATATATTTAGAGCGATGCGAAAAGAGTAAAAGCAAGATATTTGGGGGCAGACTTTAGGGGTAAGGTTAGGACTGTAATCTGCGAGTTATTTGGGGGTAAATGCTGCAGCTGCCAAATGCTGCCAGTGAGTATTCTTGGGGCAAATGGGAAATGGGTTAATTAAAAATAAAGTTTTAAAACTTTAATCCCTTTAGCAAACTTCTTCAAACACGTAAATTTTACCTAAACTGTCAAGCAATAATTACAAAAATGTAAATCTTCTAAAAAGTAAAAGACAAATGAAGTAGCTTGTCACTCAAATTCTTCTTGGTTACTATATTTAGAATAAGCTATGAAATGTGCTCAAGATTTTATTATTACATATTATTATCCACAGAAGTATTATATTAATTTAACACATGAAGTCCTCAAAGGAAGTAAAAACTTGATAATATATTTAAGGTTTTTAAAAAGCAACTCAGTATGTATGCCTAAATGCAGTTATAGAAACTAATGTTTCTTTGGGGGTGGAAGGAAGAAATAAAGGAAACTGGAAGGCCGGTCAATTCAGTTTATTTTTTAAAGCAGATAGTTTAAAAATAAGGAAAAAATGTGAAACCTGAGAAAATGGAAACTATTTCCGTCATTGTTTTAGTTCAACAGATGTACATACTTATGGTTTGTTGCTGTTGTTTTTTAAGACATTTAAATCTTTCAAAAAACAAAGAAAAAAATCCACCAAGAAGTACACACTAATTACTGACACAGTAAGAAAAAGCAGGAAAATGCAATGGATTTTAAAGAGATATTAAAGCATCTGGAAAATCTAAGGAATGCTGAGCTTTGTGGAAGTGAAGTAACAAAGCTCCCATAGCCTTAAATCCCTACCCACCTGGCTCCATTCCCAAATCATGGGCATGCTGTGAGAACTTTGCAGGGACCAGCTCCACGCATAAACTGTACAGAATTGGTCAGGAAACTAGTTCATCAGGTCAAAAGGCTTAAGCCATATTGTCCTTGTGAACTGAGGTAAATGGTTCCTATATTACATTTCAGAGGTCTGTTTCAGAGGTCTGTCCCTTTGCACAGGAAAAGTTAATGAAAGAAATATCAACTCCTTATCTGGCTTTGTAGAGCGCCTTGTTCTCCATCCTGACTTCACCATTATAATAGGAATAGAGGCATTAGAGATTGGCAACCAGATTTTTCACATTTGCCTTGCAGAAAATGATACCTAAGAATTAAAGACAATCCTGGTACTCTACAACCTCATCAAAAATAAATCTATGTTGTTAGTATGACCCATTCATTTGTCTATATAATAAAAGACTGCAGTACAACATAAGCAACACAATGATTACATGTGAAAGATGGTTAAATGAGTGTGATCATGAGGAAAAAGCTATGATCTGAAGAAAAAGAAGCCACAGTCAATGGGATCTAGTCTTAGGTCTGTCAATAATTAGCCTTCTAGAAGTCACTTAATCTAAGGTTCTCAATTTCCTTGCCAACAAAAGTGAGGGGTATCATAAGATAATCACTAAAGTCACTTCCAGAAGTTATATTGAATGATTCTAAAATAAAACTCCACAATTGGCCTACAATTGTACTGATTTCTAAGCATCAAGCACTTTACCCAAGAAAACTAAAGACCTACAAAACTCTAAAAGACCTAAATATTATGCTACATGTATCAGTTTCTGATTACTAAGATCAAAATGGGAAAACATTTTAATGGAAATGATTTTTTACTTTATACTAACCAAAGTATAAAGATTAATTTATATAAATTTCAAGATTAAATAACAGTTTTCTAAGAAAAATACACCTTAACACGAGTTCTTGATCAAGAACAATATAAACTCTTTTCCACGATAAGTAGCCAGTCTTAAGGAAATAGCAAATCTGCTCAGTAGACCACACGGCTTTACAAAAAAGTTCCATTTTAATTGGTCTAACAGTCTTAACTAGCTTAGAAAATAGAACTAATAATCCAACACTCTTTAAATTAAAAAAAAAAAAAACTTCTATAACCTTCCCCTACCACTTTTTCCAAATAACTAAGTTTTTATAACAGAAATCAAATAAAATCCTGGGTCAAATGATCTCATTATTTTGTCACTACTTTAGAAAATGTTTTTCCCTTCAAATACATGAGTTGAGCACTAATGTTCGTTCAGTGCTTACTCTGTGCCAGGCATTATTCTAAATGCTTTAGATATAAACTCATTTGATCTTCATGCTTCTCATGTAGTCCCACAATTATTCCTGTTCATGAGGTGTAAACCAAGGCACAGAAAGATTACGTAATCATCCAAAGAAATACAACTGCTATAAGCAGAGTGGGAAGTCTAAATCTGGAGCTGGTGCTCTTAACCATTACTACATACTGATTCTTTCAAGTTAAAACTACTTCCACTTATATGAAATATTCCGAACAGGTAAATCCATAGAGATAGAAAGTAGACAGGTGGTTGCCTGGGGTGGGGAGAATTTAGGGAAGGAAATGACTATGGAGTTTCTTTTTGGGTGATGGATATTTTCTAAAATTGATTGTGGTGACAGTTGCCTATTTCTATGAATATACTAAAAATCATTGAATTGTATACTTTACCTGGATGAATTGTATCACAATAAAACTTTTTTAAAATGTAACTTTATTGCCAATTAGAGGGCTCAAAAGCTTCTTTTCTTCACTCAAAAAACAAAAGTCCTGAAAAACACCCCTCAGATCACGTAGTAAACTCACTGGTTTCTGCAATACAGTTTATCAAGCAAGGAGCCAGTCCTTTCACTCACGCTCCTCCTATGTGAATGTCATGTGGTGCATGCCAGGAAGAATTCTCTTCCCATTTTAAAATTATCAAGGACACAGAGTTTTTTTGCAAGCTTCTTTTATATCTGTCAATTACACCAGTATTGCGAAGTTTAAAGTAAACAAAGGATACCTTCCTGTACTAAAAATATCATTTAAGAGATTTGAGGGAAAAAAGCTTAAATATTTTTCCTAAAGGGTACAGCTTTGAAAACGATTTGTATAAGCACAAATACAGCTACAGAGATCAGAATACATAAGACAAAAATAAAACATGAGACTTCAAAAGCTAGCCCTATCCTTGGCCTTTAGCTCTATGTATGCACTCTCCCTGTGATTAGAGTGGTTGAGCTAGAATTGGTGAGAAGCAGGATACTAGACCAGGATCCTCAAAATGTAGCCCATAAACTGATGCCAGTCCACAATCTTGTTATTGATCCATGATGAAATAAATATCTAAATTGAGGAACTCTGGAAGTAATCTGATATTGCCATGACAACTTTGGACTTCTACTTTGTGTTTCTTGGTTTTTTCTCCCTTCATTTTTCTAATAATTCATTTAAAGTGTATTTTATAAAAGCTTTGGTTCACAAGATTGGAAAAATTTTAAAAAGCCAAATGGCTTTCCACACAGATAGTACTGATTTCAGCACTGGGAAGGATAACATACATGATGATGTCCATGCTACTTACTTAGAAGAAATCTGTTGAGACAAATATTGTCTCCACATCTAATCTATTCAGAGCAAGGATTAATCTTCCCTTGGATTCATCATTACTTGAAATTCTATTAATGTTTTTTCTCTGGACATGTTTAAAATATAGTGATTAAGTCCTTGGGCACCCTTAAGCCTCAGGAACACCTACATCCAGATGACATTAATGGTAAACAACAAGGAGAAAAAAATCTGACAAATATTTATCAATGAGAAGGTACACTTTAAACTTGGGCTACTAGAGATAAACCTTTCAAACGAAACAAGAAAATGAAACCTAAAAACGAATCAAACAAAATGTTTTTCTAAAGTCACAGGATCTAAGGTGTATTGCAGAAGTGGCAGGTGAAGAGGTGGAGGATTGGCATATCATTCCATTGGGAATCTCAAAAGCATTCTTCTTAATCTGTACAGCACACCACAGAGTTGAAATGTTGCTTTACTTTTTATAAGTGTGTTCCATTGAAACAAAACCTGGATTAATATTCTTTCCTAAAGACTTCTACTGTGCTTAGATTTCCTTCTACAACAATAAAAGCTATTTCTGGAAAAATTAAATTTATTTCAAAGTTGGCACAGTAATCCCAGCTTCCACTGAATAAAACACATGAGTGAAATAAACTGTTTGGATAATCACAACTGAGAATAGTGATCTCAAATACATATAAAACTCATAGTCTCTTTAATACTCATCTGTTAAGAAGGCCAAGTGTCTGTCTTTAAGATCTCTGTCAATTTTACTTCTAAGTAACAGCCATACACTTCAAATAAAATTCATCACTCATTTGATGTGCAGCTTATAAAAAAGTATTACAAAAAACCTGTAGGTCACTCAAATGCCTAAAATACTGAACAAATTCTTATTTACACAGATTTACACTTGAGTTTAACTTCAAACAAGAAAATGATGCATAGAGACTAATTACAAAACTTGAAAAAAAAGGCTATCCAAATACCATAAAATTAACTTCTTAGCCTTGATGGTCATGTAGAAATGTAAAACAGAAAGAGAGCAATAAAAACCGGTTATGATCTGAAAAAGATGAGTGTGCAGTAGAATTTACTGCGGCTCCAATCATATAAAATCTGTTCATCCTGCAATCCGTACAACTCAACTTACCCGGAGCCCTGAAAATACAATCCAACACTCATACATTCAGAACTGCATGTGTGAACTGTGTAAGGAAAATGTTAACTGGAATGAGGAGAGATGCTATAAGATCTATCATTATTTCATTAATAGGCAAAACATACTAAAAGATTCCAACAATTCCAGGTTAGAACAAATGCCATACTGGAAACTCTCAAAGGCATCTTTCTTTCTTTTCTTTCTTTTCTTTTCCTTCTTTCCTTCTTTCTTCTTCCTTCTTCTCTTTCCTTCCTTCCTCCTTTCTTTTAAATTATGATATCACTTTTTTACCTACATCATGAAAACTGAGTTTCAAATATATAGGGGAAAACTCTGGAAGCATTTATAAGGGAAGAAAAAAATGCTTTAAAAAATTAAAAAGTCAAATCTCCCAAATCAGGTCAACTAAACTAAATTAACAGAATATTAGAAGTAACACAAAAGAAAAAGAAACTGGAATGTCTTGCTCCATAGGGTTCCAACTGTGTGTGGTCTAAGAAGCTGAATGTTCTGGTTACTATAAGCCTGAAAAGCTGTTTTAAAAATGAAATAGAAGAGGTAATCTGAAAGATTTCAACAATTAGGACCACACAAAGGGAGAGCTTGAAACAGATCAGTAGAACCAAGTTTAAAATAACAGCAAACACTTATAAGGTGTTTTCTGTATACCAAGCACTATTCCAAGTGCTTTATATATACAAATTCATATAAATTATTGAAAATAATTGATGGTCATGCTTCATAACCAGATTAGCCTTTTTTTAACTACTTTTACAGAGTTCTTTGCAAGCTCTCAAATCCTAAACTAACATAAAACTGACTATAAATCTCCCAAAATACCCATGTCAATGATTTTCAATCTCTTCACTATCTCAACAGTTTTTGCTCCTTTTAGTTTACCTCATTCACAACTAACAGCTAAAAGTCCGAACCAACTAGAATCAACAAGAACAATGACAAGACATCAAAAAACTAGGAATCTAAATCACTGACCTTTAGGCTGAAACTGAGTTTATTCTAAATGCTATTTAATCAATTTTCATGTATTAAGAGTATAATAATCAATACTCAGTATAAAATTAAACAGAAACACCACATGAAAAATAGTTACCTGAATTGAATCTGGAAAAGACAAATAGCAAATATTGGTTTTCTGAAAAAGAAAACAAAGCTATATATGCTGACACACACACCAATAAAAACAAACAAAATAACAACATAGAACTATACAAAGAAATATTTTACTTACTTCTTTATCAGTAAGTTTGGAATGTTGAGGAAATACCTGAGAAAAAAAGTAAATTTTGTTAGACAAATACATGAGTGTAATCTTAAGACATTAGTAGTACTTCTAAAATACAGTTGGATGTGATCAAATAGCTTTAAGAAAATGTTCATAATCTTTAATAAAACATGTGAAAACTGGGAAAATTGAGTGGGATTACATTAGGCAGAAAAAAAAACCTTCTAATTCAAAGTTATCTCTAAGAGATTGGTGAAATCTTGAGTGATCAAGAATAATGTATCAACTAAATTACCAATATTCAAAGCTATGACTTTTCTTGTAAGCCTAAAACTTAAAGAAACTTGATCTATTAAGTATCTACTACTTTGAGCAATAACTGTCACTTGATTTAATAGGTAGTACTAATCACTTATATAAAAGAGAAATGAAAGAAAAAAAACTATCTGCAGAAGAAATCTCAAATGCCCATCTCCCCACCATAAAGCCTACCCCAATTCCCTCCAATCCTTAAAGTCATGCATTTTCCTAAATTGGTGTGGTCTGCAATGATCACAGCCACCTTCTGAGGGCAACTCTTGCCCCACAGCCCCAGAAAAGAAAGAAAAACAATAATAGCCAGAACAACTACCATGGGAAGAGCACTAGTAAACACCAGATCCAAGGGCACCGCTTCTATAGGCCAATCAACTAACTGCCTAAGACATGGCTACGTGTGAATATACTGAAGAGTGTAGCAGTGCTCAAGTGGGCCTATCCAGATTCTTTCGTTGAATGGAAGAGATGGGATTAGGAGCAGCAGGTTAGCACTGACAACAAAAAGGAGAGAAAACAGGAAGAGTAGCTAAATTATGTTAATGTTGAGTTGCTCAAGTGGGGATCCATGACTTCCCACTTCTGGAAGAATCAGAGAGGTCTTCCAGTCCCTAGAGCTGCCCAAGAACCTGAAATCGTCCCTTTCCAGAAATGATATTAATATAAACCTAATTAAAGTGAATGTATTATTTCACTATTTAGTTCTCACTAGACAAGGCTAGCAGTGGTATCCACATTTTACATGTAAGAAAACTAAGGTAAAAAAAAAGATATGGAGAATACTTAATGAGCGTCTTCTGGAGTTCTTAATTTTCACAACTGTCAACTTCATTCCATCTTTACTGAAGATGGGATAAATTCACAGTAGTCAAATAATTCTTCCAAAACTTATTCGTTAGTAAGTGCCAGAGCTAGCTCTTGAATTTAGATCTGATTCCAAAGTACACAAGCCATCATTTCTCACTCCACCTGTAGTAGTGATCATTAACATATAATCGTAGCCCTTCTTTCCTCCCAGCCAGTATGTGACATATAATCCTTCTCGGTCCAGGTCTATGGGGAGGGTCTACAGAGCTATGTTACATGAAAGCCACCCACCATTCCTGGAATAGAGAATGAGGCCAAAGCGTATTCTATTTACTCTGATATGTAACCCACGTTCTAGCCAAACTTACTCAACCTCTGTCTCCACAATTCATGAAGGCAAGGACCTGGTCTGTTTTGTTCACACCTAGAACAGTCTCTGGTGCATAGTAGACATTAAAAAAACATTTCTTCATCTATAGCCATGCTACCCTGAACAAGCTTGATCCCAACTGATCTTGGAAGCTAACAGGGTCTCATTAGTACTTGGATGGGAGATCACCAAGGAAGACCAGATGCTGTAGGCATAAAAAAATAAAATAAAATAATAAGGGGTTGTAAACTGATAAAGTCCTTGCAATCTGTGAGGTCAACCAAGGGTTGCCTCGCCTTAAAAATTAAAAAAAAAAAAAAATTTCTTCGATCAGTGGATATACCCTCAAATTAATTCCATTCAACAACTCAGTATTTAATATGTAATTCTTATTTATATGTACATACATCTCCCTTGCTTCACCTTGAGACCATTTTATCTTGTTCCCTTTAAAGTAGAAATGACAAGCTTATAATCTATGTAGCCATATTTTATGAAAATCTCATTACAGCTAAATTACCCTGGAGTTTGCCGGTCTAAAACGTACTGGTAAGTTTAATGGTCTCTAATAGCTTAATCTTAGACTCTAAAATCAGTTTTATGTAAATGCCCTTCAGATTTTTATTTTCTGCAATTAAAACATCAATTCAAAAGCAAATATGCCAAGTTTTGTTTTTTGTTACATAAAGACACCACAGCAGTTCCCTTTGGACTTTGGTTTCCTATGGTTTAAAATACCAGCATGACAAAACAGAAAAAATGCTGATATGTTTTACCAATATATATGAGTACCTTAACTATATATAACATATGTGTATATGTGTGTGTGTGTGTGTATTTAGGAAGCTTATATATGCTATATATATTTAAGTAAGCTAAAAGGACGTAAGAACTACATAACCTATCAAGTCTGCCTTTTAGAAACTGTACTAGACTGTCAAGCAGTATTTTAAAATTTTATTTTAATGTACTCTGTTAGGACTACCCAGTGTTTTATTTTGGAATAGATATGATATTTAAAAAGAAACAATGTTTATTTATATGCTATAGCTATCCAAACGTCTACTTCACCTAAGATTAAAAACGTCAGAAAAACTGACACTTAATTTTAAAAGTTCAATTAAACTCTCTATTTAAAAAAAAAAAAAAGAAAGAAAGAAAAAGAAAAGTAACCACTGCCAAGTATCTTGAACTACAAAAATTGCAAGAGTTACCAGAATTATTTTCTACATATATTTTATATTGAGGGGGAAAAAAAGTTAAATACAAATTTAGACCATTACTGTTAGTTTAGTCAGTCAGTTCCTGACACCTATATGGAAATTAACTGTGGATTGGCCCCAGGACCTGGAGACACCTCTCACTTGAAGTTTCCTCTCCACAGCTCAAGTCCACGCATCTCTGTCTCGTAGGTCACTGGCATTCTTTGAGGCATCAAAGGGGAACAGAGAGCATCAACGAATGTGACCCTGGTTCTGTTACCTATGTCAAATCTACCACATTATAACAAATAAGGGAGAGGTAGCCAGTTAATAAACCAAAAAAAAGTTCTATTTGACATAATTATTAAGTCCTAAAAATGATGACATAACATATATATTTCACATCACGGTCTGATAAGAAAAAATGTGCCTCAGAAAAATATTAATGTATATACTGGAAAACAGTATTATGTTTTAAATGGGGCTATTTTTTCAAAGGTATGTCTATCTTCCACTCGCCCCTGCATACCGTACCCCTAACATTGCCACCTCAGTGTAGGAATAATCATGATCCCAGGAAAAGGAAAATTAGGAACAACAGTTAACTTGCTGCAAGTATCACTTGGATGTGGGAAAAAATTCATGCCTACCATGCGTCCCAGTTATGCGTGAATGGGTGACAGTTGCCATGTTGATTCATGTCTGTCTCCACTGCACAACCCCACCTAGTGTCCCAGGCCTGGAAGAGACTACACTTGCCCAGAAACACCTGCCTTGATCTCCTACATAAACATTAACTCACATACAAAGATTGTCGTAACCTTAAGGAGAAGATAAATCATCACACGTAGGGTATTCTTCCCAATAACATATAACCTCAGACTAATCATGAAAACACATCAGAACAAAACCAAATTAAGAGACATCCTACAAAATATCTGACCAGTATTCTTCCAAAGTGTCAAGGTCATGAAATACAAGAAAAGACTGAGGAACTTCCACAGACTGAAAAGAACTATGGTGATATTGATAGCTATATACAATGTAAGAACTTGGATTAGATACTTAAACCTAAAAAGGACATTAGTAGAAAAACTGGTGAGATCCACACAAACTCTGTTGTTTAGTACATAGTACCATACTAATGTTATAATCTTAGTTTTGATTATTATACTATGTTTATGTGACATGTTAACTTTAGAGGAAGCTGAATCAATTACTTTTATAGTAACTATAAGTCTAAAATAATCTCAAAATAAGGTTTTAAAAGAGTAACACCTCCACTACATATTCTATACAAAAAGTAACCCAAAGTGAATCAAAGACCTCAATGTAAGGTAAAAGCATAAAACTCTTAGAATAAAACATAGAAATAAATCTTTATGACTGTGGATTAGGCAATGGTTTCTTAGATATGATACCAAAAGCACATAAGCAACCAAAGAAAACATAAATAAGCTGGACTTCATCAAAATGTAAAACCTCTGTGCTTCAAAGAACATCACCCAGAAAGTGAAGACATCTTGCGGAAAGGGAGAAAATATCTGCAAATCATATATCTGCAAATCATATATCTGATAAGGGTCTAATATACAGAATATAAAGGACACTTACATTTCAACAATAAAAAGTCAAGTAACCCAATTTTTTAATGGGCAAAGTATCTGATTAGACATTTCTTCAAAAAAGATACACGAATAGCCAATAAGCACATGAAAAGACACTCAACATCATTAGTCATTAGGGAAATGCAAATAAAGCTATAAGATACCACCTCATACCCACTAGGATGGCTATAATCAAAAGGACAGACAATAACAAGTGATGCTAGAATATGGAGAAATTAGAACCTTCATACATTATTGATGGAAGAATGTGGAAAAGTGCAGCCACACTAGAAAATGGTTTAGTAGATGTAGGGTTACCATTGACCCAGCAGTTTCACTCCGATGTATACATTCGAGAGAAAGCAAAAACATGACGTTCATATAAAAATTGTAAATGAATGTTCATAGCAGCATTATTCATAATAGCCAAAAAGTGGAAACAATCCATGTTTCCATCAAATGATAAATGGATAAAAATGTGATTAATAATCTCAGATATGAAAAAAATTCAACGATTAAAAAGGAGTGAAGTTACTAATAGAGAACAACAATTTTGAATGAACCTTGAAAATATTACACTAATCAAAAAAGCCAGACATAAATGGCCATATACTATAGATTCCATTCATATGAAATGTACAGAACAGGAGAATTCTCTAGAGACAGAAAGTAGATTAATGGTTGCCAGGGCCTGCGGGGAGAGTGGCATGGGCCAATCTGATTGAAAGAGGGTAACAAATTTCTGGGGCAATGATAAGAGTTTTTTTATGGCAGTGACATGCAAGGTTCGCTTTATGAAAATTCACCAAACTACAGACTATGGATTTGTGTGCTTTTCTATATATGTGTTATACTTCAATAAAAATATTTACTTATTTTAAAAGTGGAAAAAAATGGCCTGACATCACAATATTAGGACAGCCTGGCCTCATTCAAGATCTAAACTAAATTATGCTACTGGAAAACTTAAATCAGTTTTAACACAGAATGGACAGTGAAGCACTTCTCTCAAAAAGGAGTGAAGTTTAAATACAACTGTCCATGTTTTACATCATGCTTCATGGTAAATACAAAAACATACAGTACTTGTGAAAGGACTAACTGGACAAGAGAATGTCCCAGATTATCTCCAGATTGGGATAATATAATTTCATAACAGAATCAGAGATTAGTAACACTGAAGAAGCCTTTGTAAAATCTAGGAGCCTAAGAAACTCAGGAGGACATTGAGGCTTTAAGTCTCAAATCACAGAACTACATCAAGCTACAAAGAAGTACTACTTGTTCACAAGGAAATTTAAAGGCCATTAATATCCTGAAAGTCCTTCTATCAAAATACTCAGTGTTAATGACCTACCTTCCCTGCTAGATTGTAAACTTAATTGAGGGGGAGATGATCAAGGCTTTATCTCCAGAACATACCAGTATTTGGATATAGTAGTTGCCCAATAAATATCTGCTGAATCGATGGCTTAATGAGACAGTACAGCTACAAATAATTACCCTAACACCCATTTTGATTAAAATAGTAAACTTGCTGAGAATCAAATATTGAGGCTATCAATTACCCAGTTTAAGAGTGAAAAAAAAAAAAGAAACAACCCTTCACACACTGCCTTTATCCTTCTCAGAAAAATAAACAGAAACTTTGTTAAGATAAAGGAAACTGGTGACTACTCCAGCCTCCACCCTGCTAGGGGATAAGGGGGAATGGACAGTGACTTAAAAAAGCAGAAGTGGGAAATAAAAGAGTGGATTTTGCTAACTGCTCTTTTAAAAACAGCATAAAAATTTGTCATCCCAGAGCAGAGCTTTATCTTTAATTTTTTTTTTTAAGCGGGGACAGGGGGGGGGAAGATCAGTAACCTGAATGAAATCTGATTCACACAACATATTAATGATAAGTTACCCTACTTTTATAGATAATTTATCTATGAAATTCTTCTCAGCAAGAGGTGGAAAACAAATACGTATGTACAAATAGGCTATGTCACAGATCATCAGCAAAATGAAATCTAATAGACTAGATTCTCATTAAGTGCTTTAACTACATGTGATTCACATCAAAAGATGTATATTTTTAAAAAGTCACTTTAAGGCAAGATAGAATGAGAGAACAGCCAAGAACAGTACCACACTAACATATTGAGCATGCATTAAATGACAGGTATTAATTCTTAAATGCATTGTTTCAGTACCTACAACACCTCAAAAGGTACCTACAGTACCTCTCAAGATATTACTTTCCCATTTAATAGTTGAGGAAAATGAAACTCAGAGAATTGAAGAAACTGACTAAAAATGAGACAATTAACAAATGTTCAAAATCCCAGAGATTGCACTCTTTTCACCAGATTAAAATTCTGTCCAAAAAGTTGATAGGTATAGTCTTCAAGAGGGGGAAGCCACTAATGATGCCTCTATTCTTATAAAACGTGAGGCCAGAGAGGTTCAGGAAGCACCTCAAGTTATAAAAATATCAACCTCCTATGACATTCTTTGAGTTCACATGATTTAGAGGCTCTCGAAAATGCAAAACATCTCTAAGATGAGTGCACAGGCAGCAAATAAATCTCTACACTGGAGGGGGTGGGGAAGGAAACTACTTGATATCCAAATGAAGGGAAATGGTTAAATAAATTATGGTCTATAAAATTACATCTATGAAGAATCTTTAATGATCTGGCAATGGTTTTGATAATGTTTATCCATAAAAGCAGCCTCTTACAGTAGACTTGTTTGGGGGACTGCTGCCCAGCTCATGTTCTAGAAGTGTCCCATCTTTGCTCTTGCAGGGGTGAGCCTAAGCGGCCACTACTGTTACTAAAACCCTGTCTCCTGACCACAGCTAACTAAGCAAAAGTGAGCACCTGACCCATGCAGAGAGATGCTCCAATATTTGAATTACACTTCAGTCTGGTTCCAGAATACAAAATTTTGGGTAGGGGGCTGACACTGGGATGCTTGCAGAGGAAACCATCCTCAGCACAGAAAATGGAACAGACGTGCAAAACAAAGCAGAGACAAAAGGCCACACAGCTCCAAAGAGACAAAGGGAAAAGCCTGGGGCTTTCCAAGTCCCATGAGGTTTATTGCTGCTTCCTGAAACTGGGTCCAAGAGACTCCTTACAATCACTCTCTTGACTTAAATTTATTTAAGACAGTTTCTGTTACTAACAAATTAATCCTTGACAGATATGAATTATATAAAGAAAATAACATTAACAAAAATGCAAATATTAATTAATAGACGTTTTTTAGTATAATTATGAGTGATGTCTTCTAGTGCTTATAATTTTCTTTCTTGCCAAGTTTTCAACAATGAGCATATTATTACCCACACAGGGGAAAAAATTGAATAAATGAGGCAATTCTGGATTCAGATAAGAAAGCTTACTATATAATCAGGTAATTCAGAGCTAGAAGTGACAGAGTGTATAAAATCCAGTGAATTTCAAACCTTGTTCCATAGGACATTTGAATTCTGTGATGATGCTTCAGGGACACCTCAGGGGGTAAAAAAAAAAAAAAAAAAAAAAGCTAAGCATACCTCACCTTTTGCAGTTTCTTCCAGCTCAAAAGACTCCCTTAACTGTTCCCTTCACCTAGGACAGTGCCCCAAACAGACTTTTGATGCAATAGGGAACAATCCCCCAATCAGGTCCTCAGCAGATTAGATCAGAGTATATGAGAATCTCAGAGCAGGCCTGAGGACCTTCCTCTGGAGTTTGGAATTAGAGTGACACTCTCTTCATCAGAGTAGCTGAAAAGGGCAACTTCACCATAAAGACCACAGAAGCAGAGGAAGTCAGTTTGCAGGGAGTATGAAGAATGAACAAAATCCATAAAACAAGAGCATAAACAAGAGGCTTCTCTGTTCTAGGCTCTAGCCATTTTCTGAAGCTCCTAGGTTTGTACCTTGGATATCTGAAAACACCTCTATGGCCTTACACCGAGCTCCCCTTTTCTGCTTGAGCTATAGCTTAGTTTCTGTTGTTTATAACCAAATATATACACACACAGGTCCCATTTCAACCAGTTTAAGCTACTGAGGTACCTCATTAGATTTTTATTTATACAGGGGAAAAAGTTCCCCCACTTAAAAAAAAATACTGATTCTAGTTAGTCAACTTCATTTTCATTTTATCAGTAAGAAAACTAAGATCCAAAGGCCTCATCTTCACAAAGCAAAAGCTAAGGGTTCTCCCCACTGAAAATGAAAAAGGAATCTCCACGCTTTCCAAATACAAATTTACACTGGTCTTACTGGGTCCCAAGCACTGTTCCCAAATGCTTCACCAATATTAACTTATCCATTTCTCACAACAATACCATGACACATATACTGTTATCCGGTTACATAGGAGGAACACGTGGCACAAAGAAGCTAAGTAATGTATCCAGAGTCACATAGATTGAAACCCAGGCAGTTCAGCTCTAGAATCTAAGTTCTTGATCAATATTCTATAGTCTCTTTAGTAGGGATTTAAGCTTAAAAAAGTGCAGTGTTTATACACTTGTCTAAAATCTTAAGTCTCTCAAGCCTAAGATTCAATAACTGCATTTTTGATAACACAGGTAGGTTCCAGGATATTACTGTCCAAACTTAGTTTTTACCTATTCTTCCATTAATTTCCGGTTTGAGACCCCATGGTTGTGCATTATAATAAGTAGGGCTGGAGCTACTATGTCACTTCTCCAACACAATTCTACACTCACCTTCTTGTCCCATTACAGCCACCCCTCCTGTCCATTTTTGGCCTGAATATGGCAGTAATACATTAGTGAAATATATTTTTCAACTATTTTGTTGTATCAATTACTAATTTGTGTTTCTTTTCCTTCATTTTAAAAGTGACAAAATGTAATATTCTACATTTCTCAAGGAAAAGAGACAAAATTTGTGTTGCCATCTTAATGTGTTCATCTACCTTTGGATCCTTTAGTAGGGAATATTCCCCACCTTCATCGTATACCTTCTAAAATCAGTGATTCTTAATCGGGGACAATAAACTATAAGGTCCACAGATAACCCCCCAGAAGTCAATGGAAGCAAAAACATAATTTTGTATTAGAAAGCATTTTTCTAATAAAGTGTTTATAGAGTTTATATATTTTTTAAAGGGTACAAAAAAATTAAGAACTGACCTAAAGAAAACTCTGTACAGTACCATATACTATGGGAAACAAAATTGAAAATAAGTCCTTTAGTGATCTACATTTTTTGTAGCACCTTAATTATGCTAAGTATTGTTTATTTGGTCAGAAAAACATACTCATGTTACAAAGAGTATCCCAAATGATGAGAGTCATTAAGGATCTACTTTAGTTATGTAAAAAGGCAATCGAATACAACAACCCAAGCCTATGCTTTCTGGTTAAATTGTATTTAGCTGCACATTTCACTTCAGGTTAATTGTCAATGTAAACAATAGATGGCATTTAAATCACTTCCTCAAATTCCTTGGGAACTGTTGTTCCTATCTAAGATAAAGAATTATCCATGTAATCACTCATTCTAATAACTATTTACTGAACACCACTATATGTCAGGCACTGCATTTAGCCCGCTACTGTGATTAATTCCTGGTTCTCTGCTACATGTAGTCTCAATCTGCAAATAACAGGTTAGAGCATATCATTCATATTTGTATGCCCAGCAACCAGCATAAGCCTAGATATTCATGAAAACCTAATGTGTACTGAACTGCCTAATGATAAAACATAAAGACAGGTTGAATACAAAAGCAGTGCTTCACATTAAGAAAAACCTCCCTGGCCAATTTTCATAGCCAACTCAAGTCATAATGAGATGGTTCATTAAAATCTGCCATCGCTACCAAAAAAAAAAAATCTTCTAAACATATATCCTCCTAATGATTACGTTTTGCTTGGACACATAAAATCAAGCAATCTCTTATGCTACCTAAAGTACCCTAAACAATGTCCAAACAGATAAGATTGAAGGCCTTTCAATAAGGCGCCATAAAGACGGAAAATTTGAGTCTCACAAGCAAACAATTTCCCCCGTGTGCATTTTGATATTGGCTTTAAGGCCAACTGTCTCAGAAGCAACATCAAGAAATAACATATATGAGGAACAAGAAGAGGAATAAGAGAAAATGCATGCTGAGCATTGTGGTTCAAACCGAGTGGAATGCTCTAAGAGTTCCTACTGTGAATGACCAAAACAACCCCTGGGTCTATAACGTTGGTTGTGTGAGGCTGGGTTATTATATTTCACCATATGTCAGGAGCATTGTTCGCTTCTTGATAAAGCCCCAAACATCCTGCCTGTGGCCTCCTCCGGGTGCCACTAACCATTTTAGTTATTCCGGTGACACCGGTTAAAAAAAGAAAAAAAAAAAAAACATGAACATCAACAAGTATTTAGGAGGGGCCTTGAGAGAACTTTTCACCCCTAGCCGCAGCCCAAGATCCTCCCACATGAACTGCCTATGGACCGCTGCCCAGGCGGATAGGCGGAGGGTCGGCCGGCCACGCCCGGATGCGCAGCGGGCGAGGTCCGGGCCGGCCAGCCCTGCGGGCCACACACTCTGCTGGGGCCGCCCCTGAGCTGGGGCCGGGATTGGGCGCGAGGACAACGCTGCGGCCGGGCCTCACCTCCACGGCTTGGCCCAGCTCCAGGTCGAAGCCCACCACACACACGCAATGCAGCCAAGCCGAGAAGCCGTCCCAGCGCAGCAGGCCCCGGCCGCGGCCGTCGTCCTCTTCATCGTCCTCCACGGCTCCCGCCGCCACACGGCCGGTGCCCTGCGCTCTTCGGCCGCCGCCACCGCCTCTTCTGACGGCCCGCGGGAGCTGGGCCCCGAGTGGGCCAGGCCCCGCAGAGCCATCCGCCACCCCCTTGCTATTCGCGCCGCCTTCACCGCGGACCGAGCCGCAGAGCGCGCTCGGCTCCACGCAGGCGCAGCCACCGCCGGCACTGCCGCATCCGCGGGGACGGGCTCGGCCCGGGCGGAGCCGGGGCCCACGTGACCCTGGGAGCCCGGCTCGGCGCGGGTCCTCCTCTGCCTCTGCGCGGACGTGGCGACGTCACGCTAGCGCTTGACTGGAACTGTGAAGCCAGCCCTGAGCTCATTGTCTTAAAACTCTTAAGACTGGAACAGTAGTTTATGAATCGTGGCACCCTCCTTCGCAGGCCAGCGACCAAGGAATGTGTTATTCTTGGTTTGACACTGTTCATGATTATAAAGTATTTTTAAATTAAAACAATGGATATGGTGACAAACACTTATTGAACACTTTGTGCCAATTGATGTGCCAAGCAAGTACTTAATAAATGTTATCTGACTGAATCTAAACATCTTGGCTAGTTGGTAGATACCATTTCTTATTTTTTACAGATAAGGAAACAGGTTCTGAGAGGTTTGGTGACTAGCCCAACAAATATTACAACTCCATTGCCAGCTTACAATTCACTTACACAGTCGGCTGATTTAGAGTTCTGTGCCTTCACTCAGCGTTTCCTTCTTAACTAAGGCCCCTCCCACTTTTCTTGGCTTGGATCCCTATAAGTTCTTACAAATCTTCAGACGGTGCTGGAACACCAGGTTGGCCTCCACAGAAACCTGTAGCTCATTCTTAGTAATGGCCTAGGCTCAGGCAGTTTTCTATTCTCAGAGATAGTACTGGGCTGAACATTCAGGAGTCACTTGCTCTGTTGAACTGTTACTGACTATTGGTGCAGCATGATATTACTGACTAGGATTTATTCAGCACACAGTGAAAGTAAATACTAAACACACAATAATGCCCCATAGAAAAATGGGTAAAAGACAATGGATAATAACTCAAAATAAATGTATTTTTTAAAAACAGTACAGTGTTCATGCTTATACATACATTACCATATCTAATCCTCCCAACAGCCCCAAAAGGCAAATCTATTATTCTCATTTTACATATAACAACAGTCTCCATGAGATAACACGATGTCAGAGCCAGTAGGTGGCAGAAGATTTAAACTTGGATCTCTTTGACTGAGCCTGAGCTCCTAAACATTTTGCTGCACTGCCCAGTCAAATCTATCCTATTTGACATTGTTCTGACCATATCCTTAGGATTATTTGAAGGAAATATTAGTGTACCTATTTTCAAGGAGAGGATCAAGTACCCTCAGACATCAGTAATGTTCACTAGAGACTTTCTTTAGGACATAAGATGAACTAGGGGCATTGAAGTTGAAGGCCTACTCTTTGGCCAAAGCAATCTGCCCTCCTACTCCAGAGGACCACTTTAGTTAAGAAAGAAAGACTATTAGGTGTAGTGGTTATCATGTCTGCTTTACACCCAGAAGGTCTCGGGGTTGCCATCCCAGGTGGAGCCACAAACCATACGCCAGGAGTGCCAGGCGCGCCAGGCCCCAGGTGCACACTGGGAGCATGTTGGAGGAGATGTCCCGCCTTCAGAGATCCAGTTCTTAAGGGGAAACAGCAACATCTATAGGTCAAGGATAGAAGGGGGAGAATTAAAGAGAAGAAAAAAAAGGAAGAAAAATTATATTCTGCCTTTAAGTAAGTCTCTAAACCTGCTATTATGAAAGAACATTAGTCTTTACTATTAAAAACAGTATTAGAAAGAGCACTGACTAAAAATCAGAAGTTTGGGATCCTAGAGCCAGCTCCACCCATGACCATGGTAGGCAAGCTGCTCCAAGACTCAGTTTCTACACTGTTAAAATAGGAATAATCATTCCCAACCTATTTACCTCTCAGATTGTCGGGAAGAGCCAAACTACCCCAATGCACACATTTTACTAAATGCTACCTCATTATTAATGAATAATGAGCTTTAAACACCAGTTGTTCCACAGGGCTGGTTGTTTGAAATGTAGAAATAGATTACTATTCACTAAAATGCTGTTTTATAATTTTGGATTAAGCGTAATCTGATCTAAATGTAGTAGCCTGAAAACAACATTTTACGAGGATCATAAGTTTGATAAGAAAGAAAGCACACCAGGCTCTAAAGAATCATACAAATGAAAAAAAAAATCAGTTTTTTTTTTTTTTTTTTTTTTTTAGAAAACACTAACACTACTACTCAAACAAAATTCAGAACCACCAGGGAAAACAAAAAAAGTTCATATGACTTTTTGCCTTCTAACTTCATAACTTTGGTATTAACCTTGTGTCAGTTTTAACACAATTTGTGGTTAATAGTTGTATGGGACCTGAGGGAAATAGTACTAATGCTTCCTTTCTTCATAAGATTCTATCACTGCAAACTTTGAATCGGAAAGTAGCTTGGATTGGGTCATCTCTCTAAATCTCCTATCCTATTAATGTATCTTCTGATGTTCAGTCAGACAGCAGCCATCATAACACCCCTTAGTAAGGTAAAGTCCTACCTTGCAAAGCTGCTATTTTCTGGATGTTCATAAAGGCTATAAAATTCTTCCTTTCATGGAGACAAGATCAGCCACTTTGTAATGTACACCCATTGGT
This sequence comes from Eonycteris spelaea, assembly GCA_003508835.1. NCBI lineage: Eukaryota > Metazoa > Chordata > Mammalia > Chiroptera > Pteropodidae > Eonycteris > Eonycteris spelaea. The sequence goes on along the minus strand of PUFA01000303.1, from coordinate 524,196 downwards.
CTAAACTGTGCTTGCTGAGATTACACAGGACAGTCCAACTCTTCTATATGATAGCCCTGAGAATATTTGAAAATATTATCCCACATCCTCATGCCTTTTAATTTCTAGGGTAAACTACCCCCAGTTCCTCCAACTGTTCCTCAAAGGATGTAGTTTCTAGATCATTCATCATCCTGTTACCCAAATTGGACTACTCCAACTTGTCAACATCACTCTTAAAATGCAGTGCCCAGAGAGGAAACATCATCCTCCAGGTGTGATCTGACCACTGCAGAGTATACTCTGGGACTATTACCTTACTTGTCTCAACCACTAGCCTCTATTAATGCTGGCTCAGATCACACTTGCTTGTTTTGGCAGCTAGGTTGCATCACTGGCTCAGTTTGCATTTACTGTCAACTAAAGCCTTGGGTCTTTTTTCATGTGAGGAGCGCTTAAGTCAGGGTAGGCTGTTTTAGCCAAGAGCATGACTGACTTCATGGCTCTGCTGCTTTCTAATATTACCAACAACACTGAGCACAGGATTAAAAAACATTCCAACTTCTTCCTATTCACCCCTAACCAAACTTCTGGCATTTCAGCAATTTTTTCTATTTTTTAAAAAAAGTACACAATAAAGAGTAATAGGGAAAGAAAAAGAAGAGAGAAGAGAGAGAAAGAAGAAAGAACAAACTTTAGATGATAGCGTAAATTGCAATGCTAGGTCTCTGGACCTAGTTTTCCCAAGAGGACCTGAAGGGAATCTAAAGGCCCTAGATACCCACCTATTTGGACAATCAGAGGATTTTCCCTCTTGCTCTTAAGCTGAATGCTGCTATAAATGCCGGGTCATAATTACATTTGCAGTGGCAAGAAAATACACAGGGAAATACACAGAGGCTCAAGTGCCAATGCATTATCAATAGAGAATTCAGTTTACTGCCACTCATCTCTGAGAGACAATATGCTCAAATGCAGACTTTGAAGGGAAGATCCAGGCAAAGAATACAATAAACCCACTGTTTAGTGCTTTCTAAATAGTGTTTACGAAAGCTTAAAAAAAGAAGGTGAAGAGCTTTGGTTTTTCATATTTACATTGCTAATATCTATATAGTGCCTGGCACATGACAGGCACTCAGTAAATAGTTAATGAATAAATCAATACACTAAAAAAAAAATCTCTACTGTTCTCCTATCTGACAGAATTTTCTTTCAACGTCAGTTGTATGAACACATGATAAGAACATAAAAAATATTTCTTAAATGTAGTTAGTTCACTCTTAGCTTATGAAAAGTAAAGATAATAACACCTTACTTATTTGAAGGTTACTTTTTCTAATTGTATGACCCTGTTAATTCCAGGAGGCTGTTTTAATAGGGCTACTAGTAGTCGAAATATAAAACAGAAAAGATAACCAGTGAAGTTCATGCTCTTTAATCGGAGCAATGTGAGGCCTTCACTCATAAATTATTTTATTCAAATTTATGCATAATTCTAACAGATGTGCTTTCCTGGTTTCCCAGACTAACTAGCAAATATGGAGGGTGAAGAGGGTGCTTGAATCTGAGCATGAAAAGAACAGAAAACAAAAGAGTATAAGTTAATAGAATGGAAAGAAAGAAAAAAAGGAGTCAGAAAATAAAAAGTTCAGAAGAATACACAGGAAACTATTAATAGTGGTCGCCCCATAGGGAATAGAAATGCTGGGAAATAGAAGTGCTGGTGAATAGAAAGAGGGAACTTTGCTTCTTATTTTACACAATTCTGTGTTGTTTTAGTTATTTAGAAAGGGCATGTATTGCTTTTGTAATTAAACATTAAGAGATAACCAGTGTGTCATAAAATGCCTATAATATGAAAAATTAGAAACTACCTAAATGTTCAAAATATCACATATTCATTCAATAGAGTTTTCTGCAGTCATTAAAAATGTCATAGAAGAATATTCTGTAGCAAAAAAAAAAATACTCAAAGTATGTATTTCAAGTAGAAAAAGTAGGTCATATGCAACCACATGGATAGGCCTAGAAGATATTATGCTAAGTGAAATAAGTCAGACAGAGAAAGTCAAATGCCATATGATTTCACTTATGTGTGGAATCTGAAGGACAAAATAAATTAAAAAGCAAAACAGAAATAGGCTCATAGATAAGGAGAACAAACTGATTGTTGCCAGATGGGAGGGGATTGAGGCGCTGGGTGAAAAAGGTGAAGGGATTAAGAAATACAAATTGGAAGTTACAAAATAGTCACAAGGTTGAAGTACAGGATAAGGAATATAGTTAATAATTTGTAATAACTATGTATGGTGCCAGGTGGGTAATAGACTTATTGGGGGATCACTTCATAAGTTATATAAATGTCTAACCACTATGCTGTACACCTGAAACTGATATAAAATAATAATGAATGTCAACTGTAATTGGAAATAAAAATTAATTTCAAAAAAAAAAGGTAGGTTGCAAAATAGAATAAAATAAAGACTGTTTTTATAAATTATGAAAAATAAAAGACTGCTAGAGTAGATAAAAAATATCTTGACATATGGAGAAATTTTTTGCTTGAAATTAAACACTTTTCTTATTTCACCTGTGTAAATACTATGTAACTAAAAGATATATATAGACATATTGTATGATATAAAATAAATAACTGAAACGGGAAAGAAATGAAAATTTTCACTAATAATTTGTGGCAGAAACTGCTACATCACTCTGATGGCTAATATTTATGTGTCACCTGACTGGGCATGGAGGCCCAGATAGTTGGTTAATATTACTCTGGGTGTGTCTATAAAGATGTTTCTAGATGAATTAGTATTTGAATTGGTAGACTTCGAGTAAAGCAAATTGCCCTCCCTAATGTAGGTGGGCCTCATCTAAGCCATGGAGTCCTGAATAGAACAAAAAGGCTGAATAAGAATAAATTCTCTGCCTGACTGTCTTCCAGCTGGGAACTGGTCTTCTGCTTTGGACTCAGACTCAAACTGAAACTCACCATCAGGTTTCCTGGTTCAGGCTTTGGACTGGACAGGAACTGAAACATCAGCTCCCCTGGGTCTCCAGCTTGCCTACGCAACCACACGAGCCACTTTGTATAATAAATATTTTTTTCTCTCTCTTCATTGATATATAGATAGATAGATAGATAGATAGATAGATAGATAGATTATCTCTATCCATCTATCCTATTTGTCCTGTTCTCTGGAGACAAATAAAAATTTTTGGTACCAAGGGTGGGGTGCTACTGTAATAAATACTAAAAATGTGGAATTGGATAATGGATTGAGGCCAGAGGAGTTTTGAGATATACTAGAAATGCCCATTAAAGGGTGATGGTTCTGGTAAGGACTCCCAAAGAAAAGAGGAAACTGGAGAGAAAGCTTCCACCTTTTAGAGAATAAATAATCATTGATAGAATGTTAGTAGAAATATGGATGAAAAGGCCCTTCTAGTAAGATTTCCATGTTATTAGACAATGGAGAAAGGTGTTCCTTGTTATAAAATGGCCAGAGAACTTGGCTGAACTGTCTAGTGTTTGTGGAAAGTAAAACCTGCAAGCTATAAAACTGGATAGTTAGCTGAAGTGATTTCTAAGCAAAGTGTTGAAGGAACAGTTGAGTTCCTTGACTGCTAACAGTAAAATGCAAGAAGAAAAAATAAATAGAAAAAGAATTGTTAAGCAAAAATGAACCAGAATTTAAAGATTAGAATATTCTCACCCCATTTATGCTGCAAAAAATGAGAAAGATTGTTCTGAAGAGAACATTAATGGTGAGGCCAAACAACAGTTTGATAAGGAGGTTAGTATAGGTGTGGACCACAGACCTAATCAGCCACTCCAGCAAAAAATGAAGTAAGACTGTCAGACTTCTTAGATCCTACAGGACGGGACCATGGAGCTATGCAGGGGCAAACATTGGTTATTCTTCAATACCGAGGAAGAATGACCAGAAAGGTGATTTAGAGATCATCAGGGCTACCTCTTCAGTTTCAAGGAGGGGAGGGTGAGGAGGCAATGATAGAGCTCCAAACCAAGGAAGATTATCACAAGCCTCAAGATCTAGGTTTTATATTTACTTGGGATCCAACAGCATTTTCTTCTTCCCAATTTCTCCCTTTCAGAATGGGAATGTATAGTCTTTGCCTATCCCACCATGTATTTTGGAAACATAATTTGCCTGGTTTCATAGGTTCACAGAATTTTGCCTCAGAATGAATCATACCTCCATGTCTCACTCATATCTGATTTAGATATTTAGATGAGATTTGAACTTAAGACATTAGAGTCGATGCCAGAACAAGTTAAGATTTGGGGGACTAGGATTGAATGAATATATTTTGTATGCAAGAAGGACAGGAATTTGGGGAAGCCAGGGATAGAATGCCATGGACTGATTGCATGTGTCCCCCCACAAGTTCATATGTAGAAGCTCTAATATTAATGTGATGAAATTTGGAGCTATAAGATAATTAGATTTAGATGAGGTATTGAGGATGGGGTCCATGATGTGATTAGTTTCTTTAAAAGAAGAGACCAGACCTCTCTCTCTCTCTACCATGCGAGGACACAGCAAGAAGGGGACATCTGCAAGCCAGAAAAAGAGTACTCACTGAGGAACCAAATCAGCCAGCATCTTGATCTTGGACTTATCAGTGTCTAGAACTGTGAGAAGTAACTTCTATTGTGTAAGCTACACAGTCTATGGTTTTTTGTTTGTTTGTTTGTTTGTCTTGTCATAGCAGCTGAAGCTCACCAAGACAGCCACCCAATATCCATTTATCTCCCTTTTCCTGAGTAATGTGGCCTGGGCACTGAGCCCAACTAAAAGCCTCTGTAGAAGATATATGTGACCATGTTACGAATAAGATGTATGCAAAACTATTGATTGAAACATCTGGTAATACTCTTTAAAAAGCATGAAGAAAAAATAAATTCAGCAAGTAGTTCTTGCCCTTTTATATTTCTGTTTCCTCCAACTGCAAACATGGACATGAAGGCCAAAATTCAAGGAGCCATTATAAGACCAAGAAGAAAATACCAAGAAACTTACATTCATAACCCCAAACCAATGCCGGCAACAATCTGCTGGACTTCTTAAAAATTAACCCTTATCTGTTTAAGCCATTGTAGTTAGATCTATCATTTGCAGCCAAATGTAATTCATAATTTACAAGCTTTTACATTTAAATTTTTGCAATGGAAAGCTACATCAGAAAGTTCAAATGGTAAGTAGACATTATAAACAAATGTGTGTTTAGAGGTGACTTCTCAATTAATCACTTTTATATAAAAATAGCCTTTAAAATCATCTATTTTTCAGAACTAGGATTTCTTTCTTGTTAGTTTTGTTGTGGATTCCCACTGTTCTTACTTGCCCATTGTACGTTTTCTGCTTAAGAGTTCCCAGTTTTCCCAAAGGGGCCACCCCCACCATCATTAATCTCAGTTCATTCTCAGCTACCCCACCATCACTCTCAGTCCTCAATTCAGAAGGTGAATGCTACCCTTTGACTCAGTGTGGGCATATAACTCAGGGCATATAACGCAGTCCTAGTGAATCAGTGTATTCCATATACCTAGAACAATGATGAGTGCAGGCACTTTCCCACACAATGTAAAGTCAAGACTGGGAGTCAACCAATTAAACAATGCAAGTCAACACTGGGAGTCATTAAAACTGTTCTGAGAGTGGCACTGTCCTAACACCAGAATTGCCATGAGGATAGAATGTGATCTTAGAGCTGTTAGTAGCCTTATCACCATAAATGAAAAGCTGGCCTCAGATTGGCGCCAACAGAAAAAAAAAAGAAGAAATGAAAAGAGTAAGACTAAGTCCTAATGACATCATTCAGCCAAGCCTGAACTTTTCAGATACATGAGTCAAATAAATTTTCTTTTTGGTTGAACAAGTTTGAGCTAGATCTTCTGACATTTGCAGCTATAGGAGTCCTGACTAATATAGTTACACATGGTAAATAATCCTGATTCATTACATTAGCCTTTTTACCATGCCGCATGCTAATAGAAAATCTTCTCTGAGAGTTTATTTACCAAAAAGCAGTAAAATAGAATACTAACATAATGCCTTATTTCTGGGTTTTTATATTAGAAAATTACACACATTTTATAATGCAAAATGGGGGAATATAATTACTATAATGCTACATTATCACCTACTTAAAGGATATTTATCTCACAAGAAATAAAACAATAATCATTAAAAATAATCTTCAAAACAAAACAAAAAATAATTCAACTCATCCTTTCCCCCTTCAAATATTTATTCAACTTATAAATTAAATTGTGTTAAATTGTGAGGAATAGCAAACTACATATGATATGTTGTCTAAACCTTACAGTTTAGCAGAGCAGACAAAACATGAATTCTAACAACAGTTATACACTTTTTTTTTTTTAAGAAAAAGAGAATATTAAGAAAAATATCTAGGGAAGGTAAAAAATTCTGTAATATTATTAAAGCTGTTAAAGCTATTAGAGATTCAACAATTCTTTCAACACATGGCTGAGGAAATTGTAACTCAGCCAGTGGTTTAGTTCATATAACAAGTCAATAGCAATATCCCGCTGGAAGCCAGACCTCCTTAAACACAGTCCAACATTCTTTCTTACTACCCCACCCTACCTCTGTTAGGAGAAGAGCAAAATACCAAAAAATTTCCCAAACTATGATTTTTGTTCCACACAAATGAAAAATGGAGACTCTCAGAGACCAAACTAAAATAAGCTCGATTCCCTTTTTATCATTTACAGAGGCAAAGCAGCAAGTTTCTGCCACCGTTTGAGTTTGCCCTCAACTTTGTGACCTGGTTTTTCTCTCATTGACTTTTGTTTGTTATTAGTTTAACCTTGAATGTGTAGCAACCCTGCCTGAGAAAAATCCAAAATAGCTTGTTTTGAACATGTTTTTCTCTTCTGTATTCTGGGCAAACAAATGGAGCCTGACAGCCTGAACTAAAAGAGTTATCTAAATTGTGGTTCAAATAAAATCTTACAGAAGTTCTCTTAAAAATATATAAAAGAATTACCGAAGTTAAACTTAACCCTGGAAGTCCTCCTTGGCTTATTTCCTATTTGGACAGTGCCAGCCCACACAAAAGACTAGGTCACTGAAAATTCTTTTCATATGTCTATTAGCCATCTGTATTTCCTCTTTGAAGGAATATCTGTTCAGATCTTCTGCCTAGTTTTTATTGGCTTGTTTTGTTGTTGTTGTTGTTGTTGTTGTTGAGTTGCATGAGTCCTTTATATATTTTGGATATTAACCCCTTATCAGATGTATCAAAAACAAGTATCTTCTTCCATTCAGTCGTCATCTTTTTGTTTTGTTGATGGTTTCCTTTGCTGTGCAAAACATTTTGGTTTCATGTAGTCTCATTTTATTTTTTCTTTTGTTTCTTTTGTTTCCCTTGCCCAATTTGTCTGAAAATAAATTGCTAGTAGCAGTATCACAGAGATTACTGCCTATGGTTTCTTCAGGAACTTTTACAGTTTGGGGTCTTATATTTAAATCTTTAATCCATTTTGAGTCCAGTCTTATATATGATGTAAGAAGGTGATTTAGTTTCTTTCTTTCTTTTTTTTTTTGCATGTATTTGTCCAATTTTCCCAACACCAATTATTGAAGAGTCTGTTTTTACTCCCATTGTATATTCTTGCCTCCTTTGTCATAGATTAAATGAGCATTTAGGTGTGGATTTATTTCTGGGCTTTCTATTTGATTCCATTGATTCGTGTATCTGTTTTTATGCCAGTACCATACTGTTTTGATTATTGAAGGCTTGTAGGATAGTTTGATATCAGGTAGTCTGATACCTCCAACTTTGTTCTTTCTCAAGATTGCCGTGGTTATTTGGAGTCTTTTATGGTTTCATATAAATTTTAGTATTATTTGTTCTAGCACTCTGAAAAATGCCATTGGTATTTTGATAGGGATTGCATTGAATCTATAGATTGCTTTGGGTAGCATGGCCATTGTAATGATGTTGATTCTTCCTACCCATGAACATGATATATGCTTCCATTTATTTGTATCTTCTATTTCTTTTTTCAATGACATAATTTTCTGAGAACAGGTCCTTTACCTCCTTGGTTCATTTGATTCCCAGGTATTTTATTGTTTTTGATCCAATTGTAAGTGGGATGATTTTTAAAATTTCTCTTTCTGAAAATTCAACATTGGTGTGTAAAAATGCCACTGACTTCTGAATATTAACTTTGTATCCTGCTATTTTATTGAATTCATTGATCAGTTCTAACAGTTTTTTGGTGGAATCTTTAGGGTTCTCTTTGCATAGTATCATGTCATTGGCAAATAACGAGAGTTTTCTTCCTTTCCAATTTGGATATCTTTTTATCTCTCTTTCCTGTCTTATTGCTGTGGCTAGGACTTCCAATATAATGTTGAAGAGGAGTAGTGAAAGTGGGCATCCTTGTCTTGTATCTGACCTTAAGGAAATGCTTTTAGTCTTTCCCCATTGAGTATGATGTTAGCTGTTATGATGTTAGTGCAAATTCTAATTCTATTGTGAGAAAGAGTTTTATCTAAGGCAAATAAAGGAAATATAACGATTCCAAACCAAGACTGCTGTTTCTAGACACCTCCTTGCCAAGAATTTACAAAGAAGACTAGTTCTCATTAGAAATAATTGCCGTGAAGTATGTATTTTTGCGGTGTTGCTGAGATGGCAAGCTCCTATGAAAAATTTGAGAAAGTGGATTAAAAATTTGATTTCAAAAAAGAACAAAGTCAGAGGATGCATATTCCCTGATTATAAACCCACTACAAAGCTATCATTATCAAAAGAGTGAGACAGCGGCATACAGACATATAGACCAATGGAATAGAATTGAGAGCTCAAAATTAAACCATTGTATGTATGGTCAAAAGATTTCCCACAAGGGTGTCTACACCACTTAATGAAAAAGGAATAATTTTTCCAGCTAATAATGCTGGAAAAAGTGGATACCCTTATGTAAAAGAATGAAGTTTGACCCCTACCTTATACCATATACAAAAATATCTCAAAACGAAACAAAGACCTAAACATAAGAGCTAACCCTAAAAAATTTTTAGAAGAAAACATAAAAAACCTTCATGACATTGGATTTGACAATGATTTTTTGAATATGACATCAAAAGCACAAGCAACAAAAGAAAAAATAGGTAAATTGGACTTCATTGAAATTAAAAACTTTGTGCATCAAAGGACACCATCATCAGAGTGAAAAAGCAATTTACAGAATGGGAGAAAATATTTGCAAATCATTTATCTGATAAAGGATTAATGTCCAGAATATATAAAGAACTCCTACAACACAAACAACAAAAACCAAAAACCCAGTTCAGAAATGGGTAAAGGACTTGAATAGACATTTCTCCAAAGAAGTTATACGGATGGCCAATGAGTCCATGAAAAGATGCTCAACATCACTAACCACTAGAGAAATGCAAGTCAAACCCACGATGAGAAACTACTTCACACCCATTAGGATACCTCTTATCAAAAATAAACAATCAAACAAAAACAATAACAACAACAACAAAAAAAACCCAGAAAATAACAAGTGTTAGTGAGGAAGTAGAGAAATTAGAACTCTTGTACATTCGTAGTGAGAATGTAAAATGATGCAGTTACTGTGGAAAACAGTATAGAAGTTCCTCAAAAAGTTAAACGTTGTACTTCTTATTTACCTTCACCTTTTTCACCGATTCCTGGACTCCTCCTCCCCTCTGGGAACCATCAGTTTGTTCTCTGTATCTATGAGTCTGTTTCTGCTTTGTTTTGTTTGTTTTGTTCTGTTGCTGTTGTTGTTGTTGTTGATTCCACATATAACTAAAATTATATGGTATTTTTCTTTGTCTTACTTATTTCACTTAGCATAATATCCTTTAGGTCCATCCATATTGTTACAAATGACCAAGACTTCATTCTTTTTTGCCACTAATATTCCACTGTATATATGTACCACATCTTTATTTATTCATCTATTGATGCACATCTAGATTGCTTTTATATCTTTGCCATTGCAAACAATGCTGCAATGAACACAGAAGGATACATACATCTTTTCAAACTAGTGTTTTTGTTTTCATGGAATAAATACCTAGAAGTGGAATTGCTAGATTGTATGGTAGTTCTATTGTTAATTTTTGAAGAAACTCAATAGTGTTTTCCATAGTGGCTGCACCCATTTACAATCCTACCAACAGTGTATGAGGGTTCTCTCTTTTCCACACCCTTGCCAACACTTATTATCTGTTGACTTTTTTGATAATAGCCATTCTGAAAAGTGTGAAGTGATAGGTCATTGTGGTTTTGATTTGCATTTCCTTAATGATTAGTGATGCTGAACATGTTTTTCATGTCACTTGTCTCTTGGCCACCTGTCTGTCTTCTTCAGAGAAATGTCCATTTAAGTCCTCTGCCCATTTTGAAGAAAATTTTTATAACACTTTATTTGAGCCAAACTAATGATATATACCAGAGAACAAGATCTCAAATGTTCATCTTCTCCCTATATTTTAATCAAAAATTTTGTTGTCGAGTTGTATGAGTTCTTTATATATTTTGGATGTTAACCTCTTATCAGATATATCATGGGCAAATATCTTCTCCCATTCAGTAGGTTATCTTTTTGTTTCACTGTTTCACTGTGCAGAAGCTAATTAGTTTGATGTAGTCTCATTTGCTTATTTTTGCTTTGTTTCTCTTACTTGAGGAGACATATCCAAAAAGTTATTGCTAATCGATGTCAAAGAGTTTACTACCTATGTATTCTTCTGGGAGTTTTATGGTTTTAGGTCTTATATTTCAGTCTTTAATCTATTTTGAGTTTATTTTTGTGTATGGTACAAGAAACTGTTCCAGTATTTTTTTCTGCATATATACATCCTTTTTTCTGAATACCACTTGTTGAATAGACTGTCATTTCCACACTGTAAATTCTTGCCTCTTTTGTTGTTGATAGATTGACCATTTAAATAAGGGTTTATTCCTGGGCTCTTTATTGATTTCTGTGACTGTTTTTGTGACAGTACCAGATTATTTTTCTTATGATAGCTTTGTAATATAGTTTGAAACTTGGAGACATAATAATTCCAACTTTGATCCTCTTTCTCAATATTGCTTTGACTAATAAAAAAGAGTGAAATAGCTCCATCTGCAACAACATGGATGAACCTAGAGGACATTATGCTGAGTGAAGTAAGCCAGACAGAGAAAGACAAAGGTCATAGGATTTCACTTATATGTGGAATTTAGAGAACAGGATAAACAAACAGATATAGAGAGCATTTTGAAGGTTGCCAGATTGGATGTGGGAGATGTGTGAAATGGGAAGGGCATTAAGAGGTACAAATTGATAATTACAAAATAGTCAGGGGGATGTAGAGTATATCATGAGTAATATAGTCAGTAGTATTGTAATGACTATGTACAGTGTCAGAGAGGAGTGTTGGATTTATCAGGCTGATCACTTCATAAATTATATAAATGTCTAATCGCTGTGGTGTACACCTGAAACGAATATAATATTGTATGTCAGCTATAATTGAAAAAAATAAAAGTATTTTTAAAAGGTTGTTTTGGCTATTTGGGATCTATTGTGATTCCATATAAATTTTAGGATGATTTGTTCTAGTTCTAAGAAGAATGCCATTGATAGTCTGATAGACATTGCATTGACTCTGTAGGTTGCTTTGGATAGTACGGGCATCTTAACGATATTAATTTTATCAATCCATGAACATGATATATCCTTTCATTCATTTGTGTCATCTTCAGTGTCTTATAGTTTTCAAAGTAGAGGTTTTTTACCTCCTTGGTTAAATTTACTCCAAAGTATTTTAATCTTTTTGATATAATTATAAATGGGAATATTTCCTTAATTTCTTCTTTTGATAGTTTGTTATTAGTATACAGAAATGTAACAGATTTCTGAATATTAATTTTGTAGTCTGTAATTTCATGGAATCCATGTATTAGTTCTAACAGTTTTTTGATGGTGTCTTCAGAGTTTTCTATTTATAGTCTCGTGTCATCTGCAAATAGTGACAGTTTTACTTCCTTCTTTCTAATTTGGATGTCTTTTATTTCTTTTTCTTGTCTGTTGTGGTTAAGATTTCCAATACTAAGCTGAATAAAAGTGGTAAGAGTGAGCATCCTTGTCTTGTTTTTAATCTTAGAGAAAAAAATTTTAGCTTTTCACCATTGAGTATGATGTTAGCTGTGTGTGAGTTTATCATGTATGGCCTTTATTATGTTGAGATATGTTTCCTCTATACTCAGTTTCTTGAGAGTTTTTATCATATATAAACTTTAAATTTTGTTAAATGTGTTTTCTTCATTTATTGATATGATCATATGATTTTTATCTTTCATATTGTTTATTTGGTATATCACATTAATTGGTTTGCAGATATTGAATCATCCTTGCTCCCTGGAATAGATCACACTTGATCATGGTGTATAATCAATCCTTTTAATGCATTGTTGAATTTGATTTGCTAATATTTTGTTGAGAATTTTTTTCACCTATGTTCATCAGGGATATGGCCTATAATTTGCTTTTTTAAATAGCGTGTTTGTCTGCTTTTAGCATGAAGGTAATGCTGGCCTTGTAGAAAGAGTTTGGAAGCATTCTTTCTGTTTCAATTTTTGGAAAAGTTCGAGAGGGAATTTTTATTTAATGGGTACCAAGTTTCAGTTTAGGATGACAAAAATGTTCTAGATATGGAGAGCAGTGATGATTGCATAGCAATGTGAATAGACAATGTCACTGAACTGTATGCTTAAAAATGATTAAATGGTAAATTTTAAGTCATGGATATTTTACCACAATAAAAATTTTTGGCTTCAGGCACATAAGTCCACTAAAAATCATTTTTAAGAACCAGGCTCACTGATTTATAGGATTTTTTCAAACATTATATGTACTTTGGGGTTTCATTCATTCATTTTCAAATATGTGCTTTGAAATTTTATTCATAGATATTCGTTGACAATTTGCTGAGGTTACAAAAATGAGCAAAACATACATAGTTTCAGCCATACCAGAGCTTGTAGTTTATTGTGGGAAACTTGTAAAAAGAAAATACACTAAGCAAATAACTTAAATAATGATGAATTATGATAAGTGTGAAGAAGTAAACATTGTGATAAGATGCAAATTAATGGCAGTGGGAAAGACCTACTTTAGATTGATCTGATAGATGGTATAGTCTACTAGGGCTGAGTGATATAATAAAAATAAACATTTGGGTTTTGTCCTAGATTCCTGGCATAGAGCTCCTAAAACTCTTGGAGTCTCTGAAGTGATAAGTTTCTTTTGATGCTAAGGAGATGAGTGGTGGCTGGGGGCCCCTACATAGCTTCATGACGGAGGTGAGTTGCCAGAAAGACCAAGGCATGATTAGAGGGTTGCAACTTTCAGCCCTACTTCCTGATGTCCGGAAGAGAAGAGGGCTGAAAATTGAGTTTATCACCAATTGCCAATGATGTAATTAATCTTGCCTATGTAATGAAATCTTCATAAAACTCCCTGAACTTTGGGGTTCGGAAAGCTTCTGGGTCAATGAACACATGGAAATGCTGGGAGGGTGGCATGCCATGGAAGCTCCTCACCTGCTTCCTCATAATTTGCCCTACTCAACTCTTCCATTTGGCTGTTTCTGTGTTGTATCTTTTTAATATACTAATAATAGTGAGAAAAGTGTTTCCCTGAGTTTTGTGAGCTGTTCTAGCAAATTATCAAACCCGAGGAAAGAGTTGTGGGAATTCTTGATTTATAGTTGGGTGGTCAGAAGTACAGGTGGCAACTTGGGACTTGTAACTGGTGTCTCAAGAAGGGGCAATCTTGTGGGACAGAGCCCTTTAACTTGTGGGATGTGGTACTAACTCCAGGTAGATGGTATCTGAATTGAATTGAATTGAATTGAATTGAATTGAATTGAATTGAATTGAATTGAATTGAATTGTTCAACACTCAGTATTGGGAGAGCTGGAAAATTGGTTGTTGTAAGGAAAAAGTCCACATATTCAGTGTCAGAAGTATTGAGAATAAAAACAGTTCAGAGGCTGACATAACAGACCCCACCGACTGGGTGGCTTAAGCAACAGAAATTTATTTTCTTGCAGTCTGGAGGCTAAAAGTTCAAGATCAATGTACCATCAGGAGTGGTTTCTGGTCAGGCCTCTCTTACTGGCTTGTACACAACTGCCTTTTTGCTGTATTCTCATATGGCTTTTCCTCTGTGGGTCAGATACCCCTAAAGTAGGAAAGGAAAGAGAGAGAAGAGAGAGAGAGAGAGAGAGAGAGAGAGAGAGAGAGAGAGAGAGAGAGAGAGAGAGAAATCTGATGTTTCCTCCTCTTCTTATAAGATCACTAGTCCTATCGGATAGGGCCCCACCGTTACAACTTTATTTAACCTCCCTAAAGGCCCTGTCTCAAATACAGTCACATTGGATCAGGTTTTCTACTGTGAATTTTGAGGTGGGGGACATAATTCAGTCTATAACAGATGAGTGATCAAAAAAGGCCTTTGGGGTAAACCAAAAGAAGATCACTATACAAAGAAAAGACATGTACAGAGGTATAATGTGCATTTGTTATACTGTTTGGAACTATGCAAAAGAAAAAATACAAATGGGATAAATGAAACTTATAAGATGTATAGATAAATATAGATAAGTAGTGGGTAGAACACATGTATGTTAAATGTAAATAGAAAAGAATTAAAGGACAAAGTAGTAGTCAAGAGGCATTAAATATACATGAGGCATCTAAGCACTAAATATTCATGACAAATTAAGTATATACAAGAAACTTAATGTCCAGGATACACTAAATATACATGAGCACTTGATATATGAGGTTTTAACCCAGCTACTCATTGGTAACAACTATTCTGATCCATTTGTCCTCTGCCCCAAACACATAAACACATTACCCAGATAAAACCCATAGCTGTTCAGCAGGTTAATTTACAAGCTACAGCTATTGGTGAATTGATTTGTCTCGATGTTTTTCTAGTAGAGTAAACATATGTCATTGGTCCAGAGTATCTTCTGTCTGTGGGCCGCCTTGCTTGAACCTCAGCTCTGGCCCATCAACAGAGAAGACTGATGCAGTTGAGAGATGTAGAATGGACAAACATATAACTCAGGATTTAAATAGTGTGATCCTTCTACCTCTCTTGCATCCTTTCTTAATAATGTGTTAACTTGTTCCATCTCTTTCTTCTTGCTTTGTGCTGTGTGTTTTAAGTTGATATAATAAGCTGTGTGATTCAAGCATTTTAATTTGGTCTGTAATCCTTTCTGTTCTGTAACCTTTGGGATAGCCTGCCTGATAGTATAATCAATGTTTACCATTGCATGAAGGTAATTGTCCATACAATGAAAGGCCTTAACATAGGAAAAGCTCAATATGTTCTAGAACTACACTGCCCAAATAATAGCCACTTGACACATGGGACTATTTAAATTTAAATTCATCAAAATTAAACAAAATTAAAAATTCATTTCTTCAATTGCTCTAGCCATATTTCAGGTGCTCAATGGCTATGTGCAGTTGGTAGACACCAACAGACAACTGGACAGTGCGGAAGAACATTTTCATTATCCAAGAAAGTTCTAATGGGCCATGATATTTTAGAAACTGGAGGAAGCCAATATGGCTAGAGGGTGATGTTGAAGAGCTTGGCAAGAGGTGTGTTTGGAAAGAAGGAGTTGTCAACATCATAAAGGGATTTTTTCTCTTTTCTCTTTCCTTATCTCTTTCAGACTCATTCAAGCTCCATTTTATTTACAAAGCTTTCTCCACCTGACTCTGTCCTGACTGTACTCCTTAGTCCCTCTCAACCAAAACACTTAGAGTAGGTACCATATAATATAGAATTTACGTTTATATGGTTAGGTCTCTTTTGGCAGTAAGTGACAGAAAATGCAACTCAAGTGAATTTATTAAACAATAAAAAGAAATTTAGTGATTGATGTAACTTACAATTTTAGAGTATATCTTCCTTTATTGGGACTCTATCCAAAAGTTCTAGTAATATCATCAGGATTTGGTTGCTCTCTGTTTCTGGGTTCTGCTTCCACTAAATTGGCTTTATCCTTGATCTCTACCTATGTGATTTCTGCCTCCCTCCTCCCCTACAAAGCTACAATTTCACATCATCTCAGGTCCAAAGCCAATGGAAAAATAGAATTTCTTCCTATAAATTTCCAGCAATTCACCCTTTCTGTCTTGAATTGGTTATACCATCCCAGGACAAACACTGTAGTAAGTAGGATTCCGGATGCTGGCTAGTCAGATATGATTCACATGTTCCACTCCCAGAACTAGGAGTAAGATCTGTCCGAATCAGGTAGACACAGAATGAAGTAATTTTCTAAAAGAAAATTGAGATAGGGTTATCAGAAGATGGGGCACTGGAAGGCAAAAAACAGTCTATGACCACCATAATTCATAACCTTATGAACTGCTTCAACCATGAGGAAATTTCACCTATCTTTATTTTTTCTAAATCTAAGTTTGGTACTGGCTTCACTACTTGGCTAATGTTAATGACTAACCTTCAGGGGCCTCTCTCTGTAGATCCTGGAAATTATGGAATTCAAGTTGTGGAAAATTGAACCAAGAGCTTTGGCCTTGTTTCACCATGATAGCTTGTAGATAATTCACGCTTTCTTTTTCTATTTGAACATAAGTAGATTTACTGAGTGTATCTACTCTCTCTACACCACTGGGATTTTTACTGCAGATCCCAAGGCTAAATTGTTTAGTGTTGAGAGGCCAGTCATCCATACTCATCTTCTTCAGTAGTTTTGCATGTTCCAGGATAGAACTGTATGGCAGTGGTCCCCAACCTTTTTGGCACCAGGGACCATTGCTCTTATGAGAATCTAATGCCTGATGATCTGAGGTGGAGCTGAGGCATAATGCTAGTGCTGGGGAGCAGTTACAAATACAGATGAAGCTTCACTCGGTGGCCTGCCGCTCACCTCCAGCTGTGAGGCCCTGTTCCTAACAGGCCATGGACCAGGGTTTGGGTACTCCTGATGCATGGGATCAAATCTCATGTCTCTACAAATGATATATTTATATACTCTCTTATAGTAATTGCTACAGTTTTACATGGGTAAGGTTTATTTCTTCCAAGTTAAACTATTTGTTTCATAATTTATATTTTGTATGCCTCACTTTGCTGGGCATAGAAAATGCAATAAATACTTGATAGGCACAAAAAGAAGACTACATTGTTTCTGCCTGAGGTAATTGATAACTGTCAAGGAGGTACAACAAGGAAAAGCCTAGATACAACCACAAATCAATGAAGAGTAAGAGAACCAGAAATGAGAAAAGGAAGCACAATAGGGGTTCTAAAAGTACAAGGTTAAATTTTCCTGAGTGTTCTGGAAAGGATACATAAATATAGACTCATTAAAGAATGCCCTTGACTTCTTAAGCTTCTTTAAGAAAGATAAGAGACTTTTGTTTTTGATTCTCTAATTTTTTGAAAAAAGGATTTTTAAATCTAAAACAACACTGTTGGGGGTAGATGTAGAAGTCTGGAATAAATTTTGTTCTCTCTTGATCCCTCTTGATTCAGATTGGACTTTGTTTAAATTTTGTCTGTAAGAGTGTGATTTTATTAATTTAACATTTAATATCAATTAATGTAGTTTAAACTGTATCATTAAATTGCATAATAGTTATATAACTAGTGATGCAATTCTTTCATCTATTCTGCTCAGCTTTCATGTCATGTTAGGAGCCCTTGATGTAGTCTATAGCAACAAAGAGTAGACCAGCAAACTGCAGGCATCAAGCACCTGTTTCAGTATTTGTCCCTGCCTTTCACTCCCCCAACCCTGGACCCAGCTCCCAGGCCCTGGAGAATGATAAATAAAGCCATGTTTAGGTTTATAATATCACAAGCTGGCAAATAATTTATCTGCTATTTCCCCCTTCCTCTTCCCAGGTACTTTTCAAATAGCATTGACTGTGAAGCTAGCTGGCCTGGTATAAGATATTGGTGAAGAAGAGCACAGTGATTTAAAGAAAGCATCAGACATTTAAAAAAGCATTCTTTTTTATTACATAAAAAACACTAAGAAGAAGAGAAATAAACATTAAATTATTTGATAGAAACATTTACATTTCATTTGTATATTGGTGATTAATAACTAATTAAAAATGGAATTCTATCATGCTATTTGTATACTATTGAAAAACAGGTACCAAAACAGCATTTATGTGAGAGGTCTTGCAAAAATAGTACTAATAGAGTCATACTAAGTTACTGTATTTCAAATAACCCATTGCAGGACTGGATGAAGGAGTGAGGTCAAAGGTCAAAGCTGGAAGGAAGATTCAATACTGAGAAGGGGGAGCTAGTAAAGTTAGAAATGACAATTGTTTCTGCAGCCAGGAGTTCTCTATTTGTTCTGTGATGGTTAGTACGTATCAGATTATAGTTGGAAAGTGGTTTGCAGTGCTCTTTCCCTAAAGAGTCAGATTTAGTAGATGTAAGATGTGGGCTAAGAATTTGCACTTTTAACAAAGCCTTTAAGTTATTCAGATGCAGGTGACTTGACCTGAGGGTCGTACCTTGAAAAACACTACACATTCAAAGCAGTCACTGCTTCATATTTTCTACACAGAGGTAGAGTATGGAAAGCTCTCTAATTGGGGAGGGTTGCTAGGGGGACCCACCCAGAAAGTTTGTTTAGAAAGCACACACCCTGTATATTTGTTTGAGGTTATATGGGGCTCTGGAGGGACACTGGTGTAGCCATTGGTTGAGGGATGTTATGAGTAGTGCTTCTTAAACTTTAATGTGCACACCACTCACCAGGGAACTTGTTAAAATGCAGATTTTAATTCAGTGGGGTTGGGTGGGTGCTGAGAATTCTACATTTCTAATAAACTCCCAGGTGATGCGATGCCACAGGTCCCAGGACCACGCTTTGAATTGAAACTAGGGTTATATAATGGAGCAAGTTATGGTAAGAAATTGCATGCAAAATACAAAACCAAAACATAAAATATAGCCAAGTTCTGAAGAAGACTTAATCCAAAGGTTAAGCATTAGAATCATGAAAGGGGTTATAGCTGGCAACTCAGACTGGCTAAGAATGAATCATCAAGGCTCTAGCTCCCAGCCTTTTATTTTTGCTCCATATGGAGCATGTTTGTAAAGAGGGAGTCATAGGTAAGATCATGCATACAGGAAAAGTGGGGGTCATACACAAGGTCACAGGCCAGGTCCTATCAGTCTATACCTGAAAAAGTCCAGCAGGTTTTTGAAGAAATTCATTGTTTTCTCCCACAAACTAGGAAAGGCAACTTTGCAATACAGGATGATTGATTATCAACACAGATACTTCAAAAACCAAAATCTTATCTTCCTCTGTTGAAAATCCTGGATGGTTCTTCATTTTTAATGGACAAACTCAAACTTATGAGCTTGGAGTTTAATTTCCTCCACATTCTGCCCCATCCTTACATTTCCAAACCTATCTCTTATCAATATCCAGTTTTTCACACATTTATAGTACAGGTCACACCCATCAACAGGGTATTCCCTGCTGTAGGCCTCTGCTCTAGTGGTTCTTTGCAGGAATGCCCTTTTCTAACATATTTTTCAAAGATTAATTTAAACATAGTAACAATGATGACGCAACAACAATCTATATTTCCCTTGTCCATACTATTGGTAGACAAAGAAAAACTATCAGAGTGAATCCTCTCTCCAACTCTGGAAGATAACGAGTATTAACGATTATCCATTCATTCATTCAGAAAATATTTATTGTATACTAACATGTGCCAGGCACTATTCTAGGCACTAAAAAACTAAATAGACAAGTTCCTTCCTTCAATAGGCTTACATTTCAGTTTTAAGAGATATATAATAAATAAATAAACATACAATATGTTAGTGAGAAGTACTGTGAAAAAAATGAAGCAGATTATGGGGGTACTGATAAAGGTAATGGTTTGAATAAATACCTGAATGGATGCAACTGTTACCCTTGAGGACTGTTGGAGGCAGAGAAAAAAGCAAATGCAAAAGGCATGCTTGACATGTTTTGGCAAGGGGAGAGTGACTAAAGAAGAGGATGGCTGGAGTTGAGGTCAGGGAAGTGGGGGAGTTGGGGCTACAGGAGGGTTTTATAAGTTAGTCTATGATTTTGCCTTTTCTTCTAAGTTACACATAAAACCATGATCCTTTAAAAAGACTATTGTCTTAAAAATCAATCACAGGGGAACAAGGGCAAAATCAGGGAGATCTATTAGGAGGCTCATGCAAAGATCCAGGTGAGACCTGATGCAGGCTTGGCCCAAGGTAAAACACTGGAGGTAGGAGAAATAGTCAGAGTTTGGATCTATTTAGAAGGTTCAGGAGTTAGGATATGAGTGGGAGTGAGAGAATGAGAGGAGCTAAAGACAACTAAGTTTTTTGGCCTGTAGAGCTGGCAGGATGGAGTCACTATTTGCTGCTATATAATAAAGAATTTGAGGTTTAAGGAGGTTAAGCAACTCCTCTAAAGCCAACTGTCTAGTTGTCTGTTGTAAGTTTATCTGGAAAGGGTAGTTTCCCATCTCTTTAAGAAAATAGCCTTTGTTAATGTAAAGACAACGCTGAGGCTGGGGAGAGGTTGTGGAATTTTAAAATTTCCAAATGTCTTCCTCTCTTGGAGCATCCAGCAAACGGACAGGGTTCATGTTGAGAGGCTGTAAGATGCCTGGGAGACGGATTACGAAGCCTGAGACACTGGAAACAGCCGTAAGAGTGCTGGGCTGCTTACTGCAGAGAGTGGAGAAGACCTCCAAAGAGGGCTGTCTCTGGCCAGACAAAAGGGGATCAACAGCATAACTCCAATCTGATTTCCCAGGACCACTCAAACCCTAGAGGCCTTGTATAGTTCACTGCAATGAGGAAAAAAAATCCCAGAAATAACACTTGTCCACTTTAATGAGTGGGGACTCTGAGTCATGTTTTATTTGAATGAATGAATGAATGAATGAATGAATGAATAAAGAAATATGACAGGGATATTCGCCATGGCATTGCTAATTAAGGAGACAGACACCTTGGGAACAATCTAAACATTCAACAACGTGGGAATGGCTGATTAAATATGGTATTTATATGCATCTTTTTATAAAGCTGGAACAGATCTATATTTATAGACGTGGAAAGGTGTCCACAATGTGTTGCAAAATGAAAGGATCAGTTTATAGAACAGTATGTAGAATATGGTTCTGTGTAAGTCAAACCAAGTGCATACATATACATATACAAATATACGCATGAAGAGATGGTTGGAAGCAAGTCCACCAAATGTTAACAGTGCTTATCTGTGGCTAGTAAGTTTACGTAATTTAATTTATTTCCTCCTTTTTTGGATTAACTGAATTTTTTTTTTAAATAAGCATGTCTCAATTATGTAATCAGAAAAATCTATTACCTAGAATTTTACAATTTTACCTTTAATTATGCTCATGTAGAGCTAAATTTAAGATGTTTATTATAAATTTTGCACCTTAGAAAATTTTTGTTAAGCCTCCATTTTCAATTAAATGTTGAAAAAGTTAAGTACATTAAGTACATTAAGTAGTGTATCTTTATGCTTACCACTAAGTACTCTGGCAAAAACACTCAGTTCCATTTACTCATTTTTAATATTACTTTCTTTGGACTCTCTTGCTAATGAAAATTAAGTGGTTACTTTTTAAAACCACAATTATTTCCACAAATAAAATGACGTGAATTCCATTGACACTAATTTTTTACTGAGGCAGAAATAGTTTTGAAACGACCAAAAGAAAACATAATGTTCAGTGTCTGGGATTTTATTATGTTTATCACAATGACTCTTCTTCTCAACTTGATTATAAAAGTATATGATCTGCGAGTTACTTTTTCTTTAATACTTAAAATGCAAATACTATGGAAATTGCACTGATGTATGTGACATTTCTAAGTACACAGCTCTTAGATAAGTAGATTAGGTCAAATCAGGTGAATTGGTTGCATTCCAAGTCTTAGAGAGTTATGTTCTAGACCATTCTTAGGTGTTATAAGTGAAAATCACTGTATTAGTTGAAAAAACAATTTTAAAGAATTAGATGACTATTAGCAATGAAATGAGAAAGTGTATCATACCTGTAAAATACTCAATAAAGAAATAAAAACTCTGCCACACCTGTTATACACTCAATAAAAGGAGAAGTTTTCTTTTCTTTTGTTAATAAAAGCAGGAAGAAGAAAAGGTGGCGGGCGGGGGGCCGCGGGGGGAATGGGGAAGGGGGAAGGGGGAGGGGAGGAAGGGGGAGGGGAGGAAGGGGGAGGGGAAGAAGGGGGCGGGGCGGGGGGCGGAAGGTTGGGGGAGGGCGGGGCGGGGAGAAGGAAGGAGGAAGTACATGATCGTGAAACTGATACAAATTACTGGAAAATAGGTAAAATAAACAGAAGCAAAATTTAATTTAAAAAAATTAGAACAGTGATATAGAAATGGGGCTATAGACCTTAAGATATGAGGTGATGAAACAAGTAGATCTAAAAAGGAAACATTTTGGTGTGGGGGAATAGTTTTTAGACTTCGTTCTGTCCTTTTATTTCTATTCTAATTAGTCATCAGATTCTGCTGATGGTTGAATCTCCAGCAAAACTGGTGATATTAAAAATGGTCTTCAAGTTACTCTCACTACCTGTACTGGTTCTAAATCACTCCTTCAATCTCAGGTTCTTACTGTAAATTTTATTTCTAAATGGCTTTGCTATTAGTAAAAGATAAATGTAAATCTCTAAATTTTATTTAGATTTTATTACATCCATGGAAGTAGTTACATTTTAATAAAGATTGCTTACATGAAAAAGCCTTAAAAACTTAAGTGTCCATCTTCAGCCTGACCTTGCTTCCTCTTGCGTTCCATACCAGACCATGTTTCTAGTTGCTAATTGTACATGTTTACCTGAATGTTTCACAGACCGTTTAAACTCACCTCCTCAAAACTTGCTCCTTTTTCTGGATCCCACATTATCTCTTTTCCTCATACCTCAAATTCTAAAATTATTCCTCCTAAAAGCCCTCTGAATCCATTTCCCCCTCTCTGTTTACACTACTGAGGCCTTAGTTCAGTCACTAATCATTTTTCATTTGACTTGTAGAAGTTTCTAAATGGTTTTTCTTCCTCCAATCCATCTTCCTTAAATTATCATTCTAAAATAGACAATTGATCATGTCAGTTGCCTGTTTAAAAATTCTTTAGTGGCTCTTCATTGCCTCAGGATTAAAAAAAAAAAAAACAGTACACAACATGGCATAAGGTACTTGGTGAGCTGATTTCTGTCTATTCTTCTAATCTCTCTCTACCTTATTCTTTAAACATACTGTACCCAGTCATGCTGAACTCATTGCTGTTTTTCAAACAAGCCATGCTCTCTTACTTCTGGCCTTGTGGTCAACTGTTCCTTCAGTCTGATATGACTCCCCTTTCTCTATCTTAAATCCACCTGCATGCTTACACTTATCTTTGAAGACTCAGTTCATGTCTCCTTTTTTTCTGAAGACCTTTCTGACCTATTTAGGCATAATTTCATATAGATATTTATTTTATTTAATCTAATAGCATAGTGTTTTACTTATTGCTGCATAATAAATTATCCTAAAACTTAGTGGCTTAAAAGAGTAATAAACATTTATTATCTTGCATAGTTACTATGGGTCAGGAATACGGGAACTGTTTAGCTAGGAAGTTCTAGCTAGGGGTTTATCATGAGGGTCGGTTTGAATGTCAGCTGAGGCTGTAGTTATCTAAAGGCTTGAATGAAGCTGGAAGAACCGCTTCCAATGGCTTGCTCACATGGCTGGCAAGTTGGTATTGGCTGTTGGTAGAGGCCTTAGTTTCTCCGCTGATGAGCCTCTCCACAGAGCTGCTTAAGAGTCTTCATGAGGTGACTGCTGGCCTCCCACAATCCTAGAGACCAAAGTAGAAATTGTTAGTCCTTTACAACTTCCCTTCAAAGTCACACACTGTAACCTCCACCATACCTTATTGTTCACATAGATTGGTCTTAATTCATTGTGGGAGAAGACTACATAAGGACATGAATACAAAAAAGCAAGGATTGCTGGGAGCCACCTTGGAGACTAACTATGGCATACAGAGTAACAAAAATACATCATAGCTCACTAGTCACTGACTATAAAATAAGATTATACTTACTTTTAATGTTCTAATTATGATGGCATATGTACTCATGGCCCATTTCCGAGAAATAGCAAATTCTTCTTCTGTATTTCTGATGTTGCTCTTTTGTTCTCAGGAACAGTCCCTCCTGTTCTTCTGCCCCGACTTAGGGAAAAACATTTTCTTATAAAAATCATAATCTATCGAGGCGAAAAACTAAGAGACAGCTTGTCAACAGTTTGAAGCATCTACATTTGCTTTACCTTAATTATTTCAGGCCTTCCCACTAGACAGACATAGGTGATTGCTTTTTATTTACATAACCCAAGAGACCACTTGAGGTGTTTCCCAGGGCTACGGAAGAGTTAGTACCAAAGGGAAATTGCTTTTAGATGACAGTGATTCCAGCTGCTTAACTCAAGGTTAAAAAATAAAATCCTGGCTTCAGCTAGCCTGATTATATCACCTGCTGTAATTACTTCTTGGAAAGCATGTCTCCTCTTCATTAGAGAGCCCGGAGGTCAGACAGTAAAAATAGGAACCGAAAGAGATATTAAAGGAATAAATAGTTCCTGGAGATTAAAAAAAAAAAAAAGTCAAGCAGGTTGTCATGTGAAAACTGGACTGTGATGAAACAATAAGAAATTTTTGGAGTCCACTACACAGTAGTTACTTTCCATATGGTAGGATAACTCAGACTTAACTTCTCTGAGCCTTAGTGTCTTCACCTCACAGGGATGAGGATAAAATAAGAAAATATGTAATCAAACTCCGGCAGGCAGGCAGGTAGATAGGTTATGCTCCAGGTACAGCACTGGATACTGGGAATAAAGTGAACAGATAAAAATGAGTCATTGTCTTCACTGAGATTCCAGTCCAGAAGAGAAGACAGGCATTAAACAAAGAACTAATTACAACTGTGATGAACGTTATAAAGAAGAAGACTAGGGTCTCACAAAAGAACTGTCCTAATTTAGCGTGGCAGGAAATGTGGCTTTGAGGTAGTGGCGCCAGCAGTGGAAGTCTGGGTAAGGGGAGAACATGTCAAGTTTCAGCTGGAGCATTCTAGGCTCCTGGAATATGCTCAATAAATGAGAGCTATTATTATTATTATTTATATTTAATAGTATTTATTGAGAATCTATCATATTTATTGTGCTACTATGCATACTGAAGGGACAATAAATGTGTGAACTTGAGCAGATAGCTTAACTTCTTTGAGCCTCAGTAGGTTCATTTGTAAAATGGGGATAGTAATAGTATCTATCTCTTCAGTACTTTTTTGAGGAGTCAATGAGATAATGTATGTAGTATTTAACATAACGCTTTGCATAGGGAGAAAATAATATGTGTTAGCAACATCATTGTTCATTATTTGGGACTGGCAATATAATTTGCAGGACCCAGTGCAAAAGGAAAATGCAGGGTCTCCTTTTAAAAAAACTATTAAGAATGTCAATAGCACAATAGTAGAGCATTAAACCAAGTGCTGGGTCCGGTGTGACTGAGCAGTTAACACACTCATGAAGACAGCCCTATCACTAATCATATCATATACATATGCATTTATATGTATATGGCTACCTATTCAAAAAGACTGAATTTTTCTGGGGACAGATTCCAGAACTCAATCTGTTGAATTTAGTTTATCAGGATAAACTTATTTGATATACGAATAGGTGATTGGTGCTCACTGTCTCTCAACATTTTATTATGAAAAAATTTTAAATAACAAAATTACAAGAATTTTGTATGAACACATATTACATATTACCTAGATTCTACAATGAACATATTATTTAATATTTTAAATTTATTATATAATTTAACATTATACAATATTTTATTTTATATCTATCAACCCTCAAACCATTCCTCAAACCATCAATCTATCTTGTTTTTGGTGCATTTCAGAGTAAATTCCAGAGGCCACTATCACTAACTAAAGTCTAATTTGTTTAATTTTTTATTTCTTAAACATAAAATGGACATACGGAGTAATGTACAAATCTTAAGAGTAAATATGCTGAGTTTTGATGAATGCATGTATCTCTGTAACCCAAACTTCTAGAACATTACCATTGCCCTAAAATATTTCTTCATACTTCTTTCCAACCTCCCCCAGAGACAACTATTGTTCTGATTTTTGTGTGTGTGTGCTTAATTTTTTCAAAGGTGACCTTTATATGTACTTAACTTCAGTGTTTTCTTACATGGGTGCATAAAATGTTCTGCAGACTTTAAAGGAGGAAAGATAAGTCTAGGATACTCAGATGCAATCAACAAATACTTGGTGAATCAAAGAGTGAAACTAGGGAAGTCACTTGATTGCTTTTTTAAAAAATATTTTTATCTTTTGGTAAAAGTGATACTATGTGTACTCCAGAAAAAAATGTAAATGATATAAAAAATACAGAGAAGAAATTAAAAATCACCCATGATGGAGAGAGAAACATTTTAAATATTTGGATAAAAATTTCTCATAGATATCTATTTATATATATACATAATGCCCTATCTATGAAATTTGATAAAAAATGGCAAACATGTATAATCTGTTTCTATCACTTAGCAATATGCTATAGATATTTTACTCATCAGTAAATATAGGCACACTAGATGGACATATCATTCTTTAATTAACCAGTTACCTAACCATGAACATTTAAAATTGTTTCCAAATTTTAAATATTATCAGTAATACAGCAATGAACATCCTTGTACATATATCTTTCTCTGAAGTGTATAATTAGTTCCTTAGGATAAATTGTTAGAGTTGAGATTACTGGGTTACAACCTAAGTACATTTTACATGATGATTTATGATATTAAAATGCCCTCCAAAAAGGAGGCACCAATTTACATCCACTGACTGGCTAAGTTTTAAATTCTTAAGAATAGAAAAAGAGCATTTGTTTTATCCTTCTTTTTCCTTTAGGATAGAAAAAGGGGAAACACATAAAAGGCTAATATGCCTAGATTCAAACCAGCAAGCATGAATGTATATAAAAGTGCCCCTAAAAGTACTGCAAATTAATCCAGTTGAACTCAATTCAATAAACAATTATTAAGCACCTACTAAATGCAAAGATAAGGCTAGCTACTAGGAGCAGAAAGATGAGAAGCTATGAATTCAATGTTCAGAACACTCACACCCTAATAAGACAATTTCCTTGGCTACAGTGATTTATTTTCACTTAAGCCTACATAATGAGAATGAACCCTAAGCAATTTACTCCTAAAGGGGTGCTGACTTCTATATTAAATTTGGTAACACTCAAAAGACATAAATGAAAAGTCTTTTTCCCATCCTGTTCCCCAGATCCACACCCCTACGTATTGTTCCCCTCTCTAGAGATTACCACTGTTATTGATTTCCTGTATATCTTACCAGAAAATGCTCTGCATATATGTTTATATAGGCATGTGCTGAGCAGGCAAAAACATTAATTGTTCACTCATCGCTTACTCATTCAAACAATTTTTTAAATATAGTAGTAGTATATTTACATATGATTTTGCATTTTGCTCTTAAAATTATACCTTGGAGAGTGTTCCATATCCATTCTTAAAGAATTGCTTCATTTATTTTCAACTTGGAGATCGTTCCATAGCAACTCTTAGAAAGCTGCTTCATTCTTTTTTTATCAACACAATTTTCCATTGCACGAATGTATTTAACTAGTACTCTATTGACTGACCCCTATGTTGGTCTCAATATTTTGCTAATGTGATCCTGAAATGAATATCTTTCTAGATACCAAAATCATTTGGGAATAAGAAACGGCTGTGAGAAGGTAGTAATGGTTGGCTTCAAATCAAGTTGGTAAGTACTTGGTAGAGACATTTATTGGGTTACCGATGAATATTAAAAGTAAATACATTCAATATATATTCTGTGTCTGAAATATGTTCCCCCAAACTGTTAAAACAAAATAAAACCATAAAAGCCAACAGGAAATCTCCACCCACTTAGTCAGACTCCTAGGGAGGAATAAATAGATAGGCCTTATCCAGTGTCTTCCAGGTCCACAGTGGAGCTTTGTCACATTAATAGTGAAAACTTATTGTAGAGTCCATGCCTTGGCACTAAGAACTTCCCCTAGAGAGTTTGAATCAAGCAATACAGACATACAAATATTCATTTGTCATACAGATAATTCATCAAAAGGCCTTTGGACATGTAAGCAGAGAAACAGATTTCCTTTTGCCCTTCCCATAAACTTTTTTTAAAACTTCATTTTGAAATAATTACACTTAGAAAAAAGTTTCAAGAATAGCACAGAGAGCTCCCACACACTATTTATTCAAAATTCACTTATTTTTTAACATTCCTCTCTCTCTCTCTCTCTCCTCTCTCTCTCTCTCCTCTCTCTCTTCTCTCTCTTCTCTCTCTCTCAATACACTATTAAGGGTTTTTTTTTTCTCTGAATTATTTGAGAGTAGGTTGCATTTGCAATGCCCCTTTACCCAGTAAGTCTTTTAAAACAAAGATATTTCATTAATTTGGCGGGGGAGACTGACCTGGCTACTTCCAACTGTTCTTTTAGATAATCATGGACTTTAAGAACTAGAAAGAACCTAAAGGTGTCTGGTTCAACCTCTTTATTTTACATGCAGGAAAACCCATAATTAGCAAATGAGTCAGCCAAGGTCACATTGCCAGTATCTGGGAGGAGATCCTCTCTTCTGGCTCTTTCCACTCTATAAGCCGTTAGGGATCATCTGGTCCAAACCGTCCAATAAATTTTACAAATGAGAAAACTATGGCTCAGAGAAGGTTTATAATTTGTCTAAGTTTACATAGGAAGTTACTTGCCTGGATTCCATAGGCAGCTGTACCTTTTTGCGAAGGGGCTCAAGGAGAAAATTGATTTTCCTGAATGCATACTCAGTTAGTAAGCTAAGTGGATATTTACTGTTTTTGCCTGCTCTGCAATACTCCTCCCTCCTCTGGCAAGAACTTTAGGATACCATCCCTCTTCCATTCAATACAGAGTTAGTGGGACTGTCCTTCAAAGTGCCCCGCCTTTCTGGCCCTGAAATTGGCACCTAACCCAGCCTGGGTTAATGGTCTCTGAGGCATTTGAATCTTGAGGAGGACTCAAGGAATGAAAATGGGTGAGCTAATTTCTCCTAAAGGTGGTGCCCTAAAGAGGCTGCTTATTGGCTTTTGTTGCTCACCAGCTCTGCTTCTCATCCCACCTAAGACTTGCTTCTTCAGCATTTATTTTCATTCTCCAAGCTACCCCCATACCTTTCCAATAATTTCCATAGGCTTAGGTTGGCCAGGGTTAGAATCTATTCCTTGCCAAAACAGGATCCTAACCAATAATAGCAGACTAGAAAAAAATTCTGCTTTCAGAAACACTTGCCCAAGCAGAACTGTGACTTGGGTTGCATAGAAAAAAGTTGGGCCTGGGTATACCCTTTCTCAAAGCGTACCATGGAAATGTTTTTTAAGCTCATCTCTCTGCTGTTTAGTCTAACTAATAACACTCCCCTTTCACACTCCCAGAAGTGACTGTTCCTGGAAAACCAGAAAACTTTCTGTAAGCTGTATCTCTGAGAAATGTCACCACTATGGGGGCACCACTTAGTCGGTGTATTTGCCCCCAGACTGCTCCATCTAGACAGTTGGAATGGTGAAATACAATCTGATTCAAGCTCAAAGTACCAGAGTAGGCTCCCTGCCTGATCGACTCTAAGGCCTAGTGCCAGCAGGAAGTGAAGACACTACTCATTGTCTTTCCTGACAATCTGTTCCTGATCTCCTGAGAAGACTTTTGGAAGGAACTCACACGTATGCAAGAACACGTTAATGTCTCCAGAATGGCATTCAGACAGTGTAGTCTGAATCTGTATCCAGGAAAAAATCTCCATAAAAGCATAGTCATCTGCAAAGAGGTTTCAAAGTTCATGTTGAAAACAGCTTTTTCCTTTCTTAAAAAAAAAAAAAAGTTATTTAATAGGATTTAAAATAATATAACTATATATAATTGTTATATAATTTAACATTAAAAATATTATTACATGGAAGTTTAGCTTCTCATTAGCCACTCAAGAATCAAATCTTTGCATAGCGAAAGACCCAATCATTTAATAAATTTTTGAGCCTACTATGTGCCAGGTACTGTGCTAGGTCCTAGAGAAACAACTGAAAGCAAAATCAGGTAGGGAGAGTCCAGGTGGGTACTAATCGGGGATATCTCTTTGTAAATTATATTAATGTCTAACCACTATATTGTACACTTGAAACTAATATAAAATAGTATTGAATGTTGACTCCAGTTGAAAAAATTTTTAAATTTTTACATTGTAAACTCTTACAATACTTACTGTCCAGAGGAAAACAAACATTAACAAAGATGTTATCCTACTACTCCGTTACAAATTGTTACCAGTGCTATTAATAAGAAGAGTAAACTACTTTCTTCAAAACAAGTAGTTTCCACAATTCCAAGTGAATTTCTTAAAAGGACTATAGGGTAATTCTTCCTCCTACTCCATTAATCTTAAATAGTCTGTAAATGTACATGCACAGCCCTGGTCAAAGAAACCATAGAAGATCTAGTGCCCTTTCAGAGTGAAACCTTGGGATTCTGCCTTTATTTTCTCATTGTGTCAATCATTAATGTTTTCAAAGCCAAATAAATAGAAGAGGAAAATAAATCACTCAGACAAAATATCCTAAAGGATAAAAGACTATTATTTCAAAGGCAAATACAAATGGGGAGACATATTCATTTTCTATTGCTGCTGTAACAAATTACCACAAATTTAGTGGTGTAAAACAACACAAATTTATTATCTTAAAATTTTATAAGTTGGAAGTCTGACTGGTTCTCACTAGGCTAAAATCAAGGTGTTGGAAGAACTGAATTCCTTCTGGAGGCTCTGAGAGAGCACCAGTTTTCTTCCCTTTTTCCAGCTTCTCAAGGCTTCCTTCATTCCTTGGTTTTTGGCCCCCTTCCTCCATCTTCAAAGTCAACAACGGTTGAGTCCTCACCATCGCATCTCTCTGGCCTGCTTTCTGCCTCCCTCTTGCACTTTTAAAGACTCATGTGATTAAAAGTAGCTCCACCCAGGTAATTCAAGATAATTGCCCAGCTCAAGTTCTGTACCCTTAATCATACCTGCAGAGTCTCCTTTGCTATGTTAACATAACATATTCATTAGTTCTAGAAATTAGAACATGGACATCTTTGAGTGGTCATTACTCTGCCAACCACAGAAGGCATGGAAAATGTTTTTGTTAAGGGTGAAAAAAAAATAGAGATACTGTATTCTGTGTGGACAAAGCAATAGGTACAAGATGATGCCATTTTTCTCTACAGCACCAAACTGCTTACGATGGTTATCTCTGGGTAGTGGAACTGTGGGCAATTTTTTTTTTATGCTTTTCTGTTTTCCAAGTTTTCTACATTAAAAATAAAATACTTAAAAATAACCCAAACATATGTTGTGGTTATTTAGGAGAATGTCTCTACTATTAGGAAATGCACCCCGATCTATTTTAGAGCAAAATGTCAACATGTCCATAATTTACTGTTAAAAAGTTCAGAAAACACATACATAGAAAGATAAGGCAAATATGGCCAAGTGGTAGCCACTTTGAATCAAGGAGTATATATGTATATTTATTGTAATTTTATTTCAATTTCTTGTACATTTGAATTTTTTTATAATAAAAAGTTAAAATAAAATGCAAAATTTTAAGGACAGATTTTATATTTTATATTATTCTCATTCTCATTTCCAAAAATAACTTCAGCATCTAAGCAAGAGGGGACGATAAGTTCAAAATCAAGGCAAATTTTCCTCTGTGACCATCTTTGCCGTTGATATCAGATTATATAATTAGCTCCCAGGAAATGGGGAGATGGACCTGTCTGATTGCAGTTTTAAAATTCTCATTCCTGTAGGGATGCTTCGCCATTGTCAAGATCCCACTAATTTCTCCGATAGCATTTCATGTGTCATGCTTCTCAACATGCTAGACCTGTACAGAGGAGACTGGATTCTCAGAGCACTAAGCCCAGAGCAGTATCAGCTTCATAATTTGAGGGGTCCAGAGCAAAATGAAAATGAGGGCTACTTTGTTAAAAAAATTATTAAGAATTTTGAGACAACGGAGTCCTGCCAAGTGCAGACTCAATGTAAGGTCACATGCCCATGGAATCAGCCCTACACAAAACAAAGCCCAGCAGACTCCACAAATGGTTTCCTCCCACCAAGCTTTGTATGCTGGGCATAATCAGTGGACATGGGGGTGGAGGAGGAGCAGTCACTCTAGATTCATTTAACTGTGTATGTTTCCTTCACTCCATTTCAACCTGTCTTCTTAGGAATACTTAAGACCAAACATCCCTGAAAAATCTACCATTTTTCCAAAGTATAACCATTTGGCGATATGCTGCTGACCATTGTCAATGACAGTGTTATACAGTAGCAGCAACAATGCATTTATCTAAAACAAAAGCTCTAATGGAGCTTATTAAAAGAAAACAAATAATTATACTAAAAAAAATGATGATTTAAAAAGTCATAGTTTTCCCAGAACAAAGAATATACTTTAATATTTTTAAAATCACTAGATGCAAAAAACCACTACATATAAACAGTCTCTGATATTTCAATTACCTGTTATTTAAAAACCAACCCAAATATACCAATAAAAATTCAGAAAGAAAATGCCTCATGTGGCTTTCTGACCCATTCCTTTTATTCTTAAGGCTTTGTTACATTCCAAGTAACATTCTTAAATTGATTATAAAAGCAAGAGAACACTTTCAGTAACCAAAAGAGGACTTTTACAAGAGTGACAAGAATATAATTTCTTTTCTTCTTCCCTCTCCCTGCAATGCAGGCTGCTATTGATATAAAGTACTTATCATTTTTAGAAATAAGTCTCCTACTCTTGATTTTTCCATTTCTAATAAATAATACGGTATTTTTAAAAAGGGGATGCCTCTCATGGATTAGAAAAACATTTGGAAGGATATAGCTAAAAAATTGTTAACAGTGATTAGCTCTAGACTGAGGATTTGTATTGAAGCTAGAGAGGACTTTTACTTTCCTTACTCTGCTAATTTGAATATATTTGATGAATATGTGTTCATTTTATCAATTTGAAAAAAATTAGTAGAGATTTTTCTTAAAAAGAAAAAAACACACCAGTATGTACATACTTTAGATCTAGACTAGTATGGTGATTTAGGATCAGTTACTTAATCTCTCTGGGTCTCAGTTTCCCTACTTATAAAATGGGGTTAATACCACAAAGAGATATCATGAGAAAAACACCATACGACATGGCAAATACACTTTCAATAAAGGTTCCTTCTCTGGGCCTCAGGTTCTTTGCCTATGAAATGAGGGAGATAGATTAGTTGTCTGTGATCCTCTTGCAAGTTAATATTCTAATACCTTCTTTTTATATTCACAGAAAAAGTTTACTAAATGAAAGATAAATGTCTTTACTTGTCTTCAGGTAATTATTTTTCTTTTATTTCCTGTAGAATGAGGAAGCCAAAAACAGATGAGCAGTACCTCTGGAATGTTTGGGCAACCCCACCCTCAGCACCTGGGAAATGATGGGGAATTTCCACTCATTAGAATATCTCTAATGAGGAGAGACTTCCTTATTGGGAAGAGGATCAAATTTTAGTTTTAATAAGCCACTGCGTGCCATTAAAAATATTATATACTTTCTATTTTAATTTTGACTACTCCAGGCCTCCTCTTTAACTAGTATGCTTACCTTTATTTGCAATCCAGATACTCTGCTTAAGCAGTTATGCAAGTGTTCCATAATTCATTACATCATATGTCGTTGGTTAAAGTCCAATTAGATCATTGTCACTTAGGGAGGGTTGCATATTAAATGAGTTTACAGAATTGTTTCCTACACAACTGAAATGCTAATATTTGCCTATCTTTCATGGTACCAGAGTAACAATTTTACAATTCCCTATTTGCTTTTCCAAGATTGAAAACTAGCATGGTTCATAGCAGTGGTAATAGTTATCAGTCTATTAACAAGATAAAAATAAAAAAAAGGGAAAGATAGCTATAACATCAAGAAATATTACCATTCCAAATATCTCAAAACATGATATAGTTTTTATTTGATTAAAATATTGTGTGGCGAAAGAATCATAGAGAAAAACACCCACATGACTTAGAATTCTAAATATCTCATGTATGAGATGTCTTAATTTGTGCCTACCAAATACCAGTGGGTGAAGAACGCCTTCGATGCCATTTGGCATTTAGTTTGTTAAGATGCTTTTTCTTTCCAGGTTATAGCGATCCCAGATTTTCTTGCAGAAAAAAAGGCCTATTCTGTTTGTTTAATATTAATTTTTAAAGGTATTTTAATAGAACTGAACAGAAGGAGACATTTTGTTTTCACATTTATGAACAAGTTTCTCTATATACGAATTAGGGATAACATAACTTGTTCCTTACTGTATGTGGAAGGCTAGGGGAATTCTAATTATCAGTGATAATTGAAACTAACAGTCTCTGAATAGCTACTATTTTCTAGGCATCATTGTAGGTATTTTGCCTTGTATTATCTTATTTAACCCTAAGAACACTCTGTGAAGCATTATCCACTTTTCTCAGACGAGGAATATATGAGACTTACATAAACTAAATAATTTACCATTTACAGTGCTGGTGAATGGTGATGTAATGTCTGAATCTGAAACCTTGATTTTCATTACTCTATTTTGATCTTATAGGAGAAAAATGGAAATGTTCTGAATTTCACTGGATAGCCCCCAAGTCCTTCAGCAATTGAAACTACACTTTTCC
Source organism: Eonycteris spelaea (assembly GCA_003508835.1). Lineage (NCBI taxonomy): Eukaryota > Metazoa > Chordata > Mammalia > Chiroptera > Pteropodidae > Eonycteris > Eonycteris spelaea. Next base: position 489,161 of record PUFA01000303.1, on the reverse strand, counting down.
GCCCCTCTCCTTGATCCCTGACCTCCATGCTCTAGTAATACAGACCTACTTGTAATTCCCTTAAAGTCCTGTTGTCTCAAATTACTGGACCTTTGTTTTCTTGGCCTAAAAATTTTATTAGCACAGTACTACCAAACTAGCCGGCCTACTTCTACTCATTTTTCAAGTCTCAGTTCCAGGAGTCCCCAACCCCTGGGCTGCGGACTGGTACCAGTCTGCGTCCTGTTAAGAACTGGGCTGCACAGCAGGAAGTGAGCGACTACTAAGCAAGTGAAGCTTCATTTGTATTTGCGCTGTTCCCCAGTGCTAGCACCACCACCTCAACTCTACCTCTGATCATTAGGCGTTAGAGTCTCATAGAGCACCAGTCCCTGGTGACCAAAAGGTTGAGGACTGCTGGTAAACTTTTCTACTATGCTCCTATTACCCTTGATATTATTACTGCAAGGATCTTACTGTGTCATCATCTAAACTGTGAGCAATTCGAGGGAGTCCTTTTATTTATTCTTTCATTTCCAGGGCCTTTCAAAGTATCTGTTTTGCAGTAGCCATTCAATTAAATATAGAATGAATAATTGAAAGAATGCATAAATAACATAAATTGATATACAGAACTCATTAGGGGTTTGTGGAGGGACTTATATTACTTGATTTCACATAAGCCTAAAAGTTACCTGAAATGAAAACTTGTCATCTTCTTATATTAAAAGTTTTCAACATATTATTTTTCTCTAGAATGAAGTACATTGAACACAGTAGTAGTTCAATACATATTTGCTGAATTAGTGACATTTTAGAAAAGTATACTAGTTCTTTATAACCTAATGCATATTCTTCTCTCCAGACTCATTTTGTGCCACTTCTGCTTTATCCTATAATAATGAGTAATAGTATATAATTTTCATTCATGTATCAAATATTTATTGAGTCACTATAATGTGCTAGGCATATTGGTGCAGTGTTTCAAATAGCCTTGTTCCTTTTCTTGCTATTCCCTATTACCTAAAATTTTGAAGCCATTCAGCAAATTTCACATTTATTGTGGTTTTCCTACCTTCCTTCATTCAGTTGTTACCTCCTCTTGAAGGTGGTCCCTGACCTCTTTAGTACCCAGTGCTTGCCTCTATCTTTAACCCTGATTAATCGAAGTGACATTATCTGTATCTATTTTTCATCTCCCTACCCCAATCTCTACAATATTCAAGCATGCTCTCAGAGAGCAGGGATTGAGGTTTTGTTCACCTGTGTATTCCCACGGCTCAGTACAGGGTTTAGGACAGGGCTACAACTTACATACATATTGAAAGGAATGATAGTTACTCTTTACTGAGCAACATAGATTACCACCTTAATTCTCACAATAAGAGGGGAGTTACCAGACTTGAAAAGGTTTAGAAATTTGCTCAACTCTCACACAGTGGTGGTCAGTTGTCAAAGAAATCTGATGAAACCACCATTGGTCCTAAATGAGTAAGATTTCTTCTCACCATCTTAAACTTTTAAGATTTTGCAGTCTTTTCTTCTTTAGACCAATGACTCCTCATCTACTTTAATACTATGAGCGTAAGCAATACCCCCTTTATTCATTTTTGAAATCATTGGCCCTCTTTCTGGAAGAAACGTTGTTTCAAACTTTCTGAAGTCACACTCTTTCCGGGGCAGAATCTGCTTTGGACCCCTGGGAGACACAATAACCACAATGAGATGACTGGTCATTCAAAATGGGACGCCGGGCCTAAAAAAGTGTTTTTCTCTGGGGAAGATACAAGGATACACATCGAGGACTCTAGCAGGGGATTGATAGACCTTCGCATCTTACATGCACAAATCCGAGGACTTGTGGGAATTCGGTTGCTCTCACCTAAGGCAGCTGTGGAGAAACAGTTGCCCACAGCTAAGATGGCTGCGAATAACGTCTCCTTTGGATGGGTTCATCCTCCTTGCTCGTTGGTATTTTCAACGACTGCTGTAGCGAAAAAAATTTGGCAAAAGTTGTGTCTTATGACCAAAGTGATAAAATAGGTGTTAGCACATTTTGTTTACAAAATTTCAGAGAGTCAAATTCTTTCTTGCCCTTAACCAAAATGGCTATAAAGGTTGTCCCGTGGTTTGAAGCGTCTGGCCCTTAATTAAGATGGCTCCGGAGGCTAGTTAAAAATTAGCTTGCCCTCTTTTTGCCCCTGACCATCATGGTTGCCTCAGCGTCGATCACGTGACCTCTCTGGACTACGGCGCGGGAGAGGGGGTAGGAGGGCCCTTGAAGGGTGCGCGTTCCCGTGGCGGTGCACCGGGTAGGTTTCAGTCAGAGTCACTATGGCGGCCGGCGCTGGCAAGGTAAGCTGAGGCGGCGGTGACGGCGGCGGCAAGGGAAGCTGGACCTGTCGTGGCGTCCGAGCTTCAAATCTCCGCAGCCCGTACGCGGAGAGGTTGGCCGAGGTTGCAGTTTGTCGTAGGGGTTGGCGGGGGGCGGGTTGAGGAGGGCGAGAGCTGAGGCGGGCGGGCACCGGCGCCTGACGGCCGTTTGTTTTGATGTTTCCCTACCAGGTCGGAAAGTTTTCTGCCTCGTCTGGTACAGCCTGAGCGTGTCCCACCCGCCAAGAGTGGTGGAGGCTGCGGCGGACTCAGCTCGGGGCCTCCAGGCCTCTTCCCCAACCTCCGGGCCAGCCTCCCTCCCCCACCTCCTCGTCCTCCCCGAGCTGCGGCTGCCGTCCCTGAGATGCGACCCTCGCTGGGGCGACCCTAAGAGAAGGCGCCCAGTGTGCTCAGAAGCAGACAGGAGCCCAGGCGGCCAGGGACCAACTTCTTACGGGAGGAGACCCCCCAAGCTTCCGTGGGGTCGCGCCTCGCTCAGTCTGCACCGATCTGCGGAGCCGGATCTCCGCCTTGATCGTGGGGACACCAGCCAGGTGCCCGGGAGTTCACACGCGGCCGCAGCCCGCGCCCCCACGGGTCTCTGCTGCTAGTGCCAAGGACCCCATCCACTCCCGCTCCAGCTCGTGTGGGCCGGGGTCCCCGTGCCACCTCCAGGCGGCCTGCGCCCATCAGGGGTCAATGCAGACAGTACCGCTGGCCATTTAGTGCCCCTCGCTGCCCCTCTTGCTCTTCCTCTCCCTAAGCCCTCGAGGACGGGAGGTAGCTGCCCAGAGGTGCTGGGCAACACCTTCCTTTGCCCCAAGGACCTTTCTGGCCGCATCGAACCGACCCTTCCTTCATGCTGCAGTGCTGCAACATTTCCGCCACCGAGGGAGAAAAGCGGCCGCGATCCCAAACAAAACACAAGAATTGGTGTGTGACTCATCTGCTTGGATACCTCCAGTCCTCAAACTGTCTTCCAGGAGTTTTCTTGGCCGAAGCTGTCCGATGTTTGAGTCTTTTCTTCCCAAGGAAGAAGATGGACTGAAAGCTGTCAGTTGGGGACTTACTGTGATCTGGGCGCTAGTGAGTTTTAAAGGAGGTGATGGGGCTTGCGCTGGCTCGTCTTCCCACTCAAGTGAAGAGTTGTTGATGTTCACTGGTTATGCTTAGACAATGCGCATTTTGTTTTAATTTAAAATTTTGGGGGGGATAGGGGCATAGGCTTGTAAAGGGCAGTCCGGATCTGGTGGAACTCCTCTTTGTCCCTTGGTAGGAGAGACACCCCCAGTCTGTCCTCGATGCCGTCAGCCTTGGCCATCTTCACTTGCCGCCCGAACTCACACCCGTTTCAGGAGCGTCATGTCTACCTGGACGAGCCCATTAAAATCGGCCGTTCCGTGGCCCGCTGTCGACCCGCGCAGAATAATGCTACCTTTGATTGCAAGGTGCTGTCAAGAAACCATGCTCTCGTCTGGTTTGATCACAAGACAGGCAAGGTAATGTCACCACATTGTCTAATAATTATTACTTTTTGTTTTCCCTTTGCCCTTTCGGCATAATGTATGCGGGGTCCCAGGGTTTGCACTCAGAGGAGGCTTTCATGAGGGCCACGGAATCAACTTTTTGTGTATCTGGTTCTCGTGGAAATTTAATTGAGGTGGTTGAATGGAAAACAGAGAAGGTATTGTAATTAAATGCCTCGGGAGGGTGATGGCATCTCGATAACATGGTCATTCCCAGTGAAATCCCAAACCCTAATTCATTTAGGAAAACCAGATAGTGAAACTTGGCTTCTTTCAGTCTTTTTAGAAAGGTGAATTTGCGGTTCAGTGCTTGATTAAGCAAGCAGCAGTTCCCAAAGCAATGCACGGAATCCTGGCCCATTAACACTGGAGCTTAAGTGTCTCAGTGGTGAGATGTAGTTAACGCATAGCTTTTAGTTGAGTTCAGATCAGGGCCTGTCTGGTAAGGATAATCATTTGTGTAAAGTTAGTTTTTGAAAGATTTGATACATATATACCTATGAAGGAGTAATTTGTAATGATCAAAGCTAATATAATTAGGCATGAACAACTACATTGTCAGAGTTTTGCTTGCAAGTTGAGTGAACATATACCTTTTGCTTTTGGAAATCACTTTTGATGTTCCCTGCAGCACTTACTAAAATATTTAATGCACACTTAGGTGACATTTAAAAATCAGTGTTAAGAAATTAATTTATTTTCTGAAATTATATTCAGTTCTATTAATTATTGCATTACCTAAATGCAAGTGTGACCATTTTAGCATTTTTATGTTGGTACCCTAATTTCCTATACATATGAGTGCTTATATTTAAGAATACAAGGAAAAAATTAAAGTAGGACTCTTTCAGTTTTTAAAACTTTATGTAATAGTGTGAAGAATATACTAAAGAATTTATATTTCTGTTTAAATCTTGAATTTTAGTTGAGCTACTGAATCATTTCTAACTTAGAGTAAGTTATGTAAATCTAATAAGAATATCTCTGGTTTCACCTCCTGACTTTTTGCTCCCTTTTTTATGTTTAAAATGATTGTCTTTTTTAAAAGAAGAATTTAAGTCTTCAGGAGTAGTATTTTGAAATGAAAGAAACCTGAGCCTCGAAAAGAAGAAAGTAATACTCTGTTGCTACTGAATTAAGGAATTATTATATAAATCATTTTTCAAAGAAAAGAGGAAAGATTGCCCAAGGGTTGTGTGCTTGCATAATATCTTACATCTTATCCTGTGTGTAGAGTGAGAACTGAGAAGTATGTTAATTTTTTTGTATAACATCAGATGCTCATTTACCTGTGGAATAGACCCTTTTTTTTTCCTCTATGGAAACTAAAGTTTAAGTGTCTAAAAGACTTAGATTACCCATAATAATTTAAAGTGAATATTCATAGAACTCATCTTTCTAGCAGTCAGATTCAAACATCAGTTAACTGCTAGTACCTTAACTCAAGCAGCTTTTACATTTTTGTCTCTCTATGTTCTTGGGTGACTATTAAGGTCAACTTAATCAGATGACAGGTTTGCTTAAAATACATACTTTGCAAATGTACATTCTTTTCTTTGATTCAATACTCAAAGGAGATTCTTTTTTTTTATTTTTATTTTTTTACTTATTTGAAAAACTGATTATTTTAACAGTGCTTTTCATGGCTGTACTAAAACCCCTACAATAGGTTATTTTGAGATGACTAAGAATAAATCAATAGTGAGTGCTTATTGTATAAATTGTGATGACATGTTAAAATTTTAAATTTATTATTAGAAAAAATTATCTTTAAAGGATACACAGCTTATTTCTGCCATTTTTCCTTTTTTTTTTTCTTTCTGCGTTAGTAGCTAAAACACACCCAAGATATGAGGCTGTTACGTTAGGTTGGTTATTGAACCACCTAATCTAGTTAAAACAAATAATCTGTCAGATTTTGCCATGTGGTCAATCGTTTTAGGGACTAACTACTTAAGATATAAATTTGGACAGGTTTTTATTGAGCATCCGTTATGTGTCAGTTATTGTGAGGCACGTAGTTTCAAAGCAAACCCACAGTTTGACCAAATATCACTTATTGTTTTCTCTGTGAAATTTTCAGTTGGAGGATTTCTGCTATAGTTGTCTCATAACAAAAGTCCCCTGGCCATTCCTAGCAAATTCCTCTTTCTATGAGCATCGCCTCAGGCAAGTTTTTTTTCCCCCCCAAACATCTCTAAGCCTCAGTTTTCTCTTCTGGCGATAATAATGGTACCTACTGTTGTTTTGAGGTTTGAGATAATAATGTAAATCATTTAGTACCCTTTTCCTGGCCTTTATTAAGGGCTCGGTTTTTAGGAAGGAGGGTATTTGGGTAGATGGAAGAGGGAACCATCTAGATAGCTCTTTGCGATTTGCTATATTGCTGTGGAGTCTTAAGAAGGTATTGAAAAATTTTTTTCTTTCATGTGATGGCATATGTAGAAGTAGGGTTTTAAATTGAAAAATACAAAGTTGAGAACTTTGTCCAAATTGGCACTTTACCTGGGAGGTGGAAAGTTGGGGTAATATGCCCTTTGGTTGACTTTGCACTTGCCATTGTTTTATTCTGCATTGGCCATTATGGCAGGCCCATTAAAATCTGAAAGAAATAAACACTTGAAACTTTCTGATTATTCAAGCAATACATGTTCATTGTAGAAAATTTGCAATATGTGGCACATGGAAATATAGGTGACACTTTTTAATGCTGAATTCATGGAATGTGTTATGGTACTTAAAACCTGCATGTTGGAGGGTGACACGTTTGCCACTAAGTGAAATTTAACTAGCTTTCCCAGATCATCTACTCAGGGATATAGCAGTTGGATATTGCCCTGCTTGGATGCTGGCCCTTTGTATCATCCTTTGGAGGTCAAGCTTTTCAAATTAGGTGGTAGATAATAGAACGATTGTTGATCCTTCCTTTGACTCAGAGCACCACTGAACAAGCAAATCTACTCATATGGTGGAAAGGATAGCGAGTGGACTGCTTCTTTGGATAGTCCTATCTGATTTGAGGCTTGTGGATAGGTGATAGTCTATTGGTCCACTCAGTATATAGCCTATTTCCAGTTTCACTGTAGTTTACTTAGTAGTAAGTAGTTATAGTAGTAGTTATTTACTTCCAGTTTCACTTTTTTTACTTAAATTCAACACATTTTTTGGCACCTGTTGCAGCATGATCTATTTTAGTGGAGGGCATAGTGGTGAGGGGGGGAGGAAATGTAAGAACTGGAAAGAAATTGTTGTTTCTTCTTTCTAGGAGTTTATATTTTGGATAGAGAGGGTGACTCTTAACCTTGAGATGTAAGTATTATATAACTTAAATGGCAAGGGAGTGATAGTGTTTGAATTAGACTTTAAAATAAGGGATGGTTACAAGTTAAGAAAAAGTGCATTTGGGTCATTTTTGTATGTTTTAAAGGTATGAAAGTGGACTGAAACAGACAAAATCAGATAATTTTTAGTGAGTTTGGCATCTTCCAAAAATTGATGAAACTGCTTTTGTTGGATTGTATAATTCTTTTAGAGAGTAGTTATGGGCGAACTATCCATTCTGTGTGATGGTTTTATGTTTGTGCGTTGTTTTTGTAACTGGTTGTCAGACCCTGGAGGAGAGGGTCTCTGCCTTATGTGTCTGTTTCCTTTTATTTTGTATAAAGTAGATATTGCGTAACTGAAGCTGAGTAGATAGTGTGGTCCTAGGTTGTGGAGTAATTTGATTACCAAACCGATGACATAGATTCATGGACTATGGAAGGCCAGGGAGAGTTATGTGCAGAGTACTGACGTACAGCATTGTGTAGAGAGACCTGGAAAATGGGTAACAGCTTAACCAATACTTGTTGTGCACTGTGTACCATGCCCCGTTCTAAATGCTTTACATGTTAATTCATTTAATCCTTAAATAACTGTTCAAGATAGGTGCTTATTATCCCATATTAACCTATGAGAAATTTAAGGCACAGAGAGATTAGGTTAGGTTAATGTGCTCAAGTTGACATAGCTAATAAATGGTAGAGCAGGGATGAACTGAGTATTCTGACTCTTGATTCTGGAGTCTGTAACCCATGCTTTTATCCACTCTGCTATTCCAAGGCTTTGTAACAGTTTAGATATGATGTCATTTTGTAAGGGTATAGACCAGGTTCACAATAGGAATGAAAATAATTAAATGCCAGAAAGCAAGAAAAGACAAGTGTATTAACTTATCCATTAGGACTTCAGCAAAGAGAGAGGTTCTGTATGGACTGGAGATTTTAGAGAAGGTTTCATGGATGAGACAATTTCATGAATGAGATGCAATTTGAGCTAGACCTTAGGCCTTTTTAATAAGGCAGAAGGTAGATAAAATCAGTGAGGAAAAGGAGTTTTGGATGGCAAGAATTGCTCAACTAAAGGCATAGAGGCAGGAGTGATATAGCATGTTCCAAGGATGTTGCAAGGAAGTCATTGCAAAGGAAGAATCTCCAGAATTCTATAACCAAGATCATTTCTTCCTTCTTTATCTTCATATCTAAACATGACAGCATAGATTCTGGTCTCAGCTTTTGGGAGAATGGCAAATCATATATTCATTGATATTGTTTATTTGTGTGTTGTTTTAATAGGTACCTAATTTTTTTGTTGACAGAAGTAAAAAGGTCATTAAGAGATGCTGCTTTTTTTGAGAAAGTCAGATATTCAACACGTTATGTTTAAGGCACACAAATGTAAATATGTTCAGAAGACCACAATGTATATTCGAAGTACATTCATGTCTTTCTATGTTACTTTTTACAGTAGTGGAAAATTAATGAAATACTTTATTATTTCAAATTGTAAAAAAATATGGGCGGTATATACACTTAAAACATTTTTTTCCTACTTAGTTATTTGACTTTGCTTCTTAGGTTAAATTTACCTTCTCAGGCTCCTATTTGGTTTTCTCAAGTGGTATTTATGTTAGAGCTTAGTATTTATTCTCTTTGATAAATAGGGAGGAGGGCGTCTGTCATTTAGAGTTTTAAGTGAAAAGATTTTAAAATTGGTTCTTAATGTATGTCAGTTACTTGAATCAAGAAAAATGGTGGCATTTTTAGCTGCAGAAATGTTCAAAGGACTCTTTCTTGCCCATGTTTCTCTTACTGCCACTACAGGTAAATGAACAGTTTACACCACTGCTCAAAAATCTTGGTTCTTGTCCCATTAATTTTTATCATGATATATGAACCCTTTGAAAATCTGTCTCTCATTTCCTTTTCTTTCAGCTCCATCTTCTATTATTCTTTTTTCCTTTTTCCCAAACTCTGTGTACTAGCTGTGTGATAGTGCTGACTATTCCTAGAACAAGTGCCTTTTTTGCTGTTGTGTCTTCCAGAATGACCTTTCCCCTTCATCCCTTGAGGCCCAGTTCCAATGTGAAAACTTCCCTGACTCCCACTAACTGAAGAATTATTGCTTCTTCCTCTATACTTCCATAGAACTTTGTATATAATTTCATTATGGGACACAGACAGCAAAATAACTATGATGCAAATGTACTGTTGCCCTGCCCGACGTGAGCTCTTGAGAACAAGGGACTAGACATTATATAAATGTTTGAATGAGGGAAATGTGAACAATGGAGCAGTCTGTATTTCTGTAAACCCTGAGGAAGGTCAAGGGGCAGAAGGTCATTCAAGTTCTCAATTTGAGATCATGGACTCAATTAGCAATGAGCAGTCTTTGTGTAAATCATTACTTATTGAGAATTTGCAATGAGAAGAGACTTTGCCAAGTATTTTGGGATCATAGGTGATCTGTGATTATTGATATTAATTTTGAGCTATTACAAGTGTATCTATTCCCATGCAAAATAATACTTTTAAGGATTTTGTAATATTCAGAATGCTTTTTTATTTCGCTTGATCTGTAGAACACTGTTAGGAGGTAGGTTAGAGCAGCTATAGGCAGGCTCCCTTTTATCCAAAAGAGTTTGATGTTTAGAGGTTATTTGCACAAGGTCATCTATTAGGAACCATGGCAATTGGAACCAGAATCTAGAGTCCCACCTCTTCCTAAAATAAAAGCTAATTGCTAGACATTTATTCTGATCTATCTTACTGTGTACTAAATAATTACTGTAATGAAATCTGTCTTTTGCTCTCACGAAAGGTAATCTAAGCTCTTATTTTCTGGGTGCATAACTAAAATGCTTGTCATATGACAAACTTTCAAAGACAGAGTGTACCTGAGTTAATTATTTCTCTGAGTTAGCATTTTTTCTACATATCTGTACTACTCTGAGCAATAAATATGTTTTTCTGAGGCTTGCAATCAGGCAACTAATTTGGATTTGGGTGTTTATGTGAATGAATGAAATAGTCTTGGAAAAATTTGTTTGCCATGTAAATTTTTTATCCTTTAAAGAGAATAACTGATAGATATAAAGAAAAATAGTAAAGTTTATATAGGCACTTGAAAACATGGAAGTTTTTGGTGATTAGTACTGCACCCTTTGCCATATATACAATTTAGTTTAGATTTTAGTTTAAAGACATAAGCAACTTTGTTTTCTTATTTATTTGTATTAAGGTTGTATCAATACTTTCATTCAGGCTTATAGTTTTATCTACATTTATAACTACTGACTTGTTCTAGTTGAACCAAGCAGAAATGAATTTCTAATATGGACTTTCAAGTTGTTATTTATCTTCTATTTTTAACTTATACAAATAACAAGAATAAAGTTTCATAAAATTCAAGCAATAGCGAAGTACATTGAGTCTATATGTCTTTCTTCACATTAGCACCTCCCTTCCTCTTCTCTTCCTCCAGAAGTAATGGTTTAGTATATAATTTTTCAGAACTTTTTCTGTGCATTTACCTACTTGGATATGTAGGTAAAGAAACATAGTTTTTTGTTGTTGCTACTGTTTCTCATAAGCGATGAGATCATAATTTAAAATGTACACTTTAGCCAATAATATCAAATGGATTGTGGTCAGCTTATCTGAAATGTTTTAAAATGCTCTAAGTTCAAACCAGCATCCAGGCTGCTGTAAAATTAATAGCTATCTTTCATTAGCGAGTACTTACTAGGTAGTGTGCAGAGAGCTTTATGTACTTTATCTCATTTAATCCTCACAATAAACTTTTGGAGTAGGTAGTATTATTATCTTCAGTTTACAGATGAAAAAGCCGAGGTTTAGAGAGGTGAAGGAATTTGTTCAGGGTAACACAGATAATGGCAGAGTCAAGCAAGATTCAACCATCTGATCGCAGAATGCTGTACATTCTATTGCTTGCTACCTCTGCACTCTTAGCCGTTAATCTCATCACCAACCTGTTAGTGAATGAGGAAGTAGGCACTACATAAATGTTTGAATGAGCGAAATGTAAACAATGGAACAGTCTATTTCTGCAAACCCTGAGGAGGGTCAAAGGATGGAAGGTCATTTGAGTTAAGTTCTCAATTTGAGATCATGGACTCATTTACCACTAGGTAGTTAAAAGAAAAAAATGCATTGAAATAAAAAACTTACTGTCTATTAACTCTTAGATATTTTGATTGTAAATCAGTCTAGAGATTTAGTTGAAGATCAGTTCCTCAAATAGTATTCATCACTTAACATTTTACAAATTGAATAAAAACAATTCTTTACATATAAATATATTGGAGTATCACTGTTCAGATACTAAGATATACTAAAAAAAAATGCTTATTTCTTTCATTGGTTAATTTCTAAGTTTAGTACTATGGAGTTTGTGTTTTAAATGAATATATAATAATATTGGCTGTGTGATATATAATACATGTGTGACATTAATTGTCATACCACATGTATATATATACCCCACCATCCATCTTAAGTAAACTCTAATTAGAAAAATGACTGTATTTGTTTTTTTAACTATTTAACTAGAGAAATATAATTATATTATTAGATGCTAGTTATAAGGTTCCTTCCATTTCAAAAATTCAGGGATAGAAAATAAGATCATGTTGTATGTTATGAGTATAAGTATGGTCATTTTACTTGTAGAATAAACAAAATTTGTAGTTTGGAGTTTTTTCAAGAAGTTTGCATAGTAAAAAGGAATGCTCTAGAGTTACCATATAATCCAACAATTCCATTCTTAGGTATAAACCCAAGAAAAATGAAAACACATGCTCACATAAAAACTCGTATGAATGTTCATCGCAGCATTATTCATAATAGTCAAAAAAAAGTAGAAAGAATCTAAATGTCCATCAACTGATGAATGGATAAATGAAATATGGTATACCATATAATGGAGTATTATTTGGCAATAAAAAGGAATGAAGTACTGATAGATGCTACAACGTGGATGAACCTTGGAAACTATGCTAAGCGAAAGAAGCCAGATAGAAAAGGCCACATATGGCATAATTCTGTTCATATGAAATGTGCTAGATAGGCAAATCTATAGAGACAGAAAGTGGACTGAGAGTCACGGGGAGTGATAATTTTATATGTCAACTTGGCCTTGCCATGGTATTCAGTTTTTGGTCAAATAGCAGTCTAGATGTTGCTATGAAGGTATATTTTAAAATGTAACATTTAAATCAGTTGACTTTGAGTGAAGCAGATTAACCTCCAATTTGTTGAAGGCCTTAAAAAAAAGACATGTTCCCCTGAAAAAGGAATTCTACCTTCAGAGAGCCATCATACTCAAGACTGCAGCAGCGTCTTTCTCTGTGTCTCTAGCCTGCTGGCCTCCTCTGCAGATTTCTGATTTGATAGCCCCCCACAGTCATGTGAGGCAGTTCCTTAAATTAAATCTCTCTCTTTCTCTGTATATATACACATTCTCTTGGTTCTGTTTCTTTGGAGAACACTGACTAATATAGGGAGTGACTGCTAAATGGGTATGGGTTTCTTTTTGGGATGATGAAAATGTTATAAAATTGATTGTGGTGGTGGTTGCACACTCTGAATTGTATACTTTAAATTGGTGAATTGTATGGCACGTAAATTTTATCTCAAAAAAGCTCATTTTAAAAAAAGAAATGTTAGATGGAGTAATAGTTTGGTGAAAGCAAATTAGGGTGTAAGAAGTAGAAGATTGTAGAGCAAATGTTCAGATAGGGATAGAAATAGTAGAGCTGCTTTTGATGTGCTGTGTAGCTTAATTTTTGTCACTACTTCCCTAGTGTGAATGTCTTACTCTTGATTAGACTTTTGTTTTAACAAATTTAGTAGATGAAGAGTGTTTCGAATTTCGAAAAACTTAATAGGCACAGTTAGTATATTATTGAGAAATTGTAGTGCCAAAGTCTTAATGTGTAAGTTGAGAAATGGTTGGAAAAATACAATTTAAAAGTCTTAGTTTGAACCTGAAAGCTTAGAATATGAATTTTATTCACTAATGCATCTTTTGTGTATGCGGGCACATAGAGGATGGTAAATTATTGTTAGAATGAATGATATTGTTTTGACTAGAAGAAAGTATTTATTTAAATTATAGTTGAACTTAAACTGGAACTATTATGCATTCTTAGTCTTTAACAAGTATCTGAGTGTCTCCTGCTTGCAGTGCATTGTAGTGCCCAGTAGGTACATAGTTCTGAAAAACATAATTACAATACAAATAAGTAAAACAATAGAAGTACCTGTGAATCATTGTTTCCAAGGCGCTAAGGGAGTGATGTATTCCTTCCCCCAGGATGGAGGGCAGAAAATGTGCAAAGAATGAAGAGGGCTTCACAGAGAAAGTTGTTTTTTAAGCTGCTGTTTGAAGAATGAGTAGGGCTTTACTAGCTGAATAAAAAAGAGTAGGGCATTCCAGCCCAAGGGACTAGTATGTGTTTAAGGCAGAAAAGCATGAAAGAGAATGATGTATTCTGGGAAATGCAAACCCAGAAGTTAACAGAATTTGGGGTGGGGGGTAATAGAGCTGCTATCAGATCTTTGGGGGTATTTGAATTCTTGTTCTGGAGTTGGACTACCTGAGTTGGAATCCTGGCTCCACTGCTTGTTAGATGTGTGACCTTTGGGAGTCTCTGTGCCTCAGTTTTTGTCATCTATAAGAGGCTAATAGTGGGATTCACCTCACAGGATTGTTGTAGAGATTTAATGAGAATTCATGTATAACACTTAACAGAATGCCTAGCACAGAATAAATACTCAATAACTTGTGGCTATTATAATTCTTTTTTTATTATTATTATTTTAGTTGGTGTGCTTGCACAGTAAGACTTGTATGCTTATTTTCTGTAAATGTGTTTTTTCATTGTTAAATAAATCTTCTTCTTTGATAAGTGTCTTTGGAGGTACCTAAACTAAGATGATTCTTTGATACCTTGAAGTTTTTAAGAAAGTGCTAGAGAAATAGTATGATATAATAAAAAATAAATATTTGGTCTTTGTCACAGGTTCCTGACACACAGTTCCTGAAACTCTTGGAATCTCCTCAGTGATAAGAAAATCTTTTGTATGATAATAAATTCACTGATGGCTGGGACCCTCTAGATAGCTTCAAAATAGGACTGATTACCAGAAAGACCAAGTGATTAGAGGGAATAAACCTCTTGAACATATAGATTCATTGAGCCTCAGGTTTGGTGAACACATTGAGGTGCTGGGAGGGTGGCTCACCTAGAGAAGTGAGCCCCTTCTCTCATCTTGCCCTGTGCATCTTTTCCATATAGCTGTTCCTGAGTTCTATTCTTTGTAATAAATTAGTAATAGTAAGTAAAGCACTTTTGTGAGATTTTTGAGTCATTTTAATGAATCATTGAACCCAAGTAACAAATTGGGAACTCCCTGAATTTATAGCTGGTTGGTTGGAAGTATCAGTGACAACCTGGGACTTTTGGACTAGCATCTGAAGTGGGGGTAATCTTGTGGGACTGAGCCCTTAATTTGTGGAATCTATATTAACTCCAGGTAGATTGTGTCAGAATTGAATTGAAGGACACCCAGTTGGTACTGGAGAGTTGGAGAAATGGTGTTGGAAAAGGTACACACATTTGGTGTTAGAAGTGTTATAAGTAAAAACAGTTCAAATAGTCTTATAATTAATATCCATTATCTAGTACTGTCAAGTTTGTATAGTTTCCCTGTTTAAAAGCAATAAAAATCAGTAGCATACTTGGCTTGCCTTACTTGAAGATTTGAAATTAAAAGAGTTGCGTAAGTTACATGATATAATCTAAGTCATTCAGGAAACATGTAAAAGTATATGCTGTATTAGGCAACATGGGGCATAATGGAGGTATTAAGATGGAGTTTAGAGCTCTGTGTGATCAAAGTAGGGAGGGCTTATTTGTCTGTAAAGGGAAACTTGATTTGGACTCTGAAGATTCAGGGTAGAAAGTAACAGGTATCCTTCCTTAGTGTATAGAGTTCTGCATAAAAAGGCTTAAGACCAGAGTGTAGTTGGTAGGAAATTGCATGTTAAGGAGCCTACTACTGGATTGATCAGATAAATGATAGAGGTGAACCTAAGTAAGGTTCTATTTCAGGAAGGTTGTATAAGGGTTGAGGTTCAGGGTTAATGGGGCAATAGGACAGAAACCTGTAGGGAATGAAGGCACAAACCTTGGGGGTGAGAATCTTGGATTTGCAATTTTAGGAAAGCCATGCCTCCCCTTAATCCATTCACATAACTAAATTGGTATGTTCTGTAGTAGATTATGAAACACCCATCTGCTTTATTATGTTGACTTCATAATAGGGTGATTCAAAAATGATGAGGATTGGATTTGTAGATATAGTGAGAAAACAAGACTTAAAGTTTCCAAAGTATAATTTCTTATTTTCAAGATTGTTTTTCTCTTGGCATATTAAAAGATTTTGCTGTGTGCATCATTGTAAAGTGTATTTTTTTGTCAGTCATTTTTAATTCTGGAATAAACTCATTTAAATACCATTTCTGATATCTTCCGAGTATAGATTTAGTATTTTGAATGAAAATGAAAGAAGTTACAAGGATAATGATGAAGAAAATATTGCATGTAAATGTCTAAGTCAGAGGCAGGAGTTAGTGATAGGACCTACATCAGAATTTCAGTAGAAATATATTTTAAAACATAAGACTTACGTAGTGGTACTAGTCTTGACAATTTAAATTGATACTCTGAGCTGAGGTTTTTGTTCATAATTGTCAGTTGTGAGGAGGCAGAGTTTTCACGTAAGCATTATACTTGGTTTTAATAGTTCCCCTCCCTCTTGCCAGTGACCTGATATGAGGATTTTATCAAAATTTTATCCTTTGTATTTTGAAAAGTGATTTAACAGTAGGTAAACTATTTGAATAATGTGTGAGAAAGTGATTAAAAAGCACTTTCAAATGTTAGATGGTTGTGTTGTAAAAATTAGTTATTATTTCTTTTACTAATCTTTATTACAACTTTGCCATCAGAGCGATATGGAGGCTTACATGCTAGTAAATTATAGACTTTAATAGACAGTTATTTTCTGAAATGACTGCTTCGTTGTAGGTTTTCTGATTGATTACTATGCTGTTTCACATATAAATTATTCATTTCCGATATTTAAGTCCTGCTGCCAAAATATTATTCACCAAAACAAAATATTTGGGATGTTGGCATCTGAATGTTGGGGCTAGAGGAAAAAACTTCACGTTTTTAAGTTCAGTCACTTTTAAAAAGAATTGCTTGAAGAGAGTACTTTTTCTTGTTTCTGGAACTGGTGTCATACTTCTAGTTTTATGACTATGTAATGTTCTGATAGTAATAGTTAATTCTGTAATCTTTCTCACTTAACCCGTCAATGCTCTTGTGCTTTTGAAATTTGAATTTTCTGACTGCAGAATTTGGCTGGGAATATCTTAGTTATGTATGGCCCTAAGTAATGCAGGCACACAAATAAAAATTTAATGTTTATGTGTGTTTTACATTGTTACTTTTATTATATTTTCCATTTTCTGTTGCTGTCACATACAAATTTTGCATTAATTCAGATTGTAGTTTTTATCTCTTGGCTCTTAAGTATGGATGTGTTTTGGGTAAATTCTGGATTTCATTGTTACTCTAAATCAGAATTAAGTGAAGATTTAATGCTTTCTTCATTGCATTTTATTGATTGCCACAATTCTCATTGACTTATTCTTTCTCTTAATATTTTAAACATTGATCATTATATCATAAAAGTTAACCCTTGATTATATATTATTCAGGGTTAGCTCTTTAATTATTATGGCCCTAATTAGTTTATAATCTCTTTAAAGCCACTGTAATAGCCTATGCTGCTTTGTAGCTCTACTATATAGGTACAGTGCCTAGTATCTAGTAGGCAGTTAAAAAAATTGCCAACACTGTACTTTTCTCCAAAGAAATTATAGAAGTACTAACTTAAGAAATTTGACATTTTTAAAGGCTTTAAGAAGAGAATGTAGAATATGTTTATGACCTTGGGGTAAGGGAGAATAGTAAGTAATTCACAAAAAGCATACACTGAAGTAAAAGATTGATAAAATCAGATACTTTAAAATTAATTTTTTCCATTCAAATAGAATGAAAAAGTAAAGAAGAAAAAAGCTATGGGAAGTTATTTATAATACATATCTCTTGAAAAAAATTAGTAGCCAGAATATAGAAAGGACTTGTCCAAACAATAAAAAATACAACCTAAATGAAAAAAAGATGGTCAAAAGGCACACAAGAATTTCACAAAAAGAAGTTAGAATGGCCAAAAACACACACAAATGTTCAATGTAACTAGAGAACTGTAAACTTAAACTTTGAGATATCATTTATACTCATTTACAAAGTTGGATGATATCAACTGTGGGAGACACTATAGAGCAATAGAGACTCTCATGTTCTGTTGTTGGTATGATGACTCACATTGATTGATTTTTGAATATTAAACCAACTTTGCATTTCTGGGATCAATTTCACGATGTACAATCCTATTACATTGTGTTATTGCTAGGTTCGATTTGCTAAAATTTTGTTGCATCTCTGTTCATGAAAGATTCGTCTTAAATTCTTGTTAGAATTCACCAATGAAGCCATCTGAATCTGTTTGTGTGTGTGTGTGTGTGTGTGTGCGTGCATGCGTGTGTGTGTGTGTGTGTGTGTGTGTGTGTGTGTGTGTGTGTGGAAAGTTTTAAACTAAGTTCAATTTCTTTGATAGATATAGGGCTTTTCAGGCCATTTATTTCTTCTCCAGTTAACTTTCATAGTTTGTGTCATTCAAGAAATTTGTCTATTTCATCTAAGTTGGCTTTATTGGCATAAAATTATTTGTAACATTACTTTGTTATCCTTTTTGTATATATAGAATCCATAGTGATGTCACCTCTCTTGTTTCCAATATTGGTAATTTGTATCTTTTCTCTTTTTTTCTTTGTCATTTTGGCCAGAAGTTTAAAGAATCAGTAATTTTTAATGGATTTTTCTCTGATATTTTTGGTTTTTCATGGATTTCTGTTCTTATCTTTATTATAGTCTTCTTTCCACTTACTTTGGGTTTAATTTCCTCTTCTATATTCTAGTTTCTTAAATTGAATAACTTAGATGAGGAGTCCCCAACCCCTGGGACGTGGTCCAGTACTGGTTTGTGACCTGTTAAGAACCAGGCCACACAGCAGGAGGTGAGTGGTGGGCCAATGAGCAAAGAAAGCTTCATCTGTCTTTGCAGCTGCTCCCCAGCACTAGTATCACTGCCTCAGCTCCACCTCAGATCATTAGGCATTAGATTCTCATAAGAGCACCAGTCCTTGGTGCCAAAAATATTGGGAACTGCTGCTTTAGAGCATTCATTTAAGATCTCATTTCTAATAAAAGCATGTAATGCTATAACATAACCTTTTTGATAAACAATTGTTATAATGTTAAATTTGTGTGTACCTAATGACCCAGCAGTCATTCACCTAGGTATATACTCTATAAAAATTTTGTTATATTTGCATCAGGAGACATGTTCAAGCATGTTTATAATAGCATTTTTCATAATTGCAAAAAAAGAAAAATGGAAATAATCCAGATGTCCATTGACAGGAATATGTAAACGCTTCTGTTAATTTACACCTTGGAATACTGTACAGGAGTGAACATGAATGAACAACAGCTGTATATATAAATAAGATGAATCTAAGAAATGTTTAATGAAAAAAAGTTGTAAAGGAAACTTAGACTGTAATGCCAGTTAAAATTTAAAAATCACAGTATTCATAAATCTATTTTACTACATATATAGTAATATAATGGTATAATTCCTTATGAGGGAGGAAGAGAGTGTAAAAATAGCCAAAATTTGCATAATATATGCTGGAAAGTTTTAAATACTTTCAAATATATATTTATTTCTCATAAGTGTGAATACTTGCTGTGAAGAATAATATTCTTCTTCTTATTCTCATTTATAAATAAAGGAACTTTTAGGGTTCTGAAAACCTTAATTTCCCCAAATTACACTGCTAATAAGTGGTAAACCTAATAAAACCCAGGCAGTCTGGCTCCAGAGTCTGTACTCTTGCCCTGATGGGAGGAGAGAGGGCTTCTCAAGCTGAGTATTAGGTATGTGGATGTTTTTATTATTTGTTAGTTTTTATCCCTATATTTACGTTTATTTTTTGTATGTATGAACTATTTAATTAAAATTTAAAAGAAAATAACAAAGTCAAGTCATCTGAAATGGAATGTAAGAAACGTAATTCCTGAAACTATCCCAGATGGAAGGTCAGTACTATTAATTTTCTCTAACATATTTCCTAGATGCTAATAGATCATGAAATATTAAAAGAATCAGATAGATGACATGGTATTAATGTTTTATATCTTGACCTGAGTGTTAGTTAGAAGAGTGTGTTCATTTAGGGCGATTCACTTTTGATTTATTCACTTCTTTGTAGGTATTCTATACTTCAGTAAATTCTTTAGAGTAAAAATATTAGATAAAATATTTTAAATTCCAGAGGTTTCTTATTGCACTTGCATTATATATCTTTGCTGGGATTATTGTAAGAGGATTATAAGATGAGCTATAAAGTAAAGGGGCTAACTTTTTGAGATCCTGTTTCATTGGAAAGTCTATAGAAAGAACGAGGATGTATATTGTCAGGTAACAAAACAACACAACAAATGAGGTACAGTACAGTGTATATAATAACCTACTTTTTGTCAAAGGAGGAAAAAATAAGAATCCATATTTGACATTTGTTTATGCATAAAGAAATCTGGAAGGATATATAAGGAATGAGTATCTGGTTACCTGAGAGTGGATAGGGGTGGAGACCAGGTTGATATGAGATAAGGATGAAAGGAAAACTTTTCAGTGTATTGAAGTTCCCTGACTTAAAATGGCTTAACTTAGTGATTTTTCAGTGATGCAAAAGCAATATACATTCGAAGTAGAAACCGTAGTTCAAGTTTCAAATCTCAAATTTTGATCTTTTCTAGGGCTAGTGATATGTGGTACAATACTCTCCTGTGATGCTAGGTGGAGGCAGCGAACTACAGCTGCCAGGCAGCCATGTAATCACAAGAATAAACAGCTGATAATCTTGGTATATTAATTGTGTTAGATGATTTTGCCCAACTGTAATCTAAAGGAGATGTTCTGAGCACATTTAAGGTAAGCTAGGCTAAGCTATGATGTGTATTAGGTGCATTTTTGACTTACAATGTTTTCAGCTTACAATAGGTTTATTGGGACATAACCCCATTGTAAGTCAAGGAATATCTGTATGGAATAATATTTTTATAGTGGCATATGCCTGGGTGTTATGATCTTTTAGAGGAGGAGCATTACTAGTTTATGCTAGTTATACTGTGGTAATAACTTCAAGACCTCAGTGTTTTGTAACAATAAAGATTTATTTCTTGCTCATGGTACTTGTTTTAGACAGCAGCACCGTAAATGGTTGTTTTTCTTTTTTGGAATTCAAGCTAAAGGAGTAGTTCCTATCTGTGATATGTTCTGGTAGTTGAAGGAAAAGGGCTATGCAGAGCCATGGAATTACAGTTAAAGCTTCTGCTCAAAAGTGGCACCTGTCATTTCCACTCACATTTCATTGGACAAAGCAAGTCACATGGCCAACCATGTCACAATTGGGCAGGGAAGTGTAATTATATTTATTAGGAAGAAACAGTGGAATAATTGAGTACAGTCATACATTGTTACACTCGGCTTCTTCCCAACTCAAAGTGAAAATTGTATAGCTTTGGGAGCTATCAAATAAGAATGCATTTTAGCAGAAAATAAAGTTTTTTCCAGTCCTTTATGAGCATTCTAATATCCATAAGTTAAATGGCTTATATCTCAGAGATGAGAAAATTAAGGCATAAAGAAATTATAATTTGAAGTAGTATTCTTCTTAAAAGAGATAGAAGAGCTTTTTGGTCGGAGAGTTTGGAGAAGATGTGTGTAAAATGGCACCTTTCAAGGGGAAGGAAAAGAAGGAAGAACAGGTCATCAGCCACAGACCTCAGGTGGCTGAAGGAGAAAATGTATTTGGTGTCTGCCACGTCTTTGCATCCTTTAGTGTCACTTTTATCCATGTCACTGACCTTTCTGGCAAGGAAACCATCTACTGTATGACTGGTGGGATGAAGGTAAAGACTGACTGAAATGAGTCCTCTTCATACACTGCCGTGTTGGCTGCCCAGGATGTGGCCCAGAGGTGCAAGGAGCTGGGCATCACTGCCCTTCACATCTAACTCAGGCCACAGGAAGAAATGGGACCAAGACCTATGGACCAGGGGCCCAGCCAGCTCTTAGAGCTCTTGCCTGCTTAGGAATGAAGATTAGATAGTTGAGGATGTCACTCCCATCCCCTCCAACAGCACTTGCAGGAAGAGAGCTACTGTGGTTGCTATCTGTGAACAGGACTCTCAAATTATTGTTTTCTATTAATAAATTGCCTTTAGATGAAAAAGTAGAGAGATAGAAGACTATATCATTGATACACTACTTAGTATCTTTTGTGAATAACTCTGACATTGAGTTATGAGGTTTATTTATAAGTGCTTTTTTTCCCAAATTTTTTTCAATTTTCTTTATCTTGTTTCATCTGTTTTGTCACAGACTGAATCTATATCAGTTATATTTTCAAATAAAACCCTGGGTTATATTAATTTATAGAATCAAACATTAGGATAGTTAAAATAGAGAGTGACATAAATTACATAACATTTGCTTATTGAGCATCTATTAACTGTTTACCATGTGGCATGTTTGCTAGCTGAGAGGGATACAGGGTGAAAAGATATGACCCTTGCTTTTAGGGATTCTGCATAAGGGACATATCTACAGATAATTACAATACAGTGAAATAATTGCTAAAGAGATGCTATTCAAATGAACTGTGGTAGAAATGTTGAGGATGGAACGATCAATTGATAAGGGAATGAAGGAAGGAATGAAATGGTTTCACTGGAGGCGATATCTGAAACAAGTCTTAGAAGAGCAGGTTTTAGCATGCAAATGAGGGAAAAGTACATTTTAGGCAGCACTACTAAGTAGCATGAGTAATAGCATGAAGCAGTAAAAATAGATGCCTTGTTTCAGAAACTTTGAGTGATTTTGTGTGACATCATGTAGGGGAAGGGACAGAAGATGAGCAGTCTTGGTGATAATGTGGAAGATATTGGAATTGTGCCTAGAGACAAGGAGACACGGTAGAGGGATCTAGTAAAAAGACCAGTTAGAAATAAATTCCTGGAGTCCAATAAATTATCTGGATGACAAGAGACAGATTTGGGAGTCATCAACCAGTGTAGGAAATACACTGTAGGAAATACACTCCCAGGGTAGTTTGTCCATTTCTAGAAAAGTAGAAGGCTAGAGAAGAACCTTGGGGGTGATCACCATTTAAACAGCTGGCAGGGAAAAAGAAAACAGTTGAAAGAACAACCAGAGAAGAAAGAGTACCGTGAAAGACTGGGTTTATGAGGTACAAGGGAGAGTTTTTAAGAAGGTAACTGTTAGTAACACTCAGGTGTCACCTTATAAGGGGCTGAAAATGGTCCTTGGGTTTGGCAGGTAGTAGTCTCATCAATGATTTGAGGACTGTTCAATAGATTGATAGATATGGGAACTCACTGGCAATGGGTTTAGAAGGCTGTGAGTGTGACAGCTCTGGAAGTGCTCAGCTGAGTGGATGCCAGGGTAATTAAGGGCATTTCCATATAAGATACATGTGTGTCTACTTCAAAGATGATAATTTGTTTCTTTCTCCAATTTTAGTTGCTACTTTCAAGGAGACTGTAGTGGTTCCCCACATGCATGGGATGGGGTGGTGGCAGGGGTGGGGAGGAATGGAATGAGGAAACTATATAGGTTAGGCACTCCTATCCAGATTCATTTTTCAATAGACTAAAATGTAAGTTGAAATCTTGAGTTAAGTATAATTTGTGCAAATGGGACATGAGTCACAGTTGTCAAAAATATATATGAATGTTAAAACTTTATAATTCCACACAAGTTAGAAATTCATTAGCCATAGATGATATTCCCTAGTAATTTTTTGATGCTCTGAGTTTTTTAAAGCTAGGAATTTAATTTTGCATCTCTGTTGGTTAAAAATAAAAGTACTTCTATGCAAAGTTTGTGTGTGTGTGTTGTGTGTGTGTGTGTGTGTGTGTGGTGGGCACATGCGCAGGTGCACACACTCAAAAAATACATATGAGAGACTCTGAGGATTGCTCAACCCCAGGATGATTGATCGTTCTTTTACATTTGGCCAAAATTAAAATTTTAGCATAAATCCTGTAATAGTCAACAAAAAGGTTAATGTTTTAGTATCTGTCCTGACAAAACCTATTAAAAATAGTTATAGGAACTTATAAACCAAGGTTAAAAAAAAGTGAAACACTATGGTAAATTTGAATACCTTTGCAGTGAGTGATCCAGTTTGTGAATTATCAGATTCTATTGCTTAATTTTATGTTGCTTTGGTCACTTATTTTCTAATTATATAACTTTATAACAGTTCCTTCAGTTTTTGTATTCTTATGTTTGTGGTAGGTACTGAATGTGGGACTGAATGTGGGACTATTATGTTTGTGGTAGGTACTGAATGTGGGACTTTAAAAGTAGTTTCAACATTAAGTAAAAATGAAGATATCAAGCAATTTCTAATTAAACACATAAAACATAATTCCTCTAAATTTATACTATATAAAATGAGGTCATGTATGTGGAACTATTTTTAAACTAGATAGTTAGAAATTAAGAAGTTAATTTTAAATATAGGAAAAATATTTAAAATTCACTTTAAATTTAATAGGAAAGTGTAAGTTACTTTGGAGCATAAGAGTCAAATAAAATATTTTCAGTTTTAGAGAGTTATATTCGTAAATGTAAAGCGAATAAAGATGTACTGAGATATGTTTTATAAATACATTTTATGAATTTTAGGATGGAAAAACTTACTTTTGAACAGGGGGTTGGGGAAAAAGGAGATTTTGGAGGAACTTTTTACGAGTTTTGTCCCAGTATAAGTATATAGCAGCAGTTTTACTTTTTAAAAAATGTACCATTTTATTTAGCATGTGTTGCATTTCTGAACATAGTACTTTTACTTGCACAATGTTTTCATTGTAAAGCATGTATGTCAAAATCCAGAATCTGCATTGTCACTTCCTTGTTGTAAGTCCGGCTCTGCTACTAAAATATATGCCTGAAACAGTGTACATTTCTCAGGATCTTGAAAAACAGTTTGAGAATGAAAAAAAAGTTAAGGTATGATTAATTTTCTAAGTTATAAATATTTAAAAGTTCATTTTAATATTTTCAATATAATTTTCAAAAACTATCAAATGAACTCTTGCTTGTTTTTGGCATTACATCGAAATTCACTCAGATTAAGTACTCAAAACTTGTATTTTTGTGAGTAATAGAAGTCTCTCATACTTGAACCAATATTCGTTCTTTACTAAAAACTTTGGAGGTGAAACTTATCCATTGAAAGACATATCTGTTAATGGAAAGCAAAACATTTCATCAGAAATCCAGCTTGATATTTTAGATTCAAATGAAGTTCTTAATAGAAGTAAATCTAAAACCATTTTTCAAATGTAAAAGTATAACAGGTCCTTTTAGTGGGCTTTCTTTTTGGTGTATTCAAAGGGAATTGTTTGAACTTGAGCTACAGCTTTAATTGCATGTCCATTGCCTGAAGATATCTTGTTAAAAACAAAAGTGAGGTAAAATGAACTAACTAGTGACTTCTGTCATTCTTTTAACAATAGAGGACTGTGCTTTAAAGAACAGAATTTTATATTAATTGCGTCAATTAAATATTTAAATGCAACCCTGTTTAAATGTTACTGTTATATAAATACTATTATTTTATTAGTATTTAAGTGACAGATATAGAAACTTTTTATATATGTACTAATGCTTTAAAATAAGATGCATCTTTTAAAAATTTTTCATGTAAACTTATTAGATGAATCAGTCAATGTTAGAAATTGTCTTTATCTCTGTTGTAACTTTTGTCACTGTATAGTTTTTTTCTTAAACTGTTATCCTGAATTGAATTCCTTTAAGGTGGGGACTTTGACTTCTGTGTTCATTGTTCTAAGTTTAGTTAGTATGGAATAGATTTTAACAGGTTTTATACTTTCTTAGATATTGATTTTGTCTGTTATATTTTACTTACATCTCTGGGGGATTTTATCTTCTATATTTTATGTTATATTAACTTGACCATAATGAATTCAAAGTGTTTATAGTTATTATTTAAATAGCTTAACTCTTTAGAAGTGTTTAGATTCACTTATATTTTTTATTATACTAACAATGTAAAAAATAAGGGAAATTTATGAATCAGTTTAAACATTTAACAATACAAACAAATTATATAGTCTTATCTTCCTCCAATCATTGTGGTATTTAGAGGGAAATTCTTTTCTACCCCTAAACACTAGTTTTAGATCTCAGATACCTCTGGCTTTTCATCCGTTAAAATTTCACTTCTAGATGTATAGAATTCCCTAATCTAGATATGAATTCCTAAAACCTATGCACAGTATTCTATAGATTTCAAAGTGCTGTTGATTCATTTAGCCATTATTATTGAGCATTTCCTATGTGCCAAGCACATAGTAGTTGAACAATATAAATTGCCTGGCCCCATGGAGCTGACATCCTAGTGTACAATGTGTCATCATCCATCTTTCATCGTCATCTCAGCCTATTTAGGACAAATGAGAGTGCTTCTAATATATTGACAGGGAATCCAACATAGTTTTAAATTTGCTGTGTAAAAGCAGTAGTATCACTATGTCCTTAGTCTGTACTGGTTAAATTTCAGTTTTGCCCTCAATTACTAGTATTCTGCATTTGGTGAAATCTGTTCATATCTTTTTCAATTTTTAAATTTAGATTATATATGTATCTTCTTGTCCTTGTCTTTACTAACAGGTTAACCTTCACTTAAATTATTTTATGAAGTCATCAGGGAACCTCTTAGATGAGTCATTGAATGATTTCGTTTTGGTGATTATTCCTTTTGTTCTCTCCCTGCTTAGAAACTCACTTTTCCATCTTCCTCAGTATGGCTTTTAATAGAACTTTTCAAAAATTTGTTTGTATGACAGTGTACTTTTCCTAGTTCTTCATTTTTGACAGTTTTGACATCTCCATCTTTGTTTCCATTGTCTATGGTTTTCCTAAAGACTTTTCTAAGCACTTTATTTCAGAATTTATCTCCTTATGAATTTCTTAACCATATTTTTAGTTTCTTTTTAATTTTTTAAAGTGTGCACTTCAGCGGCTTTTAATATATTCAAAAATTTTGCAGCAGTTAGCACTATTCAATTCCAGAACATTTTCATTGCTCCGGAAAGAAGCTCTGTACCCATTACCAGTCACTCCCCATTTCCTCTCTCCCAGCCAAGTAATTAACCCTGACAGCCACTAATCTATTTTCTGTCTCTATAGAATTTGTCTGTCTAGATAATTCATGTAAATGGAATCACATAACATGTGACCTTTTGTGTCTGGCTTCTTTCATTGAGCATAGTGCTTTCAACATTCATCCTTGTTGTGGTTCTTCATATCTTTTATTGCTAAATAATATTCCATTGTAGGGATATATCACATTTCATTTACCTGCTCATCAGTTGATAGACATTTGGGTTGTTTCTACTTTTTGGCTATTATGAATAATGCTGCTGCGAACATACATGCAAGTTTTTGTGTGGACGTATGTTTTCAGTTCTCTTGGTGGTAATAAACCTAGGAGTAGGATCATTGAGTCATAGCACAACTCCGTATTTAATATTTTGGGGAACTGCCAAACTATAAACAAAGTTGTTCGACTATTATATATTTCCACCAGCAGTGTATGAAGGTTCAATTTCTCTTCTTCCTGGCCAACACTTCTTTTGTCTGTCTTTTTTATTATAGTCATCTAGTGAGTATGAAGTGGTATCTTATTGTGTTTTTGATTTGTATTTCCCTGGTAACTAACAATGTTGAGCATCTTTTCATGTACTTATTGGCCATTTGTATATGTATATTTTTGAAAAATGTTGTCATCTTTTCTGAATTTAAAAAATTAGGTTATTTATTTTTTTACCATTGAGTTATATTTTGTATACAACTTCCTTATCAGATGAATGATTTGCAATTTTTTTATTTTATAATTATTACTATATATATATAACAAAATTTACTAAACATTTAAATGAATAATTTAATGGCATTGAATGTATTAAAATATCTTCACAATGTTGTGAAATTATAACCTTCACCATTTCCAGGACACTTCTATCCCAAATAGAAACTCTGTACCCATTAAACAATAACTCCCCCTTTTCTCCTTTCCCAGCACCTGATAACTATTATTTATGCTTTTGAGCTCCCTAAATTTGCCTATTTTAGGTGCCTCACATAAGTGAAGTAAAATATGTCCTGATGATATGTTTTATAACACAAAAGTTTTAATTTTGATGAAGCTCAATTTATCTCTATTTTTAAAATAATTTTTAATGATCTTAAAATTTTTAATTTGTATTGTCACTTGTGCCATATCTAAGAAGCCATTGCCTAGTCCAAGACCATGAAGATTCACTTTAACTATTTTTGAGTACTCTCTTACTTGGCCTTCCCATTCATATTTAGAATGTCAATAAAACTATCAATTCAAAGGTTTTATGGGAAGTGTTTATTAAATGTTCTCTTTTTACATTTTTAGATCAGGATAGTGGGTTTCAAACTTTAGAATCTCCTGGGATGCTTACTAAAACACAAGTTCCTCAGATAAT
The DNA here is from genome assembly GCA_003508835.1 of Eonycteris spelaea. Classification (NCBI taxonomy): domain Eukaryota; kingdom Metazoa; phylum Chordata; class Mammalia; order Chiroptera; family Pteropodidae; genus Eonycteris; species Eonycteris spelaea. The sequence continues at coordinate 461,105 of PUFA01000303.1, read as the reverse complement.
TTTTATACATTTGTAGTAAACTTCTAGGAGACTTGGCATCATGTGGTTGAAAACGTTTGGAATTAAAATAGTCCAGCATGGTGTTTAAGAGCATGACTCCTGGAACCTGGCTACCTGGGTGTGAATCTTGGCTGTTTCACTTTTTAATTGTACAATCTTGGGCAGGTCACTTGTTCTCTCTGGGCATTCATTTTCACTCTCATAGGATTGTTGCAAGGATTAAACAAACTAATATCTGGGAAGCACTTAGAACAGTTTGGCAATAGTAAGGACACAACATAAGTGTTAAATATTGTTATACCTTTTAACTCATTAATGCCATTTCTAGGGGCTTGATCTAAGAACTTTATCAGAGCTCATGCCTAAAGATGTTTGTGTAGCAATTTCATCACAAAGAATAATATCAAGAAATCTACCATTGATAATTAGACCTGTTGTTAAATAAATTAATAAAATTTATGTAATGTCATTTACCATTTAGTCATATTTTCAAAAAATATTTAATGCCATGGGAAAATAATGATGTAAGTGAAAAAGTTCAGTAAATATACAACTATGTATAAAGTATATCCCTAAACTTATTTAAAAATACCAGGCAAGCAAGTGGAGTGTTGGTCTTGAAATGCATATAAACAAATATGCTAAACTGTTGACAGTGGTTATCCTTGGGAGCTGGGAGGAGTGATATTAATTTCTTCTCTACTTTATTGTACTCTCTTGACTTCAACAATAAGTATTTTATACTCATAAAAATAAATTACTTTTGAAAAAGACTAAATGGGGGGAGGAGCCCAAGTAGGAAAGCACAACGTAAATAGGAAACCCGAGTCCTAATCCTAGTCCTGCTATTAAATAGTTTCAAGTATTGAGTGAATTTTATCTCTTCCTCGGGGACAAACTTTCCTTATCTACAAAATGAGGAGTTGAACTAAAATTAAAAAGGCAGTGTAGTAGATTGGTTAAGACCTGGGAGGTCAGAATTTGGAAGTTAGGGATAACAGCTGAGGAGATCACTGCATGGATTCATATCCTGGTTCTTCTTTGCTTGGTGACTTCTGGCAAATAATCTAACCTCTATGTGCCTCCGCTTTTTGTTTATAAAGTGGGAATAATAATAATAATACCTCATAGCGGAGTTGTGGGAATTCAGTGAGTTAATATGTATAAAGAATTTAATTATATAGAGTCTGGCACATGGTAAGGACTTATAAATGCTTTCTATTGCCAATAATTTTAGTTAAGTAAGTGATTCTTAAATATTCTATCATTTGAAGCTTTGGCTAATTTTCTATCTAGGTATTTTTGAGATTGTTGAGAATATTGATTTGTGAAATAGAATATTTTGGAGTCCCTGGCCCCCTTCCTCAGCTTTGTTTATTTGTCTTGTGTTCTTATACAGGCAGCTTCTTTGGGGCCCTAAGTTATTTCATCAATGAAGGTATTTTGTTAAACCTTTTCAGCAGTAAAAATCTCAGATTTGATTTTCTAGAGTTTTTTTTTTGAGTTTTGTTCTGAAGCTAGTGGGTGCACTTGATCTGTAATTTGCATAGGCTGTTAGGTTGTACCTATTTTTCTTCAACTGGTGTTTCAATTTTAAATGTAGAAAATGGCATAAAGCCCAAAGGAATGTTATATCTCAATTGACTAGCCCATCCTAGGAAAAGCTAACATAATGGAAGTTCAGCTAGAATTGATAAAGCATGACCAAATGCTTTAAGAGATAAATCTGAATATGTGAAAATCACTTTTAGAGTCAGAGCCATGTTGAATTTTGGAAACTTGAGCAAAGACTATAGAAATAGATGACTTTCATAATATTATATCGTCTTCTTTTCACAATTATATAAGTATTCAGTGAATAAGTGACTCAGCTATTCCAATCGTTTTGGAAATTTTTGTCTGTGAGCAAGTTGTTCTATGATACCTCAGTTTATATTGGCATTCATTCTTACTAGGGGTAAGAATGAAAGTTGTATTTTCAAACATTTATTCTTAGATCTTTAGAAACTCTCCCCTTTTCTGCATAGTGTTAGCTGCTTTAGGCAGCCCACTACAGGGGTCTTTATTTCTGTGTTAGAGAGTTAAATTAATAGAGGAATCTTGCCAGGAAGCAAAAGATAGGAATTTGACAGCAACAGTTGAAGGATAGAATTAATTACTTATAACTGATATTTAGAGGATATTTTCCTCTAATCATCACTTTTATTTATAAAACATACCTAGCTAAACCCTTATCATAGGAAAGAGGTGGTGTGTCTTCTGGTTTAATGTGCAAAATCACCCTGAGAAAGCATTGCAACTCACTAACAGAAAAGAGAGAGTTCTGCTTGTCTTAAGGATTGGATTTTATTTTGGGATTAGTTATTTGTGTAAGTATAAATATGAGAGAGTTCCTACCCTACATGTCACATACCTTATTCTATCTTCCCAGAGTTTTAACTTAATGCCTCCAAATTCCTCAAGTGTATACTTTTTGTATCTTCTACTTGGGTTGCATTAATTACATAGTGTTTGTATTTCTCCCACTGTGTTTTTCTTTCTGAATGTAAGAATTTATGGGCTTTTCTTTTAATCATTTTGAGCAGCCTTTTTGTGTCTGTTAGTTTGTTTCAGTTTAAAAAAAATCTTTTTTGTTTTTTGTTGTTTGTTTAAATATAGAAGAGACTGGTAACATGTTTGCTTCTGTGAAAGGAAATTGGGAAACTGTAGAACATAGGGAAGACGATGTATTTTTCACTGCCCCACTAGACCTTTGGAACCATTACAATTTTTTTAAACAAGTTTTTAAACTTAATTTTATGGCACAGCATAAACACATTCACAAATTTTTGTTATATGGGTTTTATTCCTTTTAAAATTGAGACCACAAAATTTCTTAAAGTTGATCGTGAATGTCCCATTGAAGGCATAATAAATTTACAGTCTTCTTTTAAATGATATACTTAAACTTGACTTACTGGTTTGCATAAACTTCAAAAGGTATATCACTGCTATAGATATGTGATGGCTTAATGTTTTTAAAGGTGGTTTGGAATCAATTTTAGCAAACTAAACTCACTTCAACATCAGTTTCCTCACTTCAACATCAGTTTCCTTTAATTCTTCAACACTGGTAGTGCTGTGTACCATTCTATCTTTGAGAAGCATAATAAGGTCACTCTTACTTGAATTTCTTCTCGTATATGATAATCGACTCTAGGATCACTCACACTGTGTCCCTGATAATGGTTAAATCTGCCGCTCCGTCAGCATGCTCTCCTTTACAGATCTGTCATAGACCCCTGAAATCCTTGTTGCCTCCTGGACACATAGAACATCTATTCTATCTGCCCTTAGCCCAGAAATAAAATTGCCTTTCTTGTAGTGATCAGTGCTGGCTGCGACTCTCCCAATAGATACTCCCATTCCATTGTGGTTCTTCTAACAGATGAAAATAAACAGTGATTTCCACAAAGCTGCGATATTATAAGCTTCAAATACGAAACAGACCTCATCTTTTTCATTATACTACAGGCCAGACTAGTACCAACTCCCAGGGCGACCTGAGCTCTGATAATGTCATTACCTCAGTAGAATTTCATGGTGTCTATGTGTATTGATTCTGCTTTCCTTAGTGCAGCTTTCTCTTTTTCCTGTAAATTCTTTAAATTTCTGGAATAGAAGGTCTAGAAGTATAAAGCTGAAGACAGGAGCCCAATAGGCTATGATGAGATGATTCTTGATATTTATCCCAACCCAAGCTCCCCGAGCAAGCTTCTTGACATTACACAGTGACAGAAACCATGAATGATTTTCTATTTAACACCATTGGAACAGTCTATATCATCTGTATTGAATCCCTCTTCCCCGCTGAGCACTGTTGTGATAGGAGGACCCTCTTCCAAACTATGAAGGTCATATTTCTTCATTTCGAATGTACATTATTTGCAAAGTTACAGGATATAACACCAGCACTCTGCTAGCCATGACATGCGGGAAACTATCTACCTCTTAGAACATCTTCTTCATGCGTGAGGCTGTGGTGGCAGCGGTGATAATGTCATGCTCTGCACTGCGCCATGGGCCCACAAACGTTTTTTTAAGGCTGTATAACATTCATGGATGGGCTGGAATTTTCTTAACCATTCTTCCATTGTTGAATATTTATATAACTTTTATTTTTAGGAAGTATTATAAATTTGCTTTGATGATTATCTTTAGACCTTTATCTAGAGGTCTAAAGATCTTTATTCATATTTTTATTACTTCTTTAAGCTGGATTCTCAGAAGTGAGTCAAAGGACACATGTCTAAAGCTCTTTTGGTAAACCTTGTCAAACTACTTTCCAGACAGGTTGTGCCAATTTATACTCCCATGACCAGCATGAAAAGTTTCTCTTATGTCACTCTTGGAAGCACTGAATATTTGTTATTTTAAATACCTTCTGCCCTTCTGCTACTTTCATCAGTAATAGAATGAATCCCTTAAATTTTTGTATTTCAAGATGACTTAATAGGTGTGCATATATTTCTTTTTCTCCTTCCTCTTTGTCCATTGGCTTTTCAAAAACAGCTTTGTTAAGGTATAATTTACATTTTATAAAATTTCCCCATTGTATATGTAAGTCGAGTTTAATAGAAGTTAATGGTTTTAGTAAATCTGTGATTCTGTAACCATTACCACAGTCCAGCTGGAAAATGTTCTCATTACCCCAAAAAGTTCCGTTGTGCATCATTTGCATTCAGTCCTTGATCTCACAGCTAGCCTTAGGCATCCACTGATCTACTTTCTGTCACTGTAGATTTACATACTGTGGAAATATTAAATAAACAAAATCATAGTATATACAGTCATTTGTACTGCTTCCAACTTTTGGTTATTATGAAAAATGCTGCTAAGAACATTTGCTTACAATTCTTTATGTCTTTCATTTCTCTCAGGTTGGTACCTAGGAGTAGAATTGCTTGGAACCTGATAAATTTCATATTGTTACTTAGCCACACCAAAAACCCCATTTCTTTTTAGGAATGGATGATAGCATTATACTTGAGAAAAACATAATTAAATGATATGAAACAGTTAAAGGGGATTGATTGGAATTGGCAGGTGACAAGTTCAAAGACATATAGTTATAACTGTATAGTAATGGAAACTACTTCAGGTTTTATTGGTTAATGAGTAATTACTATAGCCTAAAACCAAGTGAAGGCAAATAAAATCAATGAGCATATAAATAAATATTGAAAACTTTATTCCAAGAAAAATAGAAATGGGATATCATGTGCATTTGTTATGATAGAAAAATGAATATATGTATTACTTAAAATACCCTTACCAAAATAAAAGACCATAAAGATTATTGTCGATAAACATATGGCCAAAGAAACAAGCAGTTAGTTCAAGATGAAAAAATTTAGTAAATAAACATTCATTTTTGCTAGTGACCACAGAAATGAATATTTACAAATTGATAGTTATATTAAATTAACATAATCAAAATAGTACTAGAAAGGTTGTGCTAGTAATGTTAGCTTTGTGTATTGGTCTAGTCCACGTGGAAGGCAATGTGGCAGAACCTGTCCAGATCCTTGGGTAGTAAGATTCTGAGGTAACTTTCATTTTAGCTTCCTTGGGTGTAATTAAAATCTTTTAATAGTAATTTAATAAGGGAAGCAATAACCCAAAAGGTAAGACAGCTGCACATTTTATCCTTATGTTGAAATCAAGTCTGGTGGTGTTTTCCTCTCTACTCCGTCTCTGACTCACTCAATCTCTGGAGGCACTAAGCCAACAAACTTTTTTTTTTTTCTTTCTGACCTAGAGAAAGAAAAGCTCTGTGGTGGTCTGAATCTTGCTTTTCCAGTGTTGGCTAAATCCTGGATGTATGTATCATCCTTTAATCTGATGATACATACATTGTGAGTTTCCCCCACCCCATACCAAGGAAATTCTTTTACCGTTCCCATTTTGAAAAATAATTCTGTCAATTTTGCTTAATTGCTCATCTGATAATATGTTTCGTGTTGATTTTTTTAAAAAGTTCTTCCTGAAGTTCTTCTGTATAGGTGGGATCAAACACTTGGAAATCACTGCCAGTTAGTATACTGTACAGTACAACTATCCAAGAGTGATATTTTTAGTTTGCCAGATAGTCTCCCAAAAAAGTGATAAAGTAGAGCTAAAATCAAGAAATGGAAATTGATCCTTGCTCTATTTATTTCCCCCTGTATCTTTCAAGTTATCTTTTCCCTTCCAACATCAAAAATTCTTTCCATTTCTGATAAATTTTTATTGTATTGGTAATATTTTCCCTTAATTATTAGCATTATAGATTTCTATGTCATTTATGCTTAAATTCTTTTCCTTGTTACATAAGACTGTAAGATTTTTTATTGTTAGTTGAGTTTATATGAAGTCATAGGTGAGGTAATCTGTGACAAGAAGTCAGGAAAGATAAAAAACTAAACATTTTCCTATTTTATTATGCTTGACAATTTTTGGTTTTTAAGAAACATATTACCAATTTTCTTTGTATAGAGCAATCATAAATACTTCTCTATTACAACTGTAAGTAATCTGCTATAGGTAGTATACCAGCTGTATTTAATCTCTTTAGTCTTTTCACTCAGTTTGGCTTCACTACTTAAGAACCTCGTGAAGAGATGGCCCTAATTTTTGAAAAAAATTTCCAACAGATTTGGAAAATTCAGACTGTTATGTGATTTGACTTTTCTTGATTCCTGATCTTTGCCAGCTTATTCAGGTCACTGCAGTGTTGTTGTTTTTACACTGACTGATAGAGGTATTAGCTCTTGGCTGTTTCTCTGTTTCTTTTGATATTTCTTATACTTTTCTCACTGTTCTCTCTGGAATTCCTTCAAGCATTTTCTCTGCTAATTTCTACTTAAATGTTAGTGTTCCGAAAGTTCAGTTATTGTTTTCCCTTAAATATTTTTGGATCATCTCATATATTACAGTAATTTTAATAACCATTCAAATGCTGATGACTTTCAGATGTCTCAAGCCTTCAGGTCTGAGTTGTCTACCTAGCTGCCTGCTAACATTTACTCACTTAGATGTCTTCCAGAGAAGCAATATATATAAAACTGAAACGAATCATTCACTAACCTCCCATCACTATTTCCAAATAGAGGTAATGGCATTATCATCTGCCCAGCAGCCCATGTTCAAAACTGTTGCCTTCAACACTGAGTACGTAGGCTGTCACTAAGCTCTTTTACTACTTTTAACACTATCCTAGTTTAGGACTTTATTATCTCTTTATTTCAATAGCCTCATAACTGGTCTCCTTGCCTTCTAATACTCCTCAAGCCATTCTCTCCTTCAGTGAAATGTTAGTTTAATCTTAGTACTTCCCTGCCTGAAAACCCTGTAGTGGCAAGTCCCCTGTCATCTATATGATAATGGTTGCACTGCTTGATTCCTGTTAAAAGGTGTGATGACTGCTCACCTCTCCAGCCTCACCCTAATCTGTCATTCTCAGTTTTGTATTTTACATGCTCCCTCCCCTCCCTCCCCCCCACTCCCTACCACCACACACACATATATGCTGTTGTTCTTACCTCTTTTTGCTCATGCTGTCTCAGTCTCTTTCCCACTCATCCTGACTCACTCTTACCCTTCATGACTCAGCATGGGACAGCTCCTTCAGAAAGCCTTTTCTGATTCTTCAGGGTTGGGCCAAGTGCCCCTCCTCTTTAATGGATCATTCTTATTAGTGTATAAAACAGTGTTATTTTCTCTTATTAAAAAATAAAATTAAAAAATATATATACCTTGACACCTTTCCCTTCTAGCTACTGCTCATTTCTTTCCTTTGGATTAAAAAAATGTTTTATTGAGGTTCAGTTGATATGCCAATTATATTATTATATTGAAACATATTGAGGTATAATTGAAACATATTAGTTTCAGATGTATAATATAATGATTTGATATATATATTGCAGAATGATCACCACAATAAGTCTAGTTAATATGCATAACCATACATAGTTACAGAATTTTTTTGTGATGAGAACTTTTAAGGTATACTCTCTTAGCAGCTTTCAGATATGCAATAGAGTATTATTAACTATAGTTGTCATGCTGTATGTACCTTATATTCCCACGACTTATTTGTTTTATAACTGGAAGCTTGTACCTTTTGATCCCCTTCACCCACTTCAACTACCCTTACCTCTAGCAACCAGTAGTCTGTTCTCTGTATCTACGAGCTTGTTTTTTGTTTGTTTGTTTAAGATTCTAGATATAAGTGAGATCATGTGGTATTTATCTTTCTGTCTGATTTATTTCATTTAGCATAATGTTCTCAAGGTCCATCCATGTTGTCGCAAATGGCAAGATTTCATTCTTTTTAACAGTTGAATCATATTCCATTGTATACCTGTAACACATTTTCTTTATCCATTTATCTGTTAGTAGACTTTTAGGTTGTTGTATTTTGGCTATTGTATATAATGCTGCAGTGAACATGGGGGTGCATATATCTTTTGAGTTAGTGTTTTCTTTGAATAAATAAATTCTACTTGGGGAAGTAGAATTGCTGGATCATATGGTAGTCCTAGCTTTAGTTTTTTGAGGAACTTCCATACTGTTTAACGTAGTGGTTGCACCAAGTTACATTCCCACCAGCAGTGCACAAGAGTTCTCTTTTCTCCACATCCTCACCGACACTTGTCATTTCTTATCTTCTGATACTAGCTACTCTCTAATAGGTGTGAGGTTATATATCATTGTAGTTTTGGTTTGCATTTCCCTAATGATTAGTGATGGTGGTTGAGCACCTTTTCATGTACCTGTTAGCCATTTTCTTTGGAAAAATGGCTATTCAGATCCTCTACTCATTTTTTATTCTGATTTTTTTTCCTATTGAGTTGTATAAGTTCTGTATATATTTTGACTATTAGCCCCTTAGATAAGTGATTTACAAATATTTTCTCCCATTCAGTAGGTTGCCTTTTCATTTTGTTTATGGTTTCTTTCCTTTGCTGTGCATGTTCATTTCTTCTCTTCCCTTTAAAGCAGAACTCCTTAAAAGAATTGTTTATGTGTGTGATTTCTTACTCCTACATTTCAAAGTCAGCAATTTTACCCCTGAAGTCAGTAATTTTACTTCTGATGTCTATTCACATGTGCAAGGTGATGACTGGTTTACTAACCCTTTTAAATTTTTTGAACTTCTTTCCTCTTTGATATCCCTTGATGTTTGCCTCTTTTCTGGCAAAATATTGTTTTTTGTTGTTTTTCTCTCATTGCATAGTTATATTTGTTTCCCTGGGTTTTTTTGTTTTTTGTTTTGTTTTCCCTCTTCTTTTCATTTTCCTTCCACTCTTCTCCACTAAATGAGCATAATATGGCATTGAACATTTGTTAGGCTTATTGAATAAAGTTTTATAGCTTTTTTAATTTTAAAGTTTAACTCCTTAAGATTTGTTTTTTGTGAAGAGCAGCACTGCTAACAATTTTTATACATTCTCATAGTTTTTGTTTTGATAGAGTATATCATCCTTTTTTTTAAAAAAGGATCACTGTATATCTTGATATATTTTAATTTCAGTACTGATAACTCTGCCTCATTATTTTTGATGATTGTGATATTATGATTGAGATGTCTGATATTTTGTCATATGAGCATAGTACAGTTTGGTTGGGCATTAGTTGTTTCCAGTTTTTAACTTCTTTTAATCTTGTGTCAGTGAACATACTTATTTATACATTTGTCTTTGTACATGTGTGTGAGTTTCATGTTTCTATAGGTTAGATTCCTGGATGTGGAATGACTCAGTCAAGAGTATAGCATTTAAAATGTTAATAGATATTGCTGAATCATTTTTTCAAAAAGATCGTAGCAGTTTATATTCTCATGCCTAGAGTATTAGAGTGCCATTTCTCCACATTGTTGCCACAGCCAAGTATCACTAGTCTTAATCTTTGCCAAACTGATATTTATCACTTTGTTACTTGCCCATCTTCCTGAGCTTTTAGGTCTCTTGAGAGTTTTGGAGTTAGATGCTTATTTTCCCCTTCCTGTGTGCCTGTGTGTGTGTGTGTGTGTGGTGTGCATGTGTGCCTCCACCCCAAACATAAAAATTCAAATAATATAGTAGGGTATAATGAAAAAACGTCAGCCCCCATCCTAACAGTTTATAGGGTGTCCAAAGTAAGCATTTTGAGTTTTGAATTGAGTTACGGCCTTCCGTTTGTATTACTCCAAGAATTGTCCGAGGTTCCAGCCTTCACTTAAGGGTCAAGAGTACATAGAAGTACATTGGAAATGGAGTTATGAGTTGTGAGGTCTGCTAAATATCACTTGGCTTAATTTAGTCATAAGTTGGTTCACACTGTTAAGTGAGCTGTAGATTGCTAATCTATGTTAATATTTTCTGAGTGCATTTATGTGTACATGAGTAGTAATTTCCTTGTGATTTAACTTTGATTAGAGAATTCCCTGATCCATATTGTGATACATGTGTCATATTTTTCATAAAAGATTTTCAGTCTATGCTGTGAGACAGAGGCTTAGCTGCACAGGTTAGTTTCTTAGGGTAATATTCACGTGTAACAGGGGCAGTGGCATACTATTTTTAATACCTGTATGTGTTCACGAGTTCAGCTGTTACTAATCTATTTATATCTCTATCAGCTGTTGACTGTTTTAAGTAATTAATTGGCAAAGAACTTTATTTTTACGAACTTTAGCCAATAAAGGAAAGTCTTATATCAGTTCCCTGACTGAAAAAAAGTCAAAGCAATTACATATTTATGCATATTCTATGAATTTAACAATAATAGCTGCCATTTGTTTAGTGGTTAATATGTAAATATACTGTGCTAAATACTTAACATGCTTAACATAATTTAACCTTTATCACAAATACTGAGGTACATACTGATATTATCCTCAATTTATACATAGAGATTTATAAATATCTCTTTATAACTAATGAGATGTTTAGAGAGGTTAAGAAACATGCTCAGGGTCACACAGTAAATTAGAATGTGATGGAACTAGAATTCAAACTCTTAATGTATGTCTGTTCCATATTGTATATTGTTATTTAGATGTAATACAGTTTGGGCTATTCTATGTTAAATCAAAACTTTGTAACTTCCATTCTAGAGTATGAATTTTTTTATTCTATATTAAAAAAAAATCTATTTGTGACTCGTGCCTACTGGAACTTTTTGACAGAGAATGAATGTTATAGAATAGAAAAGATGGGATTATAGTACAGTTCAAAATGTGATTTGGCTGTAGAGATTTGGGAGTTAGCTGGTTAAGTGGGATAAGTTTTGGAATAAAGCCTTGAATCTCTGTTTTAGGTATTTTTTTAGTGAGAAATGGTATATGAGACAGAAATCTTAATTTGGTAAGGTGTTTAAACTGGGCTTCAGAAAGAAAAAAAGGCTTTTAACAAGTAAACAGTGTGGGTAGTTGGAAGCAGAGGCTTTTTAGGTCCAGGAACAGCATAAGCAAACACACAGAGGCTGGGTTTATATAGGGAATTGCCAGTAGATAAGCAAGAATGGAATGGCTAGTATTTTTAGGAGGAGTGGAAGATCAGGTTAGCTGGGGTGATTGGGGTCATTTTGAAAGTTATCACTGCTCTAGGATTTGATTTTGAAGGCAGCAGAGGGTCAGTAGCCCTTTTATAAAGAGAAATAAAGTAATCAGGTTTGTATTTTAGGAAGTAACTGTAGCATCAGTGTGGGAGGGGGAAGAGTGTGGAGTCCTAGCCATCACCTTGGCAACTATTAGGGCCTGGGTTAGAGGGAACAGTAATGGGAAGGGAAAGGCTGTGTGGAATTGAGAGATTGTTCTAAATCAGAATTCATAAGAATTGATTACATGTTAAATACCCTAGGATGTTATAGATATTACTTATTACTAATAGTATGTATTATAACTACTGTTTTGCATTTGCTCTATCTAAGTGGCTTCTGATAGTCATGTCATATTCATTCTATTACTAGAATGTGGCTGATGGCTGAATTCCTGTCCAGAGGTGTTCAGAAAATGGTGGGTAAAGGATGGAATGAGTCTGGGTCATAAATGTTGTATTCATGAAATATTTATTTAAAATACTTATTTGGTGCTTATTCATAGCAGGCATTTTATTAAGGTGTAGTAATATTACTAAGAAGGAATATCACTGATCCTGAACTTTAAGGAATTTACCATAGTCACGAGGAGGCCAGTAGGCCTTCTTTGCTATTCTTACTTTCCGTGTAATCTATGGGCATATGACTGAACTCCGAACCTTATCTATTGATGTGGTATACTGCTTATTTCACAGTGTTCTGAAGTTTAGATGAGGTAATGTCTATAAAGTGCCTAGCATAGTCCCTGGCATAAGCAAATGCTTTTTCCCTTTTAAATGCTTAAGCAAGCATTTTAAAAAGCTGTGAATATTCCTTTTGGTGGCAAATGGACTATTTGCATCTTTTAAAATTTCTGTTGAGTTTGTTTGCCAAATAAACTGTTTTATGTGTGGGCAGTTTCCTTCCCTAAATGAGATAGAGATTCCTAAGTTTTGCCTGTTTTGCCAGTTTTGCCAGTCTTAATATAAAATGTTTTTGAAAGTCTTTCCCTCTCCTCTACCTGTTAGTGACTATATAAATCATTATCACCTGTCCTTAGATCAAGCCCATTGTGTGCATTCTTAAACAACATGTAAGGCTACATCTTTTAAATGTAAGGACCTTGTTTTATATTTTCCACAAATGTGATCACAATGATTTCCTTTTGTGGCAAATAAGGCTACTGTTCTATAGATGAGTTTTGTTTTGTTTTTTAATTTTTAACTATCAGGAATAAAGAGTGGTGGTGCGATTATTTTGTTGTTTCAGCTGATCAAGGATGGTTTGAGTTCACATTTCGTAAGGAAAATATTGACCTATCAAATACAGTCAGAGTATTGTGTATTTAAAATATCACAATATCCTCTAGTTCTATCCTTAATATGCTAAAGTACATGGCATTTTAATAAATATGTACTTATTTTAAATATTGGAATTGAAATTTTGACATTCCTTGAGGTAATTAGAAACCTCTTGGGGTATAAAAGATTGAATTTGGAATCAGTATTTGTTCTCTAATACCAATTACTAAGTTAAATGCATCTTGCTGTGATTAACACACCATTAGGGGAGAAAATAATCAGGATTTCTTTGTCAGCCCATCAGTTGGGATGTTGAAAATAGGTTAATCTCCTCTATGTTAGAATTTGGTGTAGGCATTCAAAAGTCTTACTTCTCAGAACTATAATGTTCTGATGATATGTTTATTTTGTATCTTGCTGAGCTTCAGAAGTCTAATTTACCTTGTCCTAAATCCTAGTGAAGGATTGTCACAATTTGATTGTATATTTTAAAAGGATGTAATCATTCTAGCTGTGTTTTGTTGTTTTGTAGTGTTCTCATTAAATTTTAAAAATTTCTCTTTTCTACCTTCTCTACTTTTGTTCTTCATAATCTTGTCTCTGTTCCTATGTAGAGAGATAGACATACTTTTTCTCCTCTTTCTCTTGTGAGCTAGCTCCACAAGAAAAAAAATTGCTGTACCTTGAACATGTCTGGAATGTCACTTGGAGATGGAAAAAAGTCCTGGCAAATTCCTAACATTCATAAGACCTTTGTATATATGTTGACAAGTTCCTTCTAGCTTACACGTGAAATTTTATTTTGGCAAGAATATTTTATCGCTTTTCTATGTGTTTTCCCATAGCATATGAATAAAACTTTATGTTTCCCCAGTTTCACAACTTAAAATTTCCAGCTTCTGAAACATGTGGTACTTTGCTAGTTAGGAAGCTAAGAAGGTTAGGCAAACAAATTTACATATGATATGCATATAAAGACTTTTGTATACTCTAAGAAATAACTAAATTATTGGTGAAAAATGTACAAATCAGAGATCGCCCTATTTCTAGTGACTCCCACTGCAGTTCATACTACACGCAGGTGCTTGCTTATCAGAGTTGTTAGAATAATCTCCTAAAAAAATTCTTTGGTAGTGGCTTCTCTTTTAAGAAATCTCAGCTCCTTAGTTCAGTGCTCAAAGCCCTTTCTTACAGTTTCACTCTATCATTTCTTCCTTTGTTTTTTGTTACCCTCTGGGGCTGGGCCTTACTTATATATATATAATGTACTGCAGTAACCTGTTTCTCTTCCTCCTCCTCCTCTTCCTTCTCTTCCGCCTCCGCCTACTTGCCTTTCATTCAGATCACCATCCTCACTTATAGTAGGCACAACTGACTGTGCCTACTATATTTCTCACCAGCCTCCCAAGATTTTGGTACTTAATTCATACTCTCTTAATTTATTGTTAGTATAGAGTTACTCAGCATTTGATTTTATAGATGTGCAATCTCTCTGAGACAGGTGCCAAGTAAATGTTATAAACTGAATGATTTGCCTTAAAGTTGGAGTTGAAATTGGCTCTTCCTATTCTAATTGCTTCATGAAAACTTCGTAAATAAAGTGAGATTTCTTAAGTTTGGACTCAAAGACCGGAGAGTATTTAGTCAAATTAGGAGAGGGGAAGGCATTATGGAGTTTTTGAAAGAGTAACAGTGTCAAAGGCAATCTACTTAATGTACCTGAGCATCAGTTTCTTAACCTAGAAAGTGGAGTTGGTAATATCTACTTGGTAGGATTGTTTTGAGGATCAGAAGTGTGTACATTACCAGGTAATCAATAAATGGTAGCTATTATAGATTAGGGACTGGTTTGGCCCAAGAAAAGATTTGTAAGTTGAAATATGGCTAATGGGAGTAGTGTCATGGAATATGTCAGAGAAGGAAGCTTCAAAAACTGGTTTCCTTTACCAAGACTGTTAAGTGAGCATGAACTGTCCAAAGCAATTAATTTGGAGCTCTGGAGTGTAGTCAGACACTTGCAGTATCCAGTGGAGTGCTTAATGGAAAAAGAAACGTAAATTTTCAAAAATTTTTATGTTTCTCATGGTGGCTACCATCTCCCATTCTCCAGCTCTGTGGCAGCAGTTGTGAATATGGGCCTGTAGTGCCTGGTGTGACTTGCTTGTCCTTTAGAAGTTGGGTTGTGTGTTTTGATCGCTGCTTTTAATTGCTGAGGGGCCAGCACAGAAGCTGGCCATTTCAAACTCTGCAGGCCTAGTGGCTTCCCTGGTATATGCCAAGGGATTTTAAGAGATAAACACCCCTCCCCCTTTTTTTCTTATTAGATCCTGGCATTTAATGAAATCTCTGTCAGGTCACTGGCTGACCACAGAGAGAACAGAGGCTTCAGTGACAACACACAATAAGGAATATAGTCTTTGCCCCCCCCCGCCCCACAAAAGTTCAGAAAACTCAGTAAACAGATGACTGTAGACTTCATCAAGAAACAAAAGTAAATCCCTAGGGAAGGAGAGAGCCTAATTTCTAGAGTTACCACATTATGATATTCAAAATGTCCCATTCTCAACAAAGGATTACAAAACATTCAAAGTATTAGGGAATTATGGCCCATTCACAGGAGCAATGAAATTGATAGAAATCATTCCTGAGGAAGCCCAGATATTGGACTTATTAGACAAAGACTTTAACTATTTTAAGTATGCTCAGAATGTTGAAGGAAACTGTGAACAAAGAACTAAAGGAAATCAAGAGAACAATATATGAACAAGTGGGGAATATCAATAGAGGGATAGAAATTATAAAAAGTACAATAGCTGAAATAAAAATTCAGTGGAAGATTCAGTGGCAGAATTCAGCAGGCAGAAAAAGGAGTCAAAAACCTGAGAATACAGCAATTGAAATTACCCTGAGGACCAGAAAGAAAAGATGAAGAAAAATGAAGAGTAACAAAGGGACTTATGGAAGACCATCAAGTATACCAACATATACATTATGGAAATTCGAAGGAGAAGAGTAAGAGAAAGGGACAGAAAAAAGTATTGAATATTCAGAAGAAATAATGACTGAAAAGAATATTATGGTTTTATCTTATATTTAGGTTTTTGATCCATTTTGTTAATTTTTGTATTTGGAATGAAGTATGGGTCCAATTGCATTCTTTTGCATATGGTTATCCAGTTGTCCCAGCACCATTTGTTAAAGAGACTGTTCTTATCCCATTAGATGGACTTGGCACCTTTGTAGAAATTCATTTGGCTATATGTGAAGGAGTTTGGTAATGGACTCTTAATTCCGTTCCATTTATGTCTGTCCTTGTGACAGTACCACACTGTTTTGATTATTGTCGTTTTATAGGAAGTTTTGAATCTAGGAAGTGTACCTCCTCTAGATTTGTTCTTTTTTTACGATTATTTTGCTAAATCAGAGTCCCTTGCAGTTCCATTTTAATTTGAGCATCAGCTTTTCCATTTCTGTATAAAAGGCTGTTGGAATTTTGATAGGGATTGCATTGAATCTGTAGATCACTTTGGTTAATATTGACAACAACATTAAGTCTTTCTATCCATGAACATGGAATATCTGTCTATTTGTCTTTAATTTCTTTCAGCAGTATTTTGAAGTTTTCAGTGTACAAGTCTTTTATCTTTTTAGTTAAATTTATTCCTAGGTATTTTAGTTAGATACTATTTTAAATGGAATTGCTTTCTTAGTTTTTTTTTTTTTTATTATTATTCATTGCTGAGGTATAAAAACACAACTGATTTTTATGTCTTTATCTTGTTTTGCTGTAACATTGCTGAATTCGTTTATTAGCTCTGGTTCTTTTCTTGTGGGTTCTATGGTACTTACCATATATAGAATCATGTTATCTGTGAATAGACATAGCTTACTTATTCTTTTCCAATTTTCCCCCCCTTTTCAACTTTTATTTCTAGTGGCGCCTTACACAGAGCCTTTAAAAAATTTGTTTTCAATTACAGTTGACATTCAATATTATATTAGTTTTAGGTGTACAGCATAGTGGCTAGACATTTATATAATTTACAAAGTGATCGCCCCAATAAATCTGCTACCCATTTGGCACCATACATAGTTATTACAATATTAGTGACTATGTTTTCTATGCTTTACTTTATACCCTTGTGACTGTTTTGTAACTGTCAATTTGTACTTCTTAATCCCTTTGCCTTTTTTCACCCAGGTTCCCAACCCCCTTCCACTGGCAACTATTTGTTCTCTGTACCTATGAGTCTGTTTCTGTTTTGTTTGTTCATTTATTTTGTTTAATTTAGATTCCAGATGTAAGTGAAATCGTAGGGTATTTGTCTTTCTCTGTCTGACTTATTTCACTTAGCGTAATACCCTTTGTGTCCATCTGTGTTGTCACAGATGGTAAGATTTCATTCTTTTTATGGCTGAGTAATATTCCATTAATATATATATATGTACGTATATATATATATATACATACATATATATATATATACACACACACACACTACATCTTTTTCACCCAGTCATCTATTGATGGATGCTTAGTTTGCTTCCATATCTTGGCTATTGTAAATAACGCTGAAGTGAACATAAGGTTGTGTATACCTTTTCAGATTAGTGTTTTGGATTTGTTCTATTCCTTTCAAATTTGGATGCCTTTTATTTCTTTTTCTTGTGCATGGCTAGAACTTCCAGTACAGTATTATGCAACTGTGGTAAAAGCAGGCTCTCTTGTCGTATTTCTTATCTTAAGAAGAAAGCTTTCAGTCTTATGTTACTAGTGTGTTTTTCATAAATGTTCTTTATCATGTTGAGGAAGTTTCCTTTTGGTCCTACCTTTTATCATGAAATGGTGTTGGATTTTGTCAAATGTCTTTTTTGCATCAACTGAAATAAATGTTTGTTTTTTCTCTCCCTTTTTTCTATTAATGTGGTGTATTGGTTGACTTTCTTATTTTGGTCCACTAGGATAAATCCCACTGTTTTAGCCAGTGGCAGCTTTTTTAGCTTGGGTTAGTTCCAAGTTAGGCTAAAGAGAGATAAGAGCCTTGCGTCAGTCCATCAGGCAGCCCCCAGACAGGTTAGAACAGATAGACACAAAAATTTGAGATTTAGGTCTGCTCTGCTCACTCTGGAACTAGGTACCAAGGTCCCGCACTAGGAATGCAGAGTCATGGCTTAGATACTTTTGTTGTACTGGGGAAGGGGACGAAACAAGGGTAAGTAATACCACAAAGATTTCCTACCTTTTTTAAGTTTTTGATTCAATGTTCCCTTGACTGCTGTGTATCTATTCCAGAGTTCTAACAAAGATATTTCTGACAGTTTTTGCTGGTTTTTCAATGTTTCTGAAGGGGGCTAGGAGCTTAGAGCTGCCTACTACGCTATGTTGCTGATGTCACTTTCTTAATTTCTTTTTGACTTTTAAAATTTCTTCCTTTTTACCTTTCATTTCTCTTAATGCACTATATTTAGGCATTCATGACCTTCTAATTTTGTATTCCTTTCTGAAATGATTTTCCCTTTTATTCCTATGTTTTGAGTTCTTTCACCTTTTCTTTGTAATTGTAATTTGCATTTCTCTTTCGTGTCTTCAATTATTTTCTCAATTCCTTTTAGCTTGTTTTGAAATTATATAATTTTGATCTGTGCTCAAGTTCTGTCTATCTGTAGGGATGTTATTCTGTTCTTTAGTCTCATTTTTTCTTAAAATAACTGTATGGAATGGGACCTTGACATTTTTCTGTTGATCTTTTTTATGTGAAATTTGTTGTCCTGAACTTTTACAAGGGGTCATGATTCAGAATAACTTTTCTAATGTCACAGAGCTCCCTCTTTTGGGTGTTTGTTTGTTTGTTTGTTTGTTTGTTTGCTTTTGGTTTTGTTTTTTTTTTCATAAAATGTTTAAAAAGTATGGGACTTTTTCCCTTCTCCACTTTTATCTAGACTTTTCTTTATTACTATATTTCTTGTTTTGCTCAATTTTCCACATTTAGCAGCTATCCCTCAGTGTAGAGCCCTGTTCTGGAAGGCAGCTTTGTTGAGGGGTTAATTTTTTTAAGAGTTTATATGACTAAGATTGCTCCAGCCTTTTCTAAAACTTAACCTGCCACTCTCTTGTTATTGGATTGGGTTAAACCTTTCTAATTTTCAGCTTTTCTTCTCGAACTGACCATCATGCTGTCCAATAAATACCTATTGACTATTTTGGTGTTCTCAAGTCCATCAAATGCCCCATTGCTTCCTATGCATCCTCCTGCACAGATGCTGATTTCGTGCAGATTCTGTAGCTGTTGATGGTTTTCCCCACCCACTTGTATTTTGAGGTGCATGTGGATACCTTGTCACCTACTTTTGTTATAAATGTTGTCTATGGGATTTTGGTTTTGCTATCTTAGTCACTCTAATTTTAGGTGGTGACTTTAGGTAGATTAAAAATATATGATACAGTATCTGGCATCTAGAATCCGTAATCCATTCTGTGTTCACGTTTTTAAAACTCCTCTGTGTGGACTTAAGAGTTTCTGACCTCTGGGCTTTGGCATGTCTACTGTGTCTGCTTTGTTTTAAAGGTTTAGTTCAAATGGCATAAATTTTTTGGTGTTTGGATATTACAAAACCTATCAGTGTAAAAAGGGCTAGACAAAAACATTTTATTATTATAGTGGAAATGAAAGTATTTGCTATTTGTAACAAAGTTGAAAGTGATTCAAAATGTATTTGCTTATGGAATGAACAGCAGGACTTTTCTGTTCATTCTGATCTGTTTAGAAGAACAAATTTTGCAACCTGCCAAGTACTGTACCTGTGTTGTGTCATTAAAGGTAAGCATAATCAGCAGAGATGAGGAAACGTGACTGATGGGGCAGAAACAACCTTTCAATTCAAGGATCAACATCAATGCCTGATCTCTGGGAGCTTAACATTCATTTAGGGGAAAAACACAAAGGGTTAGTTCAAGATAAAGCCTGAATACAGTGAAAGTTGAATTTCGGCCACAAGCTACAGAAAGTTTTATAAATTCAGTGCTACTTACATAGCTGCTCAACATCAAAATAAATGGTGGGTGGCTAATGTAGGAACAAGAGCTGCTTGGACATTCCTTAAGCTATTTGGAAATAAAGATAGTTAAAACTTCAACTGATTTTTTTTTTTTTTTTTAGCATAGCCAAAACTGATTTCTTCCCCTGGGGAAGGGAGAGGGGCAGGTAGACTGATGGAAGTTTTATCAGCATAGAAGAGAAAGATTTTTCTGGTTTGAAAGTGACAAAGCACCAACTAACATACTTACAGGAAATACAAGCGAGGGACTGTAAGCACAGTCCTTTCTCTGTCCCTTGCAAGCAAGTTAACTTCTTTATATGTACCTAACCTAATTTTAAATTGAGTATCTTCTGTTCAGTGTAGACCTAATAATGACAGATTGTTTCATGGGTGGTGCAGAGACAGTTTTTATATCAATCTTTCAGAACTGCCAAGGGCAGAAAGTTAAATAGTATCAATAAAAATATTTCTGCAGGAAAGTAAACCAACACCGTCTAGCTATATACAAGTTCAGAGGCTTCGGGGCATGAGTGGAGGTTAATGAGACTGAAAGGGATGAGGAAAGAGAATGGTGGAAGTGAATGAGTTTGGAGAGGAACCCAGGAGCCAGATCACGTAGGGCTTTATAGTGTGTAATGGTAAGAATGTTGGATTTTATACTAAAGTGTGTGGAAGCCATTAGCTTGAGAGCAAAGGGAGAATGAGGAACTAATGTAAATGATATATTCAAGCTAAAGGAATGCCAGAGATACCATGGAGTGCTTTGGACAGTAATATAGACATGTCAAAATGAAAAAAAAACCTTTAATATTAATTTAAATTTTTTTTAACTTGAAAATTTGTGGGTTTAGAGTTGTGAGTTACAAATATGAGGTATTGAGACACACACACAGACACACTTTTTGTTTTCCAGTTTGCTAAACAGTACTGAATGTCATTTCATATATTATTTCTAGTCTGTTTCTTTTTGATGTTAAAAATGAAATGCTGGTAGCTGCCCACGAAATTGATTTAGTACCGCTAATGGATCAGAACTTAAAGTTTGAAAACCACTGTAAATCTAGTGTAGTTTCTTTATTTGGTTTGCCAAGGTACACATTACTGAAAATGATCAACCAGAATCCAGATATTGCTGCCTTTCTCAAGAATATATTTATTAAAAAGCAAAAACCAAACTCCCTTTTGTAGTGTAACAGTAGGTTCCACTGCTATGTAGGAAATTTTTTCGAGGATATTTCTACTTGAGTGTATTGCCTGTGCTAGTCTCCCTGGTAGAAAATGTTTAGGCCTGTAAATTTCAAATAGACTTGTAAAATATCAACACAATTTTCTTTATTGTGGTCTGCAATTAAATATACAAGCTGTTAGCCCAAAGTAACAGTTGAATCTCATTTGAATTATAAGTCATTTATAGACATCCTTCTGGCCTTTAAATTGCCACCTAGGAATTAATAAAATGTCATTTTCATATTTTCTTGCAAATTGCTATTTTGTCATGGTTTCATTTTGGATGAGAACTTGTGGACAGTGAAGGATAAATAAACATAAAGGTCAATGTGAAGTAATGAGGAAAATGGTCCTTTTAATTCTATTATTTGAATCTTTGCTCCTGTGTCCATAGCTCTCTAACCTTTAGAAGTACTTGCCTGTGCCCACTTTCTCATTTATAATGGAAGTAATATCTGCATTCACAGCTTTAATGTTAAAGTTAACATTAAATGAGGGCCTGATGGTGTTATGTATATTTTATATAAATATTAGGGTTTTTTCTTTCCTTTCTTCCTTGGAAAAGAATTCATGAAAATATGTTTCTAAATAAGCAGGTTTGGAGAGTGTAGGAAAATTCAAAAAGAAAGGTACATCTTTTTTATTGGTGGTTCTCTTCTTAGGTAGTCTACTGTGTGTGATCTCAGTTGTCTAATTTCTTTAAAGGTAGGTAGGTGATAAATGGTAAGGCTTCTGTGCTGCTTCCTATCCCTTCTCTTTTTAAAGAGAGAAGATTACCTAAGTGATGAAAGGCAAGTTGGAAAAGCCAGGAAGTAGTACCTTCATAGATGATTCCAGTATTTGGTTTCTGATGTCCCCAATCTGCTTTATCATAGAGGATTTACTGAAGATGTGTTGGTCCTGATATCAAGTATGTTAGCTAATAGCTATTAATTATAAGTGTTATCTAAACCAATTGTCCTTGCCTATGGAATAAACAACGCTTCCTTTGATTCAACCAGACATCCTAGGAAAATTACAAATCAGAGTGAAATGGAAAGATAGAATTTGTCTAGCTGGCTTTTTTTTTTTTAAATAACAGCTTAATTGAGATAGAATTCATGTACCATAAAATTCACCCTTAAAAAAAAGGTGTACAATTCAGAGGTTTTAAAAATATATCAGAGAGTATGCAACTATCACCACTGTATAATTTAGAACATTTTAATCATTCCAAAAAGAAACTTTACACATAGCAGTCATTCTCACCGTCTCTATCCTCCATTCCTTGGCATTTCAGCCATTGCAATCCATAATATACTTTTTGTCTCCATGGATTTGCTTTTCTGGATGGTAAATATAAATGGAATTCTGTAATATATGGTCTCTTGTGACTGACTTTATTTACTTAGTATAATGTTTTAAAGGTTCAAGTTGTAGTGTGATTTGTACTTCAGTCCTTTTTATTGCCAAATAAATATACATCATATGGATATAGTTACGTTTTGTTTACCTGTTCATCAATTGATAGACATTTGGATTATTTCTACTTTTTGCTATTATGAATAATGGTGCTATGAACATTTGTTGTACTTGTTTTTATGAGGATATATGCTTTCAGTTCTCTTGAGTATATACATTGAGTGGAATTCCTGGATCATTTGCTAACATTATGTTTAACATTTCAAGGACCTTGTAAACTTTTCCAAAATGATCATACTATTTTGTCTAGCTAGATTTTAAATCCCTTTTTAGGGTTCTATACATACATATATATGTATGTTTATACACATACATGTATGTGTATATGTATAAAGAACCTTAGCTGAAACAGTAGTTTGAATTGATAGAGGCAGAAAATCTACCTGCTGCAGTTTGCAAAACTGGCAGTACCTTTTTTTTAAAGTAGGTTTGGAATTATACTATTAATCTTTGGCTTTTTTTTTTTCAATTTTATTTTTGCAGTTTTATCTCCAAGACACTAAAAGTAGTAACGGTACCTTTATAAATAGCCAGAGATTGAGTCGAGGCTCTGAAGAAAGTCCACCATGTGAAATTCTTTCTGGTGACATTATCCAGTTTGGGGTAGATGTGACGGAGAACACACGGAAAGGTACGGGTATGGATCGATTTTTCTTATTATGTGTCTTTTTAAGTTTTTTTTTTTTTTAATTCTATCATTAAATGTTACAAAAACATTTCATGCTTACACCTGAAACTAATATAAAATAATATTGAATGTCAACTCTAATTGGGGGAAAAAACATTTTGTGCTTGTTAAAGCAGGTTAAATATGGCATTATATGCATTGAAAGTTTAGTCTTTCATATCCCCTATTCCTTTTATAAAATTTTAAATTCTGAAATATTAATAATTTATATCTTTCATCACAGTATGAAAACACAGGGCACTACTGTGTCAGTTAGAAAACAGTTGGCTACGTTGACTCCATACCCAATCAATAGGAGCTTAAACCATAAAGATATTTATTGTTAATTTAACAAAAAGTCTGGAGACAGGTAGGTCCAGACTTTGGTCACTTGACTCAATGATGCTATCAGGATTCCAGGGTCTTACTGTCCTCCAATTCTTAACATGTTGGCTTCTTATGTTTTGTTTGTTATCTCATGGTCAGAAGGTGATGGCTGCAGCCCTAGGTGTTATTTTACTCACACCCGTGTTCTAGGCAAAAGAATGAGGTGGAGACAAAATGACTTCTGTGTAGCTTTCTCTCTATGTTGAAAGAACAATCTTTCATAGAATCTTCCCAGCAGATTTCTCCTTTTGTCTCACTAGCCACATGGGTAGGTCCATATACATACTCTGGTCTGATGATTCCCTAAGTCATCAGTCTCTGTCATTTCACTCAGTATACATGGGGACTGGGTGTGGTGGTGATGCTACTGTGAGTGTGTGTGTCTGTGCGCATCCACTCACACGCATGTGTATATATTTTTACCTACTTTGTTGGTGCTACCACTGCAATATTATTTTCACTGGGTTTTGTTGGCCTCCTCAAGGTGTTAGGTTTGATATTTGAATTTGGGTAGGGCTAAAGATTAATCATTTCCATTTACAGTTGTGAAATAGGAAATAAAGTTTATATTTTGATGCAAAATAGTTAGTACTCGTTAATAAGAGAATGCAACTTATGTATGACCATGCTGAGAACAGTGGACACTAACATCTGCTGTTGCTACATCCCCCCTCTCTGGTACCAAGTCATTGAGCAAACATTTACTGAGCCCCAGGAGTGAATAACCCACAGGGAAGACAGAATTTGATTCTGTCTTTCTCTCCAAGGAGTGTCTTATCTCCTTGGCTTGCATCTCCCAAAGAGAATTAGTAGGTGTTAATTGATAAAAGAATGAGGTAATCAAATAAATTTAGAAATCTTAACCAAAGGTAAGCAGTACTTCCCAGAGCTCTTAATAGGCTAACACATATGCAGATAGATCTCTAAAGGGGTGACTATTATAGAATGCAACTCTGTCCTATCTCCTTCCATTCTTTTTCCCAATATAGCTGGGAGGGCCACTCTTTAGGAAATGCTGTAGAAAGCTAACGGTAACCCATAACAGGGTTACTGTGTGTTAGTACAATATTATTTCATCAACATAGATTCTTGCAGGCGTCTTCGAAAAGCTCTGTCACAAATTGAGTAAATGCCAGGAAAAAGAAGATAAACTTTGTCCTAATCTAAAATGTACTATGATAAGCTTTTGACCACTTGGAAAATCCTACTGAAATATATAACACTACTGCATAACCCCTGAATCAAAAAGAAATCAAAAGGAGAATTTCAGATTATGTGGAAAGGAAAGTCTTTTATATTAAAATGCAGTAAATCCTTAACTCAGATAAAAATTTATAATCTTAAATTCCTTTAGTAGTAAAGAAGACAAACAATGAAGAAACTTGGCACTTAGAAGAAATCAGGAAAAGAACAAAGAAATTAGAAAAAGCAGCAGAAATTAATGAAATTAAAAAGTCAAGAAGGGATAAACCCAAATGTTGGTTCTGTTTTTTAAAAATGTATAATTCATAAGCCTTGGTTCATTTACTAGGTTAAAAAAATACTAGCAAAAATATATAATATAAGGAATGAAAAAGGAGATATAAACACAGATAGTGGATATACTAAGAGAATTCTAAGAGACTCATGCCAACTTATGGTAAAGAAAAAAAACTACAGTAAATTAATGTTTTTCTTGCAAAATCCCAAGATGTGGAAAACTTGAATAAATCAATTTCCTTAAAAGACTAAAATGTTTTTGAAGATTGACCAGAAAAAAGGCATTCACAGCTGAATGTGATCTTAGTCTTAAAAAACAGTTAGGAGGAGGAAAAAAATGGCATAGATGATAAAGGCTCTGTTTATCCCTCTGGTGACCAAATCAAAGTTGTAACG
The DNA here is from genome assembly GCA_003508835.1 of Eonycteris spelaea. Lineage (NCBI taxonomy): Eukaryota > Metazoa > Chordata > Mammalia > Chiroptera > Pteropodidae > Eonycteris > Eonycteris spelaea. Next base: position 435,566 of record PUFA01000303.1, on the reverse strand, counting down.
GAAACAAGGAGGAGCAGCAAGGAAAATTCACCTGAATCTAGAGGAACAAGCCATACAACTAGGGAGAAATCCAAGAAAGCACCCTGCAACAGCAGAAGGTAGGACGGAGCAAGGACGCTGTGCTGCCTGGTCTCCGGCGGCTGAGTGAGATGGAGGCAGCCGCAGCAGCAGACACCTCTTAAAGGGGCCGTGTCCAAGAGCAGATTTTTGCGGTGACGAACCTACTCCCTCTGACCACCAGTGTTCGTTCAGCTGTGTGCAGGGGTCACCACGGACTTACAGGGAGACAGTGTTGGAGTGAGGGCAGAGGCGAGACTCGCTCTGTACAGAAGTGCTGTCGGTACCCATTGTTCACTGTTGAGCCCTCTCCTCTCCAGTGCGTGGATAATGCGACGATATATCCCTGATGTCATCAAACTGGATAACAGAGGCCGATCCTCCCAGAGGATTCTCTGAAACCGCACCTCCCCATCTCACGGCCCACCCAAGCCACATCCAGGTGTATCCTCAGTGAGTCAGGTGCTCCTTGCTGAGCAGTGCTTAAACTCACACTGGAGGCAGCTGGCCTCTGTTTCTGGCATGGCCTTTTGAGGCAAATGTAAGCATAGCATCTGTGGAAAGCTTGCTGAATCTTAACAGGTTGCTCTGGAAAGGTAGTGGCTTGGGCTAAATTTGGCCTGCATCTGAACCCCTCTCAGGACTGTACCACTGGACACCTAATTCACAATTCACACTAATAAGACTGAGAGACTTAAGATCTTTGCTTAGTACATAGAAACATTCACAGAAAGGCAGCCAAAATGGAACACGAAGCAGAAACCATATGACAAAACAGGATAGAGATCCAGATATGATGGAGTCAAGTAATCGAACAGATGCAGAGTTCAAAACACTAGTTATAAAGATGCTCAATGAGCTTTTGGGAAGTGAAGATAAATTCAGTGAGAATTTTAACAATGAGATTGGAAATGGAAACTATAAAAGGGAACCAGTCTGAAATGAAGAACACATTATCTGAGATGAGAAATATATTAAATGTAATAAACAAAGGAATATAGTGAATAAAGAAAAGGATCAAATGCCCTATCTAGAGGACAGGAAAGCCAAGGACACTCAATCAGAATGGCAAGAGATAAGATGCCAAGACTATAAAAATAATTTAAGGAACACATGGGACCCTATTAAGTGTCAAATATCTGTCTGCTTGGCGTACCTGAAGGAAAACAAGATGTTGAACAGCTGTTTGAAGAAATAATGATGGAAAACTTCCTGGTGAAAGAAATGGACATAAAACCCCAGGCAGCTCAGAGAATTCCAAAAATCAGGGATCCAAAAGGCCCACACCAAGACACATCATAATTAAAATCCAAAGGTTAAATACAAAGAAAAAATATAAAAGCAGCAAGAGAAAAGCAGATACTACTACAAGGGAACACCATAAGACTGGCAGCTGATTTCTCAAAAGAAACTATGCAGGACAGAAGGCTTGGCACAAAATATTCGACTTGATGAAGACCCAGGATCTACAACCAAGTATACTTTACCAGCAAAGCTATCATTTAGAGTCAAAGGACAGATAAAAAACTTCCCAGACAAAAATAAGCTAAAGAATTTATCACCACCAAGCCAGTATTCAGGAAATGTTGGAGGGACTTCTTTAAGAAGAAAAAACATGTATCAAAAACAGGAATAAAGAATGGTAACAACTACATTCCTATCAATAAGCACCTTAAATGGAAAAGAATTAAGTGCTCCAACCAAAAGATAGAGTAGATGAAAGGATAAAAAAACAAGACTCCTACATATGAAGAGGAAGGGAATGGAAAAAGATATTGCTTTGATGGACCTAGAAGGTATTTAAGTCAGAGAAAGATAAACACTATGTGATTTCACATACATGCGGAATCTAAGGAATAAAAAAAGCAAACTAATCAAAAACAGACTCACAAATATAGTGGACAATTTGGTGTCAGACAGAGGGGAGGTGGGTTTACGGGGCTGGGAGAATGGGGTGAAGGGTTAAAGAATTACAAATAAGTAGCTGATGGATGGTCACCGGGATGGGGAGCACGGCATAAGGAATGCAGTTATCATTGATTGTTGGCTTGGTGGAGGGTAAGAGGAAGGAGGGTGCAATTGCGGGGATCATTTTATGAACTATATAGATGCCTAACCAATGTACTATATACTTGAAACTAATTAAAATAAGTAAATTTAAAAATAAGCCAATGAGAACTATCACTCCACAGTATGCTAAAGGAAAGTGGTAAATGCATCCACATACCTAGAGAAATGATTCTTCCCACCAAATAAATAGGTAAAAACATGATCTCTGGGGGAGAGAGTACCAGAGTGATTCTAAGGCAGGATATATACAAAATGAGTCTAGAAGATTTTGTCATTATCAGAAACCAACGTAGCTATCTAAGACTGCTGGGGTTCTGTCAAAAGGACTCAGGAAGTTCTGACCAAAGATGGGACAATTTGAGCATCAATAATAATAACAGCAGTGGATTGAAATAGATCAGATATGTTTAAATCCATGAATTTACAATGATTTTTCAAAGAGGAAAAGATTCAATCACCTTTGTAAGAACTTAGGAAACCCATTTGTCATTCTTAAAACAGGTGAAGAGAATAAAGCATCTATGCTACCTTTCCTGTAGGAATTCCACCTGAGATAGTTTTTATTACTGAGATCCAGCTCACAAAGACAGAATGATACAATATCAATTCAAAAATATTTTTCAGAATTAAGAGTATTTGTCTATTCATCTAACTTTCCCTGCCTAATTTATAACTTAAAAAAAAAAAAAAGTCTGAATGAGAAGCTTTATGAAGCAAAAGTTCAGGAGTGAAAGTTTAGTAACTATTTTATCTTATAGTCAAAAGGCAATTAATCAAGTAATTTCCCAGTCTGGGGAATTATTAACACCTCTGTAAGAAATGTTAACACCTCTCATTTAGGTCTTTGTTTGTTAAATATTTCTTTGGCTTTTATGGCCTTACTCATTGTATTTTCTGTTATTGCCAGTTATTTCAAGAGATCCTTCAGACAACTCAAACATACATAGATTGTATTGACCTTCTTCCACAGGGCAGAAATGGAAATAGAACCAGACTACAATATAATTAAAAAGTTTTAGTTTTTAGTCTAGGGCCTTAAACAGTTTTTAAATTTATCAAAGTGAACATTGGTCCTTTAAGTGGTGTTTGTGTGAAGAGACAATAGGAAAGGCTGACTGCATACTATAAAGTAAATATATTAACTCAAAAGTAAACAAATAATCTGTGCAAGGTAAAAGAGAAAAACCCCACACACATGGCAGTAAGCTCATGTAGTCTTAATTCTGATTTTTAGTAAAACCTCATAACTACAGCAGGTAATTGCAGATTTTTCTTCTGCAAATACCTTATTTCCCCAATTCAGACACCTTTTTTTCATGTTTTAACATTTCTGAAGTTTGTATGTGGCTTACAATGCATGTGTATTTTTAATGTGGCAATGTATCTGTGTCCTCCTTACCCTGCCTGAGAAACTTTTAAATTGTGTGTTTTACAATCATTTTTGTCTTCAATCTTGGAAGTACAATAGTGTTCTGGGTGAATTTGTTTTTAAAGTACTTCACAGACTGCAGCAGCATTTTCCACAGTATTTTTTTTCATAATACCATCTGTGCAATCTATATAGTATCTACCATAATTATACAAGCCTGTGTTAAGTGTTCTTAAAAAGGGGGCAGGAATGCTCAAATGGTTAAATAAGTTTGGGAAATGCATCATGATGGACAGAAAGTCCATTAAGCTCCTAGAAAGCCTATGGTTAAAATATTTTTTAACTCTTTTATCCTCTTTTAACCAAATATTTTCTAAACTCATCTGACCCCCAAATCCTCTTTTTGTTAACATCTACCAGTGCTCCATTTGGGGAAATACTGCTATGTAGAACTGGTTATTATAAGTGTATTTTTTTCCCCCATCAGATTGTTTTAAATACTTGCCTATTGTATGTAAGAGATAAATAACTTTCTGTGCATCTGGTTGTCACAAGAGCCTTTTCAAAGGCAGGGTTAGTTAGACTAGATTGTTAGTGTAGCCAGACATGGTCTTTAAGTGCCTTCATCAGTGCAGCAACTCTGTATTGCCCAGTCAGTATTAGCCTTTGGTTCATCTCACAGTCTGTTTATCAGTTCAGTTGCTGGGTTTCCGGACGATATAGCTGATCTTTAGTCCCATGTAACATATCACAGTTATCAACTTGGCACTGTAAGTCACTATACTTATTTTTAAAAAGCAACTTTATTATCAACTTAAATGTATTGGGAAAGTGTCAGTATTGCTAGATCTTCTTGTGTTGTACTCCTGTATTTATTGTAGCCTATTTATAGCACATGTCTGGGGAGCCATAGAGCTTGGATAAATCTGTCCTTTCCCTGTCGGCTGCCAGGGAAGTGGGGGAGTTAGGTGGTTCTTATAAGTGGAGATGAACCCTTTCATTCTCAAAGTAAGAGATGTGTTCACCCCAGAGTAATAGTAACTATAAAATATTAACCAGACATGTTCTTTAACATATTCAATAAGCATATGTTAAATGCCTTGCTGCCTTCAAACAGTTGAATGTAACAGGTGAGACAACTATTGTGTCAGTGATGAGAATATTCAAAATACAGTGTGCTTAGTGTTATAAGTAGATATAGGAGGCTCTTGGGGATACCTAACTGAGCTTTGGTAAAGGAAGTAGAAAGTCTGAGCCTGGAAGATAAGTAGCATTTGATTTTTGCAGCCCAGAGGACAAAGGACATCTCATACAGAGGACAGCTTGGGTAAAAGGCATGATTGTGAAAAGTGAGGTGTTTTGGAGATAAAAGTAGCTTTGTTTTAGTAGAGGATATTTGTGATAATAGGATGGAGGATGAAGCCCGAAAGGAAGGAAGGAACCCAATCATTTATGATGGTAAATGCAGTTTGGTTGAGAATTTAAAATACTGTCCCATCTATGGTTCCTGATCTGTCAGCACTTTGCGTATAATAAATTAGTTAATGAAAATTAATATTGAGTAAACTATCCCAAATTACTTAAATTTAATGTGCATTTCCAGATGACAAGTAATCATATGACCTCATATTTATAATACCATCTTGATGATTCATGGGCCTGATTACTTAATCAGTTGCCCTCCTATAAATTCATTAGCTCTGTTCTTTAAAACCAGTTTTATTGAGAGACAATTTACATGCAGCACCAATTTCACATGTACAAATGTGTAGTCAGATAACCACCACTCTTCTAGTCATAATACAGGATATTTTCATCACCCGGCATTAACTTTTAATTAGAGTTAACTCCTTGAACCCTGGAAGACATAATATCTGAAGAATAAAGAAAAAAACTATTACCCTTTAAACCAGCCCCCCCAATTTTTTTTCATACAACCCTCATACAAAGAAAAGCTCTCTGTATAAGTGCTGCCTTTTGGGTGGGGGTCTCTTAAAATCTTCAGTAGGAAAAAGAGAAAGTAAGATGCAAGGGTTAAAAGTTGTCTATATAATGACTGGTATAAAGAGGTTTGGGAGTACAAGAAGAAACAACCACCAAGAAAACAAAACCAAAATTTTAAATACTGAATTGGAAACTTCAGACTTGAATTCCAGCAGACAGCTCTGGTACTTAATGGCAGAGAGTTGTAGAAGTAGTTTCATTTGAGATCTTGGTTTTCTCACTCATAAAATGGGTGAATTGAATGGCATATTCCAAACTGCATTATGTAGAACTTCAGAGTTTTGTGAGGTGTGGATAGATTGGGGACAGGAGAATTATGAATAAGGGCTAAATTTTAAACTGGGGAATAGTTGGACTTAGGTTTGATGCCTGCAGATAAGGGAGAAAGTGCATTTCCCCCTACTCCTCGCCCCACCCTGCTCCAGTTGTATTTCCCTGTATTCCATTGACCTTTTATTGACTTCTTATAGCATTGGAGGTTAGGAGACTTTTTGAAACAATTCTGTCTGTAGTTCTATCTTGTAATGTGATTTATTATGGATAGGGATGTGTTTCTCTAGGAGAATGAATACTGTCATTAAAACACTAGATTTATTTTCTTTTCCAGAAGTTATTACGTATAAAAATAAAAAATATGTTTAGATATAAGAAGTATGAAGACATATATTTTTAAACAATTATTTTATCCATCTTATTTGTTTATTTTAACCAGTGACCCATGGGTGTATTGTTTCCACAATAAAACTTTTTCTACCAGATGGTATGGAAGCCCGGCTCCGCTCAGAGTGAGTATAATTTAGTGTTATGAAGTTTTTGTATTAATTACCTTGGTTAATAATATTCTAGATGATGGTGTACTGTTAATACTTCAGAATTATTCTAATGTCAGGAAGTTTGTGTAGTCTTTTGGAACATAATACACTTTAGTTTAATTGGTTTTCGTATTAGTTGCAATTTGAGTAAATATTAATGTCTAAGAAAGCACAGCTTGTTTCCAAATTTAATGTTATAGTTTATATTTTGATGGGTTGTTAGTTGTTTTCCAAAATATTTGGAGTATATAAGCTATTGGCGAGTAATAACTGTATTCACTTTGATCTGCATTTAATATATAGGACTTGTTTGACTATGATTGCCTTTGAGGTTAATGCCAGTGTCACAATCTTATAGGACCTTGGGGATGTTAACAGTAACCTATTTTGGTTGGAGTTTTTGGAGGGATTTTCCAATGCTGTAATTTTTTTTTTTATGAAGCAATAGAAAGATCACTTAGAGGAGGACAAACTTGAAAGCAAAAAATTAGTCAAAATATAAATGTTGAAATGTAAACATAAGTACATTTCGATTCGTGCTTTTCACAGATTTTCATTATGAAGTGTTGAAGGGAGCTAAACAGTCTTTAAACTTCAGCATTTTTATTTTGGGGGAACACCTTAAATAAACTAGAAACTTGTTTCTGTATCCAACATAATATTTTCTGTTCTTCAAAAGCAGAGAGAAAGATCTGAGGGTAAGATTGAGAGAAGCATAAGTTGAAGGCAAAGCAGATAGAGTAGTGAGTAGGAAAGAGAAAATAAAAAAGAAAGCAAAGAGAGGCCCTCCTATTACTGTGATAGTGTATGCTTTCATTAGAATTATTTTATATTATGCTTCAGTTAGAAGCTATCTTTTTTTTTTTTTTTAGCTTCAAGGATATCTGAAGCAAAGCAGAAATTTAAAAACATTTTAAATTTAAAACATTAATGTTTCCTATTCTAAATTGTAGTTCACTATTAAAAATGAAATTAACTTTGGGAACTTTAATGTGACTCAGCTTTTATGAGTCAAGAGTTAAGACTTAAAAAAGTAAGAGTAACTATTAATCAACTAATGAAGTATGGCTTCCTAGAGACCTTGATGTTTGCATTTGATAATGAGATTTTTCTTTTATGGAGTCAAAAGCTTTGAGCAATTATATAAAAGGTCATTTGTGTTCTTGGGTTTCACCCAGTAGGGCACATTAATTTTTTCAAAACCCGTTTCAGTGAATTGTGTCCCTATCCCTCTCGTTTCAACACTTTTCATCTTTGCCCCTGTTTCCTTCTCATTGTTTGGTTTTCCTTATATGGTTAAGTATTAGTGTCATTAAAAATTTATTGCCAGTTTTATTGTACATAATCTGACTGACTTTCTGGACAAGATAAATTTTGAACAGGCAAGTCTCTAGAGCTGGAAGAAGATCAGAATGGTCATTTGAGGCAGATAGTCCAGTTCAAAGCCTGACTCGACCTGTCCTATGACTTGATCAGGCCTCCCTTTTCTCATTTGAAATTTCTCATTTGCAATTTTATGAGGAAGATTAAGCAAGATTGTTTACTTAAAGAGCTTCGTATAATTACCTGGCACATAATAAATACATGGTATTTCTGTTATTTTAATCTAATAATTTTTAGCAATTAAGATGCTTTCAGGTATGCCAGAATGCTTAGAGTTTAAGGTACATCATATACATTATATAGCATTTCATGCTTTTAGGGTCTTCAGTAGTTCTCAAAATGTTTATTCTTTTTCTTTCTTGATTTTGTATATCATTTTTAAATGAAACAAATCCCACTACCCTAACACTAAATGATTTTCCTTTTCTGCATTCCTTGTTGCATATCAACTTCTTCCATAATTCAAATAGAATACACCTATATCCAAGATGGTTTTTATAAAATACAAATATATATTACTTATGGAATATTTTGCTGGATTTTTAGACTTTTTATTATTAATCAGATTTTCACGGAAACAGACAATTTTGTACTTGGGTCAGTAAGAAAACTGGATTTTAAAAAAACTTCATTTATACCATTTGCTTCTATTTAGACTTTAAGTTCATTTCCCTCTATGTGCATATCTACAGATAAAAGGATATATACCCAAAATGGTCTTCTCTGGGTGCTGGCATTGGGTCATTTTATTTATTTCCTCATGCTTTACTTCGTACATTTTTCATAATCAGTATATATTACTTGTACAGTCAAGAAAAAAACTCTGTTTAAAATATCTGTTCCATTTTAATGTGGTAGAGAAAAAAACTAAAGTTGCACATGAGTTTTTTAAAGCATTAGGCACCAGCTTTGTTAGGGCTTTGTGATGGGTTCTGGGGATGCAGAGGTGAATAGGTCATGGTACTGGGCAACACAGACATGAAATCAAAGAAGTAAAGGGTTATATGGTCTTAGTGCGAGTCTGTACAGGGTATCATGGGTGCTCAGAACAAGGGTAAGTGCTGGTACTTAATATTCCATTTTATTCAGCATTTTAGTATACTTGTGATTAATTGAATTAAAACAGTTTGTGGTTACTACAATGGGATTAGAATTATCATTCTTATTTTTAAGTCCTTCAAGATTAGTTTCTCAGCAGTTTACACATGATTAACTAGTTGAATCTAGGAACTTTACCCAGTTGACCTTCAAACTGACCATTACCAGAGTGACCCTCTAGAATGTAGCATGATTAGCAACTGGTAAGCGACATGGGTGGCATCCTTGCTCTTTGCTCCCCCTAGCAACCTCCCAACCCACATACAGTATCTTACGGGCATTATAAGATAGGAACCCTGGTTTCCTTAGCTGCTGTGTTCCCATGGGAGGGGTACTAGTGATCAAGTACTACTATGTCCTAGGCACTGTTGTAAGCTCTTTATTTGTATTAAGACATTTAATACTCATAATAACCCTATGGGGTTGGTTTTATGATTATTCCCATTTTATGGATAAGGAAGCTGAGATTTATAAATGATTAGGTAACTTGCCCCAAATTACACATCTGGTAAGTAGAACCAGAATTTGGACCTAGTCAATAGGACCTAGTCAACAGCTTCTGAGCCTGCATGCTTATACTGTACAGCCTCTCTGTCAGCAGTATTTTATAAGGCCAAAAGACAATTAGTACCAATTAATACTGTCTGTTTACTCTTTAGTTTTAAAGTGATATACTGAGTTTAGTTTTTTACCTAATCTAAGCTTTCTGTTGTTAGTTACGTGAGGTGACTGAGTGGAGAAGAGTAGTACTACTGTTTTGATCAGCTGAAGTTATTCTTCGCTAGAATACATTTCCAAATTTTACCTTCCTTCCAGTAGAACATTGCTTTTTATTTCTGTATAGGAATATTTAATTTTAAAAGAACTTAATTTACATATTTTGAAATTGAAAATGGATAATTTAAGGAGTGCTTCTTTTCTATATGGAAGTTCTTATAACCAAGTAATTAATTCACCATAGTCCTTATTATCTATTAAGTAGTGGATCCTGTAAGGGCATTTAATACATTTTGTTTAGAAATATATGTAAAAAGTAGGTTTGTACATTTATTACCTTTTTTTTCTAAGAATTCTGTACATTTATGAAGGCTTGAAAAATAATACACATTATTTTAACTATGTGAAGGCAATATATCAACTTCGAGGTTTAAGATATTCTGGTACTGTCATCTGTCATACTCTGTTTCCTCCATTGTCAGGAAATTAGATAAAAATTCTAAATTTTACTTTTCAGCGTCATCCATGCTCCATTACCAAGTCCTGTTGACAAAGTAAGTTGCTAATAATTATTTTTTTTCTGAATTAACTCAGCTATATTGCTTTGGAAAATGTTTGTTTTTAATATGCTTTACCTAGAAATTTATTTCTCTTTTGTAACAAAGTCTGTAGAATGCATATAGCTATATAGTTATTGTGGTCTTCTGATCTTCAGTATATAGAGAATTTAAGATGGATATTTTTTATGAAAAAGCCTTTGTTATCTCAAGTAAATGGCTGACTGTATAGACTGGGAGTACTTGTTTTGTGCCTAACTAGAGGTGAGAGGTATTACTACTCTTTATTCTGAAATACATTCTTTCAAGAAATATTTGTTAAAACTTTCTTCCTAGATAGTTCACTCAACATACACCTGGAAAAAGCACAGAAATATGGTCTTGTAAAAATTGCTCTTTTATTGTCCTTGAAGATCAGTTTTAGCCTCATTTGGTCAGAAATTTGCAATAATTGTTAGGTTAAATGTTATTTTTTCTTTGTTCAGAAATAATGGTGTATAAAACCATAGATATCATTGCTAATAGCAAAAAAAAAAAAAACAAGAAAACTTTTGTATTTTTTAACATTAACATGGATGTTGAGTTTTCTTAGTGTAATAACTAAATTATTGGGGAAAATATTTTATTTTTTTCTCCATTTAGATAAAAAATGAAAACCTGCTTGAAACTGAAGTTCTCTGTTAGATTCCTGTTTTAGAAGTAAAAATTTAATCTTTGACTTTAGCAATACTAATAATTATTTCAGAAGTAAAGGATGGCTGATTTAGAACTAACTTTAAAAAATAATGCCATCTCTCTGTCTTCTAGTTGGCATATTAATAAAGAGATGCTTTCTAAGCTTAATCAAGAATGATGCTATTAATGACCATTAATAACTAACAGTAATGATATGATCATGAATAAGTTAAGGTATAAGGCTTGGTAGTAATGAGGATATGGGTAAATGTTACAACAACCTATTAGTGCCCTTCTTTTTTGTTGTTGGTCTTGTTTTGTTTGTTTTGTTTTTGTTTTGTTTTGTTTTGGAATAATGCCATGATTTTATATTCCATACTTGGGAGAAACCTCATAAGAGATTTTTGTTCTTTTACTCTTGAGTTCTAAGCATTTGACTGTGATTTGTAATATTTAAATACTGTACTTTCCCATCTTTTTCTTCTTAAAACCTACCTATAGATTAAAGGGGGAAAAAAAGAAAAAACTATTTTTATTGCCTCTGGCCATTGGACACAGTATTATATTTTATGCCCTGATTCTCCCCACACTCTTACATACAAATACCATTTTGAAGTTGGCTGCCTCTAAATCAATTGAGACTTGTTCACATATGGAAGAACTATTTCAAATATAATTTTGAAAGGAGAAAATGTAGATCTACTTATTTAGGAGGTATAATTTCTGGATTAAGAAAAGGCTGTATAGCCTTCTTGCTATATAAGTTTATGATTTGGTTTATTAAGGAATATTTTCATGAATAGCACTTGTTTCATCACCCTGCTTATAAATCTCAAAGTGGTCAGCATAATCGAATACCATTTACAAATTCTAGACATGGGGCAGAAATATTTTGAGAACTAAAGGAACTTGTTAATTTGAAAAAATGTTGGTTAGGGTTAGAAAAAATTTAATTAAAAAAGAAAAAAGAATAATATTTATTTTGCATATTTCAGTAAATAGGCATTTCAAGGACTTGGCTTTAATGTCTTAATATTAAATATTTAATATAAATATTTTGTGTGACTATTGACATTATGTCATTTTGTTTCTAGGTTGCTGCTAACACTCCAAGTATGTACTCTCAGGAACTATTCCAGCTTTCTCAGTATCTACAGGTAAAAGTAAATCTTGAGAATTATTAGTTTTTGAAAGCAAAATTAAACAACTTAGGTTTGATTTTGCTATTTCACAAATATATACTAAAGAAATATTGGCTGAATTCAAGTACAAAACAATTTAAAGAAAAAAAAGTATTAAAAATAGGTTAAGAAAGGATAAAAAGATTTGGGATTGTTAAATCTGGAGAAGATAAGATTCTGTACAAGAGAAGTTTTTTTCTTTCAAATATGAGGAAGTTCAAAAATAGTTCTTTATCTATAGATGACTTTTAAATAAAATTAAACCTGGAGAAATTTGGTTGCTTAATATGATAGTAATAGCAGATAATTATATATAGTACAAAAATGCCAGACCCTAGCACTTCGCCTATATTAATTCATTTAATCCTCAGAATTCTATAGCTGTGTACTTTATTTTCATTTTTATAGGTGGAGTAACTGAGGGACAGGAAGATTAAATAATTGACACAATATCACACACCTAGTATGCTATAGAGCTGGAATTTGAACCCAGACAGTCAGACCTCAGAGTATCTACTCCTAATGACTATACTGTGGTGCTGGTTCTAAGAGAAGATTTCTTGATAAGATACTTACTTGGAATGGAATTTAATACTATATTTAAAGAGCTATATAAATCTCTAAAAAGGAAACAAGTGTTATTTTTTTGTGGTTTTGATAGATTTGGGCTGGATTATGGTTCTTCTTATTCTAGTGAAAGAGCATGGTTAAGGAAAACCCTGGCTCAGGAATTTGGAGATTGAGGTTTTTATCTTGGCTCTGCTATTCAATGAGTATTGTGACCTTGGGTGAGTCATTTTACATGTGTAGGTCTTCCAGTCACCTTTTGTTTAAAACAATAGGACCAAACCGGTGATCCTAGGTCCCTACATTCTCCCTGCCCCCCTCTACATTCTTTTAGAGGAATCAATCAGTATGAGAAATTCTTTGAATATAAACAGAAAATTATCAATGTATCAATCAAATCTAATCTTCCCCTGGGCATAATGTAATGGTGCATAGAAAAGCCTTACAGACTCAGTTTAGTAGAGTATTTAAAAGCATAGACTCTAGCCAGAATTCCCTGAACTTGATCTGTGGCTTTAACTTCCAACCTGTTGAGAAAGTTGTTTAACCTTTCTGTGCCTCATTTTCTTCATTTGTAACATGGGCATAATAATAGCACTCGTCTCACAGAATTGTGAAGAACAAATGAATTCATATATGTAAAGCACCTAAAACAATGCCTGGCACATGGAATGTATACCATAAATGTTAGCAGTTTACCATTCAATAAGAAGGCACATTTATTGGCCTAGATCTATCTTAAATTTGGAGATGGAAGTAAACTTTGAGATTAATTTAATCTAACCTTCATTTTTCATATGAGAAATATAGGGCTCATTTCCCGATATACACAATTGTCATTAGTCATTGTGGGCTGTGAATAATGCCCTGACTCAACTGCAGTACTTTCTCACTTTCTTGTCAGGTCTTTAAATAGTCATAGCAGGCATAATCTTTCACTGTTCTTTATATAATTCTTTGAGAGAAAATTTTACTGCACTGTTTTTTCTGTGTACATCCTTTTGAATTGCTAAAATTCTAATGTAAATTATAAATCTTTTGAATAAAAAGTGGGTTAGATGCATTTCATGACTTAAAACTAAAAGCCTATTCCTGAAAGTGTTAGATTTCTGTTAGGATGTGGTTCATGGAGTTATGAAAATCTAAATGGAATTGAGCAAAAAAAAAAAAAAAAAAAAGTGAAATTACACCATCTAGTGGAAGGAGTGGTTATTTGTGGGTTGTTTTTTTTTTTTTTTTTAAGAAAAACTTTTTGCAGCATGAGTGTAATTTCCTGAATATTGGGAATGTTCTAGAAGTTTAAAATAAACTTGGAAACTAGTCTCTTGTAAGCTTCTTTTAATCCAGATTCTGAGGCAGTATGCTTTTATTAGATTCCTTAATCTATACTTTTAGAGTTATATTGAAAAACAGTACCTCTTTCTAACTCTAATCATTATTTATCAAGGATATGGAAAACAATAAGTGCATGCTTTAAACCTCAAGTACTGTATATGAGGCGTATACTTCTTTATTAAGATGGCTCAGAGGTATTAGGGTAGTAAGTGTTCTTCGTTAGATAATGATAGAAATAGAAAAAAGAAAAATTTAAAGATGTACCAAAACCACAACTGAATGCTGTGTGAGCATTTTTACCTTGACTTCAAGTTGAAGGAGACCTTCTTAACAGCTATCAGATGTTAACAAGTGACCTACAGATAAGGCTTTTCTCACCAGTGCCTTTCTCTGTAAAAATATTCCTCTGGAGCTGCCAATTATTTAACTCTTCGATCCTTTAATTACATTGAACTAGTACTTGGTGGACTCCTACTTACTTTAGCATATTTAATTGCTGCTAAATGGTATGCAGTCATAGAGAGAATCAAAACACCTGAAAATGTAGCAGACTATGTGAGTAAAACAGTCTCTCTTTTTAAAAATAGTGTATGCACATTTTAAAACAAAAGTTAAGCTATTTATTTTAGCTGTTATACCCATGCAACTAGCCATTAAAACGTATTTGCTACCAACCAGATTGTTTTGCCTTGATCGGGATGAGTTTGTTCTGAGATTGATTGATTGATGGATTGATTTCTATATAATGCAGGATTAAAATATTTGTTGGATTCTTCTAATATAGGGGGTTTTTTTAACTCACTTTTGTGAATTATGCATAAAAAGAAAACAAGATTGACTTGTTTTCTGTTGTAGGGGAAGTTGCAGCTAGAACACCCCTTACAGCAGTTCTTACAGCCCAAGAAATGAGGTTAAAATGATGTGGCTTATATATATTTTACAAAGTAGATTTATTAAGTTTGAAAATAAGATACAGAGTGAGATGTAATATGAGAGTATTTTCAGAATGTGCTAAAAATTTATTGTTTTTCAAAGGAATCATGCTGAGTTCATTAGAATATCTTGTGATTTGTAATATTAGGAGGCCTTACATCGGGAACAGATGTTGGAACAGAAGTTAGCCACGCTTCAGAGGCTACTAGCCATCACCCAAGAGGCTTCCGATACCAGTTGGCAGGTATTCCAGTTGCCTTTTTATTCAAGAAGCATGTAAACATAGTTTAGTGTCCCTTCGATGTTGATTAAATTAAAACTAAAATTTCGTAGCAAAGACAAAGTTACTTCCTAATGAACAAATATTGAAAATGTAGCATTTTACACTGGATGTTGGTCAGTTTTACGATTTTCTATCTTTTTTAGCAATAACAACCTTTTCGATATGTGTCATTTTTAATTGCTCTCGGGTTTTATTTATATTTAATTTTTACTCAACAGGCTTTAATAGATGAAGACAGACTGTTATCACGGTTAGAAGTTATGGGAAACCAATTACAGGCATGCTCCAAAGTAGGTATTAATCTCAAGTACATAAAGAAAAATGCATAGTTTTTTATGTAGCGTCATTTCTTTGTCATTTTGAGTACATGTTAAAACATGTCTTTTCACCTTCTTTTAAATCTTTTGTCATTATATGAAATTTCAAATATATATGTAAGTAAAAAGAATTGTATAGTGAATATCCATTTCAACTCTGTCTTTTTTCCATCATAGTTGATATTTGTTGGAGAATCTGGGTCATTTGTCCTCTAATTTCTCTCAATCTAGATTGTTATTTAAACATTCTTCTAGCTTCTTATCCCACACCATAAATTGGTAGCTTGATCTATAGATTTGATCTGGTTTAGGTTCAGTTTTCTTTTTTTGCCAACCCACTTCATTTGTGGTATCATGCACTTTGACCAGGAGGCACCATAATGCCTAGTTGCTTTCTTTTGAGATAGTAGCAATCGTTGATGATCCTTATCTAGATTCATTATTTCATTAACAGTCACAAAAATGGTGATTTTGTAATCCTATCATTCTTTCATTTATTAACTGGATTATTTTTGTAAAGGGGAACTTCTCATAAACCATTTGGTTACACCAAGGTACATTTTCTTTAGGAAAAGCAGAATAAGTGATTTTTCTCCCTTTATTTACTAGATTTCAAAATAATGAATTTGTTTCTTCTCATCCATCAAAGAACAACCATGAACTGTTTTTTCTCCTAACTTAGATTTAAATATATGTAATGTGTTTTGACTTATTACATTTGTTTTTCTTGTTGATGCTCAAATTACCCTATCTTTGATCCAGGGGAACCTCCTCATGTTCGCACTTGAGTCGATGGAACTTTAGCAGACTTTGATAGTTTCCTGCTGTCATATCAGACAAGATGTTCCCAGCTCATCTTGTTCATTTCCTGTCTGAGACTTGGAATCAGCTTTTTTCCCCACTGTGCTATTCCTTTTGGTTTAACCATTGTTCTAAAATGCTTGGGCCTTTTGAATGTAATAGATTATTTTTGCCCACAAATGTAAGCATTATGGCTTATAGACAATATGAAAAATATGAGAGTTAATTCATTTTGTTAATTTAAGAGAAATTCTCAGTTTCCTTTGATTTTTTTCTGTTGGAAGTCTGAATTAATGTATTTGTGGAGGCATAATTTACTAATGCACCTTTTAAATACAGTTTCAGTTAATACCCAACATCATTTGTGTTTGGAGGTACCCTAATATAGAATTCAAAGAGTATCATTACATGTTATTTTTCCAAATGGTAAATACTTAAAAAAAATAACTTGGCTATAATTACAAATATTTTTTAATTCTAGAATCAAACGGAAGATAGTTTACGGAAGGAACTCATAGCATTACAGGAGGATAAACACAACTATGAGACGACAGCCAAAGAGTCCCTGAGGCGGGTTCTTCAGGAGAAAATTGAAGTGGTTAGAAAACTTTCAGAAGTTGAGGTATTTTAGTTTAACAAATATTAAATAGTATGAGTTTTAAATTTTATCCTAAAATTACTAACATTTCAGGACATTTTAAATTTGGGTGTTATTATACAGCTAGGAAATGTTTCCTGTCTGTCAAGTGGGAAGGAGCAGTATGCTGTTTTCATTGTCAGTAATTCTCAGCATTATTATGTGAGTTCTGGTGCTTATGGTCCCTAGTCAGTGATTAAGGAAATAACAGCCTAAAACTCAGGGAATTACTGTTTGCACTCTGCTTAGGATTCATCCTCCAACAATGGACCTATTTTTGCCATTTTTCCAGTTGAAGATAGTCAGTATAAGGCAGAGAATTTACACCAATTGTTCTTACTTAACTCATCTTCCAGAGAGGAAAACCACTGCATCTTAACTTTGGAAGTTCAAAGGGTAAATTATTTCTAAGGTCCTTTCTAAGCCTTTTACAAATAATCAAAATGTGATTCACATTGCTTTAAAAACAACCTGATTGATAGCATGGGTTATTCCCTTGAACAAATGCAAAATTACAGAAGTTATCTATTACTGGGTTTAGTTAAAATGCCCATTGTAAACTAAGTGGTAAATATACCTTAGTATAAGGATAAGTTTCTATAATGGCCCCATCTCATACGGCTGATTCACTATCACATCATTGATTTGACATGCAAGGAAAGAATGTTGTTAGTTGTCTTATAATATTCTTATTAAATTGATTGCTGGGTATTATTCAACTTGCTTTCAAGAATTGATAGGCTTAAAATACCATCAAGACTAAATAAAAGTCATACTCAGTGGCCTTTAAAACTGTAATTATATAGCATCCTCTCCTCCTCGTCCCTGTTTTTTTTTTCTTTCTTAGTTGTATTTTCTGTTTTAATGTGCACCTGAAGTAAATTGAATCCGTAAGTTATTTAACTCAGACTTACGTAAAGTCCAGGGCAGATGTTGATTTAGAGAAACTGTTTTTATAAATTGAATTTAGAATGTGCATTTATTCTATATCAATTGCCTGTAAACTTGAATTGCAGCGAAGTCTGAGTAATACAGAAGATGAATGTACCCACCTGAAAGAAATGAATGAACGGACTCAGGAAGAATTAAGAGAATTAGCCAATAAATATAATGGAGCAGTTAATGAGATTAAAGATTTATCTGATAAATTAAAGGTATGTATTTACTCAGTGAGAAAGTTATTAAGTTAAATGTCCCTAACACACTAGATAGCTTGAGTTTAGGTATTGCTAAATAGTAAAATTTGGTAATGGTTGGAATTTATAGTAAACATAAGGTGCTGGTATTCCATTTAGCTCAACCCCATTGCCACAGATAATTGGAAGTCTGTGAATGCTAACTTATTTCCTCTGAATGGAAATAGTATGCTAGGCATCTTTTCATATATTAGAGCAAGTAGATAAAAATCAGCAAAATCCATGATATTCAGACTTTTTTTTTTTTTAACTTGAATCTGCTTATCTTTAGGTAGTCCAAAGGCAGGGGGCCCTGATATGTTAGTGCTGAAACAAGCCCAAAGGGAACCTTGGAATGATTGATATGCTTGAATCCTGCATTCTCCAACGATAATGTTGACTTTGCTTCAGCTGCAGCTCCCTGTAGCTATAGGACATTTAGGGTAAATAAAGATAGACCAGACCATATGTAATGGCATATTGGTCCTTTAAAATGTTATAACAGAGTTTGTGAAGACCCATCTTGATATAATTTAAACCATGAATTGAATGGCTAAAAGGTACACATTTGTTAGAGAAGAAGAGAGCATGCCTCCCCTCTGTGCGGATGGTTAGCCTATAATCGTTTTAAAGATCGGTGCTGTTAAAAGGAGGTCATTTGAAAAACTACTTATTACCATCATTCCTTTAGCTAAACATTTTTTTTTCATATCAGAATAAGTTACATTTTAGGACTTAGAAACTAATTGAAACAATAGTAATTTCAGGAGAAAATCTTATTTCTCTTTTTTAAAATGTGGAGTTTTCATTTTGACTACTTTATATGTATTGAGTCTGCTTGCTTGATACAATATTTTCTTTCCTAAGTGATATGGAGGGATGACCCCAATGCAGATCACTTTTGACGTCATTTTAATATCTACAAATATCTTCTAAAATATTGAATACTCTCCTTAGAAGTTTTGTGAATAAAAATAGTCCTGCTTTGGCCTCTTAAAACAAGATAAGTTTTTATTAAATAACTGAATTTTCTATTTCTTTATCAACAGGTAGCAGAGGGAAAACAAGAGGAAATCCAACAGAAAGGACAAGCTGAGAAAAAAGAATTACAACATAAAATAGATGAAATGGAAGAAAAAGAACAGGAGCTCCAGGCAAAAATAGAAGCTTTACAGGCTGATAATGACTTCACCAATGAAAGGCTAACAGCTTTACAAGGTAAATTAGCTAACCCAGAAATCGATTTGATTTGATTTTTTTTCTTTTTACCTGTGAAATATCTTTTACTTGGACTTTTATTTACAGTACGGTTAAAACATCTTCTTCAGGAGAAAACTCTTAAAGAATGCCGCAGTTTAGGTAGGTGTCATCAAATTTCTTATTTAAAGGTGAACTTTATCATTAAACTTTTGATGTTTACAGTATCAGATTGGTACTTATATTCTTTAAGAGTGATGTTTTCATATTAGGTATAAAATATCTACACTTTCAGAAAATTTCCTTTAAAAATGTGTTTGGTTACCACCAGTGGGCACTATTGTTTAGTCCTTGAGATGAATGAAATTTCTGCATCTGAGACATTCTACTTAGAGATGTTTAAATAAGAAAAATACATGAATAGTAGGATTACCCCCCCCACACACACACACTTTTCTGAGGTTCTTTGGAAGACTAGCTACTGTTATAGCAGTTGTAATCTTTTCTCTGAGTTAAGAGAAGATGGCAAGTGGAACCTTCTTATAAAAAATAAACTTAAAGTATCCTTATACAGTCTTAATATAAGTAGGAATACAAAATGCCATGGTTATACTTGAGACCAGTTTCAAAGTAATACTTTCTTTGATCAGGCAATGATATAC
This sequence comes from Eonycteris spelaea, assembly GCA_003508835.1. Classification (NCBI taxonomy): domain Eukaryota; kingdom Metazoa; phylum Chordata; class Mammalia; order Chiroptera; family Pteropodidae; genus Eonycteris; species Eonycteris spelaea. The sequence goes on along the minus strand of PUFA01000303.1, from coordinate 415,736 downwards.
TGTCTTAATCCTAGGGATACAAGTTGATGACTTCTTACCTAAAATAAATGGGAGCACAGAAAAAGGTAGTGTAAAAAACTTAAATATTTTTCTTTCATGATATCCTTTTACTATTTAAGCAGGGTAGAGAGGTCAGGGTTTTGAGGTTTTAAGTGTTTGGAATGAAAAGCATGCTGTTCATAGGCCATTGAGTCCCTTTGTTTTGTAATTCTTAAGGCTATAATCTATTTTTAGATATCCTTTGTTATATGGAAATTTCAGTTATTCAAAGGATTCAAGAGCATTTTAGCTTTTCCCCCACTTTATTTTTCAAAGAACTATACTATAATCTTCTTCCATAAATACTGCTTCCTGTGGATAATTAGCTCCGTTTTTAATATTTATGCCTCAGCCATGAGCTTACTTAACAGCCCATTAAGCCCTTGAACATGTCATAGAAACTGCTTTCTTTATCCTTCTTTCTCATAGATCAGAGAAAACAGGGTCAGTCATTTTTGCCATCTGAAAAATCCATTATTGTTCTTGGTAATATGACCCTTTTTCTAGATAGCTTAGATGATCTCTTGCCAAAAACCTATAGATGCTATTGATTTTCCTACTACTCCATGGGGTACTTTTTACCCTATGGCTTCTAAATTGCTTCAGTCATTATGATCCTTACATGCTCTTCCCTTCCCCATCCATCCCACATTAATAGAGCAACAGCTATGTGCCAGATTCTGCATTAGATGCTTGGAGTACAGAATGAATGAAACTGTTTTCTGCATTTGCAAATTTGTATGCTTTCATCTCAGTTTTTATATAGAAGTTAATGGAAGATATCAAGGTTGAAACCCAGAACTTCTTATTAAATATTTTTTTCATGTATCAGGGATATCTTTATAGTTTTTGGGCAGCAACCAAACTTTGATAAAGTTAGGAGGAACTTTTTGTTTCGTTTTTGTTTGGTCAGTTTGTTTTGAATTAAGTACTGGCAAAATAGGCTCAGGTAATCGTCTCTATATATGTAAGCCGCAAGGTCAAGACCTAATATTGAATATGCAGTAAACTGTGAAACTAAATTTTTAAAAAGTTTCATTAATCATTGTTATTTGACTGTTCTTTATGCTTTATAAAATACATTGACATTTAAAAATTGCAGTTTGAGTTTCAACTTGAGAATTTTTAAAGGTGTAGTTTATATTCATTGTATCAGTATTACTAATTTCTGTTTATTAAATATATTTAGCAAACATATGTAAAATGGCTTAATGCTAATCTTCTACAAGCTTATCATCCTTAATTTATGTTTTCTGTTGTTATTGTCTTTTTTTTTTCCCCTGACATGAATACTTTTTATTCAAATCCATCACCCTTTTAACTTAAGTATGCATTTATTAATATTAGTGTTAACTCAAGCTGGGAACATTTTTTTCCTTTAGTTAAGAGAATTCTTTTATATATACCAAATCATCTTTATACTACTTAGAGTTGTCAAATTACTGCTTAAAATATTTTTTTCTCAATTTCAGTAGATGTGTATGAGAATAGCTGTAGACAACTCATTGATTTAAGACTAAATAAGATATTTTGAATACTTTAAGGTATTCCTTACTATAATTATTTTCCCTTGCTGGTGTATTTATTTTTTGAGTGGTGATAAATTGACTAGTGTGAGAGTGACTAATAGGAGATTTGACCTTGGGTGGTAAACACACAATATACAGATCATATATATTGAATTATACACTCGAAACCTATATAATTTTATTAACCAATGTCACCTCAATCAATTTAACTTAAAAAAAGAATATCTTTAAAGAAACTAAACAGTAAATATATGGATATGCACAAAAGCTTCATTACACTAGACTTAGAGTGAATTTGGGAATATAGTGGATCTATTCGGAATCATTTGTTATTTGAGAGATAATAATAAATCAATTATTAAGTATTTTAATATTACCAAAGTCTATAGCCATAATGGACTATCAGATATGATTTTAACTAAAATTACTCTTTAAATAGTAGAAAGAGAACCAAGTATAATTATAAGAGAATATTTCAAAAATATTTCAAAAATTTCAAAAATATCTGGAGATTTAAACTTCTCCAGTAAACCCTATTTTTGAAATTTTATCTAACATAGCTGCTATAAGCACAGGTGTATACTGTAAATTTTAAATCTTGTCTAATAAGCATAATTTGAATATATTTTAGAGGATATAGAAAAATGCTGCCTAATAGAAATAGTAGGAGAGCCACATACATAATTAAAAAAATTTTTGTCACTACATTAAAAATATAAAAAGGAACAGGTAAAATTCTAGTAATTATTTTAAATAATACAGTTAATTTTTTACCGTTATTGGGTGACACTGGTTAATAAAATCAAATAGGTTTCAAATGTACAATTCAATAATATATCAACTGTGTATTACATTGTGTGTTCATCAGACAAAGTCCAATTTCCTTCCGTTAATTTCCTTCCAAAGTTAAATATTAGACCCCTTTTACCTCTGTCTACCTCTACCCTTCCCTGCTTCCCTCTGATAACCACTAATCCACTGTTCATGTCCCTGAGTCTCTGTTTGTCATGTTTGTTTGTTGCTTTCCGTTTTATATCCCACATATGAGTGATATCTTGATTCTCAACTTTTTGTCTCACTTATTTTGCTTAGCATGGTAATCTCAAGATCCATCCATGTTGTTGCAAATGGCAGTATTTCATCTTTTCTTATGGCTGAATATTCCATTGCATATATGTACCACAGCTTCTTTATCCAATCATCTATCAGTGGACATTTTGGTTGTTTCCATGTCCTGGCCACTGTGACAATGCTGCTGTGAACATCGGGGTGCATATATCTTTGCGGATAAATGTTTTCAAGTTTTTTGGGTAAATACCTAGAAGAGGGATTGCTGGGTCATATGGTAAATATATTCTTAGTTTTTTGAGGCACCTCCTTACTGTTTTCCATAGTAGTTTTATCGGTTTGTATTCCTACCAGCAGTGTGTGAAGGTCATTCCTTTTTCCCCACAACCTCTCTAACACTTGTTATTATTTATCCTGTTGATGATAGCTATTCTAACAGATGTGAGGTATCTCATTGTGATTTTTATTTGCATTTCCCTAATAGCTACCAAAGTTAAGCATCTTTTCATATGTCTGTTGGCCATTTGGATGTCTTCTTGAGAAAAGTATCTGTTCAGGTCCTCTGCCCATTTTTAACAGGATTAATAATAAAATTAATTTAACCTACTATATCCAAAATATTATTTTAACATGTAGTCAGTATTAAATGATTATAAATGAACTATTTCACATTCTTTAAAGAGCTCAATAGCCACATGTGGCTAATGACTACTATACTGGACAACACAGTTGTAGAAAATCAAAATCCATAGGAAACTCATATGTATAAATAAAACATTTTAAGTATCATGGTTCTCTATTATGTTTATGGATCCATCCTTTTCTTTACATTCCTATGACCTTATTTAGTATCTTAGACACACTATTCTACCCCCTACCACCCCGTGCATAAGTATGTGATTCCTTTTGGAATATCAATGACCTCTTTTATAGTTTTGGCGAGCGAGTTCCCAAGAGCCAGAAGTTAAGTAATGGAGTATTAAAAGTGTCATGATCTAAATCTTTTACATGTATTATCTGAAAGACTTTTTTCTCATGTGTCTTAGGAGATGACTTTGTGGAAGTCATATATATATATTTAATTTTGTATTTTATCTAAACTATTAAGTAAATATTTTAATGTAAAGTCTAGATGTTAAAATCAGAGTAGACAGAAAGGTGATATTTGGCTTGGTGAGTGATGGTGGGATGCCCTGCATTAAGAAATGTCATCTAAAGTCCTGTGATGTTAGTTTGGTTTTAAATAAGTTTCATAAAGTCTTTTAGTTAGGTTAAAATTTGGTTTCAAATGAGTTTTCATATTTTACAGTGCTGTTTGTATAGTTTGAGTTCTGAAAATGTTATAGCTTAGATAGGATTTATGTAAAACAACTTTTTATCTTTGTAATTACTGTTCAACTGAGGGCTCCTGTTTGGATTTTTTGGCTCCAGTTGGCAACTGCTATTTATTAGATTTTTTTTGTTGTTAAATTTCAAGTTTTTGTTGCAGTTACTCTTTTTTCTTTTCTTTTTGGGACTATATTGTGTCTATTTTAAGTATGTAATGCATTGGTTTCTAAAATATGAGTTTTAGCAACTTCTGCCATTTTTTGTCTTATACTGATGGTGACTATAGGCTGGAGGCTCTGCATACATGTAACTAGATAAAGGATAATGATAGAATTGAGTATGAAGGTAAAGAAGAGGACTGTCAGTAAGGATGTCAAGAGAGTAAGAGATGCTTGTCTCTCAGGCATAGTTGAAATGAAGCGGGATGAGCAGGGTTGAGATACAGAAGAGAAAATAGGCTTTTATGTTTTAAGTGGTGCTAACTCATTGTCCTCTTTGACAGATTTTAGTGCTTTCACACCTTCCAGATAGTTATCATGATAGAGTATATTTTTAACACTTGAACTCCAAAGTCGGTAGTCTTGAAAGCTACAAATATGTAATTCAAGGATATTATTCAGATTTAGAAGTTAACTCTTTAAATTAAAGATTATAAGAAAAAGGCTGAAACTTCTATCGACTACTATGTTAGAGTCTGATCTTATGCACCTAAAAAACAAAAACAAAAACAAATTCTGTTTGACTTGAACAAAACTATTTATCACGCTCTCATTTTAAAATGTGCAGGCATCAATTTTAATCATTTGGACAGAGATAAACAATGTAATATTTTAAGTGTATGAAGTACAGATTAAGGAGAAGACTTTGTGAAATGAAAGTGTAGGAATTAAAATATTGCATCAGTTTCTTAAAATTTTAAGAATTCAATAAGAACAAATGTAAAAATTGAAATTATTTAAGTTATTTAAGCTCTCATGGAGAAAGGTGTATTTTAAAATGGGAGAAACTTTTTAAAGCAATACATTTCTAGGTTTTCTTGAGCTCTTTGGATAGAAACTACACCTTTAAAAGCTAACCATTCAGAGTATAAATTAATGATTATACAATTACAGTTTTAAGTCTTTTAACTCCAAAATGTTTGTCGTTAGTGTTAAAATATATTAAACTTTTATTAATCTCATTCAGAGTTATCCATGTTAAAACGTTTCAGTTTTTCTACCTTTGCTGTTGGTTTTCAAAAACAGCAACAGACTATATCCTTAAAGGTGTTTCTTTCTTTATTAGAGCACTTGTTTTCAAAGAGTGGCGGGGACTGCACTTTTTTTCATCAATTCATAGAATGCCAGAGTGAGTACAGAGTATTTTTCACATTGATTTTAATGAAGTTAGGGGCTAAAATTGAAAAATAACAGGAAAAATGAAGATCTCAATGTCTTTTTTATTGTAGCAGTGTACAAAGAACCACCTTCAGATAGCAGTGAACTTTTTCATACTATTTATGTTTCTCTCGTTTGAGAAAAATATTTCTGTTGTATTCTCATTCACAGTTGGATGTGAGCACTTCATATTGCCCACAGAAAAAGAGGAAGTTTGAAGCTTGTTAATTAAAAATCGTTATTGAGCAGGATATAAAGTAGAATGTCAAGAACCTAAACTTTCTGTGTGGCTACTTAAGAGAGTAATACTGTTAACCCATTTTTATTTTATTTTATTTTATTTATTTTTACATTAACCTGTTTTAATTAAACTCTAATTCTGTCACAGATTTGGATTTTGAGGTTCTTCAATAAATTTCTTAAATGATTAAGTGAAGCCATAAAAACAGTAAGTTAGTTTGGACACTCCACTATGAAGATGGCCATTACAGTACAGGAGTTTCTAGGGAAGGGAGTAGCAACAGATTGTCCTGTAGTCTGACATCAACTGCCTACCCTAAGGAACTTATACAAGGATATCTTTAATAATATTTTAAAGCTAGATAGGTTTGCTTTTGAGGTAGACCTTTGCTGAATTCTCAACAAAAGTATTGTGAATTTTTTCTTACTTGAAAATCACGTGGCTGCTTAACTTTGTTACTGTCACGAGGTTGAGATATTCTTAATCTTATTAGTGACAAATAAAGGTCACTATGTGTTGTATAGTTCTTTGAGGATATTTGTACTTTTTTCTATCAGACACATACTTTGTCAGGCATTTTTCTCTTCTCGTTAGCTCTCTCTTGTGAAATGAGTGTTTTTCCATACTTTAATGCTCATGAATTCATTTAGTGGATGTGTACACATGTGCAGTAGGCCCCTTACTGCATCTCAGGAGCATTTGGGGTTTGTAAGGGTCTTACCTGGTAATTCTAGCAGACACAAACTCAGCAGATCAAATATTATACTTCTTAGAGATGCTTTTAAAGGGATTTCATGTGATAGTTTAGAAAAGCTTCTGTTTTTGTCCATTTTAGAGACTATAATGTTGCATATAAGTTTAATATTACTTTGAGGCAAATTATTTAACAAATATAACATTTCTTTAACTTTTTAATTTTTTTTGGAAAAAAATTTTATAAAGCAAAAATGTGCATATTTTTGTTATCTTTTTATTACTAAAGCAAAAATGTTCATCTTTTTGATATCTTTTGTTATGTTTTTATTACTTTTTGTTATCTTTTCATTATTTCACTTGTAGAAGAAATTAGTATCCACTGAAACCAAATTAAAGCAGAATATATAATCTAAAGTAAAATCTTTAGGGTTTTATATTTAGTTTTGTTACGTGCGACCACTTTTTTGAGCTTTATTTTTATTTATTGCACATATTTACACTCTCTTCAGCCACCTATATGTCAGAATTGTCACTTGTCATGTATGAGAAGGTACAGCTTTCTAAGAATAGCAAGGGAATGGTTTTGCAATGTAGATGGGGTGACAGTGAAGTCCTCCTTTATCTATTTGCTTTAAGTACCTTGTAAACTATTTTATAGTTTAGATACACCTGGAATAAACTGTGATAGGAACAGGTGATTTTTTGACAATCTGAGGAGTGATATTATGACCAAAAAAGGAATATGCTTACATTTTATCTTGTCCCTTCTTTGCATTATACCCAACCAGTGATATAGACATGTTTTATCAGTCTCAAGGTGGCCCCTTCTGCATATCCTTAGTCATAGAAATTCTGTTCATCTAGACTTCAGGCAATTTTCAATGATGGTTGTTCTGTAGTTGCAATTTTCATGTCATGAGAGAAGGCAAACACAGCATGTACCTACTCTGCCATCTTGACCAGAAATTTTATATGTAACCATTTTTTAATGTTATCTTTATTTTGAACTTTTGGGGTTTATATTTTGAGTCTAAGGAAGTAAGAACAGAAAACTATCAAAAGAATGTTTTACGAACAGTTCTGGAATCATTTAAAATATTATAAAATATGTGAAATATTTAGCTATAGTTGTAACACAATGTTTTAAGTAAAGAAAATGATATTTGGAGGTTTTTATCGGGTCACAGTTACTGGGAGAAAATGGACCAAATAAAAATTCAGAATTTATGTAAATTACAACAATCCTTTCAGTACGGAAATTAGCCAATGAAATGTTAATGGGAACTATGTAATAATAACGGTGGAAAATGCTAAATGCAGTACATGGTTGGGGGGAGGAGTGAAAATATAAAATCTTGTCCTTGTAAAAAGAATGAACCAAGAAGCAGAAAAAAAAAATGCAGATATTTCTAGACATCTGAATCCATTTGGTCTCTAAGTGCAAATAGTGAAAGTTGGGACTATAAATTTAGCTAGGAATGTAGCCCGTTATCTGAATCTGTTTGGTTTCTGAGTTTCAGTATCAAGTTGCTTAATGAGGATACTAGTTTTATCTCAATTTTTCAAATATGTTTGGCTCCTTAAATTTGGATAGAGTTGGCATAGTAAGGGTTATCTTTGGTTCAATTTGTTGTAAGAAGGGAAATTTTCATTATTTTATGACAGGTTGCCATTATAGAAACTGTTATGTTTAATAAGTATTTAGGCAAGCAAGGCAATTTTAGCAAAAAATTTACTCAAATGAGCTTTTGAAACACTTGGATTATTTTTTGTCAAGCACATACAAACTTTTTTACCATTATTTTCATGGATAGGCATCTTGACTGATTTATGAACACGAAGTGCATATTTGTGATCAGTGACATTTCATATTCTTGTTTCCAGTCTCTTCAACAGCAAATATTAAATAGCTAGTTTTCATTATTTACTGTACTCATATAGTATAAATTCACCTTTATTTTAAAAATTAGAAAGTAAACGATTCGCTCCCATATTTTTAATTTATTGGGTTTGGGTTTTTTTTTTTTTTTTTTTTGCAGTTTATGTGTGCAAATCCATAAGAGGATTGGTTGTTGGCTCTCTCAGTTTTAAGGTGATTTGAGGAAATTAAATGAGTCGGAACACATTTCAATTTGTTTTCCTTTTATGGTAAAATACACTGTGTTTCTTTTCATTCTTTTTTAGGAAGAAAACTTAATCCCAGGCAAAGAGATTGGATTTTGAACAGATTTAAGTATAACCTTTTGCATAATTCCAGAATTGTGAAGTAAATTTTCAGTATAAAAATACACCATATAAAATCTAGAATTACCCACTAACTTTAGTAAAACTTGATATAAAGCTCTAGCAATATTTCCTTCTTCAGCGTTTCAGGAATGAAGTTTGGTTTAAGGAGAACATACATTTGATGTTCTCTGCAAATTTTAGTTATGTCAGATTTACTACAAAACTTAATGAATATGTTGAGACTTTTGTCTGCTGAAAATGCTTTCTCAGTTAAATTGTGCATCTCTAAATCTGTTTAATACATATTTCTTGAACTCTGTCACTTGGTTAACTTGTATGCTGAGTGAAAAGATAAGGGGTAAAATGTGGAGAATCTAAGACTTGGAGCCCTGCCATCACTTCATGGGCATAGAGTGAAAGAAAGCCTTCTCTGGACCGCTGTCTGCCCCTTTTTATTTCTCTTGCTTTTGTCTGCCTGGGAATGGGCAGAGGCATCATTGCTGGGTGCCAGAGAAATTTTCCTCTGAGATATACTTTGTAGAGATAAACTGTGCCCTACTCCAAGGGCGTCTCCCTTTTGAAGATGCCATTAACAAGTGCCCTGAAATAAACCTCATGTCTTTGTATTCTTAATCCATTCTTAATGGTTTTTTATTTTATTTTATTTTTTTACACAAATTAACTCATTTATTATAGGCTAGCAATGTTTCAAATTGTGGAGCTTCTACCAGTCTTTGAATTCCTTCAGTCTTCTGATGGCAGACTTTACTGTGAGGGCAGAAGTGGTGGTATAGGTCCAGGTACCACCAGCTACCATTTTCATGCAGGAACTACAGTGCCAGATCCCCACAGCTTGTCTCTTCATCTTGGTTGTGCCACTGAAGCAAGTGTATTTGACATGCTGGCCGATTTCAGTTCTCTTCACCATTTTCCAGAGGCAGGTGCCATAATGGGTCTTGTATTTACCAATGACTACGACTTTCCTGATGTATTTAGCCATGTCACCACAAACTTGGTTGGAATCCAGAGAGCTGGTTTTTATTATTATTAGGCAAGAGTCTAATTTTCTTGATATTTCATGTCTTACTGGTTTTTTCCTGATTTAAAAAAAAAAATTATTTCCCTGCCTCCCATGCCCATTTTGAAACTACAGTTACTCCTCTCATTCCCTCCTCCTTTCTCTTAAGGCTTTGTTCTCATACAGAAATTGCCTTATTTGGAGTAATACATTAAATCAGTGTTGTTCTTGTGACTGTTTAATTTCCACCACTGTATGAGATCAGCCTCTCTGAACAATCTCTGAATTATTCTTATTACATATTCAACTTGAAACAGATTTAAAATTTTTTCGTTTTTTAAAATTTTATTTCTCTAAGCCAAAGCAGTTTATGACAAAGAATAGAAACGCTTGGTGTGGTTCCCTCCAAGCTCATAGTATTTTGTGCCCTGTCCCCATTAAAGAAAAATTCTTAAGTTTAAACTAGGTGTTGCTAATTTTGTTTCTTTGTTCTTAGAGTAGTTGTCCAATCTAGGATATATTGGAGGGTTTTTGTTTGTTGTTTATATGAACCAATCATTTCCCTAGTCACCTAGCTTTCCAGCTTTCTACCAGATTTCCTCCCAATATAACAGCACAGAAGATAGCCTTAAAATTCATGCCAGTAGTGTTTTGGTATGTAGATTTTTTTTTAAAGGTCTGTTTTCATATTCTTGAAATTGGTCTATGTCATTTAGTTTTTAATCTGCCCTTGAATTCAAAATATTTTTCCTCTTTTGATATTCTTAGGTTTTAGGACAAATAGCTTCTGGAACTGTTTTTATGAAAATGCAGACTGATAGCAGGAATTGTTTTTGCTAATTTTATTTTGTTGCAGAAATTAATAACCTTGTGAAACTCTGTATTATTAAAATTAGCAACCTCACAGGACCTCCCCTGTGAGGTTCTAAAGCTCTTTTTTTTACCTCAAACTGCTACTCTCTCTAAAGGGAAATTGTCAGCTTGATGTTGAATGCTGATTTTAATTTTTACTTTGATTGTATGTTGACATTAATTCTAATCTCAGTTTCTTTGCTATTTCCCTTTAATAACCCTTTAGATGACTTTAGCTCATTTTCATTTCTAATGTTCCGAATAGGATTAGAGGAATCTTGATGTGAATTTTGATTTGCTCCCTCACTGGTAGTTATGACTCTCAGGCAGTATGACCTCTTTAAACTTCAATTTCCTCATTTATAAAGTGGGATGGTAGTACCTACTTCATAGAATTATTATGAAAATTAAATGAGATCGAATTTACTGAGCACTCTAAGTAATGCCTGGCACACACATTACTGATAGGTAGAAAACTTACTTGGGGTCGGAAGCAGCGGGAGAGGGTTTTAGTGGGAGCTTTCTTATTGAAGTAACTTGTTTTCTCCTTCAAGATAGTGAGTTGATTGAGATAGCTTTATTGTTCCTATTAAAGTAATATGTTTCTGACACTCTAGAAATTAACTTTTTAATTGCCAGTATGTGTGCCATTTTAAAAATTTGGTCTCAAGCACATTATTTTGATGCCCTAGTCATAACATTATTTTTTGAATGAAACCTAACTTCAAGATTTAGAAATATTTTCCATGTTGGCAGTACGTCAGATTATGTATTTCTTTTATTTTTGTCTACTCTTCTGTCAATTTATTTAAGATCCCTAGGCAACTGATATCAATAACTGATAATCAATACTGTTTATCTTCTGCTTTCAATTGGTTGTAGCTGTTATGTGAGGAAAGTGGCTCTTTAAACTTTAAGAACTGAATCCAGTCTAGGCATGCCTGTGATCCTGTTGAGCTTCTTTCAAATATGTTGTTTGTATTTTTTTAATTTTTATTTTGTGTGTATAGTAGTATGTTCAGTACATAATTTATTTTTATAAGCCAAGAAATAAATTTGATTCTGTTCTATTCAGACTTTGACAAGATTTGATCATGTTTGCAACTCTACCATATGTTTTCTGACTAAACTAAGTGCTTAGATGATGATTCTCAATTGTCAGACTTATTATACCCATCAATTCTACTCCTTGGTAGGTTCCCTACAGAAATGTTTATGACATATATTTAGGTACAAATTTAAGAATGTTCACATCTTCTTATTATCACAGTAGTTCAAAACAACCTGAAAGACCTTCAGTAATCAAATGAATAAATACATTGAGGTATATTGGATGAAAGAAGCCTGATATAACAGAATACATACTGCAGTATTTCATTTATATAGAGTTCAGAACCACTAAAATCATGTTGTATTATTTAGCTATGCGTATTTGGGGATGTGACTATAAAGAAATTAAATACATAAAAGTCAGGATTGAAAAAGGGAATGTGGAGGCTCTGCAGGGTGGTGGTTAGGTTCTGTTTCTTAATTTGAGGTGTAGTCATGCAGACATTTGCTTTAAAATTTTTTATTAACCTGTACTTTTATGTTTTATGCCTCCTTTATGTGTTGTTTTTCACGATATGGTTTTAAAATAGGGTAAAATGAATAATCATTTCTCTAGAGTATCCTTCAAAAAGAGAGTTTTCAAAAAGAAAGAAAATCCTCTACTTTATCTTTCAGTTGTGCCAAGGCAAATAGCTCTTTCAAGACCTGCAGGTATCATTACAGGGAAGTTCTCTTGAGTCTCCGAGGGGTCCCTGACTTTAGTACTCCTAAAGAATTGAAGTCCCCACCCCAAGATTGAGAACCACTGGTTAGCAACTTTTTTAAAAACAATATTTTTTTCTTCTTTAATCCCAGGCCACTAATGATTCACAAGATTTGATAATATAACCTTAAATAATTTCAATAGTGATAATAGCAGCAGTTGATTATTATTTAGCACTTATGTACTAGTACCATTCAAAACTTTTTATATGTATCTGTTAGTTTTAGAATGAGAACATTCAAATAGTTTTTTAAACTTTGGACTCTTTAAAAATAGATACTCCATTCATTCACCAACTATGTATTAAGTATCTACTATGTATATACCAGGTGTAATTTTAGCTGTTACGGGTATAGAAATGAACAAGACAAAGAAAGCTTTGCCTTCATGGAATTTACATTTTCTCGAAGGGAAAAAACTAATAAGCTAATAATATGTCAAGTAGTGATAAGTCCATTGAAGAAAAGTAAAAGAATGTAAGTCAGTAGAACAAAAGTGGTAGTGTGTGGGATTTGAACAGAGATGCGACAAAGCTGTGTGAGTTGTACGTGTATCTGGGGAAAGGGTGTGTGAGATAGAAATCATTTGAAAACCCAAAGTGGATCTGAAATTGGATTTTAGAATAATAAAAAATGCCTTTAAAAAATAATAAAGGACCAGATAGTAAATATTTTAGGCTTTGCAAGCTATAAGATCTCTGTTGCAACTACCAAACTGTGCCATTGTAGTAGAAGCAGCAATGGTCAATCTGTAAATGAATAGACCTGGCTGTGTTCCTGTAAAACTTTACGGAACAGACAGCAGGCTGGATTTGGCCCTGTGAGGTATAGTTGACTCACCTTGGGTTATATCATATAGACCATGTAGGTGATGGTAGGGGCTTCAGATTTTGTTCTAAGAGTGAGAGAGTTTTAAGCAATAAATTACTTTTTACATATGTTTATAATTTTAAAAATAAAATCCTTAGATATTTAACATACTAGAGAAAGTGTGGAATGGCTTTCAAAATCTGTGTTTATATTTTTTTTATCTGCTATATTCATGTAACAAAAATTTGTGGAACCTGTATTTTGTATCAGAACTGTTGGGAATTAAATTGTTAATAAGATACATCCCTACTGTCATTAAGACTCTAAATTCCTAGATTTATCACATTCTCTTGATAATCTATGAGGGGTACCGAGTACTGTACATGGTGCATAGTAAATATTCGAAGGAAGGACTCTATTCCTTAAAGAGTTCATAGTATGTTGGAAAAGGTAGACATAAATAGTTGCAATAGCTTATCAGAGATATGGATTAAAAGCTCTGAAAGGGAGAGGAGAGCAATACCAAATCCATCTACAGGAAGAAGGAAGAGAAGATAAATTTCATTTTAGACATGGTGAGATTAAATTCCTGTGAGATTTCTGGATGAAGATGTTTAGGAAGTAGTTAGACAGTGGTGTTCTGAGACCTAAAAGAGAAAACTAGACTAGGCATCCACATTTAGAAATTATTCAAATGCAGCAGGTTGTTAATACCATTAAAAAAGAATTTTTGTTATTGACAGAGATCTTAAAGACTAACATGTATTTAGATCACAAACAGAAGAAAGGAAGGCCAATGAAGCATGAAAAGAAGGAATAAGCAAGCACATAAAATAAGTAGGAATGAGTGGTATCCTAGAAGTCAAAGGAAAAGAGTTTTAAAAGAGAGGCAGTAATTTTTTTATTTAATATGGTGAATGGACCATTCATAGTAAAAGATTATGAAAGACATAAATTCACAAAGACAAAGAGAATGGGAGTGGAGACTATAGCAGATAATAGATGTCAGCAAAATTTTGGAAGATGTAAAACAGATAATTGAGTGGTAAGAGATTTGGGTTTTTATTCTTTTATTTTAAGGGCCTGCGAATGGGAAGTGGGAAAGGAACACCCCCATCCCCGCCCCCCCCCCCCCCCCCGCCAATCAAGTTAAAACTATGGTTCAGATATCAGAGGCACTCATTATTACCTGTCAGGCAGGGCAGGAGAACAAGGTGGTATTGAGAGCAGGATTAAAAGTTTATGTAAGGAATCCTTTGACTCTCATTTTTCCTCCCCCAGGCCATGCAGACAGACAAATGTCTCTTTCCTCCCACATAGACTAGAGGTTTGATCTCTGGAGGTGAAATGGAGAGTCTCTAGACTGGGGTACTTCAGGCATGGCTGAGGGCGGCAGTGAGCATATTACTGGAAAAATAAAGTGGGAAAATTAAATAAAGTCTATATATTGAGTCAGAGTGCTGGTGACCAACCTCACACTCCCCAGAAAGGAGCTTGAGAGAATGCTACTCCAGGGAAACTGATCAGACCAAGAGAAAAACACTGATACTGACATTTGAAAGTCTCCAAATAAACTGCCACTGTTTGTGTGGCCTAGCCAATGCTGGATAGCTGCTCCAGTGACCAGGTTCTTGTTTTATGCCATGAGAAAGAATTCATGGACACAACAAACAACAAGTAGGAAAGCACAAGTTTTATTAAAGCAAAAGTACACACTTAAGAGAAAAGTACCAGCAGCCCTAGGAGAGAATCTGCCTTAAGCTTTCTGAATAATGGGCTTTTGTTTTCTCGGGAGTGAGGGGTGTCCCAAGGCTATCCATCTGCCTCCTGGTCTTGGCTTGTTTCTCATGCCGCCTGGAGGGAGGGCAGCCCAAAGCCATCTATCTTGTCTCCTGGCCTTGACTTGTTTCTCAAACTGGAATCTCAAGCTTGAAATCAGAACTGAGAGAGGGCTAAGTAGTGGGCAAGGGAGAAATTCCAGAGCTGTATCAGAGAGGCAGAGGGGTCTGGGGGATGCTCCCTCGGCTAACTATCCTATCTCACAGCAAAGAACAAGCGCTGCTCACGCACGTAGAACTTTTTACTGCTTCATCCTGCATATGAGGAGACAGCCAGGATCACCAGACTTGGAGGAAATTCTCTGCTGAGAAAGACAGAGATCAAAACAAATAAAAAGGAAACACAAAATATGATTGGAGATCGAAAAATACAAGAAGTAGAAGAAAACTTTTTTAAAAATGTGTAATTTCATCAGAAAAATAAGATGGTTCATGGATGAACCAAGATAAAAACACTATTTGTAAAAAGAAAGTAAAAGTAGGGTTCTTGAAAACTAAAAATATGACACCAGGCATTTTAAAAAATTAAATTAGTAGAAGGATTAGAAGAGAAATTAGAAGAAATATTCCAGAAAATGTAACCAAAAAAAAAAAAACACAAAAGGTAATTTGTTTTAAGGAAAAAAGGAGGGAAATTTTAAGAAAATTAGGGAATTAATCTTGGAGATCTAATATCTGAATAATAAGATTTCCGGAGTTTGGGAAAGGAGAGAGTGGGAGAAGAGGAGGAAAGCAGAAAGATTCTATTAATGAAATAGAATACAAAGAGAATTCCCCAGAATTGAAACTGTGAGCCTCTAAACTAAAAGAATGCACTGAATGCTTAACACAATATATTTTAAAAGACCTCACACCACGTCAGACACAAAATGTTAAATATTGTATGATTCTATTTATAAGAAATCTCCAGAATAGGACTATATAGAGACAGAAAGCAGACAAATGAGGGCTGGGGCTGGGAAGGGAGGATGGGAATTACATTCTTAATGAGTATGAGATTTCCTTTTGGAGTGATAAAAATATTTTGGAACTAGATGGAGGTAGTAGTTGCATAACATTGTGAATGTACTAAATACCACTGAATTGTTCCCTTTAAAAGATTATATTTTAAGTTTTGTGAATTTGACCTCAGTTAAAAAAAAGTAAACTCTATACTGAGGTATATGAAATTTAAGAACATCAGGGATAAAGAGATTGTGAAAACAGCCAGAGAGAAACAAAGGATCTTATATTGGTCATAATAAACTAAATTATAATATAGCAAAAATAATAATAATAAAGTCTGGAATTTTAATGGCTTAATTGAACATTTTTCACTCATGCCACATGTTTATGTGCCACATGTTTATGGTGAGGGAGAACACTTTGCTCCACATCGTTACTCAGATATCTAGGCTAATGAAGGCTTTGCCATCTTGTTGCCATCTCAACATGTGGTTTCTAGAATGGGAGAAAATAAAGTGTAGAAAACTCCTATTCTCAAATGCTTTGGCCCTGGCTCTTCTTCAGTGCTAAGAAGTTAGAATAAGCAGTCTTCTCAAGTGCCCAGAAGGAACAGGCAGACCAGGCACTGCTGAGCACAGGAAGTGTCTACTGTGCATACTGAGGAGCAGGAGTTAGACTAGCATTAGACTCACCTAGTTTGAAGCTTGAAGACAGTGTAATAATGCTTTCAAAATTATGAAGGAAAATTATTTTCTATAGAATCGTGTATCTAAGTCAAATGTGAGGGTAGAAAATTAACAGTTTCAGAGGAACAAAGTCGCAAAACATTTACCTTCTATCCTTCCATTTCAGGAAATTAACAGAGGATATGTTACACTTAAAAAGGGAATAAGGGAGGAAAGAAAGATTTGAAATCTGGGGGCACAGGATTTTGCACAGGATGCAGCCCAGACTAGAGCAGGAATATTAAAAGGCTGGGAGGATGGGGGAGTGGGGGACAAGGAAATGTATTGTGATGTATTACCTGATATGTTTGACAATTTTGAGAGTTTTGTGGTTCTATAAGAACTTGCGCTGTGTTTGAGATAGATGTGTAAAAAAATAGCAAAACAAGACATATATATGCTTCAAAAATATTAAATGGCTATATAGAAAGAGAAATATAGCCATAGCATATTATATGACAGATGAAAATAATAGTCATACTATAAGTACTGATTATAGCTGGACAAAATGTAACTATTATTCAGATGATATGACATACAAGAGCTTAGTCATCTATAAGAGATGGTCAGTAAATAATGTCTAAAATGGAAAAATAAAGAAATAGCAAATTATTTAGAAATATAAATGGAAACACCAGAAGAAATGGCTTAGATTTAAAGGTTGTTGCTTCTAGGAAGTGAATTTTAAGGTGGAATGCAGTAGAACAAGCTTGCATTATACATCTTGTAGAACTAATGCCTTTTTAAATTATCTAAATCTATTAGTTTGACTTCTTTTTATAAGGAGGCAGGGCAAACGTGTCACATACTGCAAAGACCTATATGAAATGAAAATTTGGAAAGAAGCCATAGGCTTTGGCAGATCGGAGGTTATAGTGATATTGGAGCAGTTTCAGTGGGTGACTGGTAATGTAGACCAAGTTGCAGTGGGTGAAAAGTGAAAGAATAAAGAAGGTATATCACGTACTGTAAAAGTATAAATTGAAGGAGACCAGCTGACATACAACATTAAATAAGAGGATCTACAGAATAGAAATGTTATCCTCAGTGAAATGCAGAATGTGAAAACCTGAAAATTTGACTTTAAATAAATTACAAAGAAGCTCCATTATACATTTACAGAGAATTCTCCATAAAACAAACAAAACAAACCATTTTTGTTTATTTAAATAATTAGCTCTTCTACAATGATTCATTTTACTGAAACAAGTAGGTATCTGTGTAAATTGCATCGTAGGGAAAAGAAAACTATTGGTATAATATAATTTGTTATTACTTCTTTATTTAAATAAAATTCCTTCTCAGAATTCCTTTATTTCAACTTAATATCCTTGATTTAAAGAGGGTTGCTTTGTTTGTTTGTTTGTTCTGATTTCTTTTTTAAAAAAGGTCTTTTTTAATAAGGTGAAAGCTAATGAAAATAAAAGGCAAATTGTTCTACCCCCAGATTTCTGCATTAATCTGATTGCTCTATTATACTTCGAATTCTCTTAGTTCCCTTTCCAGGTTCAAGTTTTTGTTTAAGCCTAGTCATGGGAGTAATGTTATCATCTTTAAATTTGGTCATGGAATGTGTTACACTGCCCCGCTCAGGGAATGCTACTCGGTTTGGGCTTGGATAGTAACGTTTATTTTCTTTGGCAGAGAAGCTGATCGTCGAGGGGCATCTAACCAAAGTGGTAGAAGAAACAAAGCTTTCAAAAGGTTTGTTTGCTATGGGTTTTCTGTTTTTTGACAATACTTTTGGATAATGAAGGTTAGTGTACATTTTCAAGGTCATAGTATTTTAACAGTTTACTTCTTAAAGCTCACAAAATGGCAGTTCTGTATAGTATTAAATAGCATAAAATATTTTTCTGTTTTAAGAAGGATATCTTAATTGGAAAGTTTCTTTTAAAAAGGGTATATATACGAGTGTGTGTGTTTTTAAATGCTTGGAATAGATTTCTTTGTGTATTAAACATTTGTTGCAATCTCACTTCCAGCATTGTTTTCAGCCTTGATCTCAAATTTTTAATCAAACACATGTAAATCTTTTATACAACAACAGGTGAAAATTATTTGCAGTTTCGTTTTGGGGCTTATCATAACTTTAACATTCCTTATGATATTTAATATTTTCTTAATTTTTGGCATCTCAATTTGATTTAAACAAAAGTAAACATGTAGAATCCTCTTTTATTTTATAATAAATTGTCTTATAATTGCCTGAAGTAGTTTATTCTGTTAATTCTTTTCTGTTAAAATTGTTAGAAAAGAAAAGTGAATTTTAAAGCATCATATTGTCAAGTCACTTTTGGGCATAGGGAAATCAAGCAAATAAATTTGGTGGGATATGCTTATTATTATTCTAGGACTTTCATCAGAACATACCAGCATAAATTTAAAAGCTAGCTTCTTAATCATTTTGGTCAATTAAAAAATGAGTGATAAAATTTTGGAATATTGAATTTTAGTATATTCTTTTAGGAAAGTAATTGGATCTATTTGGCTTTTAAAAATATTTAAAATGATTCTGTTATTTCGGATATCTGGTGGCTTCCATTCTGAATTTTATGCATGGCAGATGCCATATTTGGGGAAAGAATGCATAGAATATGCATCACTAATGTTGTTCTGGCAAGCAGGCATTGAGTTTCAGAACAGTGAACTATTTTTAGTACATCCAGCAGTTTATTTCATCTTATTAAAGTGAGATGAGAACAGACATTAAAATAACTTTTACTTCACCATCTAAATACCTATTCAGATTAGTTGGTTGAATAGCCAATACTTTGAAGCAGAAGTAGAGCCTTAGGGGGGAAAAATCCCAGCGCTTCTTTAATTAAAGAAAAATATCTTGGTGCTTCTTTTTAATGTATTCTGAATAATATTATATTTACTCGAAATTATGTGAAAAAGATTTGTGCAATGCTATTGATTTCCTTCTGAAACCTGGCTCTAAAATATATATTGAAAGCTTTAAAGAGCATGCTTTTTGATTCAGCAGTTCCACTTCTGGGTTTTCATCTTCAGGAACAAATTGAACAAATGTGAAAGGGTATTCGTTTTGGTGTTGTTTAAAAGCAAAAAGAGAAAAACATAAATGTCCAATAATAAGGGTTTATTAAATAAATTATAGCAAGTAAATCAATGCAAGAGAATAGACTACACTCTTAAGAATAATAATACAGAAATCCAGTCACGATGGTGTAGAAGGTAGATGCTGTGCTTGCTTCCTCTTGTGACCGCACCAAAATTATAACAAAACTACAGAAAAACTGTCACTGGGAGTTGCCTGAAGTCGGGATGAACAGAAGTTCTGCAACTGGGAACATACATAAGGGGTCATCTTGAGACTGGTAGGAGGGGAGGAGATGTGAAATGGCCTGGTTCCACAACCATGTGTAATGGTCAAGAATCAGGAGGAGTATATTGGCTGCAGAGCCCCATCCCTCCGGAGGAGCAGTGGGTCCCAGCTCTATACTGGGTTCCACTACTGGGAAGAGAAGTCCCCGTACTTCTGGCTGTGAAAACCAGCAGAAATTGTGGCTGAGTGAGACAGGGGGCTGCAGAAATCGCAGACATTCCTCTTAAAGGGCCTGCACCTGGACTTGGTGATGGACTCACTTGCTCTGAGCTCTAATGCCAGAGCAGCTGCTCAGAGAGTTCCAGAGGCATATGAGGAGGAACTGAGTTGTCAGGCTTCAGGTCAAGGGCTGGTGGGGTGGCTTTCTTCCATACTAAACTATCCATTGTTCCTTAGTTGAGCAGCCACCATATCTGAGAGTCTCCAGCAACCTGATTAACACAAATGGCCTGTCTTGGCTTATGCTGCCAATTTTCCTAAAATCTGTTAAAGGCTCACAAAACCCAAGGAAGCAGCTTCTGTCCTCATACCTCTTGCTGAGCAGCACCAAACCTGGCGCTAGCGGCAGCTGGCCTTGGTTTCTGGCTTGGTCTCTCAAGGCACCTATAACCCAGCATAGGTGGCAGCCATCTGTAAATTGCTTGGTGGCTTTTATCAGGTAGCCCCAGAAGTACACAGGCTGTGATTGAACTAGGTCTGCAGCTTGGCCCCTCCCAGGAAGCCCTTGGGCTGGCACACCCAGTGGCCTACTTCAGGCCACCCAGGGCAGCATCAGAGAAGGACACACCCAGAGGGCCAACTGGGCAGGCACCAGAGCCCAACTAAAGTGAATCCTGCTCTATAGGGTCAGCCCCTCACCAATCAGCCCAAAGGTCATTCATTCTCATAGACATGCAAACAGCAGCCAAGGCTCAGCTACAACAGAAGAGCACACAACCCACACAAGGACACACCTTGAGCATATCGCTCAGGTGACCAGGGAAGACTGTGCCACTGGGCCCCACAGAACACCTGCTACATAAAGCCACTCTACTAAGATTAGGAGACTTAGGATCCCTACATAATACATAGAAACAAGCACAGGGAGGCAAGAAAAATTGGGAAGACAAAGAAGCATGTCCCATATGAAAGAACAGAACAAAGCTCCAGAAAAAGAACTCAACAAAATGGAAACAAGCAATCTACCAGATGCAGAGTTCAAAACACTGGTTATAAGGCTGCTCAGTGAACTTACGGGAAGAGTAGATGAACTCAGAACTTTGACAAAGAGAAAACATAAAAATGGAGATGAAAAACATAAAAGGGAACCAGTCAGAAATGAAGAAGCAGTATCTGAAAAGTGTATATTCAAGGGAATCAACAGATTGGATGAAATAGAGAATGAATCAGTGATTTAGGGGATGGGATACTAGAGGACACCAAATCAGAACAGCAACAAGAAAAAAGAATCCAAAAAAAATGGTTTAAGGGGCCTCTGGGACAACCTCAGGTGCAACAACATTCATATCACAAGGGTGCCAGAAGGAGGAGAGAGAGCAAGAAATTGAAAACCTATTTGAAGAAACACTGATGGAAAACTTCCTTAATCTGGTGAAGGAAATAGATTTACAACTACAGGAAACTCAGAGTTACAAACAAGATGAACCCAACGAGGCCCACACCAAGACACATCATAATTAAAATGCCAAAGGTTAAAGACAAAGAATATTGAAAACAGCAAGAGAAAAGCCATTAGTTACCTACAAGGGAGCTCTCATAAGACTGCCAGCTGACTTCTCAACAGAAACTTTGCAGGCCAGAAGCACTTGGCACAGAATATTCAAAGTGATGTAAAGCAAGGACCTATAATCAAGATTACCCAGCAAGGCTATCATTTAGAATCGAAGAACAGATAAAGAATTCCCAGACAATAAAAAGCTAAAGGAGTTCATCACCACAAAGCTAGTATTACAGGAAATGTTGGAGGGACTTCTTTAAGAAGAAGAAAAAAATATGTGTCAAAAATATGAATTAAAAAATTTATATATGAATAAAGAATGGTAATAACTACATGTCTATTAATAAGTAGTTCAAATAAAAAAGAATTAAATGCTCCAGTCAAAAGATAGGGTGGCTGAATGGATTAGAAAACAAGACTTTTACATATGCTGCCTACAAGAGACTCACTTCAGATTAAAAGACACACACAGACCTAAACTAAAGGGATGGAAAAGATATTTCATGATGGTTCTAAAAGGTATTGTGCTAAGTGGAGTAAGTCAGATAGAGAAAGACAAATGCCATATGATTTTACATACATGTTGAATCTAAAGAACAAAATAAACAAAACAGAAACAAACTCATACAGAGAACATTTTGAGTGTTACCAGGTGGGAGGAGGATTGGAAGGGGTGTGAAAAGGGGGAAGAGATGAAGAAGTTCAAATTGGTAGTTATAAAATAGTCATGGAGTTATAAAGTGTAGCATAAGGAATATATATATAATCAATAATATTGTAATAACTGTGCAGTGTCAGATGGGTACTAAATTTATTGGGGTGAGCACTTCATGAGTTTTATAGATGTCTAATCACTGTATAATATGCCAATTATAATTGAAAACTAAAACATTCTTAAAAGAGAATAATAATACAGATACAAGTTTTATATACTAAGATTTTTTCGGTCAGCAGTCAACATTTTATTAGCACTCATATTAAACATGCAGAGGTAATCCTTGTAACAAACTAGATGGCTACAATGTTACATGTTAAATCTGGCTATAAAGTATTTTCTTTTGGATTTGGCTGAATGAACTTATTTTTAAAATGATATCATTGGTGGTGGTTTTGGTGGAATTTTCTTTTCTGCATTGAAAGTATCAGTTGCTGGAAATTGCCAGTTACCAGTGTACAAGCCTTAGTATTTTCTTCAGATATTTCACCTAGTGCAAAATGTAATCATAGGTTGCATATGCTTTCTGCTTAGGCCCTTACTCAGCTTGCAGTCATTGCATATCTATAATAGCTTTAGAGGTGGGAGAAAGAATATGATTAGGTAAGACAACTGGATTCAACTTCTAGTTCTACCACTAACTAGCTATATGCCTACAAGCACCTTACTTTAGCTCTTTAAACGTCAGCTTTCTCATTTGTAAAATGAATTAACAATCTTTAACTTATAAGGTTTTGGAAAAATTTAAGGACATAATGTTTATAAAACAAGAAACAATGGTGCCCAACAAATATTAGTTCTTCTTTTCCTTCTTGATCCTTCACCTTACTTTCTTTCCATGTAATTGTTCTAGTGGTGTACAAAGTGGGCTATGTGGCCCATTTGTTTGTGTTGCCCATCCATCATTGTGACTACTCAGAGATACAGTGTAATTAGTCACCTTGTTATAGACTTTCCACTTTAGGAACAGGTTTGGTATTGATATTGGTAGCTGTTCTTTCATTTTCTTCTGTATACTATTGGTATGTCTTAATGATTAAGTACTACACAGAAAATGAATCAAATGACTTTTAATACTAGAAAGTTAAGTGCTACTTCATAGCTGAAGAATAGATGTTTTGAAAAGAAGTACATACTACACCACTCATTTGTTGTGTCTTGTGTTTCATTCTTGAATACATTTGGTTTCCTTCCATATGATAACTGTAGTATCAGTACAACTATGATGGTACAGTGACTTGATTTGGTAAAAGCTTGCCATTTTACTTACAAGTGGATTTGTGCATTCAGTCATCATTTTTTTTGGAGTACCTACTATGGATTGTGCTGTTGTGCAATTGGGATATAGCAACTAACAAAAAAGACAAAAATCCCTACCCTTATATTCTAGTAAGGTCTCAGTAAAAGATTTGACCCACTTTTAAGAAAATTTTACCTTCTTGGCTAATACTCTAAATATGAAAGTTCTTTCTAAGCCAGAAAAATACTTTAGAAAGTATATTTCTCTTGGTTTACCTCAATATCTTGATCATAAAATTTCCAAAAACATCAAATTCAGAAGAGACTCATTTTTCTGTTTTCCTTTCTGTTCCCCCAGAGAAAATCCTTTTTTATCTATCTCTAGACTAGATGTATTAACCTGCCTTATTTGAGATCAACTTTGTGATCAAAACTGGAACATTCAGAAATGTCTGATTTATAGCACTCTGTGAATGTACCAGAACTAATTGGATTCCCATGGGCCTCTGTGGTCAGTGACTTGACTTCTCATCGGAGTTCTCTGTCTCTCATCAGTTGGCCTTTCACTAGAAATGGCAGTGAGAAAAGAAGCAAAAGGCTTTTTGTAATCCATCATCCATTTCATAAGTTAAGCCACAAATTCTAGGGGTGTTCTTATACGGAATAGTCATAACAAATTATTTTTTAATATTGAATTAAATATTTTGACAGTAATGGTTTTAGATATGTCTCTGATTACTTTCAAAATGGAAAATATCTTTTGGCTTAGTTGATTATAAAACAATATATATTCACTGTAATTTCAAACAATGTATGACTATGTGATGTTGGAAAGTAAATGTCCACCATGGCCATATTTCCAAAAGTAACCATTGGTATTTCTGTTGTAGATATACATGTTATACAACTAAATTATAATATAAAAATTCATAAGCTAAATGTATAGCTTTTTTCCATCTAAATGGGGTCATATTATATATACTGTTCTTTAACAGACTATTTTTATCTAGTAGTAGTGAGTATATTTTGAATATTTTCCATTCCATAATGAACAGTGAGGCAGTGAACATCCTTATATATACTATATGTAGTCTATT
Organism: Eonycteris spelaea; assembly: GCA_003508835.1. Lineage (NCBI taxonomy): Eukaryota > Metazoa > Chordata > Mammalia > Chiroptera > Pteropodidae > Eonycteris > Eonycteris spelaea. The sequence goes on along the minus strand of PUFA01000303.1, from coordinate 391,115 downwards.
ATTTCCTTAGGAAAAGTATTAGAAGTGGTTGTGTACATTAAAATTTTTGATATATATAATCCACAAACAGAACAGTCAAGTATGTACCAGTATAAAAAATGATCATATGCTTAGTGAATTTATAATCTCACTAAGGAAATAAGCTACAGACACAGCATGATATAAAATAGGACATGATTAATTGGAAAAAGTATATGACACAGAGAAGATACAATAAAAAGGAGCAGCATAATGGAGATATGAACACTTCCTTAGAGATAATGGGTCTTAAGCTGTATCTCACAGAATGAATAGGCCAGGTAGAGAGAGAATGGTCACTGAGTTTAGGGAAATTCAACTTAAGGAAAGAATTATAGGCCATACTGAGGTGACATGTTTCAGCCCTGTTCAGAGAGGCTGGTCTGGCTGAAACAGTGTTCATGTGGGAATTAATACAGGGACCAGGCTAAATTCTGGAATGTCAAGCTTGGTTGAGGTCTTGTGGAGAATGGAGAGCTGATATAGGACTATGGTCAGGGAAATGATTTTCTCTGTTGAATGCTATCTTCATGCATGCCGTTCTGTACACAGATGTGCCATTACAGATGAGAATTTAGGGCCTAATTAATTTCCAGTCATCTTTATGAAATTGTTGGCCTTACAGTTAGGATTTTTGAGAGCACTTTTTGACAACTAGACATAGTATGTCTTCATTGAATCAGGTAGCATACCACTTGGAAATAGTTTCAAGACTTTTAAAAATGTTTTTCTCAATGTGGTTCAGGTATAATTGTATTTTCTTTAGATGTAAAAGACTATTAATTTTATTATTTTAAATGTTACTTTTATAACAAATAATTGTGATTATTTTAGAATTTTATGAATAAATAGTACTAAGGCAACCTAACAGGTGTTTTTATATAACAGCTATTTCCTTTCATCATCTTCATACAATGTCCACATTATCCTGGAAATTTTGCTATATTTGTTGCAGTTCTCTGAATACTTTAGCAAAGCATGCTTCATTTTTGTTTCCAATTGGCCAGTGGACAGCTTTGAACAAAAGTCCCAGCCCTCTGCATAGCAGACATGATCCACATTATAATTTAATATGAGCTACATGTAATAACCAGCATTCCATTTTGGACTAGAGTGGTGAAGAAGTAAGAGATTCAGTGACCTCAATTAATTTTAAAAGTATTTTGCATACCAATAGATTTAGAGCACACATAGCCTGAAGAAGTTTTATTGATAGAAGCTATTTAATTATAATGACATTCTTTTATTTTTATTCTTTTACTTACTAGAAAACCAGGCAAGAGCAAAGGAATCTGACTTATCAGATACTCTGAGTCCAAGCAAAGAGAAAAGTAGTGACGACACTACAGGTGAGTTTTAACCTAATGTTTATAGATCTGCAGTTGTTATTGTTGCTGAACAGTTTAAGTATGCAAATTAATGTGGGTGTAGGTTTCAGAGTTTATGTTGGAGGAAAGCATTGCTTCCCTTTATCAAGTCACTTTCTTGAATCTTGGATATACTGTTTAAACTATCTGAATACAATAGCTGTTTAAACTTTAACTATCCAAATACAATAGCAGTATAAATTTAAGTTTATTTATTGTGATAACAGTAGCTTGCTGATAGAGCTGGTTATTGTTTTTGTTTGTAATTATCTTTTTCTCCCATAGATGCACAAATGGATGAGCAAGACCTAAATGAATCCCTTGCTAAAGTGTCCCTATTAAAAGGTACTTTAACATGTTTTTATGATATTTTAAACCAGGGCATGAGATTTATTTACCTTTTGCTACAAAATCAGTTCCATTTATAATATGCATTTTGTTTTAGTTAAAAGATTGACAGGTTCTGTAAAGTAGCAGGAAATTTAAAATGTTGCTGTTGGTGTCAGTGTTTCAAAGAATTGTAAAATAAATCGTATCAATCAAGGTTATGAAGGGCAAAGCAGTAAGTGGTAGAATTTGAAATGCAGCTGTAGTTTTTTTGTATTTACCTTGATGTCTCTTATATAAACTCACTACCACTTTTAACACAAATTAGAAAAAGATAAAAATATTAACTTAAAAGAACCACCTGTTTGCTTTATTATTATAAATGGTAGCAGTTGTAAATTTCTTGATTTTCTGATCCTCCTCATCCTCCAATAAATATACCTAGGTTTTTAGGACATTCTTCTAGATATTTTGAGTGGGGCTAAAATAAGCAGTGCATTTAATAAATTCTTTCTCTTGTCTCACTTCTAAATAAGAAGTACGTTTATTTATTGATTTTACCTTGTTTAAAATGAAATGGGTGGGGAAAAAATCAGCATTCATAAATGATTTTTAAAAGTAAGGTGCTTACGGTAGCTTATTGATAAATCTGTGGTTGTGGATTTAGCCTCTTTTATATTGCCTATTATACAAAGAAAAGTTGAAATGTAAGTTCAGCCCAGTGGGTTAACATGTTGGTAGCAATGGATTAACACCACGCAGCTCTTCGGAATCAGCAGCAGACCCAGCCTATGGAAGTTCCTCAGTGTAGAAATACTTGTGCTTCTGGCTGGGCTATTAAGGAATCTCCCATCCCAGCCTAGACCCTGAGTTTGGATTATATAAGGAAATCTTAGTTTCACCCTGCATGACCCTGCTGTGGCCTAGTTTTACAATGATTGGGATTAGGTATAGTTAGCAGAGATTACCTAGATTCTCTTAGAGTTCCTTAGTCAGGGCATCCTCGCCTTCTTGTTTCTTCCCCATAGATACTGAAGCTCATGTGGCTCTTTGAAGCCACCTTTGATTGAATTCCATTAACAAGGGACACCCTGAGAATTACGGGCCCAGGCAACCAATTGTCAACCTTTAAGAATCTCTAAGTATGAGCATAGTTTCTAGCACTCTTACCTTTGGTGTTGATGAGCATGCTTTTTTCTAGTGTTATAGTAAAAAAATCTAAGTTAGTGTTTGCACAGTCTATAATCTTATCTTGGAGCATTTCTGATTCTTCTCTTATTGTATAAAAAGTTGTTATTGATACTGAACCCCTGGGCTTCTGTGGGAACATAGAGAAACAAGAGGGGAGGTGAATGAATAATGAAAACCAATCATACAAAAGTAGCTGTTCTTATGGTCTTTTTTACTCTAGAAATCTCCCAGAAATCTTTTCGGCAGCCAAGTTCAGATTGATTTATAAGTATCATTTATGACTGTGTTAATTATATTCAACTGTTACTAGTGCTTTTGTAATTTTATGTGTCAGTCTGTTCTAGATTTTATTTTACCCCATTGCCTACCACAATGCCAGATGTTCAGTAAAACTAAGATATTTGTTGAATTAATAAATAACAGACCTCTTACATCAAAGTTATAAAACCACAAGAGCATTAGGAAAGTAACACACTCCAGCCAGGAAGCTAAGAGTCAGAGAGCTCTGGGCTCAATCTCAGTTCTGCCATCTATTTGTAATATGTCTTCAGGCAAACTGTTTAATCCCTCTGTGCTTCACTTTTTTTCATTGGTCAGATTGGGAAAGATTGACAATAGGATTAATGTGAAGATTAAACCAAATCATGTAGATCATGTACAATGGTGTTGAAAATAGTGTGTTATGCACTGTAATGAAGACACTGATAATAATGATAGTAATTAATAAAAGCAGAGCTATCTCTTAAAGAGTAACCTTTCATTAATTGAATAAGATTGTAGGGTTTAAAAAACAATTGGTGTAGATCTTTTCCTGTTAATGGGGAGCACCCTTCTATTTGCTAGATGGTATGCTACCCAATTCATGAATCACTTAATAAAGCCAATTATATCTTTAAAAAATAATAATAATATGTGTGTTCATTTCTTTGCCACACGTAAGGGAACATTTTTTTTTCATCCTTGAGTACCATGGGAAGGCTATATTGTATCTGTAAAAGTGCCTAAGCTGGAAAATCTGACTCAAGGAAGAAGGAATAAAAGGGGAAGCTGGAGAGAAAGAGACTGGAAAATACAAGGTGCTGTGGAAGGAAAGTGGATGTACTAATGGTGCTATTAATTGCTTGGGGTGCTGTTAAAGTGACAAAAACAAAAATAGAATCCTAAAACTTTTCTTACATTTCTATATGACTACCAACGTTGTTATTGAAGTATTGTCTTCATCAACACCTGTTGAAAGATTTTGGAGCTTAATTTTAAGAACATTTAAGTAGCTCCTTTATTTTCCTCATTGAAACCCTATGCCTGACTTCTTGAACCATTATTTTCAAATTTTATTCTTTCCTTTTTAAAAATTATAGCCAATCTTTATTTAGAATTACAGTGTGCTACTCTTATTATTAGTCATCTAGGTTTAGGAAAATAATCTCAAGTAGATTAAACATTACCATGAGATGTAAATAAAAGGATGATAGATAGCAATAGTACCTTTTTCCTGCAATATTAATCATTTTCAACCAATTTATGCCACTTTTGAAAGAGAAAGATGTGACTCAAACTACAAGTTTTTATATGCTTAGAATCATTTCTCCAAAAAAGGTAAAAAGAGAACTGGAATTCAGTCTAAGTAGTATCTAATGAAAATGTACTCTTTTTAGGAAACTGTGCCTCTCATGGTTTCAAAGTCTGATAAGACTGTTCTTGGGGTTTAAGGAGTTTCTGTCCTTGGTGATAAGAGAGTTACAGATGATAAGCTGCTTTGTGGTGGTTGTTGCCATTAGGAGTCAAAGAAAGAAAAAAATAATGCACAGATTTTTTGTTTGTTTCTTTATGTTTAGTTTGGAAGATGAGGAAGAAAGGCAGTTTGAGCTTCGTGGAAGAAATGTCATTTGAGATGACCCTGCAAGTGTGTCATACTATATATGACATATTCAGTGATTTAAAAAATTGACCTGAACCTGGTCAAGGTTCTAGATTCAGCTAGCAACTTGCAGGACATATAAAGAGCTAGGGACATATTCTAAATGATATGGTAGGGATAAAACAGCAAAATTCAGACTTGAAAATTCTGCAGGATACATGACTCAGTTTTTTCAAGTAAATTGTGAGATTGAGAGAGTGGGGAGGAAAGAGGCATGAGAGATCCTCTAAATTAAGAGAGATTTAAGAGACATGCCAACTAAATGTAATGTGTGAACCTTATTAGGATCTTCATTCAAACAATCCAACTGTAAAAGAAATTTAAGACAGTGGGAAAATTTTAATACTAAATGGGTACTTGATATTAAAGAATTACTTATTATTGGCAATGTGATAATGTTATTAGTCATTTGGGGTTTTTTAAAAATATAGATTATATAGACTTTTTAAATTTTTTATTTCATTACTAGTTTCATGTATATAGCACATTGGTTAGACATTTATATAGTTTATGAAACGATCCCCCTGATTACTTTTTCTCTCCTCTGGCTCTGCACCTAGCCATTATATTACTGCTGACTGCATTCCCGATGCTGTCATCCCCGGGACCATCTATCAGTTAGGTTTGCTGAAGGAGAAATGCACAAGGCTGAAGATGTTAAGCAAGATTTAGTGTAGCAGAGTGACAGCCTGGCTGAGCTGAAGATGGCGTCAGCCCTGAATGCTCAAGGGGATCTGAAACTTATATGGGCTTGAGGCAAGCTTTTTTGGTGGGAATATTTTGGGTGAGTAAGTTGGTGGGGAAGGAAGGAGAGTCCAGTGAAGCAGGAGGTGACATGTAGCATTGCCAACCCACTTGCAAGGTCCGGTTACCACACAAAGGTAAGGGTGAAGTCTGGTTCCCACACTACAGGGATAGGGCCCTCCTGGACCTAACACCATCAACTACTAATTTGTATTTCTTTAACTGCTCATCCCTTTCTCCCAACCTTCCAACCCCTCTCCCCTCTTACTGTCACCAGATTGTCCTCTCTATTCGTGAGTCTGTTGTCATTTAATTTGTTCCTTTTGTTCCTTAAATTCTGCATATACATGAATTCATATGGTATTTATATTTCTCTGTCTGACTTGTTTCACTCAGTATAATAACCTCTAAGTCCATCCATGTCATTGCAAATGGTAGGATTTCATTTTTTTTTTTATGGCTGAGTAATAGTCCATTGAATAAAGAAACCATAACTTTTTTACCTAATCATCTGTTGATGGGCAACTAGGATGCTTCCATATCTTGGCTATTGTAAATACTGATGCCATGAACATAGGGGTGCATAGATCTTTATGAATTATTATTATTTTGGTTTTCTTTGGCTAAATACCCAGAAGTGTAATTGCTGGGTCAAAAGGTATATCCATTTTTAATTTTTTGAGGAACCTCCAGACTGTTTCCCATAGTGGCTTTACCACTATGAGTAGGATTATGAGAAGATTTCATAATTCTTTCAACATTTATTAGCTGGCTTTCTACTTTAAGGAAGAGTTTTCTCTCTTTCCCTCTTTCCTCTTCTCCCTTCCCTCCTTCTCCTATATCAGTGTGAATTCATGGATTCATATCATATTTGGTAGATTATAATCTGTCACTATCATTAATTATTTCGATGCTCAAAGTGTTCCATATTTGGCCAGCGGGAGCTCTTTATGTCTTTTTGACATGGCCCAATCATACTTTGAGCCTTTTTTTCTGACAAAAAAAGATGTTCTTCATTCATCTTGTGCTTTTCCTGGTCATAGCCCTGAAATCAGCCATTTCTCCAATGAGCCCTAGATTTCTGTAGTGGAGAATGGTATTTAGAAACCAGTATCTGAGTATTAGTTGTGTTCACTGATTCTAGGCCCGCTCGATGGACAGAGTTAAACAATAGATGTGTATGTAGATTATATATACAAACACGTATGCATATATACGCAATCTCACATATCTGTATTTATTTCAGTATCTTTATTTTTCTATACATTCAAATCTATTAGAGTTCATTCTCTACTTTATACCCTATACTCCGGGATTAATTCTATATTCCCTATTTCCATATCTGTAATTCTCTTCTCCAACAGTGAGAAACCTGGCTCCTTTTATCTACAATATATTTATCTGATCATTGTTAGAATACACAGAAAATAGTTTCAGAATTGCCAACCAATGCTTCTGTGGAAAGAAGGCTTTGTATAGATTTGTTTTTTCTTGGTTTTCAAATTATTAACATGTAACAGCAGTTCTCAACATGGGACAGCTTTACCCCCAAAGGATGTTTGGCAAAATATGGAAATATTTTTGGTGGTTACAACTCAGAGGGAGTGCTACTGACATCTAGTGCGTAGAAACCAGAGAAACTACTAACCACCCCACAACAAAGGCCCCAGAACAAAGAATTATTTCGCCCAAAATGTCAAAAGTGCTAAGGTTAAAAAAACGCTTACATACAACTAAGAAAATAACTAGTGAAGGATTTTTTTTGCTGAACCACTTGAAAATAAGATGTAAGCATCATGGCACTTCCCTCCTAAATATTCCTAAAAATAAGGACATTGTCCTACATAAGGACAAATCCAGAGATGGACAGCTAGGACTTTTGCAGGCTCCAGTGTGTGGAGATGAAAGAAAAGCTTTGTAGTTGTTGTGACAGTGCCCCAGCCACTGGAAAACCAACCTCTCTCTCTCTCTCTCTCTCTCTCTCTCTCTCTCTCTCTCTCTTCTCTCTCTCTCTCTCTCTATATATATATATATATATATATATATATATATATATATATATATATATATGCCCATCCTTATTAAGAGACCGTTTGATAGAAGAATTGATAGGTTGACTAGGATAGATGAACCCAGAATCAAAATTTTGACAGGGAAAAGAAAGATATAGTCTATGAGTATGAAAATATGTATATGTAACATCTGAGACTTACTGTGATCATATTGTGAAGTTTTATTCTCAGCTCTTTTTTGATAGATTAAAGTCGTTATGCCTGAGCTACTTTTAAACCAAAGAAATAGTCAAATAGAATTTGTTAGAAGACTTATAGCCTACCTGATGATTTATTTATTTCAGGCAGTGTTCAGTAGCAGAAAGTTTTAATACAATGAAAGATGAGCAGAGTGAGTATAGAGGAAAAAAATTACAGGAGGGAACATGTTTGAGATGTAATGCTAAATCTGATTTATTGCAATAAAGCCATTTAAGTGTCATTTAAAATTCAGCAAATATTTGTTATGTGTGTAGTGTTGGAGAAAGCAGTGATGGCAAAGTGAGCACAGTGCAGCTCTCAGCCTAGTTTTTATTTTGTATTCCACAACTGGGGAAATCATGTGGAAATGCTTTTTCTTGAAGAAAAGTTCGTTTCTGTTTTTCCATTTCCAATTCAGTTCCAAGTGCAATTTTTCTGACTTGTTGTCAAGAAATTTCTCAATTGATTAAGAATTGCATGATGCTCATTTTTCTGAATTTCAAGCCTTACATAAGCTCTAAATGAGTGAAATATATATTTTTAGTATATATTTTTGTAGATACATTAATCTACATTTTATTCATTTTGTCTATGCCACCCTGAACATACCCGATCTCGTCTGATCTCGGAAATTAAGCAGGGTCCGGGCCTGGTTAGTAATTGGATGGGAGACCACCTAGGAATACTGGGTGCTGTAGGCTTAAAAAAAAAAAAATCATACATTTTATAGTCCCATGCCATGAATTACTAATATGTATTTAACTGTACTTGTGTTCTTTCTCCAAGGTCAAATAACTAAAATGCTTAACATAATTTCCTTCCAAATTTCATACAACTTAGTTGTGCTATGTTGTTTAACTATGCATGTCTAAACATGAAAGAGATTGCTAATCTTTGGTTGTAGAGATTATAGTGTGATACTAACTCTTGCTTTTAAAATAAACATATTTTCATCAGATGACTTACAGGGTGCACAGTCAGAAACTGAGGCAAAACAAGAAATTCAGCATCTTCGAAAGGAATTGATTGAAGCCCAGGAGCTAGCTAGAGCAAGTAAACAAAAATGCTTTGAACTTCAAGGTGAGATCAAGATTACTTTGATTCTTCAGGGGATGTGGCAACAACATGACATAACTGAATGGCCCCAAACTTGCAGTCCAGAGGCATGGTATCTTGTTTCAGAGCCACAACTTTATTAGATACATGTTTTGGGGACATTCACGTAACCTCTTTGAATTTATGTTTTTCAGATCAATAAAATGAGGAGAGTTCAGTTGCTCTACTTTCTTCATATTATTGATGTGAAGATCAAGAAAGAACTATACCAGTGAAAAGTCTTAATAGTTAAATACATATTAAGTACAACAAATGGGAAAAAGCCTAATGTATATAAATTTCAAAGTTTTAGTTACATCTAATGTTAGCTATTCATTATAAGATAAAGAAGATGTCTGTTCCCTGTGACTTTATAGTGTATTCATCAGTAAATGGGAGGAATGAGGAGGCTAGGTTAAGGTATCAAATCTTCTAATGTCCCAACCACTTCTTTTCTAGCAGCTCGCTTATCTGTAGTGTCATAGGTCAGTGGAGTCTGCTATTCCCTAGAGCTCACATTTTCTATATCATTCACAGTAAATACCTGGTTGTGATCAAGTAGTACCTTAGAAAGTCTTAGAATGAAGAGAAAGTGAATGGCCTGTAGAATCCTCATGTTCTCTAAGATGGCTTTCCTGACAAGGAGTAAGATTCTCAGAACTGGGAACTTGTTACTGCTTCCTTCCTTTTCTGCTTCTTAAAGAAATTAGAGTTGGTATTCAGCCTCTTAGAGGGTCCAAGCTAATTTATTTAATTATAATAAAAAAATATTAATAAACATCAGTTACTTATTTAGCACTTTGTGCTTGGTACTAAACATAAGGATTTTAAATTTAGTTTTTAAATATAGATCAAAATGCTGATGAACAACTATTAAGAATGTTTCTCATGTGAAGAATAGTACATATTATCTTGGTGATACAAGATCTAGAAAACCCCACTAAATTGAATAGATTTATTACTTACTACTGTTTTGCGCTCCTAAAATCTTTAAACTAACTGCTAATACTGATAATACTCACTGCCTAACTTTTGTTTCCATCAGTAAGCTTTAGGAAAGAGGTTTTTTTACAAATTTCCAGCTGCTCAATTCTGAATACTTACATTAACTCACAAAATTAGGTATACTATGTTCTTCTTTTAGCTCTTTTGGAAGAAGAAAGAAAAGCCTATCGAAATCAAGTTGAGGAATCCACTAAACAAATGCAGGTTCTTCAAGGTATGGACACCCCAAGGGTATTTGAGATTGTTGTTGTTTTGCTTATTTTTAGTGAGTTCAAAGGAATGAAAAATAAGAATGTAGAAGTTTCCCATTTTTCACGGCTTTTGTTCTAACCTAGAATCTGAGACTATAGCTGGGTGAACTTTTTTTTTTTTTAAAGTAGATACAAAGGAAGATTCCCTCATAATCCAATAATAGACACATGGAATGGGAAAAGCAGGGGTAAAGATATGAGTTTGGTAAGACTGTCACTTTCTAGATTATGTAGTGAGTTACTAGGTTATGTAGAGAGGGCCGTCAGACAGGAAATCAGTTTGACCCCTCTGTACATTAGCACTTTTAGCTTTTTGGTGGCATTATTTCTAGTGCTCATAGCACACTTGACATTGCGACAAAAATTATATACCACATGGAATGGAATAGTGCTCCCTATACTGCCTTCTGTGGTATAGGCTGCTCTTCATAGCCACTGTGTTGCTACCTCTTTGTGGTATATTGTACGGTTGTTACAGAAATGACCAGAAAGACCCCTGCCAGCCAAGAGTTTTCTTTAAACTGGAGCTCCAAGTACTGTGAGAGTGTAATTATGAGATATCCTAGGAGAAGGTCTTTTATTCCTATGCCTTTGTAAAATTCCTAAAGCAAAATTAATTTACCTTTATTATCAAAAAGGGAACCAATGTTATTTTAAAATTTTAGTTTGAGAGGTAAGATGAGAAGAATTAAATAGCCAAGCAATTTTAGTTCAGAAGAAATGGAGAGTCATTGTATGAGACCTATGATATTTGCCCTAACATATTCCAGAGGGCGGGGGGGGAACAATCTTTTGAGGTTTTCTTTTCTTATTTTTGAGTGGAATATTTGAATTATTTAAAATGTTTAACTTTATCATGGTCAAATTAGAATTTCTGAGGTAAGTTGTATATCTTTTTAAGTTGAAAACTTTTTAAACTCTTATAGCTTAATGTCATTATCCATTAGCTTATATAAATCTGATTTGAATCTATATTTCCATCCTGTACTGTGTATGGGCAGTTTTCCTTAAAGGTTCTGTGACATAGTGCTTGCTGTCTTTTATCTTAAAGCTGTCCTACCTAGGCATCATTGAGTGCCCCCTAGTGCCAGCATATGTATTTCAGGACTTTATCCACCAATCCATGGTCATGTTATCATTGTGTCTTTTCAGATCCTGAACCAGTCACCTCTCAAGGCTTCCTATAGACTTAAAAAGCATAATATTTAACGTTTATTTATGGCGCAACCTCCCCCCTCTTCCAACCTTAATACTCTTAATTATTTTAATTATCCTTTCTTCTACCTAAGGAACTTTTTCTATCTATAATTTACTTGAATTATAATAACCAAGACTAATATTTTACTTCTGAACCAAATATGATTTTATATAGATTTTTTTGGTTTGATCATGAGGGCATGAGACCAAATCTTTTAAAAATGTACCTCTTTGGTTAGGCAGTATTCTTTAATTTTATTAATTCAAACAATAATTCTTGATTGTTTATTTTGCTAGTATGGGGGATAGAACATGCATGAGATGTACAGTTTAGTGGAAAAGAGAAACAATAAACAGATAATATAATGTAGCATCCATTAGGGGCAGAGTAAAGGATAGAGAATGACAGAGAGCTATTTTTACATAAGTCATCAGTGAAGTCTTCTTTAAGGAATTGACATTTGAACAAAAAATTCAATTGAGAACATCAAAGGTTTTTTTAATGCTTACCATTTGACCAAGCAATTCTATGTCAAGAGAATTTACCCTAAGGAAAAAAGTCAGGATTGTGTTATAAGCAACACTGTTTCTAGTAATTAAAAACTAAATAGCCTACAATGTCTAAAATAAAGGATCAGCCAAAAAAGTTACAGTATAGCTATTTTTTGTTATTAAAAAATGTTCATCACAGGCAGGATAGAGAATACTACATATATTATGATTGCTCCTTATTTTTTATTTTAATGTGTATAAATGCATAGAAAATATCTAGAAGGATTAAGTAGCAAATGTTAAAAACAATTTGTGTAGGGGAAATAAAGATCACTGTTTTGTTTTCTCTTTGTGTTTCTGTATTTTGACATTCTGCATTAAACATAGATTGTAAGTTTAATCAAAAGCAACACACAGCTGTGACAACCTGGGCTTTTTAGTAACTGTCGTCTCATATGGGCTGTTCTTTTATTCCTAATTGCTATGGATTAAGAAAATGATGGATAAATATACTTTTGTAGCCCAACTGCAGAGGTTACACATCAATATTGAGAATCTCCGGGAGGAGAAGGACAGTGAAATCACAAGCACTCGAGATGAATTGCTTAGTGCCCGAGATGAAATTTTGCTTCTTCATCAAGCAGCAGAAAGGGCTGCCTCTGAGCGGGACACTGACATTGCTTCTTTACAAGAAGAGCTTAAGAAAGTGCGAGCTGAGCTTGAGCGGTGGCGAAAAGCAGCTTCTGAATATGAGAAAGAAATCACTGGTCTTCAGAACAGTTTTCAGCTTCGATGTCAGCAGTGTGAGGATCAGCAGAGAGAGGAAGCAATAAGGCTACAAGGTGGATAAATGTATTTTATATTAAAGCCCTTACCTCTTAACATTGATAACTTGTACAAAATAACCATTCAAGCTGTTTTTCTCTTTATTAACAATTAGTTGTATAAAGTAGTATTCTTATATTAGGGCTATAAACATTTTTTAAGTCTGCAATAAACTTAAATTTTTTATAATTTTATTTTTTAAATATTAAAAAGTATTTGTCTTATAAAAGTGAAACAGGAAAAAATGTTACAAAAGTTCAAGAGCTTCTCTGAGGTATATATAGATGCAGAGTAACAAATCTAAGGATAACCATGTAAAATCTACTTGTTTTTACATAGGAAAAATTATGTTCTTCTCTGAAATATTTCCCTTTATTCCCTGAATTACTACGGAAGTTATGTTCCTATATTTAACAATTATGTTTTGGGACTTTTTTAGGTGAACTAGAGAAGTTGAGAAAGGAATGGAATGTATTGGAAACTGAATGTCATTCTCTAAAAAAGGAAAATGTTTTGCTATCATCAGAACTGCAGCGTCAAGAGAAAGAATTGCACAAGTATGCAAGAACTCTTTTTTAGCTTCAAGATATTTCTTTATCTCATATTTTCATCTAAATTAAATTTAATTTTGGTACTTAAATACCTTTTTGGAGCAAAATGTTCAGCCAGACTCTATTTGACTATTTGGCAGGTTAACCACGCTAAATGAATGCTTCAGCATTTTTTTCCTGCCCACATCATCATACATTTCCTTTCCTTTTGATGTGCTCATGGAATACGGATTCATTAAATGCTCCCTTCCAAACAAACAAACAGCAAAAATCTATAATTAGTGATTGAACTGGCCTGTAAACTAAATGATAGTAAATTTCAATTACAAGTTTGCTTTTCTTTCATGCCAGTGATCCCTTCTTTTAATAAGGGTGATCAGGAGATGACTATAATAAAGAATTTATACTATTGAAAATTATAAAATCAGCTTCAGAATTTCAAAGAGGGTTATATAAAGAGTAATATATAAGATTAAAACTTCTCTAAAACCAGTTAAATCTTTCTAATATTCAGTACCTTACAGGCAAACCAGTGAATACAATAGATTTATTTCAACAAAATTTTTCCTTAAAAATTTAATCTGTTCTGTATTTATATTTAAACAATGTGTTCTAATTCAGAACATGATAGTAGTATATGTTTATTATTGAAGCCACTCTTAATTAACCCATCTCTTTCCTCTCAGTACACCAAAAATGGAAGTCATCATTCTTTCATTAGCCTTGTGGTTGTACTGTTCAAGGGCATTGAGGTTAGCAAAAACTCTTTGGTCAAGGTCAGTTCCCGTATAAAGCAAGCTTTAGGGAAAACAGTGAAAAAAAGACTAGATATATCAAAGGAGTAAGCCTCATTATCTGCTTATAAAAACAAAAACAATTATAATGATTATACATTTTTAAAAAGCAAGAACTAGTTAAAGGAACAAGATGTGCTGATTTATTCTCTAAAACTCCTTCTTATAATACCATATGTTCTCGATATCAATATCTATAAAGCATTTTCTCTTTCAGTGTCATATCTTTATGTAGTCTTTTTGTACATTTATTTGTGTTTTTAATGTTTAGAGATAATTAATAATAAAAATACAACAAATGTTTATTCATAACATACAAAATTTGTAAAAGCAATTCTAAAATATGAATAGGACATAATAAAGGCCCCAAATATAAAAATATATATGAATACATATACACACACATATGAGTGTACCAACTGATTATCTGTGTGAGCACACACATAGGCAAATTGGTTACAAAGTATGTGTAAGGTGATGTAGACACTCAGATTCTTTATATTTGGAATACATTTGGATCTTAGTGATTCCACTTAGGTTAGTATTCTAACAGGAAATACTGATGTTTGATTACCAGTATTGATTCTCTTAAATTATTCTTATTTGGGAATTATTGATATTTTAAAAATTCAGACTTGGTCCCTCATTTTTAAAATGTGATTAATAATTGGAATCTGACAGAGTATTAAATGTTATATTTTTACTTCAAATTTAAAGTATTGAAAAGTAAGCCAACAAACTCCTTATGAGTTAGAAGCATATGGCTTAAAAATATTAGGTCCCAGAGGGTGGACTTGCTATATTAGATTATTAGTCAAGTTGTCTGCCCAAACTCACATAAAGTATTTAAGACAAATTAATTTTTTTTTCTTAAACTTTTTTGGTTTAGTAGTTCTCTAAATTTATTTGGTAAGCCTCCTCCCCAGCATACTTGTATTTAGAAGATAGTGCTTTTTTTTTTTTTTTTTACAGAGTCTCATCTGCCATTTAGTTCCTAGCTTTATTGGTGTGACAGCATCAGACCTGCCCCCTAAGAATCTACCTAGCATACAGTTGGAATGGTATTTATAATGTATAGTACCTCAGTTACAGTACTGAGTCTGAGTCTTACAGTTCATCCCGAGAGGCATAAAGCTGTCATTTTGAAAACCTATTTTCCTTTAACTACTTCATTTGTAGATGGAAGCCAAATTCTTTAACACAGCTGCATTATACAGGTCTTTTGTTCTTTGTCATCTGTAATATAGGAGTCAAACAAAGAATTTCTGTTTATGCCTCTCAGGCTGGTTTGCTAGTGTGTAAATTGGAGTTGTTTTTTCCATCAAGTTATAAAAGTAATTGTAGAATTTAAGCTAGAAAACAGCCTCAGATATTGAGTTCTGTCTCCTTGTTTGGCAGTGGAGGGCCTGGGACACCCCTCGTGTTATTTGTGTCTGTATAACATGATGCCTAGCACAGACCTAAGAGCTCAGAAAATGCTTACTCAAAGAATGAAATTACACCAGTTAAATGACTTGGTCAACATCCCACAGCTAATTAGTGGCAGAGCTGGGGTCTAGAACTCAGTCTCTTGGTTCTTTGTCCTGGGTTTTTTCATAGTTTGGTATATCTTCTCATTTGAGTAGGTTTATCTTTACTTGATTTGTCAGTGGCTCCTAAACTTTAAGGTTTTGTCCCCCATCCTATTTGTTAAGTACTTAAACTTGTAATAGTTGAAATATATGCTGTTCTTTCCTGTAGAAGACCTACACTGAATCTTTTTATGATACAGTTAATATAATGTGATATAATAAAATATACACTTAGTCACCTCCTACTTGTTTTTAAATTTTTAACTTTGTGTATATTTGATCATATGAAAATAAGACACAGCTTTAAAGTTGCCTTTTTTTATATTTTAACACTTTTTACTTATTATTCCTTTTTACACTTTTCTTTCCTCCTCTGAAATCTAGTCCATCCCTCCAGGTGAAATGTATAAAGAATTAGACTTTCTGCTGTGTCTATTTCTACATGAATAACTCTGTCAATATTTGTTTTATAGTTCTCAGAAGCAGAGTTTAGAGCTTACCAGTGATCTCAGCATCCTTCAGTTGACTAGGAAAGAGCTTGAGAATCAAGTGGGATCCTTAAAAGAACAGCATCTTCGGGATTCATCTGATTTAAAAACTCTTCTCAGTAAGGCTGAAAACCAAGCAAAGGATGTACAGAAAGAGGTAAAGTGAAAAGACATGAGCCCAATTATGGTTGGACTTAAAGCCGAAAACAAATCAGATATTCATGCTGGTTAGAAATAAAGTCATTACCTATCACAAAATTGATACTTGGAGTATTTCTACATGGTTATTTCTAGCTGTATATCATGGTACACATATAGAGAATTCATTAGTAGGGTTTGGCCTCAAAAATATAAATATAAAATTACATTAAAATTTTTTCTCTGCTGATTAGTTAACCTATATGAAAAGCCTTTTGTACCAGATCACTCAATTCATTGTTTCTCTTTCAAAGACAATACTTTATTTTACTTAGAATACTTAGGAAAGCAAACTAGGGCCACACCATCATGCTCTTTCAACACTTCAGGTGAAACTGGCCTGAGAAGTTACTTAATTTTCATATAGACAGCCAGAAAAACACATGTTCTGTGACCTTTTACTTCTTCCCACCTACCCCGCCCCCCATTACTCTTTCCCCTTTTTCACAAATATGGATGCTTTCTTTTCATGTCATTTTGCTTAAAACTTTGACTTGGTGTCTTTTTAAAGAATCATGTTAAAATGGTGAGAATTGACTTTGGAGCAGAGACCCCACCCAGCCTCTTCCTGAGCAAAGCCTCAAGTTGACTGTGGGCCGTAAAAGCTGTGTTCAGTCCTTCTGGCCTTATATTACTCCCTACATTGACTCCCGACCAGCTTGGGAATGGAGAAGGGTGATGCATCTTGAACTGCTGGTTAGGACCCACCCCAGGTGTAGATTCTCTTACAAGAAGGATTTGTTATAAATAGAAGGAGGGTGAAGACAATTCTTTGTCTTTAATAATGAATTTTCTCGAAATTGTTTTTAGAAGATCTGTTTAATTAATATAGTTTTCCTTTGTGCTTTTTCCTTTCCTTGTGGTATCCTGAACTTGGAAATGATTATTGTTTTTCTGTCTTCATGTTTGTTCCTAAAGGAAAAAAAAAACCTGTAACATTCTTTATTTATATGTGGCCATATTGATTTTGTAATATATTCATTATATCCTCTTGCTAAGGATATTTGTTTTGGAAGAAATCTCATTTTATTTAGTTTGAATACAAATTTTGTGCCAAAGTAAATATCCTGGTATTTAATACTGTAAGCACTTTGTGTCCTTCCAGTCCATATGTCATAATTCTTTCAAAATCTGGGAAGAATGCTGTGGTTGGAAGATGATTCTATTGTATGTTACTATGAATGCATTAACCATTTTGTTGCATTATTTGTTTGCCTGCTTTTGGTCACTATACAATCAGTGCAAAATGCTTTAACTGTTTCTACAAGTGGCAGTGGCATGTTGCCACAGCATCTAAATTGTTGATAGCCTTTGGATTGCATTAAATGCAGCACATTTAAAATTATGTCTGATCTTGTCAATATGTTTCTTTTCTATTTTCTTGTTCATTGTTTTCCATTGTCAAATGATGTGTAGTCATCAGTCTTTTGTAATGTAAAACTGCTTCTCTTTCTTGTTTGTCCTGATGTCAACTATTTGATACTAGTCTGTAACTAAAATGTTCTTTAATGAGGTTCTTATATCTGTGTAATCCACTGCAAATATTTTTATTAATGCATTTATATTCCCTTTCAATATTTCCCCTTTGTTCTTTCTCTCATAGAATCATGATTAATATGCATAGTACCATGATTATGTATCTTCAGCACTGTAAAAGGCTAAAATATTACAAGCTAATAAGAAGTCCAGATAGGATTATTTGTATGTAGAAAAACCAAAGGTGTTGGTATATTGTGTGATATTTCCCCTTCAGTCACAACTTAGCTCATTTCTCACCTCCGAGTTAGAAAGCAAGATGGAGCAAAAATGACATCCAGTGAGATGTGAAACTAAGGCTGCAGAAGGTGACCTTTGCTCCAACAATTAAATTTTTATTTATGGCAGCTTTGATTTGAACATTTAACAAAGGAAAAGTACACGAAAACAGGAAACTTTAATCATCAGTAATAAGAGAAGAATAATGGTATATATTTGACTTAAGAATTTGTAATATATTTGACTTAAGAATTTGTAATACATTGAAAACACAGTCCACCCTGCAAAGACTGACTCAGGCAAGTTGCTTGGCTTCACCATCTTGCACTGAGGCCAGAGTCCTTCCCACCCAGCTCACATGCTGAAGGTAAACAGCCGGATCTTCCTGACCAAGCTGCCTTCCTGTCATTCTGCTTCACAGCTCTTGCGATGGAGAAATGACTAAGCGCTTTGATGTCAAGGGCAGGCTGGGTGTGAGAATGGTGGAAAGGGAAAGTAAGGAAAAATTTAGGTTACCAAAGCACTTTTCACTTATTCTTTAGTCCTTGTTAAGAATTGGACTATTGAGAATTGATTATTCTAAGGTTCGGAGACTAGTCTAGGTACAATGAATTTGCCTTGCAGCCGCTCATAACCTGCATTCTGGAAGGAAGTCCATAGATCCCACAAAAAAAGCTGTCATAAAGTCCATGAATCTTACTCCTCAGTTCATTCTCTGGCATGCTACCTGGACTTGTTTTGAGAATGTTGTTGGTAGGTAATAGGGAACTCTTTTCATATTTTACCTCCCTCTCTGTACCCATACCTTTCCTTCCACGTTCTGGTGACCTCTCTGCTGACCCTAATTCCCCTGCCTCCATTTCCTCTAATGTTTTTGTACATTTGCATAAGTTCCTAAATAATCATTCCAAGGTATTCGCATTATTCAGAAACACCATATGAAGGTATCCTTTATTGAGGAATTTCTAGGATATAGGCATAAAGGAGCTGGAGACTTTCCAGCCTCATGGGCTATATTTAGGGAAAAGGAGAAACCTTTTCTAGTATGCCAGGCCCATGGTATATTTTATACTTAGCCCTTGTCTTTCTTTCTTCCTTCTAAAACCTCAGAATGGGGCAACAGAGCCAAGACAGAAGCACAGCCAGCAGCAGAACAGTCTTTATTCTTTGACTGGGAGCCCAACTTGCATGTAAGATGCAATATCTAAAAGTAGAACCAGTCTAGAATTCCTGCCTCCGGGGGCATTTAAAGTAGGGGCAAATCATACCAGGTTTCACATCGACCTCACCTGTGTAAAAGGGGTAGCTACTGCATCTGAAAGTCAAGTTATATACAGTGAACTGTTTTTTCAGAGCAGGAAGTAGCTTCAGAACTATAGAAAAATGTCAGAAAAGATTTTTTAAAATTATTTTTAATTGATGCTTATAAGTTTAACTGGAGAGATAGAAATGTCCTCAATCATAGTGGTTGGTACCTTAGATGTATTTCTTTGCTCCATTTGCCTATAAATTCACCTATCCAAAACACTTGTTATATCCTATATACTCTGTATAAAGGAAGGCCTAATGGGAATTAATATTTAGACTTCAAGACTAAAATAGCTTGGCCAACATTGCTTATCAGGACATAAACTTCCTAACCTTGCTATTTAATTAGACTGTAGAGTTTTCTTCACTTGCTTTCTTTTGCTCAGTTTGAAATTTTGCTTTTCTAACTCAGTGGGAAAAGTGATCCTTTATATGACACAATGGTGACTTCTCAACTTTTAATTTTTTTAATTTCAGAAAATTCTTACATATAATCAAGTTAACATTAAAGAATCTTATTATTAGTGCAAATGATTCTTATTCTCCTTAAAATAAAAAAGACTTGACTTTGGTGTTGCAGGTAACTAAATAGATCTGCTATATAAGCCTAACTAGGACCATAACTTCATACCCATTTTAAGTTGAGTCTGCACACTCTTTTTTCTTTGCCTTTAGTATGAAAAGACACAGACTGTACTGTCAGAACTGAAGTTGAAGTTTGAAATGACTGAGCAGGAAAAACAGTCAATCACAGATGAGCTCAAACAGTGTAAAGACAACCTGAAGCTGCTCCGAGAGAAAGGAAATAATGTAAGTCTTTGCAAACTTGGCTTAGCTTTGATTGAAAGGCAGGTGAGGGCCCTGAAATTGACTTTTCAGAGGATTTTATTACTGACTTGAGAAACTAAGTCCTGTAATAAACATGAACTAAACTTTTCATTATGAAATGCCATGATGGAATAGTTGTGCTGTGAGTTTTGTTTAGTAAGAATTTTCCCCTTTACTCTGTAGCCCAGAAGAGCCTAAAGACTACTTGGAGGAAGAGCCTTGTTTGTAAGAAAATAATTACCTAAGAACTGTCAGTTTTTCCCAGATGAATCTGAAGTTCTGCCACTAAACTATCATCTGGCTCTTGTTTTTCCCCTCCTGGGAAATGAAGCACTGTACCACCAGAGACCCACCTAAGAAAGAGTAGTTCATATTGACTCCTTAGCATTTGACTGTATCTAAAAATGGAGACTTAATTTTGGTTTTCATTTTATACTGGTAAAAAATATACCAAGGCATATTCCTAAAAAGCTTAATGTCTTTTTAGCATTCTATAAATATTAGGAAGTATTTGGTGAGTTTCTGTAGGGGTGTGTTGGCGGGGGGCAGGGGGCGGGGGAGGAAGGGGTTGGGGGGAAGGGAGGGAAAGAGAAGTTGGAACATTTTAGTATAAATTGAGTTTAATATTGTTTTGTATTTGCTAGAAAGGCAGATGGTCTTAAAAAGATGTTTACTAAATAAATGTTGTGTTATATGTTTTGGTGGTCATTACCTTTGTGGGCCCTAACTGATGGATGATGTTCAGTGTAGTTGGTTGTGCTCTGACTTATTTCAAACCCTTGTCATGGCTTGGACACTGCAGTGAGTGTGAGTCACACACTTCCTACAGAGGAAGGCACTTTCCTTAACTCGCAGCACAAATACGGAAGAATGATGTTGCATGGCCATCACAGAATGCTCATGAGTTGTGTCCAACTGTCCTTTGCTAAAGAAAGTCTTAGTTTTTTAGAAAATAAAGCTTGTTGCTTAGTTGGAATCCTTTTAGAAGTTGATGAATTGAGTCTGGAGGCTTTATGCTAAGCAAAAATAAATTGTATTTATTTTGAAAATGTAGATTACACAACTCTTCTGAAATCATATCATAATGGTTTGGTAACTTCTTTCTTTTATGTTAATCCATATCCCTCTGAATATGGAATTTCAGTTCACCTTCCACTAAATTAACTTATGAAGACATCTAGCATAATCAGAATGGATCCCCTGTACTATTTAGAACCTTTCAAAAGTAACCTTGCTATTATTTATAGTTGTACAAATAATTTACCTTAAGGGTAAATTTTTTATGATATTGGACTTATGGTACTAAAATATTACTCTGTAATATTCATTGAGGTCATTTTCTTTTACTTTTAAAAATTGATTATATTCTGATAATATAACTGAAAGCCCTAAAACTTAGCTGCCTGTCTTCATATACCTAATGTTTATCATACATTGTATCAGATCTCTTGTTTGGTTTAGGAAGCACCCATCACAGGGCACTTATTTTTAAACTTGAATGCAATATCACCTCAGGCAAAAGAGTTTTGGTTAAAAAAAAGGTTTTGATGGAGGAATAAAATAAACTTCAACCATTTCCAATGTACTCATTGTTAAATAATGGATTCCAAGTATGGAACAAAAATAATGTACTGTTAAGCAGAGCATCAGTTATTGAGGTGTTGTCATTGCTCTGTCTTAACATGCTACATTTCATTAGGATGCTAAGGACACCCACAATACCATTGCCTCCAGCTGTTCCTTTTAAACTGGTAGTTTTCCAGCTTACAAACCACAGTCCATTCTGGATTGTATTAGATGTCTTTAAAATGTTTGATTCAGTGCAAAACCTGAGTGCTATTACTTCTATTACCTCAGTCTTCCTACCCTTTCTCCCACCTCCCTGAGGTCTAAATCATCTTATCTGATTTTTTTATAGCATAAAATGATTTTTAATATCCCTTCCCTTCTTTAGCCTTCCATATTACAACCCGTCCCAGCCGTATTCATCGGCCTATTCCTGGCTTTCCTGTTTTGGTGTTTCGGTCCATTGTGGTAGAGAAAGGTACAAGCAATACTGTTGAGTCCTTGTCTGTTTGTCCCCGTCACCTGTTTGTGCCATATTTGTAATATAATGCATGGCAAAACCACACAGGTATTTTGTTACCTGAAGCAAACCCTTCATTTAGTATGCCATGTATTGTGTCATATGAATGAACTGAACAATCGACTAATCACATAACATTTTGTCTTGTTGCCTTCGTAGTAATGCTAACCATGAATTAATTTCAACCTAACCAGTTTTTAATATTCTGCCTTTAACTCAGTCTTTGTCTCTAGCAAACTGGAGTAAGCTATAAATTTCTGCAATATTAGTAACCCCTTCCCAATTATATTTTTAATCAAATTTGAATGAGAAATGAAGAGTTTGCCTCTTTGAAGTTTTCAGCCAGCTTTCTTCCTCCTCCTGCCTTCCCTCTTCTTTTCCATAGTGTAGTTTCTTCGCACCATGGCCATAAAGATTGAAAAGGATGAGATTAGCATAATGGACCTTTGGCTCACAATCTCAGCCCCAGTGTGCATTTACTTATGAGAGTAAACCTATCTCACATCTTTCTGAGCCCTGATCTGCAACAGTAGGATATATCTTTAATAGCCAGCTTTCTCAATAAGACTTTAAGAATGTAGTGAAAATAAAGCTATCACCCAAAGCCAGTTGATATGTAAAGCCCTCTGAAAGTTGACAGGGACCAGCCCATCCATGCTTGCCTCAGCAGCCATGCATGTTAATAGATTATATGAGATGATTATATGACGTTATTACACTGGACATGGTCTTTACCAAAAGTATCAGATAGGTAGGGTCCCTAAATAGCACTTCTCCATCTTGAACCCCATCTGATTTTGTCTTACATGGTTTCAAATCAGAGAGGGTCAAAAGTTAGACCACTTTTTTTTCTATCAACTTACGCACCAGCCCTTTGTATAAAGCTACCCCACCAGTTGAGTCTGGTTCTTATCAATAAATAAACCTTTTTCGTAGAAACATAGTGTAGACATCTGTGTACATAAGTTAGCCGTAATATATGGGTACCAGAACAAATAAAGCAGGCTTAGCCCAGAGCATGTCTTAGAAGTCAACTATTAGGTTTCAACTGCCACAAAATTAAAGGCTACCCAAGACTTTGCTGAGATATATCAGGCTTCCACACAATGGTCCTCTAAAAGAGCTCCTGCTGTTATGGCTCTCCTCACACCTGCACTCCCTCACCTTTATTTCTTTTCTTTTTAAAATTTATTCTTATGCAAAGATAAGGTTTTTCTGATATTCTGAGTACTCAGGACTCTCTGGAACCCAACAGGTTAATAGGTATGAAAAGAGAGGGGAGAATGTGATATTGACTCTTGGTTTCTTTCCACACAGAAACCCTGGCCCTGGATGCCCATGTTGGCTGCCCTGGTTGCAGTGACAGCCATCGTGCTGTACGTGCCGGGTCTGGCCAGAGCTTCTCCGTGAGAGTGTTTCTTGAGTCCGTACACCGTCTCCCTCTAGAAGCTGGCACCACACTCATGCTGGGGACAGACAGAACCATTTTCTTCCTTTTTACCTCTTAAAACAGCAGAAGTGCAAGAATACAGCTGTAGGGTCATTGCTTTAAATTATATAAAATGTATCTGTCTATAAAGAGAATATAAAATTGTGACTTTATTCTTCTGTAAGCAATAATTTGCTTGCAATTTTTCATGTAATTTTTAAATTAGTATGTTGAGATTCTGAATATTATGGTGGCCTAAAGTAGGCTTCTTGGTACACCAAATTATTTATAACATTCAATTTATGGGTATTTTACTCTGAATTTTAATGACCAGATAATTCATTTTTCTGATTCGATAACTACCCAAACCAAACAACCAATACATACATGGGAAGAGAGGCCCTGTGTGCTCAGTGCCTATCAGTTTGAAATATATACACATATATATATATATTTTTTACATATTTACGCCATTTTTACTTGTTATAAAACCACTGAGCTATTGGGAACAAGATTTAGAGACAACTCTGCGTGGATTTTATTTTATTTTTTAAGAGAAATAATGCACTTGGAAAATATTCTGTTCTAGTGATAATTTGAGGAATATGTGCACGCTTGTTCAGCCTTAATGTGACTTGATGATGTGGAGGACATCAACGTTGAAAAACTTTCCATGAGAGTGTGTATTTTCTTGAGCAAACTAAAGTATTTCTGGGAGCAAAAACATAGTAATTATATAATTTCAGTGCAGTAAACCAAACTGTTGAGTCAATTGGAATGTAATTTATTAAACCTCATGTATTTAAAGAGATATTTTCTTTTAAAGCCAATTTACTTTCATATACAGCATTTTAGGAAGCATGGTTTTTTTTCTATCATCTCTTCCTCCAAGCATGTTTAATTGAAGAAAGAATTAATATCTCTTTAGATAAGCTTTTATTGACTTAATTTGGTTATGATATTTCAAAGCTAACTGATGTTCGAGGTAAGCTATTGTTACCTACCAACAGATTTCCTGGTTGGGTATGCAACTGGTTATTTTCTTTTTATTGTTGTTAATTGGGACATTCTATTAATGAGAAGCACTATTCCCAAGATTAATAATGTTCCATGCACAATGAAGCACCTAAACACTGCTTGATGTTATAAATCTAAAACACAGAAGTAAAAGTTTAGCTATGGTTTTGTGCAGCACCACAGTTACGTCAATAAAGTTTATTTAGATCATAGAATATCTTAAAGTATCACATGGTTAAATTTTTCAGTCAGTGAAGACTGGGAGGGAATGTCAGTGAATTGACTTAAATGTTCTATGGCAATCCACAGGCCTAGCCAAGTATTGAAATAGAAGTTTAGGATATAATTTGCCTTGTGATGTTTGGCAGTCATTGTTTATACTTTAAAAGGCTATATTTTAAGCTATTTGGGATTTGCTGTTCGGGGATCACTAGATTTATGGAGGAATTAGTCCACAAATGACTTGTAGAAAAAAACTGTCATTTCATCATTTTCTGTTGCAGGAAGCCACTCCACCACAGAATGCTAATATGCCAGTGGTACCCAGTACCTCCTGTATATAGGTTATTGCAAATATTGTTCTGAAATGCTTAACTTCAGAATTACATTTTTTAAAGTAAATAATTGTTTTAAATCTATTTTGTAAAGATATAAAGTACAATAGAATTTCTGGAGTACAGATTAAACTATTTGCACTAACACACGTGATGTGCATGATTTAATAAAATAACTTTACTCTCCCTATGTATTTTTGAGTTGGATATCATTGAAATTCTTAGTGCTGACTCTGCTATTGGATTGTTAATAAGTCTTTTCTTAAAATAACTCTTTATGCAACATAATATATGTTTGGTGTTCTTCAGGGTTTAAAAGAAAACACTGAACTGTTTCCTCCAGGTTTTATTAGCCTTTTATTTAACTTTTCTAATTTTTTTCCTCTTTTACTATAGTTATTGTTAAAACATGACTCACTTGCCAGACAAGTCTCTTTAAACATAACGTCTAGTATCAATATTTACTTTATTCAAATTGAATAAATGAGTTTTTGTAGTTACTGCCAGTTTTTCTTACAAATATAAATGAGCCTATTCATAAGCAATACCTCCACTTCACTTCCAGGTTAAATAAAGAGTGGGATTATTCATGGTAATGATAGAGTCATTAAGAAATTTTAGTCATAGCAGTTAAGAATTGAACAACCGTATAATGATACATTTAAGAATTACTCAAAGGCATTATATGGCTGGGTCAGAAAAGGCAAAGAGTGTAGCATTTGATGCTAAACAGAACCGTTTTTGGCATTCTGGCTTGCCTTGTATCAGCTGTATTGCCTTGGGCAAATCATTTATCTTCTCTGAGTCTCTAATTTCTCACTTATAAAATGGAGGGGAAAATATCTATATTTTTAGTGGTGGTATAAAAATTTAAAAGGTAATGTATGTGAACTGTCATTCAAGTGGCAAATAGGTGTTTATGAGAATGTTATATTAGAAAAAAATACTGCAAATATTTAAGTGAACCATTACAGCTATTTAAAATGAATTGACTCAAATGTCATGACTTTCTGTTGTGAATGAGATATAACTACAAATAATGAATCCAAAGAAATCCTCTTCACCAATCTCTGTTGTGTCTTTGGGATGTGCCTCGTTTGATAATGAGCCAATTGCTTGCAACAGTTTGGAATGCTTGTTGTAACTGCCAGTTGAGAGCTGCGTTGATTCTCATGTGAAAACCAGTCACATTGCTGAATAATCAGAGTTTCAACCAAAAATAGTATTGCCTAACTTGATCTCTCACTTTAATCCACCAAACTTGACCCCCGCCCCGTGACCTTTGACTGCTTCCAGTGTTTACATCTACTATCAAAAGGATGGAAATCTACTACCAAAAAAAAAAACTACATACAAATCGACCATGGTAAAAATGTACAGCTTTGCTCCAAAAAATTCACTTCTGGAAATTTATTCTGAAACATAATTGTGTGCACAAAATTTTAACTACCAGGGCATTTAATGTACCTTTTTTTTTTCCTTTTTTCTTTTTTCTTTTTGTAATAGTGATGGGTCAACAGCTAAATATCCAGCAGTGACATAAATTAATATTGCCATTCTACAGATTACTATGCTTGCAGAATATATGGGGAGATATACATAGTACATTAAGTAAAAGAGGTTACCAGCTTAGAATAACCCTGGTTTTATAAAGAAATAATGTAGTCATACAAGATATATTTATAGCAGGAGGACTCAAAAATTTATACCTAAGCTACAGTAGTGCTTATGTCTGTATAATTGTTATCAATTATTTTCTCATTTTATGATTTCCGATTTATTTTTAGTAGTAAATATGTTTCTTTTGTAAATTTTTAAAAAGCTATTTGATTTTTCTTTATATAGAGACAAAAAATTCTGTAGAATTGCACATTGATCTCCACAAGTAAATGAGTAAGTAATTTGTCAAAGTATGTACATTTAAAGGGCTAATGTTCATTTGCACTTAGTAATTCTGTCTGGTGTGTTCATATAAAAGAATCAGAATTTTAAACATGATTTATAAACATGTCCATAGAACTAGAATGCTAGAGGAGGTCTTAGCAGTCGTTTTTCACCTTTTTGCCTATCAGGGAGAAAATCCAAAAAATTTTTTACTTAGAGTTGGAATAATAGTTATAAAGTTGAGAATTAATATGATGATGGTGACTTTTTTTGTCAGTCTACATTGTGTCTCCAGGCTTCAGTGGTCTTATATCCATTCATTTAGCAAACAGTGAGTGTCTGATATGAGGCACTGTGCCAGGTCCATAGAGCTTTTGGCATAGGGGGGAAATACAGGCAAGGAAGCTGGCAATTAAAATACAGTGAACTAAAGGAAGACACAAGAGCCCATGGAGCCAGAAGTGAATTTCTCTTGCGGTTAGTCTGGGGAACAGGACTGGTTTCTCTTGAATATCTGGTTTTATAAACTATTAAATTAGAAATTGATTTTCCTAGAAGAGGTATTGTGATTGGACAGCAGTTTTAAGGCTTTATGTACCATCTTGGAGTTTTGCCATTTAATGGTTTGAACTGTACTTTGCAAGTAACAGATAACCAGTAAAGGATTTTTTTATGCTAGGAATGTGTCTTAACCAGACTTGATCTTTGAAAGAAATCTGTCATTGATGGGCTGGGGTATGGATTGGACGGAGCCAATAACCCCATGCATGTAGAAGCAAATTCACCATATCTTATCGCCTGTGTTTACGATGCTACTCATTCAGTAGATTAAGCAACTGTATATTTTTGCCCATAGATTAAGCATGTTTCAGCTCAGATCTTGTATGATTTGTTATCCTATCATACAAGGACACTGAGATAAATATGCTTATAAAAAAGACAAGAACATTGAGAATAAATAAAAGCAAAAGGGCATGGAGGGGAGTAAAGGAATTTTGCTGGTTATGCTCCCACTGTCCACAGTTGCCGTTCGCTTCATCTTTTACTCCTTCAGAACTGGCCAGAATACATCCAGGTAGCCAAACTTCATTTAGTGGAAATTTAAACTTTTACTCTAGAGGGTTTTTTTACATCTTAAATTTGTATGTATTTGTCCCACATAGAATTTGAAGCAGGCATGCCTCCTGCTTAGACAGCATTCCTTGCCCTCTTAAATGGCAGGGATTTATTCCTCATGGTAGGATCTTCAAGCAGACAAGGAAGGAACACCAAAATCACTCAAAACCTTGACCATTTCCACTTGAATCCCAGGTTTCTGCTATGTTATTTCACTGTTCATAAAGTCTTTGCATAGTTATGCCATTCTGGTTTTGGTTGAAAACTTGCTCTGAGATGATTAGCATGTGCTATTAAACTGCCCCCACAAACACTGCCCATCCTCCTCATATACTTCATAACTAACTTTGAAAGAGTTCATGTGTTTTGGATATTTTTAATCAAATTTTTATTTCCCTTAAAATGTCAGTGTATATAGAGCTGATCACATTTTCGTCGACAAACTAAATTTGGTATAGTTTTAAAGTTGGACATTCTAATTTAACACTTTATGTAGGTAATGAAATCACATTTTTAAAAATCCATGGGAAAAATTTATTCTGTCATGCACTTTAGCCAAAAAAAAAAAAAAAAGCTTTGTATTTTAAATACTCTAGCCAAAAAATTAGTGATGAATTATATATGTGCTGTGTTCATGTAAAGCCTTTTTCAATGAAGACGAATAAGTACTATGAGAGCGTCTAGAGTAAATAGAACCTTCCACCTGCTCAAGTCATTTGTCTTTGAATACTTAAAATACATTCATTTTTTGGTCTTCAAAGTCTTCAAACCTGTTTTAGTTGTCCATTGTTGTATAAATATTACTCCCAAATTTATGAGCTTAAAATAGCAAACATTTGTTATCTCACACCGATTCTAAGAATTGAGGAACAGCTTAGCTGGGTGGTTCTGGACCAGGGTCTCATGAAGATGCAGTCAAGCTATTAGCTGGGGTTAGAGGATTCATTTCTAAGCTCCTTCAGGTGACTGTTAGCCTGACGCTTCAGTTCCTTACCACAGGGGCCTCTTCAGGCACAGCCTCTGGCTCTCCCCCACCCCCCCAGAGCAAGTGATTCAAGGGAGAGAAGCGCAAAGGATAGAATTTTTTTTTTAAATTTCTGGAGTGATATACCATCACTCTGCCATATTTTATTGGTCACACAGACCAACCCAGGTACAATTTGTGGGTGGGGAGGATGGGGTAACCAAGGGCATGGATACCAAGAGGCAGCAGGGATCATTGGGAGCAGTTTGGAGAATGGTTCCTCACCTAACTTCCCATTAGGAAACGTCTGAATTGTCGACCAACTTGATTTTAAGAAATATATCAAAATCAATAGACTAAAGAGACTTCTGTAAGAATTACATCCTTCCCTTTGAGGGGGACCAGAGTTTACCAACCCAAAACATGACTTTTGGGCTACTGATTTTAAGCTAGTTATTAAAGAACAAAAGACTGAGAAAGAACCTTTGACTCTTGCCTGTCCTAAAGGAATTCAGATTTTAAAACACACACACACACACACACACACACACACACACACACTTTCAGGAAGGGGACCTTGGCATATTCACCTTAGCATATATGAATTAAGTGTGGCAGATGGAGAAATCTAGCCAAGCTTGTTTACTGGACTCCCCTCTATCTCATTGTTTCTGGGTGTTTCATCAAGAATTTGTTTACATCTTTGCCCTTGCTCTTATATGTGAATTACCTGCTTTCCTTTTGAAGTTGCAGACCTCTGCCTCTCTTTTTAGTCCACAATAGCTTATAAACCTTAACTGCCCAGTACATCCTTAGGTCTCGTAATTTTATGGAACCTCCACATATGCGTATGTAATTTTGGACATTTTCTCCTGTTATTCTGTCTCATGTTAATTTGATTATTAGCCCAGCCAGAAGAACTTAGGAAGGTGGGAAGAAAATTATTTTTCTGTCCCCACATCTTGTATCATTGATACTATTGATTCTGAACAAATCATATAAAGTCCAAAACAAAATACATTTCTTTGGATGTCGAATTATCAAGCTTGTGTATCTTCAAGACAACTGTCATACTTAGAATTTAAATTTAGAAATTTTTACCAAGATTTCTCAAACTAGATAGTTCTCTTAAAATTGTCCTGTATCTTCAATCACTATGTTAAAAGCCATGGGGAAACTGGTTTTTTTGGTCACTCTGGGCTAAGTGAACCTCTCCTTCCCTGGGCTGTAATTGCTGGTTTCTTCTCTGTCTTCCCCACTAGACTATAAGCTCCCTAAGGGCTAATGCTGGGGCTTTACTTGCTTTGATCTCTCTAGAGCCTAGTGCAATGCCTAGCATGTATTACTCAACAAATATTTGTTGGGTGAGGGAAGTAGAAGCCAAGTCTTAAGATGGACTAGAGGGACTGCTTTCTTGTTGTTAGTGGAAGCCACTGGCAGACAGTATGCTGATGTGCCCCCCAGTCTAGAATAAAATCCATTAGTGGTGGTGGACATTCTGTTACCATGAATGTAAATTTGACTGTAGAGGAGCACCTTGTTTCTTATAGACTTTTAGCCTTATTTAAAGTATATACTTAAACATCACAATGAGAAAAGGCAGACCTAGTTTTTACCAATTACCAAGTAAAAAGATACTGAATGAGCATTTATTTATGTCCTGCCTTCTTCTGTATCTGGCCTACACAGATACCTAAATTATGGGATAGTGTGGTTTAAATGAGTATGGATGGGGAAAGAAGAAAAATAAAACAAGCACGAGGATACAAAACTGAGCCAAAACTGAGAGGGGAAAAAACTACTCCGTGCCACCCTGCACATATGGCTGGCTCTAAGCTTTCTAGTAACCAAACCAGAAATCCTAGTCAGTTACCAGTCAGTGTTCGTAAGATTAATAATAAGTTATTGAGAAGTATGAAAATGAGCAATTTTTCAGAGCCTTTAAAAAATGCATGCTATATTCCACTCAATTTTGCTGTGAACTTAAAATGACTCTTAAAAAGTATGCATGCGATACGATGTAGGGAGTCTTGAGTATCTTCTTTTCACCTACTTATTAAAAGTAGATGAAAAAGATTACTACAGTTTGTCAAAGCTGGGAAGAGTAACTGGGGATCCATTATACTATTTGCTCTACTTTTGCTTATGTTTGAAATGCCCCACAATAGTTTTAAGTGTTTTAAAGTGTACAGCAATCATTATACTTGATAGGGTAACCTAAGTAGCATTTTTTAAGTCAAAAACTGGACCTAAAACGCATTCTTACCCCAAATTCTTGACATTGTACTAGTAGTGCTATCTGACATAAGAAATACAATATAGGGGCTAGAAGGAAGATAAATTTGTCATTTTTGGATCTTGTAATGATCTGTATAGAAAATTCAAGACCATCTGTCAACTATTAGGACTCATAAGAATTGAATAAAGGTTGCTCATTATAAGATCAACATACAAACATCAATCATGTTTCTAAGTACAAGTAACAACTAATTTTAAAATGTAATAGAAAAAAGAGCCCATGCCTGATAGCAACAGAAACTATGAAGTACCTACCTGGAATAAAGCTTTGAATTCATAGAGAAATAGACTGTGTTCATGAAGAGGAAAGCTTAATGTCATAAAGATGGCCGTTCTCCCAAAATGAATCTATAAATGTAATTCCAATCAAAATTCCAATGGGATTTGTCTTTATATATAAAAAACTGATACATTTATGAAGAAATTTAAAGTTTCAATAATTGTCAAGAACTTCTGCAAAAGAAAAAGGACAGACTTGCTCCATCAAATTGCAAGACTTCAAATAAAGCTATAACAATTTAGAATTTGGCAGTAGGGTGGAGCCAGACACTTGTCAGTGGAACAAAAGAGCTCAGAAATTAATCCAAGCACCTATGGAATCTTGGTACATTATAAGAGAAGTCACATTATATTATAAATCACAGAGAAATAATTAACAGCTTGAGGGCAGTTGGGTTTCCATATGGGAAGGAAAAAGCTAATCCTTATACCTTTCACAAAAATAAATGCCAGGTAAATTAAAGATGTCAAACTATTAGAAAAAAAGGAGGGAGGGACAAATTTATGACCTTGGTGTTGGGTCAGCTTATGAAGGTAAAAATAAGCTCAACCGTACCAGCATTAAGTACTTTTGTACATTGAGAGGTATTTAATAAATTAGGAGACAAACTGGGAGATATTCACAACATATATAACAGGATCACTATCCCAAATTTATAAGTAACTACAATCTGGTGAGAAAAATCCAAAAGAAAAAAGGTCAAAGGATATGAACTAGCAAGTCTCAGGCAAAGAATCCAGATGGCCAATAAAATATTAAAAAATCAGGGAAATGCAAACTAAAACATGATCGAGATATCATAAAAATAAGCATCTTTATTTTGCTTTTAATTGTACCCCTTTTTAAAATGTTTTAAATACATCTTCACATTTTAAAAATTGAAGGTCTGACAATGCTGACTAATTATTAGTAAAGGTGTAGAAAAAAATTCATTGCATGCAGGACTATAACTTGGTATGGCCACTTGGGAGAGCAATTGAGTAATATTTAATAAAGTTGAAAATGTATAACACTTTGACCAACAATCCCTCTTCTAATTATATGAGAACCTCAGATGTATATGTACAAGGATCTTTATTCACAGAAGCATTCTGTGTAATAGCAAAAATTTAGAAACAAGCTAAATGTCCATCAATAAGGAAGGAGATGAATTGTGGTATATGGCTATGTGATGGAACACTATACAACAGTTAAACTTAATGACTGGGTTTATGTGTATCAACTCTGCTGGAACTCAAACAATACTGAATGAAAGACAAAACGACTCCATGTTTTCTATGTAGGAAAATTAAAGCTAGTGACAGCTGAAATACTAACTTTGTTTATTTGCTTCTGGGGCGGTGGTGCA
The DNA here is from genome assembly GCA_003508835.1 of Eonycteris spelaea. Classification (NCBI taxonomy): domain Eukaryota; kingdom Metazoa; phylum Chordata; class Mammalia; order Chiroptera; family Pteropodidae; genus Eonycteris; species Eonycteris spelaea. Next base: position 357,964 of record PUFA01000303.1, on the reverse strand, counting down.
AGGAAAATGATTCTAAAGGAGTGAAGGAGAACCAAGGAAGGGACATCAACTTCAACTGAGATAAATGCTTTATTCCTTTAAAAAAGAAAAAAGACACAGGTGGCAGAATTTAACATTTATTCATTTGTGGGTATTTTTTTTATATATATTACATGCTTTGTATTCGAAGAGTTCTGTCTCTTTCCATTAAACCGACCTTGTCTATGAGTGGCATACTCTACCTATACATTAGTGCCCTCTTGAATCCATGGAGGTATGATACCTTCCAAGACCCCCATTAGATGCCTAAAACTGTGGATAGTACCAAACCCTTTATATACAATGTTTTTTTTCTATATGTACATATGCAAGGTAAAGTTCAATGTATGCATTAGATACAATAAGAGATTAACAACAATAATTAAAGCAATATACTATAATAAAAGTTATGTGAATGGCTTTAGAGCCATTATTAAGTAAAATGAGGGCTACCTGAACACAAATACTGCAATTTCATGACTGTAGATCTGATGACTGAGACTGCTACTAAGCGACTAACAGGCGGGGCGCGAATATAGCAAAAAGATGCTGGACAAAGAATGATTCACATCCCAGGCAGGACAGGGTGGGACGGTTCAAGATTTCATTACGCTACTCAAGATGGCGTGCAATTTATAACTTATGAATTGTTTATTTCTGGAATTTTCCATTTAATATTTTCAGACCGAAGTTGAGTGCAGGTAACTGAAACCATGGAGAGTGAAAACGGGTGGGGGACTACTGTACAAGCTCCACTATGACCGAAGTGTTAGCTTTCATCGGACAGGTATAGGTTGAGTAACCAAAAATGACTAGTTTTATTTTGTTTTTTTATATTGTTCCTTAAAAAAAAAAGTTTTAAATGTACTAATACCATCTTTTGAAACTTTCCTCTCAGAATACAGTACTGCCCTCCTTGTGGACAAAGGATCACATTCCATTCAGGCTTTCAGTAGGAGGGCATCAGGCAGGGTGTGATAATATAACTGACCATTGCAGCTTCTGCAGGAGTTACTGTGAAAGTGGGGAAGAATTCCTCATGAAGCCAGTTCTTTTGCCATCAGCTAAGGCATTGGCTGAGCCCAGCAAATTGTTCTTGGCCTCCTAGGCTCTCAGAACTCTGCTCCAGGCCTTCCTTGGAGCAGCAACCTCCTGGTTTTGTGTGGAGGTATTGGCTAGGGCACCTTTCTTATGTGGAGCTGGTGACCAGCAATCCTAACCTAGAAAAAGTAGTCTCTCTTGTTTGTACATTGGCAGCGAAGCAAAGTGGGTGTTCCAGTCTACAGAGAGGAGTCACCTGGAAAGCAGAGGGCCACTTGCCTCTTGGCTCCAGCTGGTTGTGTTCCATGTAGGACTGTTGTCAATATCTTCTGAATTTTCAAGAGAAACTGGAAACTAGACTTTAGGTTCACTTTCCAAATTAAAATGGAGGGAAGAGAACACTCACTGCATGAGGCAAAAAAATGTCTACAGGCTCAGTTTGGCCAGTGGGGCTACCAGCTAGCAACTTGTGTTCTGACCAAGCCTAAATTTGTAAAAGCACCAGAAGTGCCTTATGCCAGAGTTGGACTTCACAGAACAATAAAATGTTCCCGAAATTTTGGAGCTAGACATAGTGTTGCCAGCTTTTTAATTTTACCAAGCAATAACATTTTTTTTTATTAAAAACACATGAAAACTCACCCATACACACACAGCACTACTGTTTAACCATTGCATTAAAGAAAGGCCATTATACATCTAGAAGTAGGATACACCTAATAGCAGTCCAAAATTTCTTATGAAACCCTGGAAGCCAGCTTTGTTTTGGAATTGAAAGATTTTTATTGTTGTTGTTGTTTTTTTGGTTTGTTTGTCTTTTTTTTTTTTGAAAGGTAATATAGTACATAAAAACACTCCATGATAAAATATAAAATTTCTAAGTGAATATATCAATATTCAGCTAAGTGGAATAAGTAAAGTCTATAAATAACCATATGTCAGTTCAAGACAGGATTTTCTGCCAAATGAGTTTTTGTGCCAAACCAAAAAACCTGGTTTTCAGAACTCTTTGGATTATAGACCTATATCAAAAAGGAAAAGTCCTTTAAATGGACTAGCTTTTAGAAAACCTCAGCATGTTGTCCTTATTTTTCTCAAGTTACCCTAGACCACTGGAGACTGCCCTGATGGTTAGACATTTGGGAGTTTCTGATGTAGGCCAAGACAAATCTTTATATGCTTCCCCACTTTCATCTGGCTCCCTCTGGCAACAGGGAGTGCACACCATATGGCAGCATTTTATAACGTAAATGTTTCTTGCCTTTGGAGTCCTAAGTTCCTGTATCTCCAACTGCATTGGTCCTAATTCTGATCTCTTTGCTACCTAGAACGCAGCTGCTTCTTTCATGACACTCTTTAGTTACTGGAATGCACCTCTCTAGGCCCAATGAACTTGGCTCTCTCAGCTGTCCCTGTCATATGATAAGGTTGCCCTCCATGCTGAGTGCCTTCTGAAGTGGCATTGGTGTGTTAAGGGTTTCAAGAATGGCTCCCAGAAGGATCTGAACCCCAAAGAGTATGGTGGGACCGGCAGTTCAAAATAGCTTTCTGTCCATGCATCCTAAGCATTAAATGTTAGAATAACGAAGCCATTCTAATGCCTTGCATTGTTTCAGAATCAAATGACTTCTCCAGGAAGCAGCTTGAAGAATTGGAAGGGGGCAAGACTTTGCAGACAGGCCTTGAAAGGCAAGAAAGATATGGACTTATTGGAGATGTAAACAGGAAGGCATTGCAAGGAAGGTAGGAAAGCACTGGGTATGTGTGAGTGGTTTCATGCAGAAGAGCTGGAGGAAGAGCAGGGTTTGGGAGGAGACTGGGAAGAGAGGATTTCAGTTGGAAGAAATGGTAGAAATGGTTGAGACAGAGGAGGCTGACTGTGCAGACTTTGAAGGGAGCAATTGCTGCCCCACTCACTGCAAGGAGGATCCGTGCTTTTGGCAGTGAGGAGCCAGCAGGCTGGCCGAAGCAGAAAGAGAATTTATCAAGAGGCTACACTGCAGGGCATTTCTGTTCCTGTCCCTCCGTGTCCTTCACATTCTCCTTAGAAAATTCCCCAAGCAACCTGTCTGCTCTTAGCCCTTGAAGGATTTTTCTGTGCCCCGAGCACTTTCCACCCCTCTAGTCATCTGTGTGCAGCTTCTCCCCTATTTAACTGTGTTGTCTTAATGGCAGGGTTGTGCCTCACTCACCTTTGCTGCCCTCCAGCTCCACCATTGCCCTGGGAGGCACAAGCTGCAAGTCCTCAGATTTTCTCCATGTTGACCCTGCCTTGGCCTCTTCATGGGGAGGTACCCAAGTTTTCCCTTTCATTTTATTTCCTACCTTCCCTTGCAAAGATTCCAATCTCAGGCTCCAGGCATTTATTACATTTTTCTGATCAAAGCTCTTGTCCGAGCAGGATGTTTTCCATACCAGGAAGTTTAAGAGGATCCAGAGTGACCCACAGGAAGAAGAATGAAGTGATCACAATTTGTTCACTAACTTAGCACGAGAAAAGAATTGAACCCTTCGTTCAGCTTCTCTGAACACTGAGCTGAACACCTTAGTTAATTCAGGACTCGTATACTTTCTTTTCTTTGTAACTTTTTATTTTGATGTGATTTCAAACTTACAGAAACAGTGCAAGAATAGCATAAGAAACTCACATTCGCCCTTCACTCAGATTCACTAATTGTTTATGTTTTGCCCAGTTGGTTTTGTCACTCTTTTTACACATATACACATGTGCACATACACACACGTGCTTTTTTCTGAACTGTTTGAGAACGTCAGCTCATTCATGGTGTTCTTTTGCTGTAGTGTGTATTTCCTAAGAACATGAACAGTCTCTTGGTTTTTCATTCTTCCTGGGAGTGCTGATATCTTGGCCCTTATGTGGTGTTTACTGAGAACTGGAGGATGCGGAGAGGGGTGGCCTCATTGATCTAAGGGTTTAGTCATACATGTGTCACAGCATTCCTTTCCTCCTGACTGGACCCTGCAGGGACAGAAACCCACACTAAGAAGGGGTGGGGTTGAGTTTTCTTGGAAGAGTCTGCCTGTTGTTTCTGGGTGAAAATGTGAGCCTCATTACAGCTCCAAAGCCAAGCACAGTGTGGGGAAGGTGGCATCAATTAAGTGAGCCAGTCTCAAACCTTGAAGCATTTTTATTGTCCATGTGGTACCGGGATCCAGTGGGAAAAAAGTTACACCACTGCACTCATGGAAGAAAGTTTCTCTTCCATATTTGCCCTTGCTGCCTCTGGTAATAGTCGCAGTCCTCACAGCTGACCTGAAAGCTGTTTCTGCCATTATCATCTGGAGAAGGGTTCCTCAAATCCCCCTGCTCCTAACCAGATTCCCAGAGATTCAGAGACTGAGGCACAGAGTTGCAGGCAACCTACCTTTTTAGGGTCCCCACTTTTTCAGTGATGCCTGGTGGATAGATAGATGGACAGACATGATCAACCTTTTCCTTTCTCTAAGTATAAAATGAATACCTGCTTGTTGGGGGAGGGGGAGTGCAGAATTCATAAATTTAGAGAAATATGAAGAAGCATACAGATCACCTATAGGCCTCCTATAGTCTGGTGTCCATCCTTTCAGACTCCTGCTGCGTCAGGAATAAAGCACAGTGTGTAGCTAGGAACCAACACATCTGGGGTCATCAGAACTAGACATAGTTCTGGCTCTGCTATTACTGCCTGAGTAAGGGGACTAAACTTTGAGATCCAGTTTCCTCATCTGTAAAATAGGATAATAATACTTGCTTAAATAAGCTAATTCATGTCAAGGGCTTAGTCTAATACCTGGTACAAAGCAATTGCCAACAAGTGTTAGTTCTAAACAAAAAAGGACTATTCCCATACTACTGTACAGCAGCCTGCTATGTTCTCTTAACAGAGGTTTATTCATTTAATATATACTTTTTTGAGTGCCCATTGCATGTTAGGCATAGTGCTAAGTCCTAGCAAGCTAACTAAAAATCTTTGCCCTCATAGAACTTAAGTTCTAGTGGAGAGAGAGACAGATAACAAAAGTGTATATTTTATAAAGTGTGTCATGGTCTGATAAGTGAACTGGAGAAAAATTTAGCCTGATACTGTAGATAGGGACACCATTGACAGGTTGCTATTTTATATAGGGTGGCCAAAGGAAGTCCTTTAGAAAGCAGTATTTGAGCAGAAACCTGAAGGAAGCAAGGCAATTGTGTGAATATCTAAGAGAAGAACACATCTGGCAGTGAGAACAGCATTGCAAGGGCCCTGAGGCAGGAGCATGCTTGTTGTGTTTGAGGGTCAGCAAGGAGGCCAGTGTGACCAGGGCAGAGAGAGTAAGGAAGACAGTGTTGGGGTGGAGGTCAGAGAGGTAGTAGGAACCCAATTGCATCAGGCCCTATTGTAAGGACTGTAACTATTCTGAGTGAGATGGGGACTCGGGAGGGTTGAAGGAAAGGAGTGATATAATCTGACCCTCATTATATATCAATACTTACTTGAGGATTGTAATTAAGATGAAAAGTGCACAGCTCCTACAATTCTATCTACCAGGATCCCAACCTGTGGGCCTCTGCCTGCCTGGAGCGTCACTCAATCTGCCTGGTATGATACTCCCTCTGTCTTCCCCTCCCCCGCATACACCCAGTTTCTCTGGATGGAACTTACATCCAGGTAACATACCCAGATGCTTCCAGGCTAGACCATACTCTCAGCCTTACTGTAAACCCCTCACTAGCCATAATAGCTAATGGCCACCACCAACTGAGGTCTTGCCATAAGCCAGACCCCTTGTCCCAGGAGCTCATTCATTCCTCACAGCCATCTGTGCCAGGCAACTATTACCATTCTTTCTTTTGCAGCTGGTACTACAATCCATTAACCTGCACAAGGTATTGAAGCTAGCAGGCGCAGAAGCCAGGACCCTGGCCAGTGTGTCAGACTTCAGGGATGAGGTCGGTGATGGACAAAGCAGTGTACCCTTAGTGCCTGACACGCCATAGGCCACCCAGACACAAGAGAGAAGCCTGAAGACATGAGTGTTTATTGTCCCCTCCCCAAGCTCTCACTCTGTTGAGAAAATATCTGAGAAAGCATTTTGCAAAGTTGTGTAAAGCACCACTTAATATCAGCGCAGTTAGGAAGATAATGAAAGTTTTGGTTTGGCTCCTGATTTTTCTGATAGCTGCCCCCACCTAGGCATTGGCATGTCAACCCCAAACTCCTGAACTCCCCCGAATCTCAGCATATTCCCCAGCTTCTCCTTTGCTTTGCTTGAAACAAAGCAGGTCTTTTATTAAAGTGGGGTTGGAAGGGGGCTTGCTTTTGGGAACGTGGTTTCACCTCCTTCCAGTTCATTGTTTTCATACAAAATTCCAGACACAGGGCAGGCAAACAGAAGTCTCATTCATAGCCAGTGGGCCCCCAGGCTGATGTGTTGCCCCGCCTCCTTCCCCTTGCCTCTCATTTCGGTCTTCTGTTCAAGTTGTGATCCACAGGAGGCCATGGAGGTAGACTCAGAGCAAAGCAGACTTTGTGCACAGTCGAATGGGGGCAGGAGGGCATCCTGTTCGAGGCCATGTACTATGGCAGGAAGAGCCCCAGATTTGCTTGCCGAGAAACGAGACTGGATTCCAGGCTGGTTCCACTGATCACTAGTCAAATGACATTGGACAAGTAACTTTCCCCTTCTCCTCTGAAAAATGTGGTTCTCAGAATCTTTCAATCCAGTGCTTCTGACAGCTGCTACCTGTTCATCCTTCACATTGTGCTTCTTGTGAAACTATGTGCCTCCTTCCTCCTAGTTTGGTTAAATTGGCTTAGAGCTGAGTACGAAGGTGCCTTAGTGGTTCTGCTAAATCCTATCATTGGTAAAACAAACAAAAAACAAAAAAAACCTGTCCTTGCATGAGACATACCTTTCTGATTTCCCACTGCTTTCCCTCCTTGGGTCCCACATCTCCATGATTTTTGTCACTTGCAAATAGTAAAACTATAAACCACACTACACGTACATTTTTTAAAAGGCTGAAGTCATGGACTCCCTCAGCCCCACATCTGGTCAGTACAGGGCACTGAGCTGCAGACAAGGCTGGGCAGCAGAGAGGCACCAGCCACGTGGGGTGTGGGTGAGGAAGGTGTCTGATCATGAAATCCCAACTTGTATCATGTTGCCATCTTTAGGTGAGCATTAATTTGGCTCTGGTACACTGGAGGAAGTCTGGTGACTGGTCAGAGCATATTTGCCCAGCAATTGAAGAGAATGAAGACAGAAACATGCACTTCCACACAGAGTGAGCTGTCTTTAGGGTGGTGGTGTTATGGAATTCAGGAACCTTTACTATGTAAACTTCTCTGTGTCTGAACTTTATACAATGAGTGTTTATCAATTTTAGACCACATTTCATAAGTCTAAGATGCTATTGATTGAAATACACCATTTTTTCATATACTAACATGAAGGAAAACTGCTATCAATAAACAACAACGTGTCACCAATTAGTAAGACACATCTGAGTTTTTGAGATGTTAAAATATGAAAAAAATGTGCATCTGAGAATTAATGGAATGCAGTAATCTTTTTACATTAAAAGATATTTTCCATTTTTGGAAAAACTACTGAAGTTGCTTTCACCTTCCACCCCCACGTGGAATCAATTCAGATTGATTTCCTCGAAAAAAAGCCAAAAAATGTTTGAGGATGACTTAATGTTAATTTTTTTTTTTTTTTTTTAGCCTTTATGTACCCAGTTTCATGCCAGGCCCTGTGCTAAGTGCTTTCTTGTCCCTGAGTCCATCAAGGCCTCCCGGGAATTGGTGGGGAAAGGTGGTCATTTACTCGTCAAGGAAACTGATGGTCAGATTCTTGTTCCTGTTCACCCAGTGAGTAAATGAGGGAGATGAGGCTCAAACCTAGCCCACTGCCCCAACCACATCTCACCACAAGCCTGGGTTCTGAGGGTGTCCCGAGAGAGCCTTCTGCCGGAAGCCTTGGTAAGCACCAGGATGAAAGATGAAGCACCCTGCCCCCGGCCCACCCTGTGTACCCCACTTGTTTCTGGTTCGCGGGGGGTGACTTCCTCCTTCTCTGCCAATCTGAGTGAGTCAGCCTGAAAATGACCTCACTGTCCTAAGTGGGCTGTCTGGCCTTCTGTTTCATGTCACGAGCCCTGGCCCCCAGCATCTCTGGCATGAGTTTATAAGTATTTTCTCTACCCCACTCCTCAGATGTGGCTACATTTAAAAAGGTCACCCCACCCCAAGCCCCCACCTCACAACTTTCAGTCACCAGGAGGGCCTGCCTTCTACCTTCTAAAAAACACCAAGGCTGAGAAGAGCTGTTTACCCCCTGCCACCATCTGGTGGACTGCCATTCATGAAGAGCTGGGGGCTCTGCCTGGATTTGCTCAATGTCCGGGGCAGAGGGATGGACAGTGGGGGGACATTGCTTATCAGACAGTGGACAGAGTAAGCCAAAATAACAGCTCTGTCTATGCTATAGCAAAGTATAATTTTCTAAAGGGTTCTCATGCAAGTATATAGTGACCAAATGTCAATGTTTAATTCATTAATGAGGGAGCCAGCACAATCACAAAGCTGGTTGGAAAGATTTGAGGAAAAAAAATAGTTTGCTGGGGTTTTATAACAAATTACCACCAGCTGAGTAGCTTATAACAACAGAAATGTATTCTCTCACAATTAATAAAGCCCCAAATCCAAAACCGAGGTGTAGACAGGGGTGGTTCCTTCTGGAGGCTTGAGGGAGAATCTATTCCATGACTCTCTCCCAGCTGCCGGTAGCTGCTGACAATCCTTGGCGCTCCTTGGCTTGTAGACACAGCGCTTCAGTCTCTGCCTCTGCAGTCATGGGGCCCTCTTCCTCGTGTGATTTCCAAATTGTCCTGTCCTTATAAGGACACCAGTCATTGGGTTTAGAGCCGCCCTAATCCAGGATGACCTCATCTTAACTTGATGACATCTGCTGAGAACCTATTTCCAAATAAGGTCACTTTCACAGGTGCCAGGGTTAGGACTGGAACATCTCCTTTTGGGAGACGGCTCAACTTGTAAAAACTACCCTCCCAAACTCATTTCTCATAATTCAGCATCACAGACCCCTGGCTTCATAGGGGCAGTTTGGGATATGCTGGAAAGAGCAGAGGCATGGGCACCCGTGGTGTCAGCCTTGATGGGTCTCTGGTGTTCCAGGATGGAGTTATGGCCTAGTAACAAGGCTCGAGGGGAGGCAAGGCATCTCCGTGGCAGAAGTCAGCACTGCGCAAGGCATAAATGGAGCCGACTTGCAGAGTTCGGCTCCCAGCTCCACTTCCCTGTGTGTAACTCCCGACAGTCCTTCGCCTCTCTGGGCCTCAGTTTCTTCATCTGTGAAACAGGGGTGATAATGGCACATACTCCATAAGATAGTGCTTAGAACAGTACATATGAAGCTCTGAGTAAATGATCACTGTTATCATCATCATTAGTCACGCTCACTCACAGATTAACAGCTTTGCTCTTTTTGGGGTGAAAAAGGCTGTCCTACTGGAAGCACTGGAAAGTTCCCCTTCCCTCTTGGGCCTTGTCATGGCATTAAAGATAAATTTATAATCTGCCTCCAGTCTCTGGAAAATGCGGCAAATTCCCAATTAAGACAAGGGAGACCTTTCCAATTTTCACTTGCCCAGGTAGGCCAAGGCCAGCCCTGCTTTTGTGAATGAGCTCTTTTATGACTGCTTGCTCTGGGTCTAGTTTCTAAGGTGATTTTCCCAGTCATTTATAAGTCCATGCAGCTGGCAGTTTTAGTTTTGAACGCTTGTAACCTGTGATGAGCTTATCAGGGCCCAGAGGCAAAAGTTGGGAAATAGAACTGGCCAGCTCAAGAAAGCAAGCCTCCCAGGGCCCAGCAGGGCACGTTAGAGGCCTAAGCAGACTCCAGGCCTGGCATATGCCATCCAAACTGTGTAAGACAAGACCTACCTGAACCTTGTGAGCTCCTCAAGCACACTGGTCCTTGGGAAGTGAGGACCCCCTGCCGTCTACATGCAGACCTAGCTTCCCTTCTCAGGTGGTTGCCAGGGGTACCTGACACGTGGCCAGGCCAGGCCCTGAGTAGTAACCATTGCTGCTGCCACTTTGATTATGGTCTATAGAATGAAGGCCTGGGTCGGTAGGACCACAAAGGCCCCTTCCCATCCAGGCCTCGCTGACCCTAAGTCCACCTGGGAGTTTTCGGAGTTGAACCAGGAGGAGTGAGGCCCCCGCTCTCTCTAGGCCCCTCACAGACACGTTATTTTTACCCTTAAAGTTTTCCCCTTTACAGGCCCAGAGAGAGCTGGGTTCTACCTGGGTTTTTTACTTTTTTTTTTTTTTTTAAGAAAGTGGGTATTTCTACAAAATGCAAAATTACAGAGACAGAAAGCAGATCACTTGTTTCCTGGGGCTGGGGGTGGAATTGACTGCAGATGGGCAAACAGGGTGATGGAAGTATTTGAAAACTGGTGTGTGTTGGTGATTGAACTGCTGCGTAAATTCACTCACCAAAGAGTATACTTACTGTGGGTGAATTGTATAACATGTAAATTGCTTTTCGATAAAGCTGTTTAAAATTGTGTGTGTGTGTGTGTGTGTGTGTGTGTGTGTGTGTGAGAGAGAGAGAGAGAGAGAGAGAATTCTCTTACAACTACAATTAGTGAGGGATTACCATCTTCTAGGTATTTGACAGAATGTCCTCAGGCAATGATTGTGAACTTGAAAAAAAGTGAAGGGGGAACTGAATTGGAAGCCTTTATGTGACCTAGAGCAGGTCCAAACTGTTCGGGTCTCAGTTGTGCCGTCTGTGACGTCCTGAATTGATGCCCTTGGAGGGGGTGGGTGGTGCTGAGGTGACTGAGCCTCTTCTGTGATTCCCTTGCCTGGCTCTCTAGGTGCAGACTCTTGGATCACACCAGGCGCCACTGTGAGCTTTGCCTTTGTCACAGAGCACCTCTGCCTTCCTGTCTTTGTGCAGAGAATTTCCTCCCACCATGCCCAAGAAGCAAACACATAGCCAGGAACAATTGGAAAATCCGGATTAGCCCGGCCTTGTTTCCCCCCAACCATGGCCCTTTCCCTTGACTCAGACCAGAGGAGCAACCAAGAGACTGTCCCAGAGAAAACCCCCTCATAGACCAAATGGCTCAAGCACCTACTGAGCTTTGATACATATTGTGGGTTTTCCTCTTCTCTGGCAGCTCTGACAGGTGGCCTCAGAGATAGAGAGATACTTGTCCAAGGTCACACGGCTGATAAGTGCAGAGCTTCTCATTCTTTCCACTTGCTCAGGGAGAAGCTGGGTGAATTGGAGTTGTTGGCTTATTTGAGAATCACCTGCCATCCTCTCTTGCTTCTGTCATTCCTGTCAGAATACCAGGACAGCTAAATGCCACCTCTGTCCAGGAAGCCCTCCCTCAAACCTCTATCCACTCACCAGGAAAGTTTCTATCCCCTCCTTCCTCCAGGTCCTGGCAGCATAAAACCCAGCAGTGTGAGAAGTTCCTTTCTACGAACTGAGAATAGCTCCATCTGGAGCATGGCAGGAATGAGGCCTTGGGAGTCAGAAGAAAACCTGGCCTCTCCCTCAAGGGTAGTGGGATGGGACAAGCAGATACAGCTTAAAAGAGGGTGTTACTAGATGCTAGGTGGAGGATACTCAGACCAGAGTGGGGCTGGGTGGGAGGCTGGGGTGCCACTGAGGAGGCTGCAGCCCAGCTCCTCCCTTTGGAGTGCTTCATGGGAGGGTGTGGCCCCTTCACCTTTTCCCTCCTTCCTTACGTGGTTCCTGTCTCCTGCCCCACTCCCTGGGCCCCAGAAGAGCCTGCCTATCTGATAAACTCCAGGGAGTGCTCCACTGCATGGCTGCTGCTCTTCCCAATGAGGTTTTAGCTGGTTTCTTCTGGAGATGATGCTGGAGGGCTGAATGGTAGATCTGCAGGGCAGCATAACTGTGGAGGAGAGGGCGAAGCAGCAGGTTGGGCTGGGAGCAGGGTAGGAGCAGGCCAGGGGACAATCATGAAACAGCTAGTTACTCCTGGCTGACTCAGACCCTCCTGCCCTTCTTATCAGGCCTGAGGAGTGATAAGGGGTCAGTTCCTGCACTGCGGGTTCTAGGTCTCTGTTTGGGGCCGCCAGGAAGTGACTTGTGGGTTTTACTGTGCCTTAAGGAGTGGGGCTGACTCATAGGGGTGGGGCTGGGTGTGCCGGGGGTGGGGGAGCCTGCACCAGGCTCTGCACCACCCACCAAACTTCAACTGGCCAGCGAAGGGATATCCCTGGTGGGAATGTGTCCGGCCTCCACACCCACCTCCTGACTAAGGCCACAGAGGAGATTCCTTGCCTTGCTAGCTTAGGAAGGGAGGGGTGGCCCAGGGCGTCTCCTCTTTATTTTTCAAACAGAAAATATTTCCAGAATATTATTCCCCAAAAGCATTGACTATCCACTAAGCAGCAGACACTAGACTAAAGGTTTTTGCCTATACTATCTCCTTTAATCTTCACCCCAATAACAACTCTGAGGGGTTGATATTAATTAACACTCTCCACATTTTGCAGATGAGGAAACTGAGGTTCAGAGCGAGGAAGTGAATTACTGAGATTTACTCAGCCAGGAAGCAGCAGATTCAGGATTCAAGCCCAGTCCAAAATTCAAAGACAACCCTCTTGAAAAATCCAAACAGAGAGATGGTAGGCGGGTCAGGGGATGGGTGTCAGGAGTTTTATGAACCCCTTGGGGGCCATCAGTAGCTTGCATCAGGTCCTCCAAAGGGGCCCAAACAGATCACTGCCAGGGCATCCTACCAAGGTCGACATGGTGCTTTCCCAGCCTCAGTTCCCTCATTCCTGTGATGTGATGAGAGACTGGTTCAGGTGTTCTCTGTGGGCCAGACAGGTGAGTAACCAGAGTTCATAAATGAACAGTTGCGTGGCCCTGCCGTAGGCAGGCTCCTCTTCTAGGCTCTTGGAAGGGGGAGGAGGCTGGTACTTGAAATCGAGATAAACGAACAGGAAATTCCCAGCCCAGTGGGAGAGACAGACAGAGCCCTATTAGTCAAGACAGAAAAGTCATTCCAAAGAAGGGAAGGTTCTGATTCATGCCACTGAACCATCTATTTGTCGTCAGGACTCTGTCCTCTCAGCATTTATCAGTCAGATCTGACGTTGTTTTCTGCATGCCTGCCAGGTGCCCCGGGCTCATGTCCGGCCAGCTCACTGGTCCGAGTGCAAAGAGAGAGTCTCTGGCAGAAAAGTCCCAGAGAAAATTCTAATCAGCTTATCTTGAGTCACATGCTTCCCTGAACAAATCACCACGGTCTGGGAGGGGGTTTTCGGATTGGCCAAGCCTTGCACTTGTGTGCCTTTTCTCCCACTGGATCTTTGTTGTGGGGCTGGGACAGCAGAGTAGCAGAACCACCCAGAATGGGTGGGAGATGGAACATGAAGAGGTGGAGGCAGGCAAAAGCCACGGGGCCCAGGGGCTAACTCCGCACCAGTGGAGCCTTTACAAACCCAAATTTGCCGGGCCAAGGATGCTAGAGGAGTTATCACCACAAAGAGACCCACTCGTTGTCTTATTTTCATCAGGGGTTTTCAACCTCAGCACTATTGACATTTTGGGCCAGATAATTCTTCGTTGTAGGGAGTGTTCTGTGCATTATGGGATGTTTGGCAGCATCTCTGGCCCCGACCCACTAGAAACCAGTAGCATCTTTCCCCTCTTTCACTGTAACATCGAAAATGTCTCTGGACCTTGCCGAATGTCCCTGGGGGCAAAATTGCCCTGCTTGAGATGGTCCCAGAAGCCAACATTGAGACGAGGAATCTCAGGCAGCATGAGTAGGGGAGTGGAGAAGATAGCTGATACCGAGTGTGCTAATGAGCAGGTCATCAACTGGGGCTTTGTACACAACCCTGGGAAAAGGTATGGGACAGACGGACTGAGGGAACATTCCGGGCGCTGAAGTATCTACGTGCTGTCTGCCATCAGCCCTATTGGAGAGGCTGAGATGAAGGCGGCGTGTCAGGCCCAATGTGTGGTACAGGGTGGGGCCTGGCAACTCGAGAAAGCAGGTGCTGGTATGTGAAAGTTGGGCAGCGGGCTCTAAAGTGACAAGGAAAATGGATATGGGAACACATGCAATAACCCCAAAGAGAGTTTCCTCCTCCTCCTTCCCTTGTTTTCCCCTGTCCAGCCCATGGAACTGAATAAGGAAGGGTCTGCCTCTGAGGAGGGTCTGGGGGCCCGCCATGCCCTCAGACCCCTTCCGAGGGCTTCCTTACTCCAAGTCTCCTTGTTTCATATCATCTTTCCCACCATTGCAGCCCTATTGGTTAGAATCCTGACCCTGCTACGTCTGGGCTGTGTGACCTCAGACAAATTTCTTAACCTCTCTGGGCTTCTATTTTTCTTGTATAAAATGGAGCTAATGACATCCAATACATGTTTTCAGGGGTTATGCGGCTTAAAAAAATAATGTGGTGGACATACAAGTAGCTTCACTGTCCTTCTCATTAGTGGCTGCAGGAATCTGGGGGCAACTCCACCCCCTAGGCACTCATATCAGAGCTCCCGGCCCCGCCCACTCGGGTTGTGGTGCCTAAGTCAGCAGACATGCTAGACAGGCAGTCAGGAGCCCTGGGTGCTGCTGCTTGGCTGGTTGTAGCACCCAAGTCATTTTTCCCAGCCTGAGCTTTATTATTTACCCCTACTGATTCTTTATCAGAGCTGGGGGTGGGGGAGCTGGTGGTGTAGGCCGAGGACCCTCAGTCAGGCCTCATTCAACCCCTTCCCACTGTGTGACTTAGGGCAAGTCCTCCACCCCTCTGTGCCTTCTCCTTTTCGAAAAATAGAGACAACTGGAAGGCTTTTGCCAGAAGTGGAAAAGATCGTCACAAAATCTGCTGTTTATTAAGTACCTGCTGTATGCGTGCTTGTTATTGAATCATGACAACATGAGGCAACCCCTCCTGCTCTCACCTCCATTCTACAGAGGCCTCAACTGAGGCTCAGAGAAAATAAACCGTCCAGCGCCCAGCAGGCCCTGAGAGTTGACTCTGGCTCCTGCAAGCATCTCCCACTCTGCTCAGCACCAGAATGGGGTCTGGCCTCACCCACCAGATCCTGTTCCTGAGCCTTCACTAGCTGTCAGGGCACTGTGCTGAGCACTGGACCCACAGGCCTTGTCTCTGAATCCTCCCAGAAACACTGTGAAGTTAGTACCGTTAACATCCTCGTTCTAGAAAAGAGGAAAGTGAGGCTCAGCAGGGCGAGCCAATGTCATGCTGGTGAACGACTGATCTAGGACTTGAACCCAGAGCTGCGTGAGTAATGGGATGACGTGAACTGGCAAGTCCTGGATCCAGGCCAGCCAAGGAGGATCCAGTGGCCTCAGCAAGGAGAAGCCGCCCTCTCTGTCAGGGTCTGAGACTTGGTGGCTGTCCCTGCCCAGATAGTACATAGCGGCTGAACTGGGTGACTGCCCCTCAGGAGGCTCTAGGCATTATATTTCCCTGACTCACAGCCTCCCCAGCTCAGGAAAAGGGTCAGGGCCAAGGTCTGAGCTGTAGTGCCAACTGTCAGGAAGGAGCAAAGCTGACCGTGGACAAGGACACCACCTTCCTAGGAAATCTGCCTCCTGCTCTCTCAGGAAGGCTCCTGCCCTGTTGGATCCTGGTTGAAGCCCTGGAAGAAGTTTATGGGCTTAAGCTACCACTACCTCTGTGAAGCCCTACTGGATTGTCCCACTCGCTGAGCCCCTCCATTCTGCACCTACTAATACATAAAACGTCTGTGACCAATACAGGAATTTTTAAGTTAGTATGGTGGCTGAAGGTTCTGCACACCATGAATGATCTGGTACACCTAGAGAGGCCTGGGGCCTTTCATAGGGATTCCCCGTGGCTCATTCGGCACACGGTAAGTGTGCACTACACATTGCAAACTGACATATCACCCCACCAACTGTTAAAAATGGAAATGATAACTCCATTGTTTCTCTTCACTAAGTTGAGTGGGAGGGGCGTGTGTGCTAGTGGTTGGCACCCAGGCTCGGCTGTGAAATTGCCACTGGCCATGTTTTGGTTCCACTTCTCACTGACCCTGAGGAGGTAACGTGACTTTTCCATGCCTCAGTCTCCCTTTGGTAAAATGGGAATAATAATAAGATCTAGGCAGTAATCATCGAGGTTATAATTAGAAAGTGACTGTGAAGTCTGGGAAGAGCTCAGTGCTTGTCAGCTGTTCCCATTCTTGGCAGACGCATCTTGACTCCAAGATGTCCTGGATCATAAGAACACACCATTATTTCATGTGCCAATAAGGAAGAGAAAACTGCCAATTAAACTGATGGAAAACTATTATCACTTAGGATGTTTATTTTTTTTCCATTGGAAAAGTTGCTTTATCATATAACATTTGTGTGTACATGAAAAACTATGTGTACAACATTATGTGTATTGTTGAAACAAGTAGATCAAGATATTTTTAGGCAATGACAATTTTGGCATGACTGCCACGTTGCCAAGAGCCATTGTGGTTTCTTAACACAATTGCAAAGGTGGTAAAATGTAGAAAATGTGCTTCTTATAATCAATGAAACACAAAACATAGTATTAGAAGTGAAAAAAGGATAGTGTTGAGAGAAAAGGCTGTATCTTTTCATTCTTTTGTTCGTTCACTCATCCATTTGACAAATATTTACTGATCACATGCTCTGCCAGGAACTGTCCCCTAGGAGAGCTAGGAGTCATCATTGGGAAGCCCAGTGTGGGGTGGGAGCGTGTGGGAGTCCAGAACGCGGGTCCCTGATCCTGACACTTACACCAAGGTCTCTTAAGTGCTGAGGAGAAAAAAGTTGTTCTAGGTAGGGCCGATGATCTCAGCCTGAGGTTTCTGTCATTATTCACAAAGTTGGGAAGGTCCAGAGCCTGATCATGTCTTCCTGGCTCTCGAGGTCTGCCAGGGCCTCGCTCCCAGCTCCAGGGAGGCAGTGGTCCACAGAGTTCAGAAGAACACAGGGTTTAGCCTCAGACACAACAGGGCTCAGGTCCCAACTCTGCCTGTTGCCAGCTACCTGACCTTAAGCAAGCGACACTGTCTGCCTGTGTGCCTCAGTTTCCTCGCCTGGGAAATGGGGGTAATATTAGTATGTCATTGATTTGGTTGTTGTCAGGACTGAAGGAAACAATCCATGTAAAGGGCCTGGCACATGCCTACTACACATTAGCCCCTTTTATATTTCTATTTTAGGTGATCTAGGCCTGGGTCTCCCACTGGGTCCAGCGGACTTTCACTCTTCACCACCCCAGGCTTTTCCGCCTTCATCTATTCTCCTCTGGATGATTTAAGATGACCTTCGGGGTCTGTTAGGGTCCCAGAGTGGGGGTTCTTCACTGTCTCCCATTAGGAGACAAGAGTGTGAGCATTTTCTGGCTCCCCTCAAAACCATAGACAAAATGGATGTGATGAGCTCCTTGTGTGAAACCCTGTTGGGAAGGGCTTACGTTAGACGTGGCCCCTTGCTCATGCCAGATTCTGGGGCTTGTGAAAGGCTCGATCAGAGCGAGGGCTTTGCTTTGGATTCCATACTCATCCTCCGGGTGAGGTGAAATATGCTGGGTCATGGAAAAGGAAAGTGTGTGGACTACGTGACATGGCCATGGGAGCCATTGAACTGTGGCAAAGGGACAATGCCATGTGTCCCACAATTAGCACTCGCTCATAATGCTTCCGGTCTGTAGGGAAGTGGGTGGCTCTGAGTCACCAAAGCTCCTGCACTGATTAGTCCTGGGCCTTTGGTCAGGCCTCAGTTCTTCATCTGTAAACAGAATTAAAATGGCAATGGTATTCACCAGATCCACGTTCCCCTTTTCTTCATCAGCACCAGCCAGCATATATTCCCCAGCCTCTCCCGCGGTGCGAAGAGACCATGTGGCTCGTGCCACACATGGAAAGTGAGAAGTCACAGTGCTGGCCACTTCCAGGCCTGGCTCCTGGTAAACCTTCCACACACCATCCATCCCCACTTCCCTCTCCTGGTGTCTCAACTGAGAAGATTTAAAGGATCTGAAAGAGATGGAAGGAGCCTGGGCCCCTGAATGATTCCATGCACAAAGCTACGGAGATTTGGGGCTGTTATCCTTAATAATACCAGGAAATAATACAACGTAGTAATACAAGAGAATAATACTTAACTGGGTGCTTCCTACATGCCTGGCACTGTCCTATATGATATAAAAGAAGCAACTCACTTAACCCTCATGGCAAGTCTTTTTCTACAGATGAGGAAACAGGTGCAGAAAGGCATCTACGGCACAGGCTTGAGATGAGGATTCAATGAGATAATGCAGGCAAGTCTCCAGCATAAGTCAAAAGCCACAGAAAGCGCTTCATAGATATTTGCTGTTATTGTGATTACATTGGTTAAAGTGACCCTAAAGAGACCAGAGGCTTTAAGATTAGTCACAGTTGGGTTCAAGCCTTCGCCCTCCACTTTGTGGATATGTGACCTTACTTGTCTGTGCCTTAGTTCTCTCCCGTAAAAATGGAGTTCATAACAGTGCCTACCTCACAGTGTTGTGGTGAGGGTCAAATGAGTAAATAAATGTAAGGCAGGTAGTAGACTACACAGAAGAGCTCAATACAATGTATTGTTATTCTATCGTTATTACTATTATTACTGTACCATTTTACATGATTACTATGATTACTTCTATTAATACTATCATTACTGACTGCTCTTAGACTTAGTGCAACTTACTTCACTTCTCTGACCTCATGTTCCTCATCTGTAAAACTGGGGTTCTTGGGCGGTTGAGAGAGTAGCAGTAGCATGGTAGCCACTCTGTGAGTACCACTGGTCCCAGGTCGGTGAAGTCATCCTCCTGCCTGGCTTCAGGTCAGGAAGGAGTTAACCACAGTTCTGAGCAGGGCCCTGTGCTGCATTCCACATGGTCTCCCTGCAAGGCATAAATCTCTCTGGGTGGGTGAGAGATGAGAATGGCTTCGGGGAGGAAAGAGGGGAGTTGAGTTGGTCTTTGCCATGTGTAAATTAGTTGTGCTCTCCAGGTCCAGAGGAATCTGGAATCTCCGACACTTTCAGAGGCTGCCCAGCCTTTGATTTTCTGGAATTAATCCTAATTTCAAATATTCTCTCCTTATCTGCATAAATCTCGCAAATTGTGCTGAAATCTAATACCTTGATATCCAAACTGAAGTGTCCTGACTACTTTTTTCACCCTGAAGTGAGGCCCAACATAAGCCTGACTTTTGATACTTAAATTGAGAAGTGCGGTAGGCATGAGGAAGAACTCTCCTTGGTTTTTAATTAAGAAAGGAAGCAAGGGCGTGAGAGTCCATGGTTGCAGGTGAGGAGAGGAGGCGCTTCCAGGGCCAGAAGGGCGAAGGCTAGGCACTGAAGCACAGCACAGGACATGCCTGCCCCTCCCTCCGAGGGCTCACAGCAACAGATGCCATCACCTAATCCAGGGCAAGAAAGAAATGTCTTTATAAAACTTACAGCTGCGTTACTCTAAGAAGAAACAGCTCTATTGTGATAGCAAAAGTGTCCCCATTATTCATTTAGGGAAAAATTAAAGGTAGGTATATCTGCTTTTGCTGCATAAGAAATCATCCCAAAGCATAGCGGCTTTAACCAGCAGTTAGTATTTCTCTTGATTTGGTGGGTTGATGGGGCAGTTCCAGTCTATGGCAGCTGGAATATCTGGGTCTCTCTCCATGTGGTCTCTTATCTTCCAGAAGGTGACCTGGGCCTGTTCACATGGTGGTTTAAGGGTTCACAGCACAAGAGAGAACAAGCCCCAGCCCCCAGCAGTTTCCAAGCCTCTGCTTGCATCACTTTGCTAAGTATCTATTAGCTAAAGGAAGTCACAAAGCCAAACCTAGATTGACGGGGTAGAAATAGACTCCACCTTTTGATGATATTTGCCCCAAATGGTGGTCTTGTTCATTTACGTTCTTAATTCACCACAGTTGTATAGTTGTATGGGATATTCTAAACAGCCTGGCCCCCTAGGTCTGGGCAAAGTTTCCCAAGAGTACCAGGGGCACCAGGAATCGTTTTAATAATTTAATTTAATTTTTCATGAATTTATTTTGACTTGTAAAGATCGTGAATCATGGAATTCAGTGGTAGACTCCTTCCTGGTTGCAAGGTAGTATTATCTGTGGAGCTTTTAGAAAATACTAATGCCTGGGCCTCACCTCCAGAAGTTCTGACTTTATTGTTCTTCAAAAATTTTTTCAGGGTCCCTGATGATTCTAATATGCAGCCTGGGCTGAGAACCACTGATGTAATCAATCATGCCTCTGGGCCTTTGCACATGCTGTTTCCTTCGCCTGGAAGACTATAACCACCAGATCCTCCCATGGCCAGCTGCTTCTCACCATGCGAGTCTTGCATTAATTTTTCGGGCTGCCGTAACAAATTATCACAAACTTGGTAGCTGAAAGCAACATAAATATATTATCTAACACTACCTAAAGCCAGAAGTCCAAAATCAAGGTTGACAGTGTCAGTTCCTTTCGGAGGCTTTGAGGGGCAATCTGTTCCATGCCTCTCTGCTTGCTTCTGGGAGCTGCTGGCAACCCTTGGCCTTCCTTGGGGCTTCATAACTCGGATCTCTGCCTCTGTCTTCACATTGCCCTCTTCTTTCTATGTTCTGTGTCTTCTCCTTTCTGTATATAACGAAGTTTACCATTGGGTTTAGGGCCCACTCGAATCTAGGAGGATCTCACCTTGAGGTCTTTACCTTAATTACACCTACAATAAACCTTATTCCAAATAAGGTCACTTTCGGAGATTCCTGGTGGACATATCTTTCAGGAGGCACAATTCAGCCACCGCATGTCTCACCACATTCCCTAGCCACCCTGGCTAAACCAGCCCCCACCAAGTCTGTTGTCAGTGTTTTATATTCTTTTTAGCATGAATCACTGTCTGGACTTGTAAGAATTTATTATCTGTCTCCCTCCCACCAAATATAAAGTCCAATAGAGCAGGGACCATATTTGTCATATTCTCTACTATAATCTCCAGTTCCTAGTACAATGCCTGTCACCTAATGAACACTCAGTAAATATGAGTGAATAAACAAAGTTTCCTTCTTTGCCTTGCTTGGTAGGAAGCTTAGAGCCAAACTGGTGACCTAGCTCTAGTAAATAAGGGGGTCTCACAGATCTGTTCTATTTCCAACCTGACTCCTGGCCTCCTCTTACTCTTATTTTCATTTCATCTTCCTTTTCCTATTTATTTTTAATTTATTTTGTCTTGCTATGTTGTGTTCAGATATCCTTTCAGACTGCCTATAAATTCATTCATCTTACAAAGATTTATTGAGCCGTCCAGTATCTGCTATTAGGCACTGACCTAGGCCTAAGAGTACATCAGTGAACAAAACAAAAGTTCCTGCCTTTGTAGAGTTTAATGAGGGCAGAAAGAAGATAAACAATAAACAATAAAGAAGTCATATAGAACAGTAGGAAGTGAAAAGAACAGAGTATGATTGTGATTGTAATGGGATGAAATTATAATTTTTAAATCTTCTAAGAATAAGAGTGTAATTTGAATCAGTTCATTGTATCAGGTACAGTAATAAAATCGAGGTTACATGTGATGTTCACATTTTTTAAGAGATGAATATTGATGTAGGGGTGAAATGATGTAATGTCTGAGATTTGCTTTAAAACACTTTTTTAAAAAGAGAGAGAAAGTAAGGATAGATGAAGCAAGTATGGCAAAAATCTTAAAGGTTGAATCTGAGTGATAAGTATATGGAAATTCATTGAACTATTTTTCTACTGTTGCATATATTTGAAATTTTTATAATTTATTTCCTTCTTTGTCATTTTAAAACGTATATTTTAACCTTTTCTGAGTGTAGGTCATTGGCATTAAGTACATTCAAATTGTACAATCATTACCACTATCTACCTCCATAAGTTCTTTTGTCTTTTTAAATGAAACAACCAATCAATGAAGTTGTCTGCAGAATACGGCATCCAGCTGGGGAGCTGGAGTGGGAATAGGAATGAGCAGAATAGCCATGCAAAATCTGCGAAAAGCCCAAACTGGGGCAGGACCAGGCCCCAGACATTCATGGGATGCCCCTACCAGCATGGCTAAAGCCACCCCGCAGTCTCTTTTGGGTCTTAGGGCATTAAGGTGGCCAGGCCTGAAAGGAAGTATCCCATGAGATCATCTGGTCCAGCCACCTAACTCCCAGCAGGACAACACCTATCCAGGCTATGACTGACTCACTTTCCGCTGTTGCTGTTTACTGGAAAGTTAAGCTGCTCCCGCCTCATCTTGCCTTCCAGGAAAATCGAGCTTTCAGGAAATAGGGGCTAGAGCTTGCTTCTTCTTGTCTGGCGGTGGAGAGGGGGAGGAGAAAGGAAGGGTAGGATTAGAGGGTGGGTAGGAGGAGTTAGAGAGGGCCTGGCTCGCCCTGACCTCATCACATTCTTGGAGCCAGGGAGGGGGTGGGCCATCCCTTTTCTGCTTCCCAAAGTCTGCTGCTGTGATTTAGGGCTGGCTTCCAGACTGAAGGAGAGCTCCGTGGGCCCAAAGGACTGCTGTAGGGAAGAGACCTGTCTGCTTCTATTTGGGGAGGAGAGCAGCACAAACCTGGGTTCAAGTCCCCACTCTGCCCTGTTCTACTGTGTGACCCTGAGCAGGTTATTTAAACTGTCTGCTCAGTTTCCATCTCAGAAATGGAGATGAAAAGAGTATCGAACTCATAGGGTTATTCTGAAGATTAAATGAGATAGTTTAACTTTTGTATAATTCCTGGGGCGGGGTTTTTGCCTAGTAAATATTAGCTACCTGGAAAGCTTAAGTATTTGAAGACAAAAGGCTTTTTATCCTGAGGTGGTGGGTGTACCCAGCACCAAGTCAGAAGAGGCTGGCAGCAACCCAGCCCAGGCTCTGGGAGGAGGAGGCACTGTAGCAGTAGCTGAGGGTTGGTATAGCTAATAGGTGAGGATACAGGCTTTGCAGCCAGACTGCCTGATTCAAAACCCCATCTCCACCTGTCATTAACTGCGGTGTCAGGCAAAACACGTAATAACCTTCTGTAGATCTCAGTTTCCCACTCTGTAAAGTGAGAAAAATAATACCAGCCTCATGGGGTTGTCATGAGTATTAACTGACTCCTACATGAAGCACTTAGAACACTGCCTGGAACATTAGTTGTGCTGGCCATTATCATCTGCATTATTTGGGTCTGTCCAGAGTCCTCCTCATCCATACCCAGTCACAACATTAACAATAATAACATCAGCAGCCACTGTTTATTGTCCTCTCGCTTATACATTTTCCCAATGAAACCATGACACCATCCCTACCTTCTATCGGTGGGGAAACTGAGGCTCAGGAATTCTGGGTAAGCCTTCTAAGATCACACTTGGTAGAGCAAGAATTTGAATTCAGGTCTCTAACTCCAAGGTCAACACTCTTGGCCATTTACTAAGTTGCACTTAAGGGGCATCACTGAACTTTTATGGGGACTGTGGGAGAGGTGGACACCCAATATATAAAACCTTGTAAAGCAAATAGTCCTCGAGACAGTGGCCTGGCAAACATCATCCAGTGTGCTAGGAGTGTTCTATTAGAAGGTGTGCCTGAGGCTGAGGAGCTGGAAAGACCTTATGAAAGGGGAGGTCTGGCCTGGCCCTGAGGACTAGGTAGGGTTTGGACTGGTGCCTTGGGAGGGGTGTAGTTCAGGTGGGGGCAAAGGTGTGGAGGTGGGGCTGGGCAGGGCCCTGTGGGGCCTCGGCCGGGGTCAGTGCGGGGGGCAGGTGAGGGGTGTCAGGGCAGGTAAGGGGCTGGCCAGCCTCCAAGTGGAATTCAAGCACAAAGCAGAGGTTGAGGCCCAAACCAGGGCCTGAGCTCCCTCCTTTTCCTATTGCCAGATTTCCTTTTCTCAGAGACCCAAAGGACTTGAGCTTTCAACTAGAAACTATTGTACTTGCCCCTCAAAATCCCAGAATTTGGAGACCCAAGGAAATAACAGATTCCTCTGCTAGGACCCAGCCAAGAACAGGGATCAAGGAAAGTGAATAGGGCCCTTTAACCCTACTTTATTGGTTTACTCTCCTCTCAGGGCACACGCCGACACAGCAGCTGGTTTCTGGTGCACACCCAGTACATGCTCCTGGCCATCCTCCCCAGCAGGCCATGGAGTGGGACCCAATCCTGACACACTCTCCCTCTAAAACCAAATCCAACCCACCATCAGAAAGGAAAGTCTTATCGATGGTGTCCTAGGAACTTAAAAGGCAAGTTCCTTAATAGAGTAAGACTTCCTGAAAATTCTACCTCCCAGCCCAGCAATTTCCCTATAGGAATTGTTTTCCTGAGGCCTCAGCTTCACCATCCCTCTCCAACTCACAGCCTCCTCTCTGCTCCTCTAGCCACTCCTTCCTTCCTGGTCTTCAACTTCCCAGTCAGCCTACAGCCTTCACACACATATACACTGAGTGCCATCAGCAGGACTGGCTACATAATTTGCCAGGCCTGATGTACAATGTAAATGTGGGGCCTTTGGTTCAGGAATTATGAAGAATTTCAAGACATTGACAACAGAACATTAAATCAAGTTCTGGGCCCTTCTAAGCATAGAACCCTGTCAACTGCAAGAGTCACATGCCCATAAAGCTGACCCCCGCCCTTAGTGCATGCCCCCGGTGGATTAGAATGTCAAGTTTTCATGAATTTTAAAGTTAAAGTCTGAGATTCCCCACTACCATCACCACACACACACATACAAAAAAATATAAATTTTGAGGATAGCTTTTCTGGACTATCTCCACCCCCACTCTCAATCCTGCACTTGGCCCACAATAGAAAAATTTGAGGTCTCGTATTTGAACTGATCATACCTTTGCAAAGTGCTTTCATGTATTCTTTATGAGAGACAAATTACCACCTCATTTTACAGCTAGGCAAACTGAGATCCAGAAACTCTCCCCACCTTGCTGGCCACTAGCATATGTGGCACCCAAACTCTGGCCTCCAGGCCCCCTGAGCCTGCAGCCATTTCCACCAAAAAAGAACCCAGATACCATCTGAAGTGAATGCACAAATGATGCAAACCTCAACACCGAGGGACTTTGCATTATTTGTAGTGTAACAGCAATTCCTCGTGTTGAAACAGCCCCACCCAACTCCAGACAAAGACTAGGCCCGGGCAGACCACCATCAGTGGACTGCTGATGAAAAAGTGGGAAGCGTCTTCGTCTTTTTCTGACTCATTACAATCAGTGCTCCCAAAACCATAGACCAAAGAAGAAAAACATTGGCACACAGCTTTGAATTAATCTCCAAACTTGACTTGGATTTCGCCTGTTGTTGCACTAATGTCCTCTTTCTGTTCCAAGAGTCCATTCAGGGAAACGCATAGCATTGAGCGGCCATGTCTCTCCTCTAATCTGTGACAGTTTCTTCTTGTGTTTATGACTCGGACGGTCTTGAGGAGGACTGGTGGGTATTCTGTAGGATATCTCCCAGACTGGGTTTGTTTGTGGGTTTTCTCCTAATAAGACTGGGTTATAGGTTTTCAGAGGAAACACTGCAGGGCGAAGTGCCCTTCTTATTGCATCTATGACACCCACATGACGCCGGTGGCGAGGTTCACTTTGAGCAGGTGGTGTCTGTTCGGTTTTTCTGCTACACTGTGAAGTTACTATTTTTCACTTGCCAAGCTCTGCTCTTTGGAAGTGAGCCAATAAGACTGAGCCACCCTCAAGTGGGGGAGGGCAAGGATTAGGCTCTCTTTCCAGCAGGGAGTCTTAACTTTTAAAATGTTAATTTAATTAACTTTTTAAAAAAATCTGCGCTCATGGTTTAAAATGTAAAGGAAACAGGTAAAAAGCCTCTCCCCATTTGTGTCTCTGAAAATAACAATGTTACCATTTTCTTATGACCCATTCCAGAAATATTTTATGCACAGACAGGTATATATATTTGCTCTGCCTTATTCACACAAAGATAGCACACTGCCTGCACTGTTATGTAGCCAACCACAGGGTTGCTTGGGCTAGTGAGACCCTATAAACCACCCAATTGTCTGACCATGATTGATGGTTAAGTAAATTACATTATGATATAGCAAAGGCTTGGCCACAGCCACCAGCAGTTACACAAATAAATAGAACCTGGTATCATGAAAAAATAATATGTCAAATGAAAATAAAATCGAGTGCATAGTACATATGATTTTTACTGGGTGGACACTATTTTTCAGGAGGATAAATTTCAGAAGAGGTTACAGGAAACTGTAAATTCCTGAGATAGATGGAAGACTTGAGTGTAATGTTTTGCTAAATATAAAAGGAAAATAAAAAGATGAGGCTCTGAGCTTTTGGAGAACATAATCTTAAGGACCCTGAAGCCAGCCATGGGCAGGTGGCAAGACTCTTGTCACTCTTTTCCTGGTCAGGGAGGTAAGGGCTGTTTGATTTCCTAGAATCTGCCCTGCTGTAATGATGGCATTTGCAGTTAAATGGATTGTGAAAATAAGAGTAGAGCAAACACCCCGCCCAGGTCAGGGACAGGATGTAGATTCTTTAGGCCTGAACCTGTGGATGCCCCACACGCCACCACTACCCATAGCCTAAAGTGCTGCCCTTTAGCCTGGTACCTGTTCAGTCATTCACCCATTTATCCACCTATTCGCTTATCCATCCATCCATCCATCCATCCATCCATCCACCCACTTGTTTCTTTATTCATCAGAATTTATTGTATGGCTGACCCTGTGCCAGGTGCAGGAATATAGCTGTTGCTGAGGTGGACACAGGCCCCTCTTCATGGAGTGTACAGTCTGGGACAGAACCAACCCAGTGTGGGGAGTGTAACAAAGTCTTGGGGCATTTCAAGAACATAGAAGAGAGGACTAAGCCAGTCTGAGGCCGAGCCACCTCATGTAGGGTGACAATCAATCCCCAAACCAGGTTTTGGGAGTCTGAGGGGAGAAAAGGGACACTCAGGTGAAGGAAATAAGAAAAGGCCTGAGTGTTCTACATGAACTAACTTGTTTAGTCATCACAATTCTGCCAGGTGGGCTGACTATTGCGACTATTACAGTCAACCTATTTACCAATAGAAAGGTAGTGGAGTCTCAGAGAGGTGAGGTAACTTGCCAAAGGTCACAGAGCTGCTGAATGACAGAGCTGGAATTGGAACCCAGCCTACCTGGCTCTTGACTATAGGCTCTCTGGGATCAGGGAGACTAATAGGTAACACTGAATTCTTTTCTTCAATTCTCTGAGAACAGATGAGGTCATACCTACAGGTCATGGGGCAAAGGGTAGGGGCCAAGGTTGGAGCGGCCCCTCAAAACAGGCCTCTTTTTGGAACCTCAAAATCCTAGGCTCTGAGCAGCTGGCCACATTTTGTCACCTCATCTATTTCAGGGTTTAGAGAAAAGGGAAGGACTAGGAAGGTGTTGGGGGTGCAGTATCCTAGATGTTCAAACCAACCCCGTTCCATGGGCCCCAGTCCCTCCCATGAGCTACCTGCCAGTGCTCTGAAATGGGAAACAACCTTCACCACTCAGCACTGGCAGGAGATGCATTTAAGGTCTCAAGTTACAGCTTTTGCAGAGTAGCTGGCCTTTCCCGGTCTCCCAGGACTCCTCCTCACTTTCCTTTTTGTGTCACCCCCACAATTTGAGCATTATTCATGCCCGAAATATCTCAGAAAGCCACAACAGCCCTGCCCTCTACCCAGGACTACACGGCCTCTTGGCTCAGGTTCTTTTCAAAGGTCATCTTCCTCCTGCCCTCGTGGTTTGACCCCTAACCACCACCTTCCCACCCCAGGCCCTCCATGATCGTCTGCTTCCCCAGAGGAAGCAGGGATGTGCCTGGTGTTCTGGCTACTTGGCCCCCAGGAATTCACCCACAGACACCATCTTCCCATCAGCCTCCAGATCCTAAACTGCTGAGCCAGCCTTTCAGCCACCTGCAATTAAGACCTCATCCAAACCTGCGGGGATCTGCCAGTATTTCCATTTCAGCCTGTCCTGGACGACACCTATATTTTGAAGAAAGTACATGAAATCGGGTAAGAGCTCTTCCTAACTGCACTGAGGGGCCCAGAAGGCTGAGGCCTCAATCCTGCGCCTGCCCGTTTCTAAGGCAAAGGAGACACACTTTGGTGGGGATGCCACTTTGTATATAGTCACCAGATCCTGGTCCCAAGGATCAAGGTTCCTAGGTGGGGAACCTTGTCTGTAGCACACTCTCAGTGCCTACCCGCGTGCCTTGACCCTATGTCATTTACTTCCAGCTGCCAGCATCCCAGTGTTTTTACCCGGCGACGTTCTGGTTACCTGTTCGCTGGGTGAGTGCTTTTCATGAACTAACTTGTTTAGACATCACAATTCTATACATTGCTTCCACACACGGTAGGCCAGAATGACCTAGAGTGAACGGCCCCTCCTCCCCCAGTAGACCTGCCGGTAATACTGATGCTAAACCCCCCAGCTCCTCACCTTTTGGTGCCCACAGGGGTAGACATTCGCCTCACGACACACCCTTTATGGCCTTCCTTCCTTGCCTGTCTTACCTCCCACCTCCCCTTGACAGTGATTCCTGGGATCATTTCCCAGTAAATGTCTTGCATTTGAATCCTGCATTGGGAGTCTGCTTGTGAGGAAACCCAATCTAAGACAGTAACTAACTGTCAACATTTACCAAGCACTTTCTCTGTGCCAAGCACCATGCTCAGCATTTCACATGTCCAGACTCATTTAATCCTATTACAGCCAGTGCTATGAGGCATGGACTATTATTATCTCTGAGAGAGACAGGAGGAAAACACCCTCTTCTAAGGACTGTTGTCATTACATCAGGCCCATTTGGATAATCCAAGATAATCTCCCCACCTCAGTATCCTTAATGTAATCACATCTGCAGTCTCTTTGCCATAGAAAGGACAGTCACAGGTTCCAGATGTGGACATCTTGAAGGGCCAGGGAGGCGATGTGTGAGGGCTCAAGCCTAGAGACTTTCTCTTGAGCCTGCCTGGAAACCTCTTCTTGAACCAAGGTGGATCAACCTCTAACTTGCTATATGATGAAGTGATGTAACCTCTCTGTGTCTTGAGGGCAGAGGGCAGAGGGCAGGAGGTAAGTAAGCATAGCAGTTTGAAGAACCAAAGCAATTCAGGCTGGTCAAAGGACGGATTCATAGGAGGAGACATTTGGCTTCAAGCCACAACTCTGAATCCGTTTCTGGGTCTGTAAAACGGAGATAACAGTCTGTCTCACGACACTGGCTGCAGCATGGTTCCTGACAACCGTCATGAGGCCCTGGGGCTGACACCTGCCAGGGTGCATCATCAAGCAGAGAGCAATTGCAATCCATCACAGGGATTCCTGGGACTGGCATCAAGGAGCAGGGCTCCGCCCCATCTGAAAGCTCAGGGACCACTTCCTGAACAAGAGCTGCTTTGGCCCAGGCTGGGTGAGTAAGAGTTAACCGTGTGGAAAGGGAAAAGGAGGGTGCTGAACAGAAGGAGCAGTGAGTGCACAGGCTGGGATGTGAGAGAAAGCTCAATTATTTGAGGAACTGAAGTGATTCAGTCTGGCCAGAGGACAGGGTTTTGAAGAAGAAATGATAGAAGCCATGTGCTGCAATGGTTAGGAGGGCAGCTCTGTGAGGGCTTGGGTGTGATGCTCAGCCTTGCTGTCTCCCGGCTGCGTGATTTCAGTATGTAACTTGACCTCTCTGTGCCCCAGTTTCCTCACCTGCTTGGTGGGGACAACACATGGTACTTATCTTACAGGGTTCTGTGAGGTTTACATCTACAGCGCTTGGAACAGTGTCTGGCACAGAGGAAGGGCTCGGTCAATCTGTTATTTATGCTCCGCCCCCCCCCCCCCCACATCAATAGCTAAGTGGCTGGACTCAACCCTCACATGGGGTGAACATGCAGTCACGGATGGCCAGTGCAAGGCCCACATCCCTCTGACTGTGGGATTGGGTCAGGGTCACCAAAGCCAACTAGCATCAGCCCTGGACTTCTGCTGGAAGTTCTGGGAAAGAGGAACATTCTCCTTGGAAGGGTTGCTGAGGAGGTCAGCCTGGAGTGGCTGGGTATGGGCCTGCCTAAGAAGTGGGGCAAGGGGAAGGCAGAGCCCTGGGTTGGGGGAGCATGGAGCTGCACAGTGCCGCCTAGGCCTCTGAATCCAGACATGTCCGAACCACCCCCTTGGATTGTCCACCAGTTAAAGGGACAATCATTCCCCTTTCCGAATTAGAAGTTTTAGCTGGGTTTCTGTCGCTAGCAACCTGGGAGAGTCCTGACTGAGAGATGCGTGCTCAGTGAACACGCACTGATTGAGTGACCGAGTGAGCATTGAGGGTTCTGGCACTTTCCTGAGCCCTTTGAGTTTGGGGCGATTATGTGGCAAGGACCCTGCTTCCCTGTAGGACCACAGAAACTTGCAGAGGTTTTTCACGTGCCCTGGGAAAGCACTCTCTCCATTCCCTCTGGGCAGGGCCTAGCATCGTAGTCTGGGTTCCTTCCAAATAAGGATGAGGCTCTGCTCAGGGCGCATGAGCACTGGCCCAGAAGCTGAATCCCGATTTTCCTCTCCCTGAGCCAAACCTCCCCTACCAGGGAAGATCTCAAGTTCCACTTAGAGAGGGAAATGGAAAATGAGGCTAAAGTCTAGAGCCCTAGGAACAGCCCAGCGGTAAGTGTGCCTTTATTAGTTCCATTTTACAGGTGAAGACACTGAGACCAGAGAGGTTACGTTACCTGTCCTTAAAGCTGGGGTCCGCCAAACAGAACTTAGAACTCTTTTCTTGTCTCCAAACAATGCTTTTTCCTCCTTAGCCATTTTCCATCTGGTGTCTGCAACTTTTTCCTCGCTTGTTTGCCCTCTGAAGTCCAGGTATTCAGATTCCTTATACTTACTTATTCCTTGCTCTTAGGTCATTAAGAAGAATGTCTGGCCAGATCTCGGTTTATGTCTCTGCTCCACGCTGTGCAAGCTGTGTATCCTTGGGCCAATGTCTTTACCTCTCTGGACCTTGGTTCCTTCAACCATGGCAGTAGAGATGGCAAAACCTACTTTCAGGCTTATTATGAGGACTAAGTGAGTTAATAGATGTAAAATGCTAAAGACAGTAAGCCTCTCGGAAGTACTCAATAAATGGTAGCCTTTCTCATTCATTTCCTTCAGAAATTATATTGTGTAGTATTTCTTGCAATGAAATAGAGGGAAATATCCCCCAGTTAAGAAGTAAATAACACAACTTTGAAAACTGCAATTCTACCTGACTTTTTTTTTTTTTTTTTTAATGAGGAAGTCTTTATCTATGTTGTCAGGAGAATGGTGGCAGTGGGGTGGTGGGGGAGGGGTGGTGGGGGAGACGGCGGGTGCGGGGCTGGTGCTCTCTGCTTTCACTGTGGCAGGTGAGCTAGTATCATGTCAACCCTCCCACTGAGAGCACCTAGAAATGGCCCAGAAGAATGAGCCTAAAATTGGAAGCAGCTTTTTTCCCTTAAGGTACGTACTGACTGGGGCAGCTGAGGGGCTGAGATGCTGGCAGAGCCTTGGGAGAATGAAAATTGGGGTGCCGGACCACGGCAGTGGTTCCAGGCTTGAGATTGGACTCTAATAACTGTGCTTCACACGTTCAAGAAATTAGATAGCAAGAGCTGCAGCAGAAAACGGGAAACAGTCAAAAAGAATCAAATGGAAGTTCCAGAACTGAAAAACACAATACTGAAATTAAGATTTGCAGCTGTTACGATCACAGGCTCTGAGCCCCTGGCCAGGTTTAGGTCCTGGCCCCAGCCTTTAGTATGTGCCATGCCAGACCTTGTTCCTTTTTCATTGAGGTGAAATTCACACAACATACAATGAACCACTTTAAAGTGTACAGTTCAGTGGTATTTCACATATTCACCAGGTACAAAAAAAAACATTTTAATTTCAAAAATTTTTCATCACATCACAAAGCTGCTCATACCTGTTAAGTCCCTACCCCTTTCCTCCTTCCTATGTCTGGCTTCTTTCACTTAGCACCTCTTCGAGGTTCATCCATGTTGTAGCATGTGTCAGAATTTCATTCATTTTAATGGCTGAATGATATTCCCCTGTACGAATGTACCACATTTTGTTTATCCATTCATCCACTGATGGACATTTGCATTGTTTCTGCTTTTGGCTAGTATGAATAATGTTGTATAAACATTTGTATACACATTTCTGTGTGTACCTATGTTTTCATTTCTCTCGGGTATGTACCTAGATGTGGAATAAGTCCTTGTTTCTTAACTTCTTGTGGCAGTTTCCTTGTCTATAAAATGGGGCTGGTGGTGGTACTTAACACAGTGTTATGTGGGTCAGTGGAAAGTGCTTAGCTTGATATGGTTGCTGTAAATTAGCGCTGTGACCCAAGTCGGTTGTAAGGATCTGTTGACATGTCTTCCTGCCCAGCTAGCCACAGGTTCCTGGCAGGCGGGGGCTTTCTGATGCCTGTCTACACTAACCACCTGGCAAATAATCCACTGCTTCTGGATTATTTGGAGGTGAGTCTTTCTCATGCATGGCCTTGCCTTTCCCTTAGGCTCTGCCAGTGCCATGGGGAACAAGGATATTATTGCTCTTTCGAACCACTGAGGAAAATGAGGCTCCTGGATGTTGAATAACTTAATGTTACGAGACTAAAGAGAAGTAGAACCGGAAGTCCCATCTAAAATCTCAAGCAAGGGTTCGTTGATGCATTCAACATTAAATATTTACTTAGCACCTGCTGTATGCGAGGCATATCCTAGGCAGTGATGTCTCCATGAATTATTCGGGAAGACAATGTGAACAAGATAAGTAAGTTATATAGCATATCTAGGTGATACATTATACACTAGAAAGTGATATGTGCCAAGGAACACAGTAAAGCAGAAAAGGATGATAGGGAGTTGTCCAGGAGGGAGTGAGAGGGTTACGGTTCCCACACAACTCATCAAGGCCAGAACAGGATTTGAACCTGGATCTGAATCTGGAACCTCTGCCGTAGCAGGATTTCCCGTCGTTTCCCGGGAAGCATTATGGCGCTGTGGTTCAGAGCTTGGTCTCCAGAGTCAGACCAAGTAATGAGAGTCTTTGGGGCTGATTGCTTAACCTCTCTGGGTCTCAGGTCCTACCTCACAGAGGTATGTAAAGATTCGATGTGGCAGCAGATATAAACTCTTGCTCAGTACGTGGGGTAGTTGTTTATGACTATAGCTGTTATTACTAGAGAAGTTTTGCACTCTGGAAAGCTATCTGGTACAGTGGACTCCTTCTGGCCCACCTGGGACCACATGACTGGTCAAATGTTAGGCCAACAGAAATGCAGAGGAAAATTTAAACCTTTCACACTTGAAGAATAGGGATCCTCGAGACCTCATGAAGCTTGGCCAACCATGTCCTAATAGTTCTCATGTTACTTCTCGATGAGCATCTGTAGCCAACTGCTCTCCTAGTTCAGGTTCTAGGATACCAAGAGAAAATGCTCTGTGTTAGCATAACCTTCCCCCCCCCCCCGCCGCAACACACACTAGTAAAGACCTATAGGAAGCATTTGGAGGGAGGACAGACCTCCAGCTATTTTGGAAGGGCCTATCCTCTATCAGGGGCTGATTTGGGGCTGAGTTGAGAATGTATTTACTGGCCAAAGTCTACTCCAAAGTAAACATGTCATCACATTCCTCACAGCCTGTAACCTCCATGGGGAGAAGCCGGGGCCATC
The DNA here is from genome assembly GCA_003508835.1 of Eonycteris spelaea. Classification (NCBI taxonomy): domain Eukaryota; kingdom Metazoa; phylum Chordata; class Mammalia; order Chiroptera; family Pteropodidae; genus Eonycteris; species Eonycteris spelaea. The sequence continues at coordinate 324,127 of PUFA01000303.1, read as the reverse complement.
ATGGAGTACGGATGGTAAGGAAATCTTATCTGACTCCATTTCAGCAGGATCCCACTTAGATCATCCTTGGTGGGGAACATGGGAGAGAGAAAGAAACAGATAGTCCTAAATAAGCTGAATAAAAGAGAACATTTGGTGCAGTTATTCTCTGCAATGGTAGGTAGGAGAGACTAGGACATTTATAAGATAAACATGTTATGTAGTGAAAGAGCACACATTTTTATGTGGGTGTGCCTTCGAATTTATCCTTACTGCTTTTATTCTGCCCACAAAATTAGAACAGACTTCTTTTCCCCCTCCTCCCTCCCTTCCATCCTACCTTCCTTTTTCTGTTTTCCTTTTTCCTTCCTCCCTTCCTTCCTCCCTCCTCCTCCCTCCCTTCTTTCCTTTCTTCCTGGTATGATTAACTTATAATAAACTGCACATATTTAAAGTACACACACATACACGCGCGCGCACACACACACACATTCATAAAACCATTGCTACAATCAAAATGGGGGAACATATGAATCACTCCAAAAACTTTCCTCATACTCTTTTGTAATCTCTCCCTCCCATCTCTCCCTCCCTACCCTACATCCCTAGGCACACACTGATCTGCTTTCTCTCACTATAGTTTGCATTTTCTAGAGTTGTATATTAACGGAATCATATAGTATGTATTCTTTATTTTTTGTTCTGGCCTTTTCACTCGGCATTAATTATTTTGAGATTTAGCTACGTTGTTGTGTGTATTAGTAGTCCTTACTTTTTGCTGCTGAGTACTAACTAGTCTATTGTGTGGATGCACCAGTTTGTTCATCCGTTTACCTGTGAATAGACTTTTGGCAGTTACAAATAATGCTGGTATGGACATCCAACTACAAGTCTTTTTTTAGACACATGCTTTATTTCCCTTGGGTAATTACCTAGGAGTGGAATGGCTGGATCATATGGTCGGTATATGTTTAACTTTCTAAGAAACTGCTTTCTAGAGAGGGTATACCATTTACATTCCCACCAACAGTGTATATTAGAAAACGTTAGAGAAACATTTGAAGCAGAGAGAAAGTTCTTAAGGTAGAAAGTAAAAGTTCTACCTCCCAGGGACTGGCCTGCTTAACTGTTTACTCTAAATCCTTCCAAAGTTCCTTTGTTTTCTTATCCACATACAGAACCAGACTGGGACATAGAGGTGCCCTGGCAGGCTAATAATTTGGCATCCCCTCAACTTGATATTTTAAAAACATTTGTTCAAAATTTATTTAGGCAGGATGTGGAGAAACTGATTTTCTGTTAATAAAATATATCATTCTTCTTTCTTTTCAAAATAAAGTCTTTATTACATGTACAGAATGAAACCTGACCTTTTAACTTATTTGGAATCATCTAGAATTATAGTTGACCAAGTTTTCGGGGGGGGGGGCTGTATTAAAGGGCATACAATTTGGGTGATGCTAACAAATTGCTACATCTTGGTACAGCACATGGCTTTGACTAAGGTCTAAGCTGACATGACCAAAGCCCTGAGAGAATTGCCACCTTGTGGGACTCTGGCTTGGTGGCAGAGCCAAGAGCTGTCCTGAGTGCTAGGAAAGAGAATGTTCCAGTTTCTCTCAGAGGATGCTGTTTCCCTCTGATCACTGGTTATGACAGGTCTGTCCCACGTGGAAACCCAAGTTAACTGGCACAGGGTTGATCTAGTCCAGTGCTATCTAAGCTCTCCTTCCAGACTAGCATCCTGCTAGGCTGCCTGGCTGATTAGCTCTGTGCATATATTCACATACATTAGTGTTATTTGTATTTAAAAAGCGAGCATACAAATTGGATTAAACAAATTCATGTGGTCTATAACTTGTTTTTCTTTTCCTCCATTTAATGATAAATTCTGAGATCTTTTCACATGGTCTGTGTAGATCCATCCCATTCTTTTTTAAAAAGAACCAAGGGAGTTTACCTGATGGATGTACTGTAATGCAAAACTTACAACTTTAATGAGCTCATGGATCACCCTAGGGATCTTGTTAAACTACGGCTTCTGATTCAGTAGTCCAGGGTGGCACCTGAGATTCTGCATACTCCCAGGTGCTGCCCAAGCTGCTGGTGGGACCATGCTTCAAGGAGCAGAGCTACAGTGCATGTGAGGAGCCCTCCACTGAGGGACGTCTGGGCTGTTATAAATAGTGCTGCTGCAATAAACAGCCTTGAACACCCAAAACAGCACTAGAGAATAGGTTTTAGAGACAGAAGACAGAACATTGAGCTCTGCCCCTGACACAGTGTGACTGTGAGCAGGTCACTTAATCTTTCCAGCTGAGCTGCCAGTGAGTCCCTCCTCCCTGGCAATTCAGTGAGTATTCACGAATGCCTCCCCTCTTTTAAATCCTAGGAATAAAGATGAATAGTCCCTGTCCTTGAGCCTCTGAGAATAATAATACTAATCCTGGCTTGGAGAGCACTAGGGGAAGAGGGAGTAGCTGTGATAAGGATGGAAAGGGCTTTGTCCCTTGCACAGCCATCCACAAAGGGGCAGTTCTGTTTCAGCTGGGAGGCAGACTGGGTTTGCCAGGTGAGACAGGGTTTTCTCTAGCAGAAAAGTTTTGTGGCATTTGTCTGCACTTACAAACAAACAACAAACAAACAAACAAACAAACAAATCAAACCCACACATAAATCTTCCAAAGAAGCCAAAGCCAGACTCAGTGGAAAGGAGGGCCCAGTCACTTGCAAACTGGTGTGTGTGTGTGTGTGTGTGTGTGTGTGTGTGTGTGTGTGTGTGTGATTACAGCAAGACTGGGGTTGGGTGTGGGGAATGCTTGGGCCACGAGTTCCACCTTGGGCAGGGAGGGCCCAGGGAGGAAGTCAAGGCCCTTAGCAGCCCCTGTCTCCCCACCCTTGCTGAATGAACAACACACAGATGTCCAGCGAATGGTGGCCACCGCCTTCATTCCTTCACCATCGCCAGGCAAACTATGTTTCTGGCAGTCAGGGCTATGGGCTCTGAGGGACCGAAATGCTTAGAGACTGAGAACTAGCCTCTGAAGTTGATTAGACCAGGGTTGAAGCCAGAATCTGATACGTAATGCCAAAGGGACCCTGAGCAAATGATTTGATTTTTTTTGCAGCCTCAGTTTCCCTATGTGTAAAATTGGGATGATAATAACAGCACCAAGCTCATAGTGTTTTGAGAAGATTTAAAAAGATAACTCACTGACATGTGATGCTTAGCTCAGTACCTGGCACTAAGAAGTTGCCATTTACTACAGTTGTAGGATTAGAGGAGATATTGGTAAAATCACCGTCATGTAGTCCTGCCCATTCTGAGCTCCACCTTAGGAGTGGGTGAATAGGATAATTGGGGTGAAGGTCTGTGCCTTCTCCCAGCAGCCTGCCTACTCTCAGCCCCCACCTTGTCTGAGTCAGGGCTGGCTGGTGGAGCTTCTGAATGCCATTGCCTTTTGCCACCCCTTTTGGCGAAGGCCTGCTCTCCCAGTACCCCTCCTCCTGCTTTCTGCCACAGTGGGCTTTCTCCCAGCACCACACCCATATGGTGCTGGGACTTTTGCAGCCCAGCTGGGGGTAAAGGGTGAGCGGTTCCCACCTCTCCAGGGAGCTGCTGAGAGAACCAGCTCCTCTTCCCCTAGGGAGTATAGGCAGAGCAAATATTTTCATTTATATTTTGCTTCTTTTTCTTTCTGGCAGGGTGTGGACATTGGTGTAAAATTACAACTGAGAAGGCCCTGCTCTGCATCTGGGGGAAAGATGAAACTGGGGAGGACAAATTCATTTTGTAAGTCCTGGTTCTCCATCTCTGTTCACTTTGGAAAGTGAGCTTCTAAATCTGGAACTTTCAGTTTTTGTTTTTTTAATTCTGCTCACAGCACAGTCATGATATTATTATATCATCAGCATAATCATGGTAACCTAGTATCAGCTCTCTGAGCAGATACTAACATGCTAAGCGCTAGACATAGTTTCTTATTTATTAGAAACTCCTAGGAGGTATATTGTTACCAAAGTATAGGTAGCAGGTAAAGAAAAAAGTCAGGGGCAGCCTCAGCTCCCTGCTCTTAATCATGACTATTACCTTCCTGACTATTAGCTGATTGAGCTGAGTTGATCACATTACCTCCAGTCTTACCTAGTAGGGAGGAGGTCCCTTTGGGAGTGAGACACTGACCCATAAATTTTGATGGATGAGTTTGGGTGGAGGAAAGCGTTGAGATACCAGCTTTGGGCATGGGGGAGGCAGTTACCACTAGTGAATCTCCTGCTCAGATTGTAAAAACAAAGGCAAGGCCCTGGCTGGGAACAGCACGGTGGCCCTTAGGCATAGTGCAGTCTTTGGAGTTACACCCAGATTCAAATCCAGCTTTGACTAGTCCTTACCAGTTGACCTCCAGCAAATCTCTTTGCTTAATCACTGAGTACTGGAATGAGCCTTCAAATAGTTATAGTGTCCCTACAGTGGGCGAAGACTAGGGCCAGGTAATACACTCTCCCCCTGAGGCTGTCCTGAGCATTTCCAGTGAGTGAGGTAATCTGTGTGAACAAAGCATTTCAACATTGTATGTAAATGACCTGTTACAGACTGTTATAAGCACAAATCTACTTACTTCTCCTGAGCAACTGCTGGGCTGGAAGCCCTTGACCTCCATTCTGCCCAACCCCGCTTCCCCCAGGAAGCCTGCCTGCCAGACTCCCTTCCCCCAACCCGGGGTTAGGCGTCCCTTCTTGAGCCCAGGGAACCCCGTGCTTCTCTTACAGACTTGGATTCCAGTCCTGTTTGTGCTGTGTGCCCTGAGCAAGCCACTAAACCTCAGTTAACTCTTGTCAAATAGGCCAATAACAAAGAAACTGCTTAGCACAGCTCTTGGCACAGGGGCAGAGCTAGCTGCTACTCAGGAAATGCTAGCTGCTACTCTTATAAATACTCAGCTCTTGACAGCAGAGGTCTGGCCTGGATCTCTGCTGTATCCTAACACCTAGCACAGAAACTGGATGAACACAGGGCAGGTGCTCAGTACATGGTGTTGGTAAGCAGAATAATGTTCCCCAAAGATGTTCACATCTGAATTCCCAGAACCTGTGAATATTACCTTTCATGGCAAAGGGGAATTAAGGTTGCAGGATGGGATTAAGATTGCTAGTCACTGATTTAAAATTATTCTGGATTAACCAACTGGGCCCAATGAAATCACAAGGGACCTTAAAAGGTTTAGAGGAAGATGTGATTATAGAGAAGATGACAGCGTGCGAAAAACTCAGCCTGACGTTTGCCAGCTCTGAAGAATAGAGGAAGAAGCCACAGCCAAGGAATGTGGGAAGCTTCTAGAAGTCGGGAAGGGAAAGGAAAGAAAAACTTCCCTAGACCCTTCAGAAAGGAATGCATTCTGACAAAACTTTGATTTTAGCTCAGTGAGACAGACCTGTAAGGGACAGCTAAGCTATAAAGCTGTGGTTTTTTTTTTTTTTTTTTTAAGACAAAGTTTGGTAATTTGTTACAGCAGCATTAGGAAACTAATATATATGGCAAAGTACTGTACACTTATATTACTATTACTAAACTGTTTGTGATAGGTGATTTGTACTTTTCTCTCTCATTAGTCTATCTATGAACTCAATATTAAGGAATGAGTTTGTCTTATTTGCCATTGGTTCACAGGCTAAGAGTAGGCACTTCATCGATGTTATGAATGATAATGTTATTATTTATGAGTTTAATCTATGCGAATAGTAAAATGTCTCTTTCTTTCACGGTGTTCTCTAGTGCCTAACAGCGCCTGGCACACAGCAGGAGCTCCGTAAAAAACCTGTAGGTGGAGGAGGTACCATGCCCACAGGCTCCTTCCCCATGACTCACGCCGCCATCCTCTCCTGTTCTCTCCAGCTCCCTGCTTCTGCATGTCCCCTTACTCTGGGACAGGGTGCCCTTAAGTAGCCAGATATCTCTCCCCTAGCTTCCTTTCCCCGAGGCGGTGAGCACAAAGCGCGGCTTTACCGCACACCTTGGAGCGAAGCGGCATGAGCGCCCTTTGAGGCGGCAGGGGGCGACTGTGTTCCGGGAACTCCCGCGGACGGGTTGGGACGGGGCTGGGTTTCAGGGGGGCGGGTCGGCTCAGTGCGCAGGCGCGGGGCCAGCCGCCTCGCGCGGCCAGGGGCAGGCTGCCACAGAGCAACCCCGGCCGCCGCTCGGGTAGCAGCGAGTTCGAGTCCCGCTCCCCCTCCGCTTTGGTTTTCGCTCCCTCGGCCCTTGGGCCTTCCCACGCCAGTCCCCGGCAGCTCGCTGCGCATAGCGCACTCCCCACCTCTAGGATGCCGGTAACCGAGAAGGACCTGGCGGAGGACGCGCCATGGAAGAAGATACAGCAGAACACGTTCACGCGCGTTGGTGCAACGAGCACCTCAAGTGCGTGAACAAACGCATCGGGAACCTGCAGACCGACCTGAGTGATGGGCTGCGGCTAATCGCGCTGCTGGAAGTGCTCAGCCAGAAGCGCATGTACCGCAAATACCACCAGCGGCCCACCTTCCGCCAAATGCAGCTCGAGAACGTGTCCGTGGCGCTCGAGTTCCTGGACCGTGAGAGTATCAAGCTCGTGTCCATCGGTGAGTGTCCCGGCCCGGCCAGGCGCCGGCGGGTATACCATCCCTACCCCGCACCCCTGCAAAATGCTGGGGCTCCCTGCCGCGCGCCCACATCACACCCTGCAGGCGCAGGCTGGGTTTGCGCTCCGACGCCGGGGGGCGTCAGGGAAGGGACTTCCTGGTGCCACCCCCTGGGCTGCGACCTCGTGCGATAGTTCTTGGCCGTGCATCTATGTCTGACGAGTTGTGTGGGTCGAGGTCTTGAGTTGGGGCAGCACGGGGAGAGGCGGGTTTGTGGCATTTCTCCGCGCCTGGGGTGCCCCTGAGGGAGCCGGGAGACGGAAAACCTCTGGTCTGCTGTCCCCAGGAGTGGGGCCCTAGTCCGCTGCTACCCCGAGCGCTCGCCCCGCAGCGCCCAGTCTGGTGCGCTCGGCGCTGGGCGTTGGTTCAGAGGCTGGGGGAGGAGACCTGGGGTGGGACCGTTCGGTGAGCCCGGGGCCTCCCCGCCCAGGTGGAGAGAGGGACCTGGTACCCTCCCCCGCCGTCTCCGGGATGGGTGTGGGCCTGGAGGTGGGAAGGGGAGCCGCCGGGGGTGTGTCCTCCTCGCTCCTTCTCGGCTCCCAGCTCCTGCTGTGGGCCGGAGCTGCAGGGTGAGCCCGCCCTCCCCTATGAAGTTATAATTTAGAGATGGTTGTGGTAATGGGAATTGCTCCCTCGTAGGGTGCCCAAATTAGTGGGCGCTGTCTGCTAACAGCCTTCTAGTTATCTCAGTCCTTACGTATCCCCCGAGTTGGGCTGTCGTTTAGACCCATTTTACAGACAAGGGGGGTCCAGAGGATTAACTGACTTGCCGAAAGTCTTGGAAGTAGCAGGTTCCAGCTGAGAATTGAAGGAAGTGGGTGACAATTAAAGGAGACTTTGCCTTCCTCTCCCCGCCTTGCTCCACACCAGGGTCTTCCTGAGAGGAGGGAGGGAGTTGGTGTTGGGTTCCTCTCTCCCTGAGCTGGGGGAGAAGAATGAGGGTGAGCTCCCCACTATGCCCTGGGCTAGTGGAGGGCCTCCAGGAGGGTCACAAGGTTGCTGAAGGTGTGGGCTGTCATACAGAACATGCGTCTAAACAGCACGTTTGTGTGCAAAGAGGGATAGGGTGTGTGCACACAGCGTGGGTGTGCAGAGAATGTGTGTGCCTACATTGTGTGTGTGCTCTGCCAGGTGAGCATTTTGTCAGTGAGGAGCTGGCTCAGGCCTGGGTCTAGGGTCTCTTGAGGAAACTAGACCTTATAATAACCCCATTGATAGGAAGAAAGGGTGGTGGGTGTGGCTGCTGGGACTTTTCCCTCATAAAAGGGGTTCCCTCTAGGCTGAGCCTCCTGGTTTCTCCTTCTCCCTCCACACCAGTCCTGGCAGGCAGGGCTGCTTCCTGGACCCAGGCAGCTGCCACAGCCCCGTTAGCCTCCCCATGAAGAAGGTGGCTTCTCTGCAGAGTGAAGCTGTGGCGCATGCTGTCATTGTGTTTTGGGGGCCCATCTCCTTTAACTGGGGAAGGAGAACATCAGAATTCTCCTGGAATTCTTTCCTTTTCAGAAACCAGCTTTCTTTTGAGGAATCTCAAAGCCTGGCGGGGGCTTAACTTGGATCCTTTCTTTGTTTTAAAAATATGTATTTATTTAATTAACTGAACAAAGAAACTTAAAGTAAACCAGGAGTATCCAAACATGACATGAAATCTCTTTTAAAAAAACTAAACAAAACAAACAAAAAACCCAAACCACAACACCAGAAAATCCTGGACTGCCTCATTTACCGAGTGTTTACAGAGGCTGCAGCTGCTTCCAGCATGGCTTCCCATAAGTGCCCTGAACTCGGGGGCCTCATTCTAGACTTTGTCTGGTCCCTTGCAGTTTTCTAACCTTCATGATTTCCATTCCTGAACCTACCCAGGCCATAGTGTCTTCCAAGGTCCTGGCATTCCAGGGTTAACCTCTCCTTTGCTGATTGTGGGTTTGTAGGCTATTGGCAGTTTCTTGCTGTAGACCTCTCCCACCACAAGTTACATTGTCTTATTTTCTTTTCTCCTTTTTAATCATTTTTTTGGATCTTATTCCCCAAAGTGGCATTCCTGGGGTCAAAAGGTGTGACCACATTTATGATTTCTGTCATTGGCTCCCTGGTTGTTCTCCAGAAAAATCTCGGGCAAACAGGTTTTCCAGCCTCTGGAGAGCAAGGGAGATATGCCAAAGGCTAGAACTCCTGTGGGAGTCACGCCTGAGGCCTCTTCCCTTTGCTTCTGGGGCTGTTGCTGGATAAGAGCTCTTCAGAAAAAAAGTCACATCCAGCTGGGACTTAAATTCAAGTATTCACTGCTTATGCTGTGTTGCTTTGTGCTGATAATGGCACTGGCTCCAATTTGAGGACCTGTTAATTGTGTTTTGTTGATTACCCCATTGATCATCACCTTGAATCCTGGAGTATAGTTTCCTTATCTACATAATGGTCTTCCGCAAGTCTGGGAAGCTTAAGGGCTTGCCTTAGCCCTGGCTAAATGCTTAGAAAATTGTTGCCGTTATAGTTGTGGTTGTTGTTAGTAGTATTATCTCTATTTAAAGATGGGGAAACAGGAGTGAAGTAACTTGCAGAGGTCACCCAGCTAGTAAATGGTGACTGGAACGCAGTTCTGCCCAGCCGAAATTGAGTCTTCACTGATTTGCCTTCCATTGTCGGAAATGAATAAAATACAGCCCCCTATCTTCTGAACAAAGAGCCCCTCTAACACTTTTTAAATCTGGGATGTTGGGGTAGTGGCTGGACATCCACACTTTGAGTCTCTGACCTGTAACAAAGCAGGGTTCTTAAGGTGGTAGGTGAGTGACAGGATTAATCCTCTGAACTGTGATGGTCCCATGAGAAGAATATCCTGTTGGGAGGTGAGCAGAATCAGTTTGCATCTCTCATCTTGTGTCGAGATGAATTTGTTGAGGGAATGGTTGGTTGCCCTGTCTTCACTGTTTTTTTGTGCAAGGAGGAAGTAGGGGACTTTTCTGCTACCGAGTGGATGACATTTTACTCCATAATCTGGGAAGATAGATTTGAATGAATTGTATGCTTTGGGTAACTTAACAATATGCATTGTGAGAATCATTAGAGTTGTGTATAGGCACCCAGTTCTGAGATGAGGGGTCAGAAGCTGCCAGAAGACTGACTTTTCTGTCTAAATTCACTGAAAGATGGCCCTGGTTGTTTATTCATATTTGTAATTGATTATAAGGTGGTCCCATCCTAGGCTCCATTCAAAAGATTTTCTTTAGTTTCTTATTATATCCTGGGCAGTTCATACTGAGGCCTCAGCATATTTAATTCTAGTTGCCTGCCAGAGCTGGCAGCTTTATTTACTTGTTTTTCCAAAAACCTTTCTAACATTGGGCAGCCCAGCCAACTTGGAGAAAAAGGGGTCTCCCAGCCCAAGAATGACAATCAAGTCTGTCTAGAAGTTTGGGTGGTGTGTTTTGGTTTGATCCTTTAGAAAAAAGGAATTCTGTCCTTTTCAGGGGATGTGGTCTGACCCTAATGTTTACTTAACGTGCCTGTGCCAGGCCAGTGCCCCAGAGCAAGTGGTGCGTGTTCCCAAGACCTTAGGTCACTGGGTAGAGTTTCCAAGGTGGTGGGTCACTGTGCCACTCAGCCCCTTTTCCTTCCTTTTGTCCCACCCCCACCAAAATAACATACAAATAATCCTAAATTCTACTCTTCCGGATTTACCTAGTGAATGCCAGTGTGTCTTTTAGGCAGTATAGTTCAGACCCAGAGTATGCTTAAAAAGTAGCAAAGTAGCATGTTTTGTCAGAATGAACAATTTCAGGGCCATTTGCAACCAAGTAACACATTAGTGTCAGAGTTGGCTTTTGTAGTAAAGAGCAAGGAATCTTGGTTCAAATCCCACTTGCCACTAAGTAACTATTATTAAGGCACTTCTGTGCCTTGGTTTCCTTATCACTAAAATGGGGACAGTAACTACCTTGATAAAAATTAAACAAGTTAACATTTTTTAAAAGTGCTTGAAACAGTTTGTGGCTCATAGTAAGTGCTATATGAGTGTTTGTTTAATAAATCAGTTGCTGTCCAATAACATTCTCAGGAGTCACACTGGAGGGTTTGTACGCTGAAAGGAGATTTCAAATCTGTGCCACTTTGGGGAGACCAGCTTGGTCGGCTAATGTTAATTCTCTTTGTTATAATGGGGTTATAGATTACCCCGAGAGTACCCCCTCCTTGGAAGGGGATGACCCCTGATTATGTTATGGCTGCCTCTGGAACCCATTCACAACCAGCTTTGTTTCCGAGAGCTGGACAGGAGCTCCGGGTGGCTGGCCATTCCAGCCTCCCACCCCATTCAGGAATCTCTGGGCCAAATCACTTCCAGATGGCAGTTGGGCCTCTGCGGAGTTCCTCCAGCAACGGTGGAGCCAGCATGCCAGTCAGCAGCTGCCGTTGTTCTTGGAGAGTCTGTGCTGAAGGAGGGCTTTGATTTAGTGCCAAATTATGTCTCCTGGGTACTCCCCCATCCCTGCCCAGGGTTCTGGTTCTATGCTGTGAGGCGGGTGTCACTGGCTAGTTGAGGATGGCAGCCTTGCTCTTTGGGCAGCAGATGCTCAGGCCCAGAGCCTTTGGGCCCTGCCCACAGTGGCTCCATGGCCTGGGCGGGGGTACCACATCATCCTGCTTTCTCTTCAGGTCGGCACATATTGGCTATACTAGATATGGACAAATAATTCAGGGTATGGGCCTGAAGCTAGACTGCCAGGATTCATATCCCCTCTCTGCCCCCTAGCATTTGTGCAACTCTGGTTCACTGCCTTAACCTTTCTGAGCTTTTTTCTTTATCTGTAAAAGGACATTATCAGTAATATTATTGTGCTTTTGAACCCAAGTTCAGGACTTTGACTTGTCTTCCATTTGTTCTACTGCAATCATCTGGCGTGTTAGTTATTCCCTTCCCTTCAGTTTAGAACCTCTGATGACGATGCCCCCCAAGATCTTTTCTTCCTTTCCTCATTCAACAAATGTATGAAAGACCTACTGAGCCAGGCCCAGTGCTAGAGCCACAGGAATAATGAGAGTCATGTCCTGACTTGCATCACAGACTGCTCAGCATGGAGCAGAGAGACACATAACCAGGGAATGTCCTTCTCAAACTTTTAGCCACAACACAAATCACCTGGGGACTTGGTTGAAAATGCAGGTCAGGGGTGAAGGCTGAGGTTCTTCACTTCCAACCAGTTCCTAGTTGCTTCTTTCTGGACTATGCTGTGAGTAGTGAGGATTAAGGTGGGGAGGAGCACCTTCCTTCAGGCTGGGTGGGATGGGCAATCTGGAGGCCTTCCTGGAGGAAGGGCTGGTTAAGTTGAAACCTAAAGCCTGACTAGAATTAGGCAGGTAATAGTTAGCTAGGTGAGCACTAGAGCAGCACAGTATGTCAGGTAGAGTTCAGAGGGCTGGCTCAGATAAGGCCTTCTGAGGCTGAAGACAACCATCAGAGGATCTTCCTTGAGCGAGACTGGGGTAGGACAGGTGAACCCAGGTGAAATGGATCGATCATCTAATCCGGGAAGCTCTCAAATGTTGCTCCAGTCATTCTTTTCAGGAGAAATTTGTAAATATTCCCGTTCCTCATATATGTATACTTGTAAGCTATATACCTATACCACCATCAGTCTATATACTAAATACTGGTAAAGCTTAGTTTATTTTTAGATGACACATCCAAATACAAATTCTGGTTTTTCTGTGCTTTAATGGATTATCCTGTGTGCCCTTGGCGTGCAATGTGCCCTATTTGGAGGCCCCTGAGGGGCCTGTGTTTCTGTCTCCCCCCCCCCACCATATTGCTATTCTGCATTTAGTTTCATCTTTAGTTATCCTCAGTTAAGGAGGTGGATCTATAATTATAAGCCTTTTCTCCAATAATAAGTTGAACCAAATAAATAAATTGAGTGGAATGAGCCATTTCAATCTAAATGCCCGCTGTTCTAACGATTAAAATTGCCTTTCACTCTGCTGGAAGCCATTTTACATTACTGTTGTAAATCTAGTTATTCATTAAACATGCTCAATAATCATCAAATTGGCTCAGCTTATTGTATAATAAACAACAGTACTTTCTTCTTCTGGGGCTTGGGAAGTGGCCTTGTATTTTTAAAAGGTGCCTAGCTCACTTTTCTTGGGTGATTAAGCGCATGTCTTGGGAAAGATGATTAGAAAAACAAATGGTTCTTTTTATGACTAAAGTGATAAAACAGTAGGTGAGAGTAGGTAGGTGTACAAGATATAAAGGATGGAACTATTGGGTATTTTAATCAGGGTCACTTCGTATCATTTTTTTTTTTTTGCAAGAAAAATAAAAATCTGAAGTTGCTGCCTATCTTCTAAGAGCCTTAGGCCAGTTGTCTTAAACGTGTTCATTTGATAAGTGATAGATGGTTGCCACAACTCTCCTGCAAAATTTTCAGTTATCAAAACAATTTGATGAAATTTTACTTACACTCATTGTCTGATTACAAAATTTACCAAAGAACATTTGCCTTCCTGATCCTCTTTAGACCTGTGCAGTGGAATGTTCTCAGTCAAGGTTTTCTTGTATTATAAGCAAAGAGCAGTTGGGTTTTTTTTCACTCCGTCAAGACTGACCACAAGACTGAATTATTTTGACAGAATGTCTGACTTCCTCCCTTCTCCCATTATCAATTGGCAAGGAGGACACTGTGTTCCTCCTGCATATTCCTTGGCCGTCCTTAGTACCAAGAACACACACTGATGATGCCATTTGTGTTTCAAGCAGAATAAAATGAACAGAACTAAAGCAGTAGAAGTCTCTCACTACAACATATCTATTTACAAATGTGGAATCCAACTGTGACATAAAAGAAATACGGCTTGATGCAGGCAAGCACCATGCCCGCCCGGCATGGGAAGCGAAGAAGATCTGAGCCTCAGTGACTAGAGCAAGGTCTAGGTGTACACACCTACCCTCTAACACAATATCCAGCCTTTCCCCATGCCTGCTGGCTACTAAGCATTGTCCTGAGTGCTTTCTTTACCTTTATTACTTCTAATCCTCATTGTGAACCCTGCAAAGTGAGTGGCTTTATATTTCCTTTTACAGATGAGAATACTGAGGCTCAGATCAGTCTCATTTCACATGCCAGGCATGATGCTTGCCTGCATCCAGCTGTATTTTTTAATGTTGAAGTTGGATTCCACATTTGTAAAATAAGTATGTTGTAGTGAGAGACTTATACTACTTTAGTTCCGTTCGTATTTATTCTGTTTGAAATTTTACTAATTTGAATTAGTGAAACTGAAATTTCTACCAAACATAACTTTTTATTTATTTCTGATGCCGACAGCACCTGGTATTCCAAGGTGGTCTCCCATCCAAGTACTAACCAGGCCCGACCCTGTTTAGCTTCCGAGGTCAGCTGAGATTGGGTGCATTCAGGGTAATATGGCCTTAGACCAAAACAAAACGTTTTTTTTTTTTTTTTGGCCCAGTTGCCTTACCTTTCCCAGCACCTTAGAGCTTCAGTTGGGTCCTTCCCTCCAGTTCTGGAGACATCTCTCTAGTTCTTTCCCTGCCTTTGTTTGGTTCCCAGGGGCAGTAATTTCAATGCAAGTCTGGACAGTGGGGACCAGCTGAAGGCAGCTCTGGGGTTGGACAGGGCTGTCTTTATGAGGCCCAAAGCCAGAGGTGAGGAGGAGGTGCCCCCTGGAGTGTCTCCTGGTTGCAGTCCTGTGTGGTTCACAGAGCACACCACTTGGGGGATGTGGAGGGGTTTATTGAGACCCAGCTATGTTGGGAACCCTCGGTGACAGTCACCATTGGCACAGCTGTGCTCTGTTAGAAATGCCCTCGCCTCACCTTTTCCTTATGCTACTTTTTAAAATGAACTTGTGGAGTGTGTGTTGGATGCTGTTTTCAGGTGAGCAGAACCTTTCTTTCCTGGTTGGCACTCAGCCTTTGTCGTCAGTCTGGCAGCCTTGGCACTAGGCAGCTGCCTGCTTCTAATCCAAGCCAGCGAGCCGACTCCCTGCTCATCTTGTAGGAGCCTTGTGCACCCTTACTGTGCACCACAGCTCTGAGCTGCTGCTCCAGAGCTGAACTTGTGGCCCCCAGGGCTTCTCCTGCAGCAGCCCTCCTGAGAGAGAAAGCTAGTCTGGCTGGCCGGCCCACTCTGTGCTCAGCTCCCCAGAAATCGCAGGGCTGGCTTGTTGAAAGGTTTGGGCGTTAACACAACACTCCTGTTCTCTCTCTCTGAAGGCGCTTTATGCTGGCGTGAATTCCTTTTCTCATGGAGATCTGAAAGCCTTTTGACTAAATGGGTCACCTTTCTGGGTATTTTCATAAGGCTGGTCAGCTTCTGCCACGCCAGACAACTTTTCTGGAATTTCCGTTCAGATATAAAGGCAACCAAAGAAGTTGGATTTATTTGGAACACAGTGTGGAATTTTGGCTTTTGAGCTATAGGGAAATGGGTGGGGATTTGTGGCAGAGACTATGTAAATTTGCTGCTGCCCATAAATTCAGATTTTTAGATTAAAAAAGGGTAGCAGCAGTCAGCTTTCCTTCTGACAAACAGGAATGGTGTTACTCTCAGCCACATGCTGCTTGTGACTTAGGCAGAGGCAGGCCTTCCATGGAGGCTAAGGTATGAAAGAATTCTCCATGGCTAAAATCAGATTCCTCCATCTCCCCTATCCTTCCCTGCCCCCTCCCCCCAAATCATGTTCTTATCATGCTGGTTCTGCACTGCTTATGTGAATCACCTTGATTTCCTTGTATCACTGAAGTGATTTATCAGATATTCCAGGGAAAATGAGAATTATTTGGTGTTCTATAGGCTGTTGGGAGCTCAACTGGGCCTGGTGTTTCTTGCTCAAGAATAAAGTAATTGTTCCCTTGGTGGGGTAAAGCAGGTCAGAGGTTGAGGGGGCAACCCTGCCCCCCAGGGAACCTCAGGTGCTGAGGCCTTTGGGCTTAGATCCCTGAAGGCCTTTGTGACTTGGTGGTTTCCTTAATTAAGTAGAGTTCTGGGTTCTGTTTATAAGATTCCCCTTCAGAAGAGGCGCAGGTTGGAAGGCCAGGGACGTGCTGCTGGTGGGAGGAGGGGGCCCCTCAGTGAGCTTCTGGCCATCCAGGGCAGAACCCAGAAAGTGTTCTGAGAAGGAGGAGCCTTGGTGGATCTTGGCTGGCAGGCACTTGGGCAGTGGCTTGTCACATTCCTTATCTCCAGTAAAGGCGGCAGCTAGCTAGCCCCTGGGGAATGCCTCTCTACGGGGAGTCCTTTACGGAAATGATCCAGGTGTCATGTTACACATTCTGCAGGGCGTGTATCTCTTACCATAATTGCCTCGCCTGTCCCTTTTTTTTTTTTTTTAACTTGGCACTCTTGTTTGACATCCATGGGAGTTATACTTGAGGTTGGAGGGCATGAGGCCCTCTCTTGAACACCCACAGTCTCCCCACCGCACACACCCTTGCCTTGCTGGTGCCATTCCATAGCTTACTGAGCTGTATTGCTCTCCCGGTTGCCTGTCTCGCTCTCCCACTGGATCATGACTGCTCCAGTGGTGGGCACTGTAACTCTTGTTTGTTTCTGTGGCTCTTAGCTTGGCATTTAGTAGTTACTTAGCACTATAATAAATAATTTATTAAATAAAGAAACAGAAACTAGCATAGGTGGGTTGAATAATAAATCTGGTACATTGATTTGTTTATAATATATTTGCTTTCAGAAAATACAAAATAGTGGTCCTTTGCAGCCTATTGTGAAATGGTCATTAAGTGTAGTGAACAACTGGGTCTGGGGTCCCAGTAAAAAACTTAGTTTTTGGGACAGTGATGATGAACTTAAAGAACTCAGCACTTTATAGTTTTTCACTGAACATCTGTGATTTGCGTCAGCTGTTAGAAAATGAGGCCTTTTCCAAGTTGTCTGTGAGGCCCAGAAAATGAATATAAAAGGAAACCACTGAGACTTACTATAATCACAGTAATATTTTAATTGATAATAGTGAATATATATTGGGCACCTACTAGTACCAGGCATTCTGATAAATGCTTTTCAATAATAGCTAAATGAAACCCCAGAGATATAGTTATCGTTGTAATCTGCATTATGAAGAGAAAGAAACGAGGCATGCCCAGATCAGCCATATATGACAGACTCTGACGCAAACCTTTGCCTGAGATTTTAATCCCCAAAGGAAAGCCATCAGCTCATCATGTCTCTGAAATTTACTTCTAATAATAAATTTTTTTTTTGGACATTAAAAAGTTATATTTGGAGTCCTTTGTAAAAAAATTTCAAGAACATAAAGAAATACAACTTCAAAACACATGGCCTGTGAAGACTCTTAATGGATCTCTTTTCTACTTTTAGGGAATTTTGCTGCCTTTTCATCAGACTGGGGAAGAGAGATGCATTTTCTCAGAAAAAAAAAAAAAAGAAACTGTGGACTGGAAATGTTTTGTGAAATTGTTTTGGTTATACTTCTGGTTGTAACAAGATTCACCCGTTAGTTATTGCTGAGCTGTGGCCAACATTAAAATTGGAGATCTTAGCTGAAGCTCATTATGGTTTGCAAGTCTCCCTTGGTCTAGAAATATGTTCTGGTCAGCCACAGGGTGGGAGTGTTCCAACCACTCTCTGTCTTTTAAAGGTTTTCAGGACCAATTTTTATTGGAATTGCCAGTGTCTCTTAATTCTAGTTATTATGTTTGGTAACTATTGTGACCTTGCCTCATGGTTAGCCCAGGTAGAAAGCCATTTATGTTTTAGTTGCTCAGCTCCATTAGCAATTTAACTGTGTCTCAAATGTGCCTTTAACATAATGTAGTTGGGTAGCTTGGTTCACCCTTGCCTGCCTGGGAACTTTTAGAAGTCTGAAAATTATATGCAGCCCTCAGGTCTCCATGGTATTGGTTTTTTGGAGATGTCATTTCCTCAGCCTTGAGGACACCAGTCCCATGGAAGCACCTTGTCTTGGCCTTGTTTGAGGCAAAAGAGATGGAATGGAAGCCACTTCTGGATACAGACTGAGCCATCACCTGAGTGCACTTAAGAGTATGGGTTAGTGAGACCCTATTACTTACTAGCTGGGAGACTTGGGGCAAATTGCTTGGCCTCGCTGAGGTTCAGTGTCCCAGCCTATAATTGTACCCTACTCTTGTTGTTGAAGATTAAATGATACAATCCCTGTAAAGCATTGGGCTAGTCATTGGCAGACAGTGAGTGCCCCATGAATGCTGGTTGTCACCTTCCTTATTAAATTCTTCCTCCTCCTGGACCTATGGTGCCCCCCACTCCCAGGCTGGAGGAAGAAGTGACTTAATTATCTTAGAAGGGAAGAGGTGGGTGGGAATATACCCAGAAATTGGTCAAAGATGTTTCATACCTAATGGGCTTTTTTTTAGAAGTTGATTTTGAGTAGCTTTTGGGTAGGAACCGGGGGCCAGGCATTTCCTGGTCATCTGGCCAGGCTTCCTTTAAGGATAGAAAACAGGTGCTAACTATTCTTGATGTTGTCCCTCACTTTCCCTTTTGTCCTGTTTGGCTAATGGATTTATTTTTTAAGACTAGCTCTTTTGCCCGTCTTTTTTTTTTCTTCTTTCACCCTTGCTTTTTTCTCTTAGACAGTCCTTTATTCCCATTTCTTTCTTTCCTTGTTTTGCTCTCATGGAAATGGTGGCTATAATACCATCCAGGTGATGTGCTTGCTTGTAGGTCTGTTGTGACTATCTCTTGAGAGCTGGCTGGCCTCAGCCAGTTGTTTCGCCTCTAGGAGCCTGTCTTCCATATGCAACATGTAATAAAATTCTCTGCCTTCCTGAGTTCTGAGGTATAAAGAGAATGTGCATCTAAAGCCGTTAGCGGCACGCCTGGTCATAGGAAGTGCTCAGTAAATGATAGCCACTGCTATTGTGGTGTTAGCATCAGCATTATTACTATGAAGCTCCAAATCTTTTTTAGGGCTTAATCAGAGGGGCTGTAGAGGGAGCAGCCATGCTGGAGGTGAGGCTGTGATGACTGCCTCGTGTACTTTCAGTCTGGAGCAAAGGGGAATAATACCAGCTCCTCTCACCACCCCTCCACACACACAGTTCTCAAACTTGGCTTGTCCCTGCCTTGGCCCGGGCACTGCTTTCTCTCTCTGCTATGTCCTGGCCCTTTGACATCTGGGATCATCATGGTGGGGCTGCCTATACCATCTGCCAGGATTTCTGCTGCCCTGGGTGTAGTCTTAAACCCAGCACTGTCCAACCCCATGTCCTGGAGCTGGTGACAATATTTTTGCAGTAGTGCCTGGAAACGGGACTTCTAGGATCACGCTGTACAAATAGCAGGCAAGGTTGCTGGGCTGGAGTGACCGGAAAAGAGCAAAATCTGTGGCTCTTAAGACCAGAAGGGATGTGGGAGGTGGGGGTGCGGAGCATCATTCTCAGCTCTTTTCAGGGGTACACTAGTCTCAGCAGTGCCAGACCGAAGGGATTGTCTGTGACTTATGTAACTACCTGTTTCCCTCAGTTACCTCTTGAAGACAAGCTGCCTGCTTTTTCCTTGGTTGGGCCAGATTTCAAATACTGCAGCCTTTTAGGGGATTGCCATTTTTAGGTTGCTCTTGTGGGGACCGAGAATACCTTTCCCAAAGGTAGAATTTGTGAGGATTTTACTTGAGTGAGTGACTAATGCAGACTCATGTTTTAACAACGGGAAATTAGTCAGCCTGGTTGCTATTTCCATGTGACAGGGCAAAAATTTAAACACTTGCACAATAGCTTTTGTTTCATCAGCTATTAAAGCTGGCCATCAATTAGGTGTTATCAATAAGATCAGCAGGTGTTAACCTGCTCTGATTCCGGAGACCAGTTTCTGGTCCTGGGAAAGTCCCAGAACAAGCTGGATTTGGCAAGATTGGGGTCCTAGGCAGATGGCAAGACCTAGACACTGGATCTTAGTTCTGAGCCGGCTTCTACCATTACTGGTGCCTTGGAAAGAGGCCCTCTCTTAGCCGTTTCCTCATCTGCAAAATGGGAGAACTGGACTAGGTCTGTGTTTCCCAAACTTTTAGTCATTTGTAAATGAGCCACTGTTTTTATTTTTACCATGTCCTATGGCTTTCTCTATTTCAGTTTTGCTTAACATTCCCCCCTGCAGTTGACTCATTTTAAAACAAAATGTAGTCAAAAAGGAGACTGTCACTATCATAACGGAAAAGCCTGTCACTAGGTAAATTGAAGGTAACTATAAATGTTATTAAATTCCAGCTAGACTGTTGTCTGTTCTCAATGGGAGGCCTACTCTGTTGGTTAAAAAGGAAAATTAGCCAGAGATAGAGAGGTGTTCAGAGTAATCTAGCACCACGCTGAGCCTTTCTCCCTGACATAGAAGGATTGAGAAAGAATTGGAATGAGAATAGTATCTCTCTGTGATACAGAGGGACTGCTAGAAGGTCACCAATAGCTCAGAGTAGTAACATATAGGTGCTTTGTTCAACAAATACTTGTGGAGCCTTTACTGAGTGCCAGGAGCTGTGTCAGGAGCTGTGGTAGCAGCTAGGGGTATAGGAGGGATTGGGACTTGGTCACTGACCGGGGCTGTTGACCTCAGAATGCTCACAATCTCACAGGAGTCATGGGAGTAGATTGAATGTGAGTGAAGAGCAGGGCAGGCCACAGAGGTTTCAGGAAGAAAACCACAAACCTGAGTTTTGTCATATGTGTAGGGGTTGGTTAGAAAATGGTTTTTTTTTTTTTTTTTTAAATTTGAAGTTTTTTTTTTTTTTTTAATGAATGATAAACCTTTCAGTCCAGAATGATTCTAGAGAAACCGGATATATTAAAGTATTGTTCTTATGGTGTTGAGATATTGACCCTTTATGTAATGGTAACCAACCTTATTTCCCTAGACCTTGATTTGAGTTTTGAGCTCTCTTAGAGTCCATGCCAATAGATAAAACAAAATGCCTGACAGATTCTTTACAACACTATTTTTATTTCTTTTGTGATTAGCATGCCCTGTAGTTTCTGCAAAGCAAGATATACCATAAGATTGGACCTTTAAATGCCTCAGGCTAATCTCCAGGAATGAGTGGTGTTCTCTGAGGTAGGGGGATATGAGGCTGAGTCTGATTTTTCTGTCCATCTGCTAGCTTAGGGCACCTGCTTCCTCTGGATTTCTGGGAGAAGGGAGGTTGTGGATAAGAGTAAGGATTGGGAGTCAGGCAGCTCTGGGTTGAATCTGAAATTTACTATGTGACCTAGGATCGAGCTACATGATTTCCCTGGAGCCTCAGTGCTCAGTGTTCTCTCCTGTAAATGGGCATAATCACAGTTTCTATCTGAAAGAGTGGGTGTGAAGATTTAATGAGCTAAAGTTTATAAAGTACTTGCCACATGGGAAGTGTTCAGGAAGTGCTAACCAGGTAATCCCATGATTTTCTGATTGAAGGGGTCAGGGTTTTTACTACTTTAGGCTGGTAATGAGTGGAAGTGAAGGGGGATGTCAGATTTGGGGTTTGGTTAGTCATGCCGAATGGCATCAGGACATTCAGGGGGATCTGGGTTTGGGACAAGTGATGTCACGGCCTCTAAGATACTGTGTATGGGTCAAGTCAAGATGAAATGGACAGCAAAGGGTGGGAGTCGAGGGCTGTAAAAATCCTTTCAGCTTCAAGCAGTGGAACCCCAAACTAGCTCACCCGCAAGGAAATTGATTGCCTCATGTCAAGGGCAGACAGTGGGGTTATGGGTTTCTGGGATCCAGTGGCTCAGTGATGTCATCAAGGACCTAGGTTCTTTGGGTCTCTGTTCTCTTGGTTTCATTAGTCCTAGTCCTAAGGCTGATCCTCTCTGGTTTCCCATAGCAGCGAGTTCCTGTGAGGTTGAGAGATGGTTCTTGGGAGTTTCTTATGAGCCAAGAACAACTTTTCCAGAAGCCAGCACCAGATCTTTCCTTATGTCTCCATTGGCTCAAATTGGATCACATGGCATTTTTGGACCAGTACCTGGCAAGGAGGATGGGTTACCTTCAGACCAGTGAGGCTTTTCTGAGAGCTGGGGATGGAGTCACTTCATTGGAGGCCTTCAGGTTCTGTTGGAAGGTAGATCCCAGACTCCTGTCAGGCCCTGGATTCCTGCCTTCTCCTCCACACTGATTTATTGTAGGAATACTACCGATGTCACTTGTATATTTGTATAGCATTAATTTTTTTTCCTAGGTAGAAATAATACAGCTGACCCTTGAACAACACAGATTTGAAATGTGCATGTCCACTTATACACAATTTTTTTTCAATAAATACATGTACTGTTTCCTACCTGCGATTGAGAGTCCGTGGATGTGGACAGCAGACTGTATGTGTTGATCTACGCCATTTTATGTAGGAGGTTTGAGCATCCATGGATTTTGGTATCCTCTAGGGGTCTTGGAACCAGTACCCCATGGATACCCAGGGACAACTTCCATTTCGGGGAGTCAAGAGTTATATGCAGAGTTATATATAGGGGTTCAGTGCCCCTAATCCCTGTGTTGTTCAAGGGTAAACTGTATATGTTTTTGCATAGAAATGGGAAAATACATAAAATAGTATAAGTGGAAAAATTGCTTACACTTTCACTGCCAAGTGATAACAAAGGAATTGTTTACATTCCCTTCCATTTTTCTGTGCATGTATGCACATAACACATCATAAATAACTTAGGAGCCAGACTCTATGTAGTTTTATATTCCATCATCAAATATCACTTAAAAACTCAATTTATTTTGACACTCTATCATAAAATGGCATATTCTTTTAAAATGCTTTATGTCAATAAAAATGGAATGCAGAGCAATACAAGTGAATAGACTAGACCTCTGCTGAGTTTGGGGTTTCCTGAGAGTGAGCCGGCCATAAGGACCTGTACCCAAGTGGAGGTGCCTTTTCTGGGGAAGGTGATCCCAGGAAGCAGGAGGAAGAAATGGCAAGTGCGACAGGGAAGGAGGAAGAGGCACCAGTATTAGGGTGAATTATCGAGGTTGTGGCAGTGGGCAGCACGAGCTCAGTTCTGCAGGGACTTCCTGAGAGGTGTACAGAATGCTTCCGGAATTGTCCACCTGCAGCAGGTCAGGAAGCTGGAGATGCACCAGCTCCTATTTCTCAATGATGGAGCCATTAATTCCTTCTAACTTCTAGTCTGGGTGCCCATACATGTTGGCTCTGCTGGGGCAAAAAAGGGAAAACAAGAAGGTTGCACTTGAGTTGGTGGGTGGTCCCAGGAGGAGATCCAAGCGTGCACAGGGCTGCCCACTGTAACTGTGGCTGAAATCAGACATGGCCCAAAGGGATGGCCACAGGCACCAGCAGTATCTCCAAGTGTATCACCCTTCATAAATTTTACAAACAATGTTGAGCAAAAAAAGCAAATTGCAGGAAGGTACATACACTGTGATATTATTCTACAAATGTAGAAATACAAATATGTTTATGAGAACGATCAGAACCAAACTTTGGATAGCGGTTGCCTGGGGTAGGGGAGGGCGGGGTATGCAGTCATGAAAGCCTGTGCAGGGGCTTGCAACTCTCTGTAACATTTTATTTCTTTAGTTATGGGGTGGTTATACTGTATTATTATTTTCTGCACCCCCATGTGTGTGTGCTTTTTATTGTCGTTGGAAATATTTTTCTTATAAAAAATTGATCTAAAATTTTAATGCTAGTACAATGCATTACTGAATTTGACCAAGGGAAGGAGAAAAAGTACCCCACTTTTATTATTTTGTTTGTTTATTTTGAAGACAAGCTTGGGCCCAGCTTGTAAGAAAGAAAACAGATCATTCTCAAGATGTCAGGATGGTATTAAGACAAAAGACATTCACACTTAGCAAGATTTTTCCTTCCCACTCCCCAAGTATGTGTTGAAACTCCTGAGCTAATAACCTTAGAATGTAAGGCCCCTCCCATTGTATAGCCTGTGAACAGAGAAGGCTTGAGTTTCTCAAAAGCAAAGAGAGCTTTAAACATTTGCCCCCGGGAGCTTCCAGTCAATTGCTTTTTGTCTAAGTGAAGGAGTTATTTCTCAAGGAAATATCTCAAGGGACTGCTGAAATATTTGCATTGCCCTTAACAGTAGTAAAGATCCAGAGTAAGGGATGGTTCAACAGTGGAATGAGTGTTATGAGAGAGTTGCATTCTAAGCACACCTTTGCATTATGGCCCAAATCAAGCCTGATCATTTTTTGGTTGGGTGGTTCCCTAACTAAGGGGGCGGTGGTTTTGGTGTCCCAGAGCACCTGAACATATGAGCTTGAAGTGTTTACTTTTTAAAGTACTTTATTGAGATATATTTGACATACAGCAAATGACACATTTAAAAGTATGGTTTGGAAGCAACAAAAGCAAAAATAAACAAGTGGGATAACATAAAACTAAGAACTTTTTGCACAGCAAAGGAAACCATCAACAAAATGAAAAGGCATCCTACCAAATGGGAGAATATATTTGCAAGTCCTATATCTGATCAGAGGTTAATATTCAAAATATTTAAGGAACTCATGCAACTCAATAGCAAAAAACAAAACACTCCCATTGAGAAATGGGTAGAGGATCTGAATAAACATTTTTTTCAAAAGAAGACAGACAAATAGCCAACAGCTACATGAAAACATGCTTGACATGAGTAATCATCAGGGGAATGCATATCTAATCCACAGTTAGCTGTCACCTCATACCTGTTAGAATGGCTGTTACCAAAAAGATAAGAATTAAATGTTGGCAAGGACATGGAGATGGGGGAGTCCTTGTGCACTGTTGGTGGGAATGTAAGTTGGTGCAGCCACAATGGAAAACAGTATGGAGCGTCCTCAAGTAAATCTACCATACGATCCAGCAATCCCACTTGTGGTCTTTATCCAAAGGAATTGAAAATACTAGCTTGGAAAAGATAGAACACCCTCATGTTTATTGCAGCATTATCTTCAGTAATCAGGACATGGAAAGAACCGAAGTGTCCATCGATGTATGAATGTGGTTGGTGGTTGCTAGAGGCAGGTGATGGAGGGTGAGCAAAATGGGTAAATAGGATCAAAAGGCACAGTCTTCCAGTTATAAAATAAACAAGTCATGGGGTGTAATATGCAGTGTGTGACTGTAGTTAATCATACTGTATTGCATATTTGAAAGTTGCTAAGAGAGTACTGTATTGCATCTTAAAAGTTATGATGAAAAAATTTTTGTCACAATATTTGGTGACAGATGTTAACCACATTCATGGTGGTGGTCATTTTGCAACATACACAAATATATATATAAAAAGATGGAAGTGTTTGTATCTCCTGAACTGAGGGCAAAATTTCAAGTTCTAAACATTAGTCATATGCCATGTTTCTCATATTTTGCTCTGAAAGAAGGGTCTTGCTGAGTCTCTGTAAGGATGACTTTTTAAAGGTGTGCAGTTTGAGAGGTGTTGATATATACATACACACATACGTTCATACATACAAACACTGTGAAGTCATTGCCATAAACAAGATAGTGGACATATCTATCCAGCCCCAAAAGTTTCTTCGTGCCTCTGTATATTTCCTCCCTCATCTTTCCCTGCTCACTCTCATCCCCAAACAACTAGCAGTCTGCTTTCTGTCATTATAGGTCAGTTTGTATTTTTCAGAGTGTTATGTAAATGGAATCATACATACTCCTTTTTTGTCTGTCTTCTTTTGACTCACTATACTATTCTGAGATTCATCCTTCTTGTTGCTTGTATCAACATTTCATTCCTTTTTATTGTTGAGCAGTGTTTCATTGTATGAATTTACCATAATTTGTTTAGACATTTGCTGCTGTTGACATTTGAGTTGTTTCCAAATAAAGCTATTATGAACATTGTTGTACAAGTCTATGTGTGGACATATATTTCCTTTTTTTTCTGAGTGAATGCTTGGATCATGTGGTAGGTGTATGTTTAACGTTTTAAGAAACTGCCAAACCATTTTCCAATTTTTCCATTTTCCATTTCTGCCAACAGTGTATGAGAGTTCCAGTTCTTGCACATCCTAGCCACGAGAAGTATTTTTTCTTAAAAGACATATTTTTTAACCTGGTTAGTTAAAACAGCTGTGGCTTTAGTTACTTTTTATTTCTCTGTCCGCCATGACAAAGGTTTTACTTCACTGTTAACAGCAATCTCAAAGCCCTGAAGCTCACTGTGATTGGACCAGCCTGAGTTACCTGTCCTTTCCTTAACCAATCACTGGCCAGAGTGTTTGTTGGCATTGGCTTAACCTAGATCACATGTCCTGCCTCTGCCCTCCCCACCAAATCTGGGACACTGAAGAGGATGGAAGAACGGACTTCCGGAGGCTTCTCACACTGAATTACTGCTATACTAGGTTGCTATTTGTTCTTTAGAAACTCCCTTCATTTTATGAAACTCTGGTGTCACTGGCTGTGGTGGTATATGGCCTGTGACTTAGGATAATCACCTCTGTCCCCTCCTTGAAGCGAGATTACCTCTTCACCTCACAAGCAGATCAAAGAGAAAAAAAAAACAAACATGTAAATTGTAGCATGCTTGAGGTTTCATTTAAGCTGTCTATATAATTAAAAGGTATTACTATAAAATACTGACTTCAAATTTAAGTGGCATCCATGCCTTTTAAAATACCAGGTAACTTAATTTGTGATCCTTAGTCTTACATACTTGTTGGATTTCCATCTAAAGAGGGCACAAAATGGCAGCTTCATGAAAGCAACGGGTACCCCCACCTCCCTTTTCTAGGAGGAAGAGTTGAAAGAATGAATGTATGAGAAATAAGGGGTTTGATTGCCTTCCAGAGTCTGTGATGAAGGAGAGGAAAATGTAGCTCAGCCACAGTGACTCTCCCCAATTAAAAACTAAAAAAGATTGCAGTTATGGGGCTTGGAATTCTGACAAACCAGCAGCCTCAGTCATTTTGAACGTTATTCCAGATTGGAAGATTCTGTTCGAAGGAAAGTGGACGCTTCAAGAATTCCTTGTTGGACAGTCAGAGTGTCTCCTCATCATAGCCCCAGCTAGAGGAAGCCACCCTATTTACAGATGAGCTGACCACGTGTGAAGTCTGGCCTAGCACAATGCTTGGGGCAGCAGCATGGGAAAGGTTTTTATTGGGATTAACTTTCTACAGTGATGCGCTTTCAAACGAGACCACCCCTTTCTTACTGGTGATCTCACCAGGGCCTTTATTCTGCCACAAAGCGTGATTGTTTTGGACCCGTAAATTTAAGCCTCTTAATTAATTGACTCAAGACTTGAGCAAATGTGCTTTTCTTTGTAATGAATCTATGGCCTTAAATGCTTGTGACTCGGATGAAGTCAAAGGGGATCCTGGCGCATGGAATGAGAGGAACATGGAGAAGGCACAGGCCTGGCTCTTACTCTGACTGTGCTTTTCATCAGCTCTGCCGTTGGACCTCAGTTTTCTCATCTGTAAACTTTGAGCACTGATCCAGATTCAGGGTCAGCAGGTAGCTGGCCCCTGTGCTGCACTTTTTTCTCTCCATGGCAGACATTGCTGGGCATTCAGTTGACATGATGTTCTTTCCCACCAAACATGGTGGTGCTTCGGGCAGCCATTTGGTTCTTGAGATGAAACCCATTTATCATTCATCTTGATGAAACTACAGGAACTCAAACTCCTCTTTTTATAATGGTTTGAGTTTTACCCTGCAAAGAGCCTACAAAGTCTGTTATGCCCCCGGGGGCTGCTGGTGTTGGCTTCAGAGTTCGCATTAGCTGCACTGAACCCCTTAACTGCTGACAGTGCTTCTCTTCTTCACACCTCCGTACCTTGGCCTGGCTCTTCCCTCTGCTTGGCCACTCATTTTCCCGAGTTCAGGAACCAGTTCAGATGCCTCTTCCCTTGCAGAAGCTCTTTTCAAATCCCCCATATAGAATCACTCATTTCTTCTCTTGTGTTCCTAATATAGGGAGGAGCAAGAGAACTAAAATGTTAAATCAAGCCGTATTTAGAGACTGCAATAAGCTGATCAGCCGTAAGGCCGACCACGAGGAAATAAAGGAAGATTTCTGCTGTGATAGCTAACAAACCATTTCTTGACATGGTGAAGGGAAAACAGGAAAAAAAGTGCTTCCCTACACACAAAATTAAATCAAAATCATTTATTCCCTGTGGCTAAAACCATGAGGAACCTATGGGTCAGAAGCTAGGAGGTGCCAGCAGCCCCTTCACACTGTATAGTCTTAACTTTTCAAGCTGCAGACTCTTATTCTTCCTCACTGTATGTCCATATCAAAGGAAAATGGGTAAACAAAGCCTTTAAACTGTAACTCACAGGAACTAAAGAATGACATATAAACTGCATCCCCAACACTGGGGTCCCTCTCAACTGGGGTCCCTGTCTCTCTCACTGTCTTCATCTATTATCTCTGTCCCTCTGAGTCTCTCTTAGGCTTTTCACTCTGCCTCTGAGAAAGAGACCATGCTCTATGAAGTGTTACCCCTTCTTTAATAAACTTTCCTTTTGACTCTAACTTTGGTGCACCAGTATTATTTTCTGAATTTTTTTCTTTACATCTATTCATTCTTATATTCCTTTGTTTCAGACAGAAATAGAACAGGATCCTAAATAGAAAACCACTATCACTTGCCGTAAAGGATAGTAACTATAAAAATAAATGAAAACAATGAAACAATGAAACAATGGTGTAATAAATTCTTGAAAATATTGTTGAAGACTCTGAGCCCAAGGGAGCCTGCTTAGAATCAGAATCTGATGTTTCGTGAACCACCTCAACTCCATCAGTTATCTCCTCAGTTACCACTTCAGTCCTGCCCCTTCTTGGGAAAGGCTGTACTGACTTAACTGGGACCACCTAGCACCTGGTAGAAACTCAAATCTCTGTAGGTGTTGTTGAACAAATTGATACTGTAATACCAGCATCGTGTGTAAGTGCCTTTGTTTACTGCCGAAAGTAAGAAATGCACAACGATTATCAGAAATATTGAGTGGAAAATCAGACCTATGTGGCTTTGGTTGGCTAACTGCCTGTGACTGGTAGGAAGGACTCATTACTTTGCTGGATTAGGATTTGATAGATGAAAAAATCTTAGAGAAAAGTGATTCCAGGAGAATCAGTAAAAATGGCATAGACGATAGAAACTTCACTCATTCCCTATTGCGACCACATCAGAGTTGAGATGGAAACATGGAACAGACAGCAAGCAGAGTCACCAGGGGTGGGGGGGCAGGTCTAGAAGAACAGAAGCCCTACAACTAGAGAGAGAAATAAGAAATCACCCTGCAACAGCTGGAGGCAGAAGCGGGCAAAGACACATGGCTGAGTGGGACAGAGGCTACGGTACGGCAGGGCAGCCAGCAGCTGTAGACACCTCTTAAAGGGCTGTCTCTGCAAATAGACTTTTATAGTGACGGACCTGCACCTGCTGAGCATCAACACCCAGTGGGCTGCTCGGGGGTCACCAGGGACGTATAGGGGGACACTGAGTTGTCAGTGCAAGGGCTGGAGGCGAGGCTTTCTCCTGGGCAGAGCAGACATGCTGGCAGTATCCATTCCTCCTCTGTTGAGTCCTCCTCCCCCCCAGTGTGTGGACACAGATGCAGCCATAGCAGAGCTGCCATAGCTGAGACATCATGAACTGGATAACAGGTTGCTTTGCCCAGAGGATTTGCTGAAACTCCACCTCCTCCAACTCACAGCCCCACCCAAGCAACTTGCTGAGCAAGCTCTAAGACCTGGGTGGCAGCTGACCTGGGTTTCTGGCATGCCTTCTTGAGGCATCTATAAGCGCAGCATCTGTGGATTGCATGCTGAATCTTAGCAGGTGGCCCCAGAGGGACACAAGCTGGGGCTAAAATTGCCCTGCAGCTGAACTCCCTCAGGACTGTGCCACTGGACACCTACTACACAAAGCCACACTACGAGACCAGGAGACTTAGGAGCTTTGTTTAGTACATAGAAACAGACACAGAAAGGCGGCCAAAATGGGAAGACAAAGAAGTAGAAACCATACGAGAGAATAGGACAGAGGTCCAGATATAGTGGAGTCAAGCAATCTAATAGATGCAGAGTTCAAAACACTGGTTATGAAGATGCTCAATGAACTTAGGGAAAGTGTAGATGAACTCGGTGAGAACTTTAACAAAGAGATAAACATAAAAATGGAAATTATAAAAGGGAACCAGTCAGAAATGAAGACTACATAATCTGAGATGAAGAGTATACTAGAGGGAATCAACAGAGTGTTAAAGAAGTGGATTGGATCACCGATATAGAGGATGAGGAAGCCAAGGACACCCAAGTGGAACGGCAAGAAAAAAGTAACCAAGAATATAATAATAATTTAAGGAGCCTGTGGGACAAAATTCAGGGGAACAACATCTGTGTTATAGGGGTGTGTACCTGAAGAGGGAGAACAATATAATTCGAAGAAATAAAGATGGAAAACTTCTCTAACCTGATTAAGGAAATAGACATACAACCCCAGGAAGCTCAGAGTCCCCCGCCCCCCCCCCCCGCCCAAATGAACTCAAAGAGGCCCACACCAAGGCACATAATTAAAATGCCAGAGTTAAATACAGAGAGATAATTAAAAGCAGCAAGAGAAAAGAAATTGGTTAGCTACAAGGGAGCTCCTATAAGACTGGCAGCGATTTCTCAAAAGAAACTTTGCAGGACAGAAGGGCTTGGCACAAAATATTCAAAGTGTTGGAAACCCAAGGTCTACAACCAAGATACTTTATCCAGCAAAGCTATCATTTATAGTCGAAGGACAGATAAAGAGCTCCCCAGATAAAAAGAAGCTGAAGGAATTCATCAACACCAAGTCAGTATTACAGAAAATGTTGGAGGGACTTCTTTAAGAAAGAAAAAACATGTATCAAAAACACAAGTAAAGACCGGTAATAACTACATAGTTATCAAAGGTACCTCAAATGGAAAAGAATTAAGTGCTCCAACCAAAAGAAAGAATGGATAAGAAAACAAAGCCTCGCCCCCCTCCCCCCATATGCTCCCTACAAGAGAGTCACTTCAGATTAAAAACACACACACAGACTAAAAAGAAGGGGATGGAAAAAGATGTTGCTTTGATGGACCTAGAGGGTATTGCACTGAATGAAGTAAGTCAGAGAAAGGCAAATACTACATGATCTCACGTAGAATCTAAAGAAAAAATAACAGCAACAAAAATGGAAACAAACTTATAGATACAGAGACTATTTTGAGGGTGACTACACAGGAGGGGAGGCTGGGGGGGATGGTGAAAAAGGGCAAAGGGATTAAGAAGTACAAATGAATAGATACAAAATAGTCATGGAGGGATAAGGTATAGCATAAGGAAAATAGTCAACAATGTTTTAAAAACCATGCAATGGGGAAGGAGGGGTATCTGATTTAGTGGGGCGAGCATTTATTTCATGAACTCTAGATCTCTAATCACTGCTGTACAACTAAAACTAATATATTATTGTATGCCAACTATGAAGAAAAAACTCACTGAATTGTACAATGTAAATGTGAGGAACTAATTGTCTATTATACTTCAGTAAAGCTGGGGAAAAAAAAATTTTAAAAAAAGCGATTCCATCCTTGGAGCAATTCTTGTGAAAAATGGTGTCTTGGGTCTTTGTTCTTTGCAATTTACATCTAAGAGAGTACCCTGTTTTATTGGTGGTGGGTGGGGAGTTTCAGGATTTGGCCTCAGTTGATCGACACTAGCTGGGAGGTAAAATACCACATTGTGAGGAAATGTGCAGAAGCAAGCCAGATCCTTGGGGTGCTGTGACAGCAAATCTTTCTGGGCTGTGCTGAAGCATCTGACCTCATCAGTTCTCCTGCAGGATTGGTGTTTGTTGAATAATCATACATTGTGACCTAGGGAGCAAAAGCAAATAGGACAGTCACTGAAACTGCAAGGGACTGTGAGTAAACAGTTACATTACATTCTACCCCCAAAAACTGGCCTCTGGCCAGCAACCTGATGATTGTTTACATCTCACTGTCATGGAGCCATTGGCCTTGTGAAGGGGGGTGGCTGGCTTCCTAGCTTATGCCTGCAAGACCTGATGGGGGAGGGGGTTAGATCTGAGGACATGGTTTGTTCAAAACAACATATTTACACTCCATCCTATTCATATTTGAGAGCTGAATAGATCTGATTTTTTTCCTAATTCTTTTCCTCAATCTTTATTTATTTTTTTTAGGTCACAGAATAGACACATACTTTTTTTTTTAAGTTTGATCTTTATTAAAACTTAATTAGACCACAATTTGAGCGCTAACTATAGTGACTGGATGCCTGCTATGTATCAGGTGGCTTTTTATGCCTCATCCCAGTTAATCCTCACATTGAAGTCTCAAGAATGGTGTTAATTTTTATTTTACAGATGAGAAAACTGTGGCTCCATTTAAGGTCACCCAGCTAGAAAGCAAGTGACTGAGTTAGCATCAGGTCTAGAGAAACTCTGGAAATTAGATCTCTGTGTGGTGACAGGAGGATTTAACTTGATTCAGAAACATTTTACTTACATTACAGTGAAGAAAAGTCATAGGATTATTCTCATTTTTTAAACAAGAAGACATGTAAGCAGGGATCTCCAAAGATGAATTGTCAGCTGTGTGCATCCATCTCAGGCAGCAGAGTGCCCCCGAGCTGCTAGGTTAGTCTCTGAGCCAAAGCATAGTTGTCAGGCTAGGATGCAGGTCTCAGTAGGGGGGCTCCTTGCTTTTCCTGAAAAACTCTCTCCCACAACTCATACCACCAGTGAGCCTGTGAGCTCTAAGCCAACCTTTTCATTCCTAATAATAGTTTCCAAATAGTAGGTAACTTTTCCGGACCTCATTGCTTTGGAATTTTAGGCCAGTGGTCCCGAACCTTTCTGGCATCAGGGACGGGTGCTCCTATGAGAATCTAATGCCTGATGATCTGAGGTGGAGCTGAGGGGGTGATGCTAGCGCTGGGGAGTGGTTGCAAATACAGATGACACTTCATTCCTTTGCTGCTCACCTCCTGCTGTGTGGCCTGGTCCATCCAGGGGCCCAGGGTTTGGGGACCCCTGTATTTAGGCAGTTAGTGGCTGGTAAACAGACATACCTTCCTCGAATGTGTGCCTTGAGCTAAACAGCCTTGACTACAAGCTTTGGGATCTGCAGACCCTTGTTTCAGCAAGCTGAGATTAAAGCAGTTGTGTGATTACACAGGGTCATTTGGATGTGCTTTTCAAACCTACCTCACAAATCCTTGTTTGACTTGTTATTGTGGACTCCCCTTTGGAGGCCTATAGCCTGTCTTGACTGTGGCTGGCTGGGTGGTCCCAGTCATACAACTTAGCTGTCAAGCAGCCCTGTAAGGGGCTCACCAGCTGTGTTGCCCTGAGTGCCCACATTGCTTGCTTTTTAGAGAGTTCTGAGGCTCATTAGAGAGGTTAAAGATTTTAGCATTCTTGAGATTCTTTCTGTGACCAGTTTGGTAAACCATTTCATTTCTCCAGTTTCCCAGTTGACCCCATTCTTCCCCTTGCCCTTCAGGGGACTGTCTTAGGTGCAGGCCAATTTTGTGTTCTCGGCAGAGCCGCCTGTGTTTGGTTTGTGTGGGTTTTCTACAACCTAGGTTAAATGAGTCTTCTAGAATCCTGAACAGTTCCTGATTCATACCAGTCTGGTTTTCCAAATGGCCTGGAAACACAGCCATAGTGGCCTTGGCCTCCTCATTCACACTGGGTAAACCTCAGATTTGCATTCATTCTGTTTGATTAGGGAATCTCATTAGTTTTTGTTGTTTGTTTGCCTTTTCAGAACTTCAATGTCTATAGATTGATTCTCTTTCATCTCTGGCCACAAAGCAGTTCTCAGATTCTTACCCAATTGGTGATTTTTTGCTGGGAATGTTTATGGCATTTGGCATGTGCTGTTAGGAAACTAATCTCAGGAGGCCTAGGATAAGACTATGTCATGCTGTCGATCAAGGTCATAAGGCCTCAATTCTTCTGAAGGACTGGGAAGGAATTGGGAAATTTCAAAAACTTTTCTCTGCAATGTTGGGTAATTTTGAGAAAGATATGTCTTAAACTCTTCCTATGTAGGATGGATGTCATTTTTGGTAATTTGCTAGGCACCATTCTTTTTAAGTACAAATGAAAGAAACTCACTTGAGCTAACTTAAATGAAAAAATTGTTAGGAGGGTTTTAGCAAGATTGAAAAAAATATTTCTTTTTCTTTTTCTTTTTTTTTTTTTTTTTTTGTGGAAAGTGGTAGAAACCCATTTGAAACTAAAAGACAAAAGAAGGGTCCACTGGCCCTGTAACCGAAGTCCTATAGTAGAGCTACCCCCACGTGTGGCTGGGTCTGAGGCTCAAATGGCTCATCAGGGCTTGATTTTTCTTCTCTACCGTGTCTATTTGAGCTCAGTGTGGTAGCAGAATGGTTGCTGCTTCTCTGGCCCTTTAGGCCTCCCAGAAAACATGTGAGAGTGGCAAGCACAAAACTCCTAGTAGCTCCCATTCAAGTCCAGGATTTGCTGATTAGGCCCCTCGAATCATATGCTTAACTCTGAACCAATCACTGTGATTAGTGGGGCCATTCACATGCACCCCTCCCCCACAATATTGGGCATCAGAAACAACCAAGGATCTCTACAAAGACCCATGGGTTCACACACCTAGGGCAGTCCTGCAGGGGCCTCAGGAAGACTTGGAACCGGGGAGACTGACTCTGGTTTTCAGTCCCCTGGTGTCTGTCTTGTACCCCTTTCTCTGTAGATGGGCTTGATTAGCACTGCACACAGCACAGCTGCCCAATGGCTCCTGGCTCTCTACAGCTCACTCAATCCAGCCATAGGCCGAGACCTCAAGGGAGAATGTGATTCCGCTTTCATTGGAAGTTCTACACCAATCCAGTCGACTGTGGAGTCTGAGGCTCAGCCCTTTGAGACAAATCTGGGGGGTGGAGCTTGTTCTTGGAAAAGATGTGATGTAGGCTGGTGGTCCAGAAGGGACAGGTGGGTGCTTCTTCTTTGGTTGAGAAGCCTTTTCTAAGTCCAAGCTTCTGGCGACAAATAGTATTCAGGGCCTCTTTCCTAAGCTAGGAAATTGTTGGATAAAGTTCTAGCCCAGCGATGTGGACGCCTGCTTCCTGCCTGGAAGCAAGGCCCAGGATTAAGCACCTTGGGACTTCTTGAGTTCTCTTCTCTGCTCCAAAGTGGGCCCTGCCTTCCTGCAGAGATGGCACTGTCTGGGAGGCATGAATGGGAATTTCCTCCTTCCAGGCCCAAGTTAGGATGACTTGGATGGCTTCAGCTGGAAAAACTGAATCAAAGAGTGTGCTAAGGCCAAGGATTTCCCCAAACACTAATCAGCACTGATTACTTCCAGCATGTTGCCTTTGGCTCTGCAGAGTTTTGTCCACTGTGGCTGCAATGTCTGGCTTCTGCTGCCCTGAAGATGAGAAATGAGTTTGTAGAGATCAGCCCAGGAGAGGGCTATGTCCCATCGCCATCCTGACCTTTACTAAGTGTGAAAAACCCTGATTACCAGATTCATAGGTCATTGGCTGGCCTTTCCTCTGGCTTTAACACTTGGAGTTTTGGGGGGATCGTAATTTGTTTGCTTAAAGGAAATCCTGAAAGTGTACTGTGTTAGGGAAATTATCTCCAGAAATCCTTGCTCAGTGTTGAAAATTGCCTCTCTCCATCTTTCTGTTTTTTGAACTTAGTCAAAATGCTAAATGTGAATTGAGGTATGTTTTGTTTGTTTCGAACCCCAAGATCACTAACAGAAGTAACAATTTTGTCAACCTGATAGTTGATCTTGGTTGACTGGATGAAGTTTTATTGTTAAGTTTAGGGAAGTTCAGTAACTATTACTTAAAATGGTGGTAAAAGACTTGTAGTTGGTTCTTACAGAATGCCTTGGAGAAGGTTGGAATGCTTTCTGGGCCAGCCTTGAGTTTACAGTCTGGGAGATAAAAGCTCAGAGAGGGACAGGATGTGCTCAAGATCACACAGGGAGTTATGGTGGCTGGATTAGAACCCAGGCCTCCTGGGTCCTAGGTCGTCAAGTTTTGGCTTGTCTTAGTCTTGCCTATAACTGCCTTCTGCTAGGAAGAATGAGACAGAGCTTGTAGCCTGGAGGAATGTATAGGATTTTTTTTCTAAAAAAAAAAAAAAACAGCTTTATTGAGATATAATTCGCACACTGTAAAATACAACCCTTTAAACTGTACACTTTATGTTCACAGAGTTGTACAACTACCACCACTATATAATTTTAGAACATATTAAAACCCCACCCCTAGAAACCCTGTACCCATTAGCAGTATTCACCCAGCTCTCCTTTCACCCTAGTCCCTGGCAACTACTGATTTATTTCTGTCTCTATGGATTTGCTGATTCTGAACATTCATATAGTGGAATCAGACAGCGTGTGGTCTGTTGCGACTGGCTTTTTTCACTTAGCAGAATGTTTTCAAGGTTCATGCACGGTGGATCCATCTTCATTCTGTTTTATGGCAAATGATGGCGTATGTAGGTTTAGTTTTTTCCTTTGCTTGGTGAGTTTTTTCCTGGGAAGCCAGTCTCTATATTTGGAGAATGAAATAGGAGACTTTTTCAGCCTCTCTGTACCTAAGTAGTTGCCACTTTTAAATGTTTTGACACCTGGGAGAAAAGTTGGTTTCTGGAAGAAAGTGTGTTCTTTCTTGTATTGCCAAGAAAATTAATACATGTTAATAAACACAAATGCTCAATAGCCAGAGTTATAATGAACTTTTTTCTTTTATATTTATTTTCCGAATGCTTGGTTTATTTAAAAATTTTTAATTTTGGCAAAAATGTAGTTTTCTTCCACTTCCCAAATTCATTGGAAACTTTCAGTCCTGTAGATAGCATGAAAGAACTGTGTGGCATATTCCCATATAACTTTCCCCTAGAGTCTCCACTTATTAATTTCTCAGCCACATTTGCTTATTTTGTCACTCTAAGAATACATATCACATGCCTTTTATTGAACCATATGAAAGTACCCAGCACACATCAGGACTCTTCACTTGCACATTCTTCAGCAGACGTCTATAAGAAAAAAGACATTTTCCTAACTACAATGTTACTGCATACCCAAGAGATTAGCACTGATACAATAATAATATCTTACATAATATTTCCCCAAGTGCTCCTGTGTTCTTTACTTAGTTTTTTTTTTTTTTTTTTTTAAATCTAGGAACCGATTAAAGATATTCAGTTTGGTTTCAAAATTACTGTAAACTTTTCTTTAATCCAGAACAGCCCCTTAGCTTTAATTTTTTTTTTGTCTTTCTTGACACTGATGTTTTTAAAGAAACCAGGCCAATTGTTTTGTAGAATTGTTGCTTCTCGAACATTATGTGCATAAGAAACATGGGGGAGGGGAAAAGGGTGGTCTTGGTAAAATGCACATTCTGGTTTGGGTAGGGACTGTGAGGCCTGAGAGTACATTTCTAGGAGGGTAGAGGTAGGAAATTAAGGTTGGAGTGTGTTCAAGCCCACAGACAGTCAGAATGACCTAGTTCTAAATCCCAGGCCGTTGGGCAAATTTCTGAGCCTCAGGTTCCATGTCTGTGAAATAGGGCTTGGTCTCATAAGGTTGTTGGAAGGATGAAAGGAGATAACTGTGTGAAATGTTTAACACAGGGCCTAGTACACAGTGGATGTATGGTACATACTAATTGAATGAATTTCTAGCCCTTAACAAGGGCTTAAAATCTATTTTAATTTAAAACATATACATATGTACATGTATATATGTGTATGTGTGTGTGTGTGTGTGTATAAACCTCTGTAACTATATATTTATTTGCCAGTTTTAAAGCATGCATGTTTTTGATTTTTTTTATCACTGTTTATTCAACAAATGAATATTAGCCTATATTATCAGATTCTGTATATAATTTTGGTTTACTTAGTTAACTTAAGAAAGGAGATCTCTGAGTTATATATATTTATTCCTACTCTATACCTTATATACCTAAGCTGATGGGGTGGTAAGTGAATGGATTGCCACTGAGCACTTTCAGAGTTATTATTATTCTGGAAATAAAGTCTTGATCAGGGAGATTCATTCCACAAGTATCTTCTGAGCTTCTACTCTGTGCCAAGCACTGCTCTCGCACAAGGGTGCAGATCCTTGCCCTATGGAACCTATGCATGGTGGCCACAATCATCCATCTTTTCATGTAGGATCAGGACACTTTCTTTGATAGTGCATTGGCTGAAGGCCTGTGGGTTTTCTTGCATGAGCCACTTTCAAAGTGCATCATCTAATTTCTAGTTTTGACATCTTTAAGGTGCAGTAAGGACACTTGTGAAGCAGTGTGAATACAGAATCCCTGTTTTTTTTTTTGTTTCCTTGCCCCGCCACCTCAACTTTTTACAATGATTTTACCTACACATAATTCAGCAGTCCCCCACTGTACCCCAATTTTTTTTCCCTAAAAGCAACTGGGTATGTGTGGAGTTTTTTTCCCACACTATTTATATGTTATATTTTTGGAGGTACAGCATCTTGTGCATTTGTTGTAATATGTAATTGACAGTTTAGGAAATCAGATAAGCCAAGTGAAGGAGTAAAGTGTCCTTCATGATTCCTCCAGGTTGCCATAGAAAACAGTAAAATTTGAGTTTCAGATAAACAATGAATAACTTTTTTGTATAAGTATGTTCCAAATATGGCAGGCAATTCTCTTGTTACAAGTCATTGAATGGAACAGATTTATAGTAAGCATTTATTGTTTATCTAAGTTCATATTTAACTGGATGCTCTGTATTTTATTTGCAAAATCTGGCAACCTAAGGTCCCACTGCCTGCTCAGAGACGCCCAGGGTTTTTATGTTTACTTTGGGTGGTATTTGCAGCTTCAGGAGCGTTCTAGGAGAAAACTATAATGGCATCTCATCACCCTGTGGCTTTGGGTGCTGGGGGTAGGGGTTGGATTAGTAATTAGTTAAACATGACCTCACCTATGCAGAATGTGCTCTTGCTAGGTATTAGTGAGAGGTTAAACCTCTCGGGAGCCATTGTCAGAAGCCTGTCAATGATGTCATCAGCTGGAAAAGCCAGCTTCCAGGCCTCAGGAAAAAGCTAGAAAGCCAGGGCTCCAGTTTTGGTAATAAATGGATATGGAGTTTCACAGGTGGGGTGTGGAAGAATTTATTGCAACAGGAAGCCTGGTGGAGCCTCCCGCCTGCATGCAGCCCCCAGCCAGGTTTCTGAGTTCTGATGAACAACCAGAAGCTTCTAATGCGGCGTGCGATTACACTGTTGGCCCAATGCCCTGGAAAAATTGGCTTGCTCTCTGTGAACACTCCAGGAGCTGCAAAGGGGGTGTCAGGACTGTTTTGCAGCTCTAAATGGGGCCCTTAAAGTGGGGAGGAAGGGAGGCTGACATGGAAATTGTTCATTAGGCTTCTCAGAGTAGTTCTAGAAAATGCATACTTGGTACCATCTGGGCCCTCACCATCTCTCTCATCTCAGCCGCTACTGTGTGTGTATGTGTGTGTGGGGGGATGGGGTTGGGCAGAGGGAGGATAAGGCCTCTGAATATAGACAGACACTCACAAAACTCCCTTTTACCTTGTGAGCTGGAAGAAATAGAGTGAGCTTTTACATTTTTTTATTTTTAAAGGGTAATATGTTACGTATAAGTAGGCTGTCAGACTAGAAGGGGAACCTGACTTAAATCAAGTGCTGAATGTGGTAACTATAGCCATAGCCATTTAATTTTATTTGAAATCTCCCATCAAACATTCTGGAAAAAAATGGGTTCCAGGGTCAGGGGTTCCAATCCTGGGCTGGGTTTTATAGTTCAGGTTTCTCTGACTTGTTGGAGGTTCCACTTAAGCAATTATTTGAGGTACCTTTGCCTAGCTGAGGTGCTAATGGCCTGCACACTATCCCAGGTGTAAAAACTCCCTGGTGAGCAGGTGGGAGGCTCAGAACTCGGCTTCTGAAGTTCTGACCTACATCTCATATGGCTTTCTTGTCAAATTAGGATTTGGAAGCATTGACTCCAAATCTCTGGATTGGCTTACATAATAGGAAGGCTGAGACAGATCCTCCTGAGCCCTGCTTTCTTCCACATCATCTCCTTGCTGCTATGGTAGGTCTGGGCCTTTGTTTTAGCATCTATAAAATGAGATAATATTTGTGCCTATCGTTTGTGAAGTACTGCAGCTAGGGTGCTCAGGTATATGAGCTGTGACTCTGGGTGGCTGATGTCGACTGAGGCATTTTAGAGGGACGTTGTCAAAGCAGTTGGACCTGATTCACCTTTGCTTTTGAATATGCCTGACCATTCATCTCTTAGACCCCTCTGTAAAGTGAGTGTGCCATATGGTGGCCCTAAGAACCAAGGGCAAGACCTCTCCAATAAGTGACTGGCTTGTCCCTCACTTCTGCAACACCCTCTATGTAAGATTTCATGATAGGTAAGAAAAATTGAAATGCAGTTCTCAAGAGGTCCCCTCTGGCCCTCTGCTGATCATTGGAACATATTTATTCCAAGGGACTAGCAGAATCATCTTTTTCTTAGAGTGCAGTTTTGTTTTTTTGAGACAAGTGGCCCATCCATCATGTCTGTGAGAAAGGGTGGAACCAATGGCTTTGGGTGCAGCCAAGTTCCCGGGTACACTCATTTTCCTTCTCTTTCCTTGCTCACCTATTTTGGGGTCTGCCTCAGGCCCATTTGCAGTTGAGAAAGAGTTGGCCTCTTGGGTGAGGATTTTAGTGTGGTCAGATTTGTGTGAGGTCTGGTGGCCAATCTTAGAACCAACAGGAAAGCTTTAAAAATTATTGATACCCTGGACACACCACCAAGAAATGCTCATTTTGTTTGCTTTTAGAAAGGAGCAGTGTTTTTGTTTTGTTTTTGTTTTTAAAAAGGCTTTCAGATGGTTCTAGTGTATAGCCAGGGTTGAGACCCAAGTGATTTCTGAATGAGCAACAGAAGTGTTGAAGCTCGAGATGAAAGTTGGACAGGCCAAGCCTGAGACAGGCCCAGGGTCATGACCAGCTTTAACAGCAGAGCAACCCTGGCTTGTACAGATAGTGTCACAGGGAGAGACTCACCTTGTTTTACTTACTTTGAATATAATTGGAATTAGTTGTAATGGGATGTTTTATAACTGGGGAAAATTAATGATCAGGGAAAAAACACTCATATACCCGTACCCATGTATGAGGTGACTGAGATTCCTTCAAATTAAGAACTTCTTCTAACAGGGCTGCTGTAGTTCAAAGCCACTCTTTGTAACTTTAAAATAGCCTCAGCCCATTCTTCTGAATTCCCTCAGAGGTGGCTGGTCTCCACCCTTTCTCCCTCCCTCCCAGAGCGGATTGGATTGTTAACAATGGCCCAGTCACTTGGCACACAGCCTGGAGAATAAGACAGCTGAGTAAGAGGGGAAACAGTGCTTTGGGTCAGAAAAACTGGGATGAGGAATGGCTAGATTTTCTTACCTGTTCAGAGAATCCCCAGAAGCTGCAAAGACTGCAGTTTACAGACTGTTTTGTGTGCAGTGGCCTTGACATTTACGGAGATGGCACGTTTCATCTGAGCAGTCAGAGAAGCCGCACACAGCTTCATAGCTCGCAGGCTGGCAGACGCCCTCCATGTGTATCCACCCACCCCAAGTGACTGGCATGATCGCTGTGGTCAGAGGCCTTTAGGGAACACAGCTGTTGTGTCAGGGTCATGCCCACCTGCCCTGAGTTAGACCAGTAAGGCTGGCGTAGGAATCCCTCGATCACCCTGTGTTGTCACAGTTCTGCCCTGCCACGTCTCGTGTGTGTGCACCTCTCTACAATCCGTGTTCATGAGGGCATTTGTATGTACCAGGAAGCTGCCGTTTGTAACTCTCAGCACTGTGCCAAGTGCCCTCCTATCCAATTTTTCTAATCTGTAAAATGGGTTGACAGTGTCAACTCTGTCATTTTACAAATGAGAAAACCTGAGGTTTGGGGTTGGTGAGACCTTGTGGTAGTGGAATGGCATGTTAACGCAAGTGGCCATATCCCTCTGTACTGTAGACCTGAAATCCATTTGGGCTTTAGACTTTCTACCTTATTCTGGACTCTAGCCCTTTAAAAAACGTGATAAACAGTTTTAAAATAAATCTATCAATTTTAGAAAGAGATTTTCTTCCTTAGCTTATATTAGGTACTCACTTATAATTAAAGTGTGTTCATTTCACAAACTTAGTGCATTCTTATTAATTTTAAAGGCCCTATTCTAGGGCCATTGGCCTTATCTTCAAATATCTTTGAAGAAAAAAGAACATATGCACAAGTCCCTGTGGCATGTTTTATAGGACAAGGCTCCTTTCGATGCCTTTCAGAGACGCATGAAGAGCAACACGATTATTTTCATCTGGGATGTCAGGGAAGGCCTTGGCAAAGGTGGGTTGGGGAACAGTGTAGTTTAAAGGGGCAGATTCAGGAGACAAAGCATGTTCTGGGCTTCAGAACTTCTAGGGCAAAGATGGGCTCAAAAGTGGGAAGTGCAGGGATGTGAGAGCACCTGGAATCACCCGCTGACTGGCCCTGGTGCTTAGTCCTTGGTGTGGTTGGACCTTCAACTGTGATGTTGGCTGGGCTGTGTAGAACTTCCGAAGGGGGATGTCAAAGAGCTTGGATTTGACTGTGCTATCCACCAGCCACAGATGGCTGAATTTTAATGAATGAAAATTAAATAAAATTTATAATCTAGCACCGCAGTCACACTTAACTACTTTTTTAGTGCTCTATAGCTAGCTACGTGTGGCTAGTGGCTACAATATTTGACAATATATATAGAAAACATTTCAATCATCGCGGAAAGTTCTGTTGAATAGTGGTGCTCTTAGACAGCGATGCTAGCGGTCCAAACTATGGCCCCTGGGCCAAATCCAGTTCACTTTTTGTAAATAAAGTTTTATTGGAACACAGGACCACACCCATTCATTGCATGTTGTCTGTGGCCACTTTCTCACTATGATGATTTATTTGAATAGTTGCTACGGAGACTGTATGGCCTGCAAAGCCCAATATATTTGCTGTCTGGCCCCTTTACATAAGTTTGCCATTCTTGCTGTAGACCATAGGAGAAATAGGTGTTCAAGCTGGGAATAACATAAATCATTGCATTTATGGCCTGAGAGGATAACTTGTGTGGTGGGTGGGCCAGAGTGGTGGGTAGACCTATTTGCACTGACCTCCCAGGTCCCCATGAAAGATGATTGAGGCCTGGCTCTGGCAGGGACAGTCCCGCTAATTAGTCTGTGGCCCATTTAACAATGTCCATCATTGAAGTCCTTTCACTTTTTGGCATTAAAATTATTAAATGGAGCCAGAGTTCTTAGTGGGTTTGGGACCCCTTTAGTTCTTTGATGACTGCATTCTTTCTTGTGAAATGGATTTCCCTTGTTCACATAATTTGATATTCTGGTTGCCTGCATTAGGGCAACTTCCCCTTTTGCTACCTTTTAAGCTGAGGTCCAAATAATATACATGGGTTACAAAGGAGACCAGCTATACTGAAATAAAATTATCAGAAATGAATTTTGAGAATTAGTAACCAGTACACATCTGTATTAACATGTTTCATAGTGAGATTTAGCAGCAAGTCTAATAGTTACTATCATTTAGATGTAGTAATGATCTCAGTATGGCCAAGACTATAATGTGATTGGGAAAGATCTGATTTTGTTGGTGAGAAAACTACAGGTGCTTCTAATACACCTGTGTTTTATGGTCTGCTGCATGTTAGTTAGAGGTTACTAACAACAAAGATTTAACTCTTTTCTTATTCAAGTTCATAGAACTCCCCGCCCGCCACCCACACTCACACTCACACATCTTCTCCTGCAAGAGTCCCTGATTTAGACCATGAGTCATAGGAAGATATGAGGCAATCAAAGATGGTGGCTTGTGTTGCTAAATGTCCTGGACATTTAGCTTCATAGTTGACCTTGTGGGCAGGAAGTTCTCCTTCTGTCTACCTTGTGAGATATTCTTTACCGTTATCGTAAAGCATGATACCAAAGGGAAAGGGGATATGTCACAGGAAGCTAAATCTCGAAGGATGGCTAAAGAGTGAGCCAAAGAGTGAAAGGTGGGAGAGCAGAAGGAGCAGCCTGTGCAAATGCCTGGAGGTTCAAGCAGTTGGGTTTTCTACCAGCAGCTGGAGCATAGGAGAGGGCATGTAGATGATGTGGGGCGAAGGCAATTTGGAGAGACAGGCAGAGACCAGCTGTGATGGGTCTTCTGACCCTGCTGAGGAGTTCTGACTTTGTCCATTATGCTGGAATGTTTTAAGGCCTTAGACCCTGAGCCTATCATATCAAATACAACAAAACACATCTACCTTTCACATTTTAAAAAAAGTATGTGCTTATGTATATTGCTGTAAAATAATTGGAAAGTTTCTTTTAAAGAAGTTTTTTTTGTTTATAATTTGTGCTCTGTTTTATTATTTGGCCATGACCACTTTTTCTTTTTTATAATTGACTGCTGTCTCAGCAGTTGTAATGCATACTTGAGAATTCTTGGGATGTGAGAAAACTAACTTGTAACTCATTTTTAAAATGTAATAAAATTTTTGTGAATACTAAATTTAGCAACTAGTGAAGAAGATATAATGTTAAATTCAGGTATTTAATAAAACATTTATTAACTTAAATTTCTTTTGGTTTCCTTGTATTTTGGGACCAATCTCTGCCATCTGCCCTACTCAGCTTTCAGATAGTTATGTAGGTCGCTGAGAAGGACCTGTGCCCAAAG
This sequence comes from Eonycteris spelaea, assembly GCA_003508835.1. Lineage (NCBI taxonomy): Eukaryota > Metazoa > Chordata > Mammalia > Chiroptera > Pteropodidae > Eonycteris > Eonycteris spelaea. The sequence goes on along the minus strand of PUFA01000303.1, from coordinate 279,720 downwards.
GATGTGGGGCAGCCTTAGTGGGGCCAGTGGGAAGATTTGGAATAGTTTTGACATGTTGGCCCTGATGGAGTGGTCAGTAAAGGGAGCTTGACATTCGCTGATGGCTGCTAGTCTGGGGATCAATTTAGAGGTGACCAGCCAAGATTGTGGGAAAGAGTGGACTTTGCGGGAGAGGGTAAGTCAAGGATGAGTCCAATTGAGTTTGGTCGTTTGCTGGCTGGGGTGGTCATTTGGTAAGTTTGTTGATTGGTGATAGTCTGGTTAGACTGGCTGGTTGTTGATTGGTTGGTTTATTGATGGTGGATGGTTGTTGGTCGGGCAGTAGGCCCCTCTTTCCTTTTTTTTAACTGTGTGACCGTTGTTATACTAGGTAGGTACTAGGACCACAGTGATGCTGAAGACAGAGCCCGGGCCTTGTCCCTAAGACAATTACTTATATTACAGGTAACTTCATCTCAGATTTGGATCCAGTACTACACAGACGTTTAGAGAGTGGATTTAGTTAGCATTCAAGCTGCATGGTTCATTGCTAATATAGTTATAATTATGAATATTTTATTATGTAGCACTAGGAATACTTCTTGGATGTGTTTCAGTTATTATCAAAATAATTTTTTATTAACTTTTACGAAGTTCTCCCCTTTCCCTCATAGGAAGTTTAGAGCTGAGTGGCAATTAGGCGGAGGTTCTGGAGATTTTCCCTGTTCATATAATTTGATATTCCAATTACCCACATAAGGATGACTTCTCTTTTTTTCTTCTGTCTTAAGTGGCAGTCCAAATTACCATTTTCATCCCACTTGGCAATACGTTGTCTGGGATGAAGATTTATCATTGGAAGCTCTAAAGCAAACCAGAAAGGAGGAGACTGGTTTTGGCCTGGATTCCTCTAAATCATTGCCTGTATTCAAGAATTACAGTTTGCACTGGAACAATAAGATGTTTCTTAGCATGGTTTTTAAGTGAGTTGGTTATCACCAGAAGTTCATAAACACGTGGTTAAGGGTGTGCTTCCCTTTAGCACCCTTAATTGGGAGCAATGTTTTGAGAGCCTGCTTTTATCATCCTTTATCTACAAAACTGCAAAACTCCTTTGATTCCAAGTAGCAAGGTTTTTGTTTCATAATCAGTGCCACTGAAACAATGTTATGCCTTAGAGAAAGCCTCAGTAATTTATTTGTTGTCATCTTCCTTTTGTGTATCTGACCAGTCTCTCTCACCCTACACCTGCCAATTTTTTTAAAAAATGGGAGTATTCAGGAGACGGGTAATTAAGTTACAATTATATGAAATATCTTCTGGAGAATATTAAGTGTCCTTTGAGATTGTACTAAAAAAAGTTCCTTAGTCCAATAAAGTTGGGAAATGCTATGTAGTACTCTAGTGCTCTCTTGGAGATTGTCACTGTATAGTTGCATATTTAAGGCTCTGAGAAGTCCTGCAGCAGTTTAAAATTGTTCAACTCCATATGTCCCCAGCTTATTTGACCACAGAAACCCTATGGTTTTGGGAAACCATCTAACGTCTAGTACAGTCTTTTCTAAGATATGGTGCTCAAGATGATACTAGGTGTTACACAACCTACATTTAAAAACTGTAACAGTTATATATTTTCATGTATGTTGTGTGTGTGTGTGTATTTGATGCATAGTTGCTTTTTATATAAGTAATTTCGGCTTTCTGGCTTTAATCCGAGGTCCCTGATGGGCTGGATTTTGTGTTAGCAGGTGGAATGCTCATCTGTTTTTATATGTATAAAAAATTAGTTTTAGGAAAAAAGAATAAGTGAGTTGATTCAAGGGGAAAAAATCCTAGTAAGTGGCCCAAGTGATCGGAGGATTGGGCCAGGTCTGAGAGTATGAGCCTCAGAGTCACGTTTCGGCAGAGCTTACCAGCAGCTTCTGACGCAAGCACAGGACTCTAGCTGGAGAACTGGTAATGAAGACATCTGACTCAGCTGTGTGTCTTCAGTAACGGCTGCAGCGGTAGTTGGGGTGATGGACATTTAGCCTGTGTCACTTGCTTGCCATGTGCTTGGACAGTGTGCCTCCGGAATATTGGAATGTGTTCCCATTTTAGCAGCAAAGCCAACCTGCTGTGTGCCTGATCTGTTTATCTTACTGCCACGGCTGTTAATTGTGGGACAGAGTTCAGGAGCACAGCGATAAATCTCTTTTAGGAGGATGATGTAACCCTCAGCATTTATTTCCTCTTCAGCTTGGGCCAGTTTTGAAAGCCTTGTAATACTATCATGTCCATTTATGGGCCTCTTCCTTTGCAGCCCCATCCTGGTCTCCAGGCGGAATGGCCAACAACAGTTTCTGATGTTGGCCAAGATGCAAACCCCAACTTCACCACTTATGAGCTGTGTGACTTTGGGCTTAGTTTATCTGCTTTATCGGCTTTTTAGTCTGGAAAATGGGGCCAGTAGTGTTACCTCATAAGGCAGGTGTGAGAACTCGTGGAGTAATCGCTCTGGGCCAGGCCCTCAGTCTTCATGTATAACGGAGCCTGAGCCTCCGTATTATGGGAAGGAGTACTGTCAGGGAGCCAGGGAAGGGCTATGAAGGGATCAGGGAGGTGGGTGGCTGATCTTTCCTTCCATCCTTCTTCCTTCCCTCCTTCTTCCTTCCTTCCTTCCTTCCTTCCTTCCTTCCTTCCTTCCTTCCATCTTTCCTCCCTCCCTCCCTACCCCTTCCCTTCCCTTCTCTCCTCCCCTCCCCTTCCCCCCTCCCCTCCCTCCCTTCCTCCTTCCCTTCTCCTCCCTCCCTCCCTTCCCCTCCCTTCCCTTCCCTTCCCTTCCCTCCTTTCCCTTCCCTTCCCTTCATTAATGATGTTGAAGATGTTGTAATCGTCAATATCTTCTACTCTTCTGGCAAGCTATTGGGAAATGCCAAAGTCCGTCTTCTTCTGAGACATGGGGACTGTTTGTCCAGGATGGATATAGTTGGCTGAGGACAGGGAAGACATTTGGATGGCCACTGTAGGAAAGTGAGCAAAAGAGATCACCAGGACAACCATGCAAACCTCCATGGTAACATTGAATGGGGTAAAAATTCTGTGAGGTGTAAAAGGTAAGAAGCTGGCTTCCTCCTGTTCCTCCCAACCCCCATTCCCTACTCCTCTACAGAGAAGCAATTGCACTGTCGACGAATAGTTCCTTGTCTCTTTGAGAGATTGGCTGTGCGTTATATGAGCCCAATTATGTAATTCACCTAATCACTGCTTTACTCAAATGTGAACTTAACTGTATATGTTGCTTTCATCATTTGACAAAACCTGTCAATTTTCCCACATTGGTGCCTGTAGATCCTAACAAGCAGTTTTCTTCAAATGAAGAGTTCTGTGACATATACATTACTATGTTTCTTTTGGGCTGTGTGTGTCAAAATTTTATTATAAATAAAAGGTTAAATGTTATGTAGTTTTTTAAGTTAAAAAAAATTTAAACAGCACAGAAGCATGTAACAGCAAAAAAAGAGAAAGGCTGTCTTTTTGCCATCACTCAGAGTCTTCCCAGAAAGAGCCAGTGAGCAGTTTGATGTGCATATTTCTAGAATTTTTTCTGTTCAGAGGCAGAATCATGCCTTTTCAAAAACAGGATTGCATAATCTATAGTTTTCTTACAAATTGTCCTGTTTCCCTTATGTATCATGGAGAACTGTTTTCATTGGAGCGAACAAATTTTTCTCACTTTTTTTTTTTTTTCACAGCAGCCTGTTTTTCTCTTATCTGAATGTTTTGTAAAGTTTATTTACCATTTATTTGCAGGAGGCATTTAAGTTGTTTTCAGTTTTTCTCCTCATTATCTTATAGTAATGACTGTTTTCATGGTTAAAGATTACTTTAGTACCCAAACCTCTCCCTCCCCCCATTAAAAAAAATCATGTCAGGGAACTTTTGTGAATACTTTGTGCTTCAAATTGAATTTATTGACCTTGTGTTTAATTTTCTGTCAGCAGTGGCCTGGCCTGGCCCCTGCAGACTGCTCAGGAATCTGCTGGAGGAGTTGGGGTGGCCTGCAGTTTTAGCAAAACTGCCAGTTCATTCAGCAGCCCACTGAGCAAAGAACATCTTGATTCTATCAGCTTTAATCCCGAGCCCCTGATGGGCTGGTTCTTGCGGTCGGTCGTTAGCAGATGGAATGCTTGTCTGTGTTGGAAAGCTGAGTTCTGGGGTGTTCAGCTCTGAGCAGTCTTGATTGAATCTTTCACAATGCTAATTGGGCGCTGTTAGTTTCCAAACGTGTGTGCATTATAATATTATAACATTACAGTAAGATAATTGTAGTTGTAATAGTCCTTACTGACACGGGGAAGCCCTCATCACGCAGAATGCTACCTGCTTTACTACATTATCTCCCAACAGTTCGATGAGGTGAGTCCAGTTATAACTCTCATCTTACAGATGAGACGGAGAGCAGGGAAGTGACCCATCAGAGTCCCAGAGCCAGTCAGAAGCTGCATTTAGGAGGGGAAGCTGGCTCCTATGACTGCCAGGCAGGGCCCCTGAACTATAATTGCCCCATCACCGACTGACTTAGTGTCTCTGGCTCCCAGGTTACTTGGCTACCAATTGATTCAGCAAGTGAGCTCCCCTTTGAGTGGGTTCAGTCTTGCCCCCATGCCCACGCTCTTTACATGTGGATGTCCTCGTGGAATTCCCACAAGGAGGAAGGAGCCCAGTGTCTGCGCTGCAAGTACTTTGTTGTGATTGTGGTGTGTGTGTGTGTGCGTTGCGCATCTCCTTGTGTAATTATAGATTGAAGAAGGCCCAAATATGGGGGTACAGAGTGAAGCCTTCGGCTGAGCTAAAGATCCAATACAGGGAGGAATTGTCCAAAAAGTGTCAATACAGGTCAACTGAGGAATGTGCCCTGTATCTGTCTTTTGAGAGTTTCCTTTCCTCCAGGTTCATCCACTTTCTGTTGGTAATGGTGAGAGCTAGCAGTTATAAATTATTTGGAATTTCCCTCAGCTTGGTTCACTGTCAAGACTTTAAATTGAGAGTTTTGCTCCTTTTATGATTTCACAGTCTTTGGGAAGGCTGCCATTTCTATATCAGGCATGTATGAGTTGCAACATAAAGTGATGTCCGGGTGAAAAATGCAAACTGAGTTCTCTCCTTTCAAATTGAGGAAGCCACCTCGATCTGATTTTGCAACAAGACTTAACTTTTACAGGCTTGCGGTAGAAGGGTGAATACCTATCCTATTCATTATCATTATTATTTTTTAACTTTTAATTATAAAGGTAAAAAGAAAAAAATGCTTAGGAAACATAGCCTAGTCTGAGAGACAAAAGGCCAAAAGGTTTTTAAATTTTTTTTCTTCTTCTTTTTCCCTTAAAAGATTTTCAGTGCCTTAGCCTGGGCAGGGGGATGATGGTTTTCATTATAGCAATGTCATCTTTTTGTGAAGTGTTTTAAAGCCAGTTTAACGGTTTTCTTACTTAAAAGCATAATTCATATTCAGCACAGGCTCTGGCACTCAGTAGTAGGCAGTTAAGAAGTTATTTGTTAGATGTAAGAAGAACAGATGAAAAAGACAAATTGACCTTTCAAGCATATGAGTGACCCTAATTTCTGTTTCCCAGGAAAACACAGACCAATAGGTTTGGGCAGAGCTGCGTCTTCTCTCATCTTCCCTGATTTCCTGTGCCTGGCAGCGGGGCTTGCATGGCGGGTCTCGCAGATGTGGGACAGGGTTAGAATCCCTGGTTCCTAGGGTGCAGTAGAGGCTGAGTTAAGTCGTGGTGAGACAAAGGGACTTAAGTGATCCAGCTTTGATTCTTGCTTCCCCTATCAGTTTCTGTGCTGTCCACCCACCAGAATTTTCCCCCAGAACCTTGGCAGTCTCGAGATTGTGGAAATGACTGGGGCAGTTAGAAGTTTTGAGGCCCTGCCTGGGTTCCCTCCCAAGTACAGCTACTTAACTGGCATGGGGTTTGGGGCGGGTCCCTTCCTGTACTCAGTCTCCTCATCTGTGAAATGAAAGCTATACTGCACTCACTTCAGAGCCCTCTGCCATGAAATGTATTCAGAGAAGTAGGGAGGGTGAGTGTTTGGGCTCTGGCAATGGAGAGACTGGGTTTAAGTCTGGGTACTCTTGGCAAGTGCCTCTGTCAGCCTCTGGTTTCTTATCTGTAAAATGGGATTAACTGTAAAAGCCGCCTCAGAGGGTTGCCATGAGGGTTGCATGAGGTGAGGCATGTGGCACAGGCCCAGGCCCAGGCCCAGAGGAGAGGTCTGGAATAGAGAATGGTGCTGTCATATTTTGGTTGCTGGTGATGTAAGGAGAGGAGGTACTTAGGAGTCTTCCCCACCTGGTTCCTCCTGCCCTTGCTGCTTTCCTCAGGGGCTCCCATTGGGCTGCACACTCATACAAAGGGTGGACAGGGAGCTGTGTTTCAGGTGAGGTGGCCTTGCCACATGACAGACTGAGCTGGAGTCAAAAGGTGATGAAGACCTCCATTCACAGCCAGCATTTATTATTTCAGCTGGACATGTTCACAGAGCCGTCATGGCTGGAAGCTGTGAGCAAGGGACAGACGCCGCCATGCTGAGGCCTTCTGACTCACACCGGGGTTTATCTGCACCTACCAGTGGCTAGACTCTGGGTTCCTTCACTCAGTCCCTGGGACCCTTGTCCTACTAGTCACTGCTTAGGAGAACTATGTGGTAGCGACAGGATGAATACATGGACCGTAGGCTTTGAGGTCAAAAACCTAGCTTAGAATGCACTGCTTTAACCATTTTGGACTGTCTTTCCTTTTTCCTTCTAAGATAAGAAGATTAGAATCCTTATTGCAACTTGTGAGCGGTTTCTCAATAATACTAAGTAGAAAGAGACTTACAGAGTATGAGGCTCTTTGATATACCCATCTCATGTAGTCCAGTGTGGCTTTGTTGCGAGATATAATTCTCAAAAGTGATAAAATTTTTTTAAAAGTGGCATTGAAAAGAAAGCCCAAAGGGTGATGCAAATGTAACTCCTAAATAAAGGATACCTCTTAACCAGAAAAGAGGGTGTTTGGAATAAATACGAAGCAGCACACTGACACAAGTATCTATGATCTGAAAGTCCACCAAAAACGCTATACCAAAATAAAAATAAGGTATTTAGAAAGAATTTGTCCCAATTATTGTTCGGCAAGTGAGAGAGAACAGAAGGAATAGTTGGCAAAGTAGGAAATTTGAAGTCTGAGGTTATGCATAAAGAATGTGTAAGGGCCGATAGTAGAAATCGCAAATCAGGGATTTGGGAATGTTTACTCAGTGCTGTTGCAGAGAAGGCCAGGCTGCCACTCCCCATGTCATGCCCAGAGTAGGCACTGCGGATCTGCTCAGCAGTCTTCGCTGAGCCTCCATTCCCCATGCCTTGTTCATGGCAGACACCAGTAATCCGTCTTGGCAGTCTTTCTTCCAGAGTCCAGATAGGCCTCAGAAACTGTCTCAATACACTGAGTTTACACCTCACGTGCCACCATTTGCCAGCCCTAGTCTATTGTGTGATCTCTTGATCGAAAAAGTACTAACATTAAAAGGCCTCCTGAATGAATTTTTTATTAACTGAATCCTGACATAGCGATGTGTAAAAATTGTTAAACAGTTCCTTTGTCGTTTTTGCATAGTTCATGAGCAGGAAAAATAATTGGAAATCCAACTGACCCAGTGCCCCAATCTACTCTTTTTTTCTCGTGGCCTGTATTTTACCTTACCGATAGAAATAGGCCCATGTGACTTCAGGTCTTCAAGGCCCAGAACATCCTCTTATTATAGTTAAACTCCTGTAACAAAGAGAGAGAGAAAAAAAATACAGTGGCTTTTTGAAGTCTTCAGGTTGGCAGGGACCAGGTTCCTTTCATCACCTGGCCTGGCCTTTCCTCGAGGAGGTCAAAGCTCAGTGATGTGATGTGAGGGGCTCTGGCTGGCAGTAGTGGGGAGAGTGCTTGGAGGAGGCACAGCCACTGCCCAAGGCCCCGAGGTGGTGGCACTCTTCCCTTTACTCACTGTTATTGGTGAGACACCACCACACTGCAAGGGAGGCTGGGAAGGGCCATCTAGCAGGAAGCCGCGTGCCTGGGAAGGAGAGGAGGGTTTTCGTGGCGTTAGCCGCTATGGAGAGACATCTAGTTGTAAGTCTCGGTCTTACCCTTTGTTGGTTTGAGCCCTGGAGAGAGAAGCCCTGAACAGGGGGAGAGAAGCCAGCCTGGACCCCTTCCTCCTATCCAGGGACTCTGGGGCATCGTAACCAAAGTCCCAGTCCATTCTCTGCTGTGTGGATAGACAGACTGTTGCATCCCTGGAAATGTTACCCCATTCTAGGCAGTTGACGTGGCCTCAGTCATGAGTGCCATCTAGTTAGGTTTTGATGGTGAAACTGAGGAAAGTGGTAAACTGCCTCCTTTTGGTTCAGAGCTTCTTGTTTAGATATCTGAAGCTTGCAATCTAGCCTGGTTTGTTCAAGCCAGGAAAGAAGGCAGGACGGAGAGAAACTGCAGAGCCCACCAGGGACGTCAGGGAGTACCGGGTCTACCACCTGGGTTCTGGCCCTAGGTGATCTGAGTTCTGCACTGTGGGGTCCCCTGGGGGCAGCCCTTCACAGGATGTTGCTGCTGTCAGCTCACTCAAGCAATCAAGGCTGACAGGAAACCCCAGGGCAGACCTGCAGGTCACCACCTTTACCGGCTAAGCTTTCACTTTTCCCTTCTGCCTTTGCCCCTTTTTTCTCAAGGTTGATAAAAAGCATTTTGAAGTCAGTGGTGGTAAGAATCCTAGTATTTAATGAAAACTGACTGTGTGGGGGTCTGAGTGTTGGAGATATGTTACTACATTTAGCCTTCAGCATAGTCTTTTATGCTTGTGTTCCAATATCTCCAATTTGGATTCGATTGCTTGGCCAGAGTGTTATGGCTTGGATGGTGGCACTGAACCTATACCTGCAGAACCTGCACCCTTAAACACCTCTCTCTGGCCTTCCCTTCTGTGCCATATGCCGTGTTTTCTTCTGGGGCTTCAGAGATGGCTACAGTCTGGAACTGCGTAGAATTCTGTCTGAAAAGGCTGCATGTGTGTACTTTTTGCATTCACTCTACAACAGGCAGCACTACCTCGAGGTGAAAGGGTATAGGGAACTGTGCATATAGCAGCCGGTCCCCCAAATTGTGAAGTGTCCAGGCTGTGGAACTGGCGGGGAGCAAAATGATCTATTCCTTCGTAGAGTTATAGCGAGCAGAGGAGGTAGACATGACACAGGTGATTATTATTTAAGTATAATTGTAGGTACACTGAGAGAGGAGGGCACACAGGAGGGGGGGGCTTTTGACAGGAGGCCTGTTCTAGTTCTGCAGAGTTCGAGGTAAAGAGGAATTAACCAGGTCAAGGACAGGGGTGGGGAGAGGGTTCCCAGCCAAGTGGGCTGAGGCCAAGGATGGAGGGTGAGCAGGGGGCAACTTGGAGCTAGACCCAGCCCACGTGGGCTGCCCGGTTTCTTTCAGGATGGTCTGATAAGTTATCATTTCTGTTCCTGGGCAGGTTCCTGATTCCTGTGGGGGTCTGAGGCCACGTTGGTCTCCTAAACTGTCCAGCCCAGATGTGTACCCTTTGTACCTACCTTATATGTCCTGAATTCACTGCATTGTTGTAGCTTGACCTCCTCTTGGAACAGGAGAGCAGGGACCCCGACGGTTCATGACCGTCTATGAATTGCTTGACTCAGAGAAGTGACATATTGAACATTTCATCCTCTGTTACTTCACAAGATACTTTTCTTTCCTTTTGTTTTCTGTTTGCATACAACACTGAGATTATAGCTTCTGAGCTTCTGGGTTCTAGGGAAGAGTGTTAGGCACACAGCAGGTACTCGGAAGTTAGGTGAATGAATTGAGGGAGGGGATAGAGGTAACATTGAGTGCCTACGGTGCACCAGGCGTTGCGTTCTACTCTTGGCATTCTCTAACCTGCCTCCTCTTTACAGTGGTCCTGTGAAGTGCTGACTGTGATTATTCCCAATTGGGAGATGAGGAAAAATAAGATTCAGAGAGGGTGGACAGATTGTTCAAAGTACCATATCTGGTTGAGCCACTGGTTCCAGAACCTGTACTTATGAACCACCTAGTCACAGTGGGTAAACAGATGAGTGGGCAGGGAGCAGGGCCTGTAGCAAGTCTGTTCCCTAGATGGCCAAGTCATACTGCAGAGTATAAGTCTTGGCGAGTTTGTCCCCAGGCACACTAAAAGGAGGTTTCCTGAAACCCCTACTTCTGACTGATTACTGCAGAGTCACTTGGCTGTTTCTGACCCAGTAGCGAGCTGCATCATGGCCAGCAGAGGACATGCTGTCTTACCCAGGAAAGCGGAAACGTTGGAACGGTTTCTGAACAGCCTGTCCCTCCCAGGCCATTGCCCCTGCCACATGGTTAATTATTAACAGTCAGAAGATAAGGTCAGCACAGTGCACGTAGTAGGTTCACAGATGGTTGTGTGGATCCAGCGTTCCTGATATGAGAAGAGAGAGATTAAAGATCAACATGTCCCTTACCTTTGGAGAGCTTGTCCACAAAGGTGATGTTTACAAGATGCTTCTCAAGATAGCCTAAAAATAACTGGTTTCCACCTCCGTAAATGCACCCATTCCAAAATTTTACTTAACAAGGTCTGATATGCTGAAATGATGTGAAAATATGCCATCCTAGAATTTGCAGTAGCTTAAGTTAACTTTCTAGCTATTAAGAATGAAAAAAAAAAAAAAAGCCTCTGCTCTCACTTCTAATAAATGCTGGCTAATTTAAGTAGTTCCAGAAAGTGTATGTGGTTTGAGGGTCATTGTTGTCCAGAGCCGGGACCAGTTATATGGGGGTTGTGACTGGTTGTGACTTCAGGAGGAGAAACCTGTGGCCTGATTTCAAACCACTGACAATCTGAGCAGATTCTAGGAGGTGGGGCAGGCGTGGTGGGTATTGGCTTATTGTATTCCTGAAAGAGGCTCTCACTGACTGAGGTGGAATCCTGCCAGCAGAGGTTTCTGGCTGACCTAGCCTTTTCCTCCTTTTACATTTTTCTCCTCCACATTTACACTCCACATAAATATTGCAGAGCACACTCAGGTCCAGAAATTCTGCAATCTCCTGTGATAGTCAGACATCGCACCGTGATGCTGTGTAGCATTTCATTTTCAAGGCATTGGGAGTCTCCTATTTCATGTGGGTGAGATGGGGGAGGCTTTTGGGCAAGTCGCCATCTTTTTATTGTTCCAAGAGTTCAGTGAAGCATTTGAACCTTCACCTGTCAGAATCACTTTGGAATGAGGATTGCCCTCCCTCCAGCTTCTTTGAATTGCAGAATGAAAGTATCATTTATCCCCATGAGACCTTAATGGGGGCTTTCCCGTTTGGACACCCACCTTGAATTCATTGGAAACAGAAGTTCTGGGCATTGTATTTTTCATAAATTTGGCTCAGACTTTTGCTGGGTCGTATTTCCCCCAAAATCTTTTTGAAAAAGACTCACACTTCATTCCTTTAGCCCAACATGTATAAATTGGGTAAAAGTAGAGCAAACTGGTTTCATGTTTTGATTTATGAAAGAAATCTTCAAGTTTGCATTTGAAAAACATTGAACATATAACAGGGGAATTGGAACTTTACAGACTAATGCCTGTGGCTGGATGAGACTTTGGCCTGTTCAGATCCTGCCTGGTGTAAGACTGCACCCCACCTGGACCACCCCCATTACCCTGATGAGCCATAAGCACACACAAACTTACCCCCTGCCCCTGCCCGCTCTCCTTTCTTTAGCTCAAATAAAGGAAACTGACATGGAAAATTGCGTGGCCTGGAATTTCTTCTGATCAGTTGGTTGCACTTCAAAGACAACCTCATAATAGGACATATAATCCAAAAAGCAGTCACGGTTAAGGACTGCCCACTGGAGAAATGTATGGTCTGGTGGGATGAATCCTTGGATATCTGAGTACTGTGCAGGGTCCAGTGTTTCATGCCAATTGTTCCTGCTTTATTTTCCACGGGACCTCAGAAAGCAGAGCTAGCTTCCTGATCACACCACCTGTGTAGTCGTACAGGGCCCCATGATCAGAAGGGTCTGTGTTTGGTTTAATGCCAGATCTACTCTTGCTGTCTTGAAATTCTTAATACTTTTTGGACAAGGAGTCCTGCATTTTCATTTGTCACTGGGCCCGTGAGTTAATGTAGACAGGCCTGCTTAAAAGCTATTGTTTGTGCAATTCATTACATATAATATCCAAGGGTACCTTAACTTTGAATGAGGATTGCTTAAATTCAGTTTGTCTTATCAGCCAGTTCATGACAATCTTTATGTTGTCCTGGTTTACATGATCGAGTTTTATTATGATCGAATTGGCAACTGTGAAATTAACCTTTGGTTTCTTTGGTTTTGGGTATGGCCTTGAAGAGGATCTTTCCTTGTAAAAGAAGGGAACAATAAACAGGTTAATTTAAAAAGAAAAAAGCCCCCACCCTTTCAGTTTTGAGTAGCATGCATTTACTTCTTATCAGCACATGAATGTATTTTTCATGTGGTTGTAGTTGGGTTTCTTTTTCAATGCAGTTTGGCATGTGTTTAACCAACACTCAGGTGGCTTGTGGTGGGTAGGTAGGACAGGTGAGGGGAGTGCCAAGACAAAGAAGGCTCAGTTTCTCCCCACGGGTGCTCACAGTCCTGGAGTGGGGCGTGAGAGTTTGCCCCACCTTGGCTGGTGGGAGTGCAGTGCCACCAGCCTCTGAATCTGGCTGTTGCATGGTGAGCCAGGGTTTGTCCTGCAAGTAGGATGGGGTGAAAGGTCTTCCCATCAGAGTCAATACAGACACTTTAAAAAATTTTTAAACTTTTTTATCATGGAAAATTTCAAACATACACAAAAGCCAGACAGTATAATGCAGTCGTATGTACCCATGATTCAATAAATACCACTGGTTTACAATGTTTTGGAATCTTGTTTCACCTATTCCACCCTCAAGTATTTTGAAGCCAACTCTAGCATTGCATTCTTTCACTCTTAAAGTTCAGTATGGTTCTCTAATGGATGAGGACTTCATTTACTTTTTGACAAAGAATGGATTCATGCTTATGCAACCCAGAGGAATGACCAAGTGTGCCTATCTCCCCAGATAGCAAAGCCATCGTGGATGGGAACCTGAAGCTCATTTTGGGCCTGGTGTGGACGCTGATCCTCCACTACTCTATCTCCATGCCCGTGTGGGAGGATGAAGGAGATGACGATGCCAAGAAGCAGACGCCAAAGCAGAGGCTGCTGGGATGGATACAGAACAAGATCCCCTACTTGCCTATTACCAACTTTAACCAGAACTGGCAAGATGGCAAAGCCCTGGGAGCCCTGGTAGACAGCTGTGCTCCAGGTAAGTGCCCATGGCTGCCCAAGCCACCTCTCCAGGGTGGGCTCTGTGTGCCCTAAGCCTCTTGGTTTTCAATGGGAGAGCTTGGTTTGCTGTGATTGGTGTATTTCCACTGGTTTTAGCCCATTGTAAGGTAGCTAAAGGAACTAAAAATGCCTCTGTTCACCTTTTCAATGGCAGGTCTTCTTGGTGTGTCCACTGACTTTTTTTGAGCATTGAATTCAGTTATTTATCCAAATTCCCAGCAAAGGCCTTAATGTTTAGAGCAGGTCTTGCATTTGGGGTCCAGACTCCAAAGTCCTGCTTTCTTCTCACAGTTGCTGCTTAGTTTCCTGTTGGCTTTGGCCCAAAAATCCCCCTAAAAAACAAACAAAGAAAAAAATGTGTCCATTCTAGGTGGCCTGGCTTGAAATCTAAAAACTTCAATTGAGTGGAAAGTACCCATTTTTATCGACCACTGAGTTGACTATATATGGCCTTCTTCACTGTTTTCTCTCTGCGTTGCTATGAAATAGTAATTGGTCAGGATCCAGTTGGAGCCTTCTGCTCTTGTCTGAGTGGCTAAGTGTACCCCAGGGCAGTAATTATCCTCACAGAGGGTTTAGATTAATGGGTAAAATTTGCTGGTATACACTCAATAGGAAATCCAGAGCCTGTGTGTATATGTATGCCCCAAAATTGTTTTTAATAAAAAATCTCTAATCATGATATTTTCCATTTACTGAGTGCTCTGTATGTGCCGGGCACAGTAGTATTTAGTAAGTGGTTCTCAATATGATTGTGTCGGTTGGACAGGGAAGGAGGGCTATCTTCTGGGCCTCGTTCTTCCTTGAGAGCCTGTCATCTAGAAGTAACTCAAAGCTCAGTGGTAGTTCATTTCCCAGTGCCCTCTTCCTTGTTCCATCCAGAGACACATTTTAGGGTACCTTTTTTCAGTTTAAACCTGGGGATTTTCACTCCAGTCCTATATTCCTTGTGCTTACAAGGATTTTAAAGATAATTCTAGGTTTTAGCCTTTGAAAAATGGATTTTTAAATTGTACAAGATACTAGTCCAGTCTTTTTAGATATATCCAGAAACAGGACTGTGATATTGTGACTTAAAAGGAGAAATATATATTTGGCCTTCGTCCCCTTTCCTGGCACTGAGTTCCTGAAACCTTTGGAATTTCCTAAGTGATAAGAGCCATGATAATAGTGTCTTTCAAACACAACCTGAGTTTTTGTTAATGAGGTGAATTTTGGAAGGCTCCAAAGGATGGGGGCTGGTTGTCATGGGCACCAACCAATGATTAGAGGGCTGGAACTTTCAGCCTTGTCTTCTGACCTCCATGGAGAGGAGACGGGCTGGAGGTTGAGCTAATCACTAATGGCCAGTGGTTCAGTCAATCTTACTTACATACTGAAGCATCCACAAAAGTCCCTGGACTATGGGCTTTAGGGAGCTTCCAGATTTGTGAACAGAAGATGGTCCTGAGAGGGTGGCGGTGCACTCATAGAGGGTATGGAAGCTTCTTGCGTCCTCTCTTTACCTTGCCCTAAGGATCTCTTCCAGCTTTCTGCTCCTATGAGACTCTAATGACTGGTGATCTGAGGTGGAGCTGAGCAGTGATGCTAGCCCGGGGAACGGCTGCAAATACAGATGAAGTTTGGGTTGCTTGCCCATCGCTCACCTCCTGCTATGCGACCTGGTTCTTCACAGGCACTGACTTATATTGGTCTGTGGTCCGGGGATTGGAGACCCCTGCCTTACAGTATTTATAGATGCTCTTAAGCTTAACGATGGAGTTATGTCCTGATAAAATCCATTGTAACTTGAAAATATCCAACTTTGAATATGCATTTAATACATGTAACCTACCAAACATAGCTCAGCCTAGCCTACCTTAAACATACTCAGGACACATATATTAGCCTGTAGTTGGGCAAAATCATCTCGTTGTCGCCGCCCAGCCATCATGAGGGTATCGAACTAAATGTTGCCAGTCTGAGAAAAGATCAAAATTCAAAATTAGGAGCATGGTTTCTATTGATGCATACTACTTTCACACCATTGTAAAGTCCAAAAATCTCTTTGGGCAGCTAATACTAACAGCATCTTTTGTGTTATGTTAACAGGTCTGTGCCCAGATTGGGAATCCTGGGACCCACGAAAACCTGTGGATAATGCACGAGAAGCCATGCAGCAGGCAGACGACTGGCTGGGTGTCCCACAGGTATGTGAACAGCATGCCATGTCCCACGAGGTTGTTTCCTCCCTCCAGCCTGCTTCAGCGCCTCTTTGGGTGCCCCTTGGAGTTTGGTAGGCAGGCTGACCTCCTCAGCATCAGCCTTTAAACAGTAATGCTTGTGATATGCTCTTACCTTCTTCATTTTGCTCATAAAATAGGTTCTCATTGACTTTGGTGCTTGTGGATCAACCAAAAATTTTCACTCTTTGTCACATGCAGCAAGTCTTTTAGCATTTCTGCTCTAAAAATTTTGAAGTCTGTCTTTGGATACCAGACTGCAAACGAAGATCATAATGATTAAATTAAACTGTAAGAAATTGTCAATATTTGGCCACTTTCTACCTATTTAAAAAATACTTTTAAGCTAATATTTTAGGAAAAGTCACAGGATGTAAAACATAAAATTAAAACCAGGGTAACCTAAAATTAATGAAAATTGTAGAAGAATTTTATCGCCCACAATCTTACCACAGAAATATAATAAGAGAACTTGAAAATTTAATACGTTTTGAGTACCATCTGCAGTAGCCACATTGCTTAGTTGAGGTCTAGTCTTCTAAGCCCTTCCAAGAAGTCTAAAAATAAAACTCCACTCGACAACGAAACACCATGACTCCCATGTTCAGAACCCTCATCAAGAAAAGTTGTGGGTAGCCAGTGCTACAGGATGCGTGACCTCACTACAGCCTCCATTAAGGTGTACGTTGAGTTTAGTGTATTTTGTATTAGGATCCCTTGGGGGAGAGAAAAGCTTGCCTCTATTCCTTCGGTTTGGTTTTGGCATCACGGCTCTGCTTCATGGCCCATTTCTTGGCTCTTCCATCCTCAGAAAGTGGTGTGTTATGTTTTTCATCGCCTCTTAAACCTAAAATCTTCAATCTTTTGACAGTCATGCGATGTTGGCACTGTAGTTGTTGAAGGAGCTGCCTAGAAGAAATGCCAAATCAATGCACATCCTACACATTATGGAACGTTTTGAAGGCGATTGTACAAACCGAGATAGCTATTTTGTTTCTGCAGGCTAATCATTAGAATGTTTTCTGGTGTTTTTTTACTGTGTGATGAGGGAAGCTGGGCACATAGATTGTTCATCTGCATTTGGGTAACCTGGTTTATGAGACACAGAGTCTTCTGCTCATCTCAAGAGGTGTGGCTTACCTCTTGTTGGAGGCAGGAGGGTTTTTTGTGCTATTGAGGGCTGGGTCAGGTGGTAGAACTGAGGCTATGATGCCTTCAGAGAGGCCCCCTGTGCAGCATGGGTTATAAATGACTAATCTTGCTTCTAAGCTGAATATCAGGAGAAATGCATCCCCTCCCCATTTTTAAGTGGCTCATAATATGCTGAGACCTGTCTTGGCTCCGGCTGCCATAACAAAAATACCATAGTCTGGTGGCTTAAACAACACACATTTTTTCTCATTTCTGGAGGCTAAAAGTCCAAGATCATGGTGCTAGCAGATTCGGTTTTTGGTGAGGGCTTTCTTTCTGGCTTGGCGGGGGTGGGGAGGGGAGTGCAGCGTGAGCACATGCACAAGCAGGCACATGCACATTCAGATCTTCCTTTTCTTGTAAGGGCACTAATCATGACCTGGTGGCCCCACCCTCATGGCTTCTTCTGAACCTGATTACCTCCCACCTCCTAATACCATGTTAGGGCTTCAACATGTAAATCGTGAGAGGACGCAAAGACTCATTCTGTAAGGGCGCATATTAATTTGTCACTGTGTTGTCTCTTTGTTTTTATTTTAATTCTTTAAATTGATAGCAGAGTTAACAGATGCAGACAATGTGTAGATGAGCAAAGGAAAAAGCCAGTTTTTGTGTTTTTGTTTTTAATAATATGCTCTAATTCCATGTGTACTTTTTCTTCGTCCTTCACATTTGGTGTAGTTTATACCTTTTGGAAAGTTTGACCAAGGGAGTGAGTGGGCTTTTTTTGTTGGGGGTGGATGTGTGGGTGGGCACGCATCTCTGGAAATTACATACAGAATTGTGTGGAGTAGGTCCTCAGCACCCAAAGGGAATGGGGACACCTCTAAAAGGTTAAAAACACTGATCTTGACATGTCAATTTAATGTAATTTTACTTGAGAAATGGACTCAACATCTTAATATTTGTAGTGTTTGGTTTAAGAGACATTTGCAAAACTTTAGTAGTCGTAGATTGATTGTTCTGGCATTCATTTACCATGTCCTTATTCTAGGTTATCACTCCTGAAGAAATTATTCACCCGGATGTGGATGAGCACTCTGTGATGACTTACCTGTCCCAGTTCCCCAAAGCCAAGCTCAAGCCGGGGGCTCCTCTTAAACCCAAACTCAACCCCAAGAAAGCCAGGGCCTATGGCAGAGGTAAGCACTTGTCATGTTGGATTTGAGGCCTGTCCTCTAGTCTTAGAGATTATTATGTGGTTTCAGTTTCAAAATCTGATTGGCACCTGACTTCAAGCACAGGCTTAATCCTTAAAGACACTCCAGGCGCCTTTGTCAGATTTTTTTTAACCTAAGGGTTCATTTGTTTATGACCATCTTCTTCTGCTTTGTGAATCTAGGCTTTAAGAAATGCTGGTGCTTTAATGTGGAGACTGATGGGTTTGTTGCTTTGTGATTTTAGTGTACTAACCCTGGGGCAAAGAAAGGGCTGTTATTCCCATTTTTCAGATGGGGAATCAGTCATGGTCCATTGGGATGAGGGCCTGGGGGAAGGAGCCTCAGTCATCTGGCAGCTGATTCATTTTTCCTTTGGTTATGCTAAAGCTGCCCTAGATTTCCAGATGGGGTGAGAGCTATTGATAACCCCTGGCAGACACTTCCTTGCTAAGACATCCTGTTTATGAAGCTGCCAGGAGTATTCTGCTTAGAACGTTATGGTGGATTGAAGACATTTTGAGGCATTTGTTGTTCTGACTGGCACCTAACTTAGTTTTTAAAGAACAGTTCACCTTCAGCCCAGTGTGATTTCTGGTAAAGATAAGCACACCGAGGTACAACGTATTCCTTTTTCTATAGGAGTGCATTATATTTCTTAATTTTCATAATGACAACTGGCATAACATTTAGACACACAAAATAACTTGTATATCCTCTTCTAGAATCTACAGTTCTTTTCATTCTAATATAATAGTTTTCTCTTGCTCTTTGTGCATTGTTTGTGCGGGGGCGGGCGGAGGGAAGAAGATTGTTGCATTCAGGCACAGTGACATTTCACTCCTGAATACGTCAGCAAGCCTGTCCAAAGAACAAGATACCCTCTTCCATAACCACAGTATTCATCATCACACATAAGAAAATTAACAATAATTTCATGTCAGTTAATATTCAGTTTTGTTTTTAGAATTTTCCATTGTCCTGAAATTGTCTTTTATATAGTTTTTGTTATTTTACAAACCAAGATCTGGTTATGATTCACATCAATGTTTATTTCTCTTTATACTCTTTTAATTTAGAATAATTTTCTCCAACTTTTTTATTTAATGACATTGACTTTCTGAAGAGCCCAGAGCACTTGTCTTGTGGATGTCCCGTATACTCATTCCCCGTGAAGGTAGCCTTGCCACGCTTGGTGTCAACTTAGACTTAAGGTGACAGTGGTGCTAACTGTGTGCGGGTCTCAACCTTGAGATCCAGGTCCTTCTCATATGTCTTTTAGCATGATTTAGCCCAGAAGACAGTCTGAAATTTCTGCACAAACCCACTTGCCATATGAAGTACTTTCAGCAATGAGGTGGGCCCATGCAATCTTTTGTGTTCTGTGTATGTGAACTAGGGACTTTGTTTGAAGCCCCCTCCCCGTGTGCAGTCACTCCAAAGTTAGCATGTCCGTGTTTGCTTCAAAAGTGCTTTCTTTAAGCTCTACCAAAGGTGATGGCTGGAATAGGAATCTTTGATTTTAAAGGTTATGCTTCCTAACTGGCAAAAAAAAAAAAAAAAAAAAAAAAGCTGCAAACAGCCAAATCTCTTGTCAACAAACTGGTCATATGGATTGAATCTAATCAAGTCATAAAATGCTCCCTTTGCAATAACCTTATCACTGGCTGTCTACCACCCCTATTGTTATGTGAAATGATTTCCTTTCATGGTGCTATTTTCTAAAACAGTGAGGACTTGTTAGAGTTCAGGAATGTGGCTTGTCATTGCCATTTCCTTTATCTGCCTCCTTGTAAGTGTTATGTACTTGTGGAGCAAACACACCTTAAAAAATTTTGTATATATACATGCACATATATAAACACACACACACACGTATGTATACATATGTATGTTTTTTGTGGTAAAATATACATAATACGACATTCACTAATTTAACCATTTTGTGTGTGCGTATTTTTTTTTAATTTTTTTAATTTTTTAAAATTTTAATTAGTTTCAAGTATACAGTGCATTGATTAGACATCTATAAAGTTAGTAAAATGATCTCCCCAGTTGCTCCCTCCCTCCCCTGACCCTCCCCTAGCCAGTGTATTAATGCTAATTGCATTCCCTATGCCATGCTTCCCATCCCTGGACTCTCCATCAGCTAATAATGTGTACTTCTTTAGCCCTTCACCCCATTCTCCCAGCCCTCCAAACCCCCTCCCCTCTGTCCATCACCTAATTGTCCACTATATTTGTGAGTCTGCTTTGGATTAGTTTGTTCTTTTTATTCCTTAAATTCCACATATAAGTGAAATCATAGTGTTTATCTTTCTCTGTCTGACTTAAATATCTTCTAGGTCCATCAAAGTAATATCTTTTTTCATCCTCTTCCTTTTCATATGTAGGGGTCTTGTTTTCTTATCCTTTCCAGCCACTCTATCTTTTGGTTGGAGCACTTAATTCTTTTCCATTTAAGGTATTTATTGATAGGAATGTAGTTGTTACCATTCTTTATTCCTGTTTTGATACATGTTTTTTCTTCTTAAAGAAGTCCCTCCAACATTTCCTGTAATACTGGCGTGGTGATAAATTCCTTTAGCTTATTTTTGTCTGGAAGTTCTTTATCTGTCCTTCAACTCTAAATGATAGCTTTGCTGGATAAATTATTCTTATATATGCTGGGTCTTCATCCTATTAAATATTTTTGCCAAGCCCTTCTGTCCTGCATAGTTTCTTTTGAGAAATCAGCTGCCAGTCTTATGGGTGTTCCCTTTAAGTAATTATCTGTTTTCTCTTGCTGCTTTTAATATTCTTTCTTTGTATTTAACCTTTAGCATTTTAATTATGATGTGCCTTGGTGTGGGCCTCTTTGGATCCTGATTTTGGAATTCTCTGAGCTTCCTAGAGTTTTATGTCATTTCCTTCACCAGGTTCGGGAAGTTTTCCATCATTATTTCTTCAAACGGCTGTTCAACATCTTGTTTTTCTTCTGCCGATGTACAAATATTTAGAGTCGTAATAGTGTCCCATATCCTCCTTAAATTATTTTTAGTCTTGACATCTTTTTTCTTGCCATTCTGATTGAGTGTCCTAATTGGCTTTCCTGTCCTCTAGATAGGGCATGTGATCTTCTTCTTTATTCACTTTGTTTATTCCATTTAATAAAGTTCTCATCTCAGATAATGCTTTCTCCATTTCATACTGGTTCCCTTTTATAATTTCCATTTCCATTTTTATCTCTTTGTTGGAGTTCTCTACACTTTCCAAAAGTTCATTGAACATCTTTATAACTAATGTTTTAAACTCTGCATCTGTTAGATCACTTGACTCCATTATATCTGGATCTCTGTTCTGTTCTGTCATATGGTTTCTGCTTCATTGTGTTCCCATTTTGGCTGCCTTTCTGATCTGCTTCTATGTACTAAGCAAAGCTCCTAAGTCTTCCCAGTCTTATTAGTGTAGATTTGTGAAGTAGGTGTCCAGTGGCACAATCCTGAGAGGGGTTCAGCTGCAGCCAAATTTAGCCCAAGCCTCTACCTCTCTGGGGCCACCTGTTAAGATTCAGCAAGCAATCCACAGATGCTGTGCTTATAGTTGCCTCAAAAAGCCACATCAGAAACCGAGGCCAGCTGCCTTCACCAGTGTGAGTCTCGGCAAGGAGCACTTGACTCGCTGAGGATACACCTGGATGTCACTTGGAGTTGGGGGAGGCGGGCTTTCAGGGAATCCTCTGGGCAGAGTGGCCTCTGTTATCCAGTTTGATGACTATGGCAGTGCTGTGTCCGGTCCATTGGGAGATGGGAAGGCTCAACAGGGAACAATGGATCCTGCTGACACTTTTGTACCAAGAGAGTCTCTCATGGGACCTCACTCTGACAATGTCTCCCTGAAAGTCCCTGGTGACCTCTGCGTGCAGCCAAATGGGCACTGGTGCTCAGAGCGAGCAGATCCGTCACAGCAAAAATCCGCTTGTGGACACGGCCCCTTTAAGAGGGGTCCGCCACTGCTGCAACATCATCTCACTCAGCCACCTGGGACTAGGCAGCCCCGCATCCTCGCCTCTTCCTACCTTCTGCTGTTGCAGGGTACTTTCTTTGATTTTCCATAGTTGTATGGCTTGTTCATCTAGATCCCAGACGATTTTTCCCTGCTGCTGCTCCTAGTTTCCATCACAACTTTGATTTGGCCGCCAGAGGGATGAACAGAGCCTCTGTCATCTATGCCATTCTTTTCCCTCCCCAATTTAACCATTTTTCAGTGTACCAGACAGTGGCATTAAGTGTATTCATTGGATTATGCAACCAAAACATTTTCATCTTCCCAGACTGAAACTCTGTACCTTAAATAGTAATTCCCCATTCCCTCCTATCCTAGCCCCTGGTAACCACCATTCTACTTTCTGTCTCTATGAATCTGCCTATTTTTAGTACCTGATATAAGTAGAATTAAATATGGCATATGTCCCTTGGTGTCTAGTTTACTTCACTCGGCACGATTTTGAGGTTCATTTACGTTGTCACATGTATAAGAATTTCATTCCTTTTTAAAAATGAATAATATTAAATTTATATACTACGTTTTGTTTATCTACTCTTCTGTCAAGGAATACTTGGGTCGTTTTCCCCTCTTAGTTATTGTAGCTAATGCGCTATGAAGACGGGTGTACAGGTTTGAGTTGCTGCTTCCACTTTTTCGGGTAGATACCCAGAAGTGGGGTTGCTGGTGCATATGGTAATGCTACATTTAACCTTTTTCCTTTGTAAGTAGGAAGACAAAATGGTCACGTTGGGCAATGAGGTCATATATGAGATCACGTGGGCGGGGCCTGAAGATTACTTGTCTCCTGTGAGACAGGGCAGGGACAGCTTGCTCTCTCTCCAGTGTGTCCACATTGTTCCATTTCTGCCAGTTGAGCCAAGAAATAGAGAACATTTCCTCTTCTGGTTTCTAAAAGGGTTGAGAGGTTTGCTTTGTTTTATCTTTTGGATGTTGACTAGGCTACAGTTACCAGCCAGTTACCCCTTGTAGATCCATTCACTTAGCCCTGACTTGTTTGTTCCAGTGGGTTGAAAGGGGAGAGGCTGAGCTGAGGTAAACCTACAATGACAAGTGGATCCTTGTTGTGGGCTCTCTTGCATGATTGGATAGGTTGAAAGTGCATATCTATGAGCTAAGCAGAAACCTTTTCCAAAACTTGTATTCTGTGTGAAGCATTAATTGCACAGCAAGATTTGAGCACTCTTCATTCTGAGTGATTGTAGGGAATGGTTGTCTGTGCGTGGTAAACATAGCTTCCAGGGAGTTTACAGACTGTGGAATGTGGTTCGGCCTCCTAACCAACCATGGTTAGCCAAGGTCTTGGATAAGTTGCAGAGTTCGTTGTTTCTCTCATGCTGTTGGAGTCAGATGGAGTATGTATTTATGAATATATTAAGTGCATGTGTAAATCTATTTATTAAATTATGTGATCATAATGTAAGTTTTATGCAAAAGAAAGTTGTTAGAAAATAAAAACCAAAAGCCTGCTTACTCCCCAACTGCCAATCCCATTCATTCCTTTAGTCTGAGGTATTCCTTTCCAGTCTTTTTTCTTTTTGATTCCATTCTTTTTTGATTTATATAACAATATACCACCAATTCTTAAACTAAATTATCAGAAAACTAATACAAATCCTAAGTATGCTAAAAAATGACCCAGTGTCTTCAACAAACTGATGGCAAGGAAAAGAAGAGATGGAGGGAAACCTAGAGATTAAATGTGACTTAAGAGTCTCAACAACCAATTGTAATATATCAACCTTATCTGGATCCTATTTAAACTGACCATTAAAAGAAATTTACAACACTTTTAAGATAATTGGAAATTTGAACACTGAATATTTGATCATATCAAGGAATTTTTTGTTAATTTTTCAATGGGAAATTTTTTTGGTGTGGCTATTCTAGAAACATCTTTTAAAAGATACATAATAATGTTTATGAGTGAAAAATATGAGGTCTAGATTTTGTATCAAAATGATACAGGAGGCAGGAAGAGGTGGGAGTGAGGCTATGAAACAAGACTGACCATGGGTTAATTGTTGAAGCTAGGTGATAGGTACATGGGGGTTCACTTTACAGTTTTTTCATGTGTGTATCTAGATAGGTTTAGAATTTTCCATGTTAAAAAACTTTTTTAAAAAGTACTGCTTGAACTTCTCCTTCTGGGATGATGAATTGAAATACTTTTTCTAATTTTTCCCATTAAGTACAACTGAAATACCTGGGCATTTTCTACAGAGCAAACTTTTTTTCCCTTTTATTGTCATCTTCTATTTTTTTTCTCTTGCCTGACTATATTTAGCTAATAACAGTCAGGCAAGAGAAGGAAATAAAAGACACATAATGGAAAGTAAGAAATAAAACTGTCCCTATTTGCCAATGGCATGAAAGAAGACTCTGAAAGAGAAAAGGCAAACTGGCTGGAGACCTTGGAACCCAAGGACTGACACAGTAATGAGTTCCTTGGTTTTTCTTTTGCCTTATATCCCAGACTTGGAACTGAAGAAGCTGACAACCTGGAAACACCAGGGGACACAAACACAAAAAGCCCAACAAAAGCATGCTCTTTCTGGCCAGAAGACCAGGAAAGGGCAGTCTAGCAAGGCAGAACACTTTTAAACAATCATTGCTCTACTCGGCCAAACACTACAGCAAAAGCTGTGGTCCCTACTGCCATTTACACCAGTGAAGGCCACATGGGGAGCCTAGACTAATACCACAGATAAGGAGGCCACATTGCCCCAATTATGTAAATAGAGGTCATTTGAGGAGTAGTAATGAGGCACTCCTACTCTTTCCAGCTACTGGTGGGGGAGGCCTAATAAAAGCTGACACCTCCTACCTCCACCCACCAGTGAGGAGCCTCCCTCACTTTGAATATATGTGAAGGTTGAATGCGGACCTGGATTTCTTTCTCCACTGTCAGTAGGAAGGCATGCACCCTCCTTCCTCTGCTGAAGCGGTATTATAAAAAGGCAGCTAAAACAAAGTTTGACTGAAACCCAGAGTCTCATAACACAATACCCAGGTTTTAATTTTAAAAATCACTTATCATACCAAGTACCAGAAAGATCTCAAACTGAACTAAGAAAGACAATTGATACCAACATTGAGATAATAGAGATGTTAGAATTATTTTAAGATTTTAAAGCAGTTATTATAAAAAGGCTTCCATAAGCAATTACAAATATACTTATAAAAAACAAAAAAATTGAAAATCTCAGCAAAGAAATAGAAGATATAAAGAAGAACCAAATAAAATTTTTAAACTGAAAAAATGCAATAATTGAAATAACTCAATGGATGTGCTCAATTGAAGAATGAAAGGACAGAGAAAAGAATCAGTAAACTGGAAGATAGAACAATAAAAATTACCCAATCTGAATGACAGACAAAGTAGACTAAAAAAAATGAACATAGCCTCAGGGACCAGTGGGATGATAACAAAACATCTAACATTCAGAGACCAAGAAGAGTCAAAAGAGGGTAGGGCTAAAAAAAAATGCTCAGAGAAACAATGGCTGAAAACTACCTATAACTGGCAAAACACAAACATATAGATTTAAGAAGCTATGCCAAACCCAAACAAGATGAACACACGCACGCACGCACATACGCATGCACGTCCATAGCAAGCCACATCTTAGACGAACTTCAAGAAACTAGACAGTAAAAGTTTGAAAGCAGAAAGAGAGAGATGACACCTTACCTCTTAGGGGAAAATAGAATGATGGATTTCTCATCAAAAGCTGTGGAGGCCAGAAGGAAGTGGTGCATTTTTCACTTGCTGAAGAAAAAAGAGTTGTTAACCTAGAAGTCTATATCAGGGATAGTTCTTTAGGATTGAGGAGGAAATCAAGACATCTCAGATAAAGGAAAACTAAAAGAATTTGTTACAAGTACTTCTAAAAGGATGGCTAAAGGAAATTCTCTGGACAGAAAGGAAGCAATGAAAGAAGGAATCATGGAATAACAGGAAGAAAGAAAATGATAAGCAAAGATACGGGTAACTATAATAGACTTCCCTCAAAAACCACAAGCTACCAAAACTCTACCAAGAGGAAGTAGATTACCTGAATGGTCTTATAACCATTAAAGAAATTAAACTTGTATTTTAAAAGCTCTTGGAAGAGAAATCTCCAGGCTCAGATGATTTCACTGGATAATTCTACCAAACATTTAAAGAAGAATTAATACCAGTTCTACAAAATCTTTTCCAGAAAGTATGAGGAGGGAACACTTCCCAATTTATTGTATAAAGCTAAACAAAGGCAATGCCAAAAAAGAAAACTACAGAACAATATTTTCATGAACAAAGATGTAAAAGTCCTTAACAAATATTACCAAATAGAATTTACCAATACATAAAAATATTCATTATGACTAAATGGATTTTATTCCAGGGGTACAAGGCTGGAACACTCACTATTAGGAAATTAGTCAGCATAATCTGCTATATTAACAGGCTAAAGAAAGGAAAATCACATGATCATATCAGTTGGTACAGAAAAAGCATTTGACAAAATTCAACAGCCATCCATGATAAGAACTCAGAAAAAGAGGAATAGAGAACTTCCTCAATTTGATACAGAGTAGCTACCACAAAAAACCTACAACTAATTGATGGGAAAAGATTGAATGTGTCCTCAGGCAAGAGAAAGAAGTAAAAGACACACATATTGGAAAGTAATAAAGGAAATAAAACCGTCCCTATTTGCAAATGACATTATTGTCTATGTAGAAAATGCTAACGTACTTAAAAATAAAAAAAACTCTCCTTAAGCGAGTTCAGCAACTTCTCAAGATATAAGATCAACATACAAACATCAATCATATTTGTTTACTAGAATTAAAATGACACCTAAATTTAAAATACCATAGCACTTAACAATTGCTAAAAAAAATTTCGAGAAATAGGTATAAATGTAAAAGAAAACATATATAGAATTTACATGTTGAAAACTATAAAACCCTAATAATAAATCAAAGAAGACCTAAATAAATAGAGAGACATACTGTTTTCATGGGTTGAAAAAGTCAGAGAAAGATGTCATTTCTCCCCAAATTGGCCTATAGGTTTAACACAATTGCTATCAAAATCCTAGCAAGATTTTTTTGTAGTTATAGAAAAAAATTTTTCAAAATGTAAATGGAAAAAGAAAGGGGACTACAAATAGGATAAGCGATTTTGAAAAAGAACGTGGGAGGAATCAGTCTACCTGACTTTAAGACTTATTTATTATACAGCTACAAAAATCAAAATGTAGTGTTGGCAGAGGGATAGACATAGATCCATGGAAGAGAATACAGAACCCAGGAAGAGACCCATATAAATATAAATATGCACAACTGGTTCTTGACAAGGTGCAGAAGCAATTCAGTGGAAGAAAGAGCCTTTTCAACACATGGTGCCAGAGTAATTGGACATCCATTGGCAAAACAAAAAAAAATTTAAAAAGTTCCTTTTGTCTTTATAAATCTCATACTGTATATAAAAAATAAAATAGATCACAGACTTATGTAAAACTATATATTACTATAAAACTTCTAGAACAAAACAAAAGAGAATCTTTGGGATTTAGAACAAGGTAGTTCTTAGACATGACACTAAAAGCATGATCCAGAAAAGAAAAAATGACAAGTTGGGCTTCATATCAAAGTTAAGAACTTTAAAAATGTAAAAAGGTATGTGTCTCGAAGTCTTGGCAGGTACGCGAGGATTGGACTGTATGCCCTAATGAGAAATTTCTCTCAGTAAAGAGAGTATCCTTGATCACCTCACTTTCCTGCAGGACAAGGTATCTTCCACCGGTCACCTATGGACACATCTCAAATAGAACTCAATATGTTGCCAAGATGAAAGGCCTGAGATTGATTTTTTTTAAAAAATGTTAAGAACCTTTCCAGTTAAGGGAATGAAAATAAGCTAATGACTGGGAGAAAATATTTGGAAACAATGTTTTTCCCTAGTATGTATATATAACACTCTTACCACTCAACAGTTAAAAACAAACAAAAATGATGGGAAGTGAGCACATAATGTAAATATATATATGCCTTACTGTTACAAGTGTACAGCTGAAACTTACTGGGTTTTGTTAACCAATATCACTATAAAAAACTAAAACTAAAACTAAATAAATTAATAAGAAAAAATAAAAATAAATAAAAGTCAAAAACAAACAAATAACCAAACTATCCAATTAGAAAATGGGTGAAAGACATTAACATTTAACTGAAGTGGTTATACAAATAGCAAAGGAGCCATGAAAAGATGTTCAATATCATTGGCTATAAGAGAAATGCAAATTAAAATCACTACACACCTCTCATGAATGGCTAACATAGAAAGTAATGATAACAAAAAGTGCTGAGAAATTTAGATACACTGGATCCTGATCTCTCAAATGTTGCTTGAGGAATGGAAAATGGTGCAGCCACTCTGGAATGCAGTTTGTAAGTTTCTTGAAAAGATCTACCATATGACTCAGCAATTGAACTCTGACATTTATCCCAGAGAAATGAAAACATGTTCCAGACCTGAACATGAATGTTTGTACCAGCGTTATCAGTAATGCACAATTGGAAATTCAGATGCCCTTCAATGGGCAAATGGTTAAAAAAAACTGTGGTACATTCATATCATGGAATACTACTCAGCAATAAACAGAATGAACTAATGGTAGAGGCAACAACCTGGGTGAATCTACAGATAATTATGGGAGTGGAAAAAGATAATTTAAAAATGTTACATAATGTGTGATTCCATTTATGTAATAACAGCATGGAAATGATAATACTATAGAAATGGATAACAGATTAGTGTTTGTTGGAGTAAAAGGGGGTGAGGTGGGAGGGGAGTGCGTATGGCCATAAAAGGGAGACTTGAGGGACCCCCACGGGGGTGGAAATGTTCTGTATTTTGACTGTTAAGATCAGTGCCCTTGTGATACTGTACCAGAGTTTTGTACTATGTAACCATTTGGGGAACTGGATAAAGGGTGTTATTTCTTATACTTGCATGTGAGTCCTTATCTCTAATTTGCTCAACCATCTCAAAATAAAAAAGTTTAGTTTTTTAAAAATAAAAATTGAATGCAGTTTTTAAACATTTTAAGTAATGCAAATGGCCTTCAATGAAAAATGAGCCATTTCTCTCACACCTTATTCCTCACATTACTTCCCTTAGTGGCAGTTCCACTACTATTTACCACACAATTTTTCATAATCGTATCGATTTCTGACTGAATTGCTCTGAATATTTTAGAATCAGGTGTTGCTTAAATAAACAAGGACAAAATTAGGCCATTTGAGCCATTCAGTTATTCTCGTCATGGCAGTTTTCCCCTGTCTTCCATGTGGTAGCTGTAGGGCTGGGTCCCACCTCAGTTTCCTGAAGGGAACAGACATGTGGATGATGGCCTATGTCAGGGCCTGGCCCAACTTGTAATGTGCTTGTGTAAACCTGTGACAGGAATCGAGCCCACCGGAAACATGGTGAAGCAGCCGGCTAAGTTCACTGTGGATACCATCAGTGCCGGCAGGGAGACGTGATGGTGTTTGTTGAGGACCCAGAAGGGAACAAAGAGGAGGTATGTGGGTGGATGCTGCCTCCCCTGGCAGCGTCCCACAGGGCTTCTGAGGCTTATAACAGGGATGGTGACTGTGCTTCCATTTTCCTCATTCAAGCTCATAACAAAATATTTTGTACCAAAAGGATCTCGATGCTCATGGTGGTTAAAGTAACTTGCCCAAGGGCTGTGCTTTGAAAACTAATATAAATTGATACTCAAGGACACAATGCTTATTAAAATAAAGGCTATTTTGAATTTAGCAAAGGCCTTCTTAGTTGAGGTTTTAGATATACTGATATCTAGAATAAAATAATGCAGAATTGATACAATACAGATTGTCCTACTATTTTCTCAACCTGCCCATCCTTTAATTCTTCCCTCAAGGCCTTCATAAAACTGTTTCCTTTTGTCTACTGATTTTCTTAAGACTATATTTTATTTCTAATGCTTAGCATTGTCTGAAATTCTGAGTTTACTGGCATATTGTCCCTTTCTCCCACTGGGATAGGTATCCTGCCCGATTTGTTTTATTTTTGATACTTAACACTGGGCCCGTGATTTCATAAGATCTTAATAATGACCAGGCCAACAAAGTTTTACGTTACTTGCTTTATAGTCACTCTATCTGGAGAGTTCCAGGCTTGAGAGAATGGAGAGTCCTGACTTGATTATACCTTTGTGCTACATGATTTTGTGTCTGTAACTTTAGGCTGCTTCTTTCCTGAGGTGTCCTAAAGGAGCGGTGGGGTAAGAAATAGCCAGGACAGGTTTCTGACCTGGTAGCTTGCTGCAGAAACTTGGCTGGCACAACGTGCTTTTACTCACACCTGGAGCATTCTCTAACTGTCACTTATCTTTCATCCTAGGCACAAGTGACCCCTGACAGCGACAAGAACAAGACATACTCTGTAGAGTATCTGCCCAAGGTCACTGGGCTGCACAAAGTAAGATGAGATGTCATGGCTGTTGCTTGGACTGCTCTTCTGGGCTTGCTGCGATGTGTATGGAAGGACATCTTAGGAAAAAGAGTGGCTTTCTTCACTTCTGATTTTCCTTTCTGATTATAAAAATATCCATGTTCATTTGGGATTGCCATGAACCAAACTCGAAATTAGCTAATATACCTAGATCGGTTGAATTTCACTAAGTTTTTTTGTAATCGTAAGATTTTTCTGACTCTATCCAGGTAATGAATGGTTGTAGCTACATGGCTGGAGTGTAGATGCTAATCTATGAGCTCTTTATCTTTGTTGCTGCCTTGATTAGTCCTCTTCAAGATGCTCTGGAGGATCTGTTAGCATAGAAGCCTGAGCAGGGAGAAGGCCAGCTGACTATAGTAGAGGCCAATGGCCTAGTCATGCACATGGAGAATTGATGGGGATCCAGCCCCCAGGCCTTCTGTCTCAGTAACCTTTTGAGTTCTGTTTGAGTTGGTGTCCACTTGGCCTATAGGACGGGAGCTAAGGGAGTCTTGCGGAAGATTGGGGTGATCTGGAGTGTGCCTTTTGTTGGAAGAAGGCCTTCAAGAGCACACACAGGGATATAGCTGTGCCATGCTATGACTTTGAGGCATAGACCATACTTACCACCTTGGGCTCAATGAATTCACCTGGAACCATGGCCAGGGATTTGTACCCATAGAACACCATGAATTTTGGGAAAAAAAATTGAAGAGAACATTTATGATGTAATTAATTTATTTAGTTCATATGAAACCTAACTCAGTACTCCTGAAAAATTTAAAAGATAAGAAGAGTTCTGGCTCAAATTTTTAGATGAAAATCTGTACTTTGTCTCAAATCCAGGTATCTGGGAATGATCTTGTTCTCTCGAAAAATACTTTGGGTTTGAAATCCTGGAACTGTGTATTATACTGTGGGGAACAGTGGTCCCTCCTGCAGTTGCCTTAAAGGGTCCAGTGTCTAGAGATTCAAATATAAGTATTCATATCCTACTAGGGAGGCTAAACATTTGGTATAAACATTTTTAGTTTGCTAAAGGGCTGATATCCCAGGCCCAACTGTATAGCTGTTGGAGCCAAGTGGGAGTCCCATCCAGGCCACTAACCGGGCTCCTGGTTCCAGCCTCGTTTGTGTGGATAATTAGGAGGATGGAAGAGAAGATTGTCTAAGCATCTGGCTTGATCTGGTGCTTTTACTGGGCAGAGAGAAGTGATTATATGTCGTCTGTCTGTCACTTGTAGGTCACAGTCCTCTTTGCAGGACAGCACATCTCCAAGAGCCCATTTGAAGTGAATGTCGACAAGGCACAGGGAGATGCCAGTAAAGTCACTGCGAAAGGCCCAGGCTTGGAAGCTTCAGGGAACATCGCCAATAAGCCCACCTACTTTGACATCTATACGGCAGGTAATGTGCTTCTCCACCTCTCCTCCGTGGCTCAAGCTTTCTCCTAAAGCTGGAGATAATCCTCAGGAACTAGAGGTTTGGGATGCCTGACCTTCATTTTTATAAATTGAACAACCAAAACAAAAATAGCTTTGTCAAATGTGTTGGTTATATTTTAGATTTTTCAAAACTAGCTTTTCTTTAAAATCTTACCCTTGAGCTGACATTATTAATAGTGAATTTCTGCACACGTTTCTGATTTGACGAAATAAATGTTCCAAAGAAACTTAAGTTTTAAGAATTGTTTACTAGACCAGATTCTACGCAAGGTCCCATGGGAGGTTGGAAGAAATGAATAAGACAGGTTTTGAAATGTCAACTTTCTTTTCAGTTTAGAAAATTTAGAAAATAGAGAATGGGAGAAAAGGGAATTTCAGCTATGACCCTCCTTCCCCCACCAGAAAACAGTTGTTAATATTCTGGTGTGACCCTTCTTGGGTGCTTATCTCCTTTGGTTTGCATTTTGTACCCACTTTAATACTCATCATCAGCGAGCTTTCTGAGAAGGTGACTTGGGCTCATGAGATGTTTGCTCTCTCATAGGTGCTGGTGTGGGTGACATTGGTGTTGAGGTGGAAGATCCCCAGGGGAAGAATACCGTGGAGTTGCTCGTGGAAGATAAAGGAAACCAGGTGTATCGATGTGTATACAAACCAATGCATCCTGGCCCTCATGTGATCAAGGTGTCCTTTGCTGGGGACACCATCCCCAAGAGTCCCTTCATTGTGCAAGTTGGGGAAGGTGAGTGCTGGGGTAGCAGACCATGTCTGCTTCTGGCATTGAGGCTAATTGTGCACACAGCTGGGCCCCAAGGCCAGGAGAATGGTCAGGGCCTAACATTGAACTCATACCTGTTCCCTTTCTGTGGGAAGTGGCTTACTTTATCCTCAAGATATGAATATCTCCCAGTGAAGCGTGCAATGACTTAAGTGCTTTACTTATATTAACTCATTTAATCCTCCTCACAACACTGGTACAGGAGAGCCATTGTCTCACTGAGAGATGCAGGACTGAGGCCATTTAAGGAGTTGTAGCTGACGTTAGCTGCAGAAATATTGCTGGTGCCCAGCAGCTTCCACTGCTTGGCCTTTACTGGCTGCCAGGCACTTAGCATGAGTGCATGTAATTGTCATACCACCAGCCTATGTGTGCCAGGTGCTATTATTATCCCTAGTTGCAAGTGGAGATACTGAGGCTTAGATAACATAGGGATCAGTGAGTACAGACTAGGTGTCAGTAGGAGTAGAAACTAGGTCTCTGTCGACCTCTTAACTATACTGCTAAACTCCCTCTACAGCCAGAAGCCTGTGTTTTTCTCCGTTAGACCCTTCCTTCTCACGTTGTTGCTCCCCTTCCCCCAAACTCTGCTGCCTTTTCTAACCAATACTTGCCGTTTCCTGTTCTGTCCTCTGCATCTGCATCTGCAGACCTGGCTTCCTCTTCCGAATCCTGCTTCTGGGCCAGCGTGGACCCCGAAGCTGTTGGCTTCTTCCTAGTTGAGAGCACTGGGCCAGAGGCATCTCTCTTGGTAAGGGCTGGTT
Source organism: Eonycteris spelaea (assembly GCA_003508835.1). NCBI lineage: Eukaryota > Metazoa > Chordata > Mammalia > Chiroptera > Pteropodidae > Eonycteris > Eonycteris spelaea. Next base: position 246,184 of record PUFA01000303.1, on the reverse strand, counting down.
GGGTGGACCGTCTGTTCTAGTTCTTCGCGCTGCCTGAAAATGTCAGCTGAGCCTCTGCTGTTTGGGACATCAGGAAATTATAATGCAGGTGTTATCATAACTTGTCCGGCGAGACCCGAGTCCCCTGTCTAATTACATTTAAACAGCTCTAAGACATCTCAAAATGGCGGAGAAGCTGGCAGTTTCCTTTAAACTTTTTAGCTCCATTTAGTGTTTAAATATTGATTGAGACCATTGCCCATGCTCAGAATTTCCATGAGTGGTGGTTTTTTGTGTGTGTGTGTTTTAAGACATTTAAACCCTCCAAGGGAAGTCCTGTCATCCCATTGTGAGTATTCCTGATACAACCAACTTTTCTCTCTTGAAGGAAAAAAAATAAAACGAACATACTCATAAACAAAACATTTTGACAAAATGCAAGAGTTTTGAATGGCTTTCCTAGTTCTAATAGTGTTTTCTGACTTCTCACTCATGGACTACCTTTTTGTTCTGGCATATCCATCTATCACTTGAACTATATAGTATTTAATTAAAAGTTTTCTCTTTTCCTCTACTTAAAAAAGCAGCTTTATATTATTTTCACAATGAAAACCAATGTCACTTGCCTTTAAGTGCCACCATAAACTTATGTTCATCCATGAACCACCTAAAATCATCTCTAACTCCAAGGGTGTGCGTATGTCTCTTTGAGAAGCAGTTATTTGCTAAATGGCCAGTCAAGGACATTGTGGGCGGAGGAGGAATTACCTCCCTTCTATGGAGTAAAGAGTCTCCTCTTCTGGAGTTTGTGATTTCTAGTATATTGAGAGCTGTCAGATATGCAGGGTCAGATGTGAAAAGGAAAAGCCACTTAATAAACAACATGACATTTTTACCCATTAATCTCCTATTTCTATACTTAATGAGAAGGTTGTTCATGTCGGCAAAGGATTTCTAAGGTATAAGGATGTCTTTTATCTGCCTTCTAATGAACCCCGTGGAACAGTATTTTTGTGGACCTCTCATGTAAGGAATGTTAGAAACTACCTTTGTCCTTTATTTTTAGACTTCTAACTTTAGATTTTTTAAACAGATCTAGAAATTAAATTGAGAGTATTGTTTATTGCTAATAGTTGCATTTATAGCTGCCCACATTCCCAAGGACCTTGTAACAGAAGGCACTGAAATGTTTGTCTGTCTTGGCTAAGGTGGAACTAGCCTCTTTTTTGAGCTATCCTCTGGCTCTTCATGCAGAAGACAACGTTTAGACTTTTATAAATGGCTGACCCAAAGTTTGGAACCTGGTCAGATGTTTTTAAGCACTACATTTTCCAAGTAGACTTGAAAAAGTCCAGTCTTCCCAATTAGTGGGCCCTTGAGTATAGCAATGAGGTTTGAACAGTGTCCAGCACTAGGTCTTAAATCTCCTTCACCACTGAGAGGATAAACGCCAGAATTCAGCTGGTACCAGGAGCCCAGGGAATCTACACAGTGCTCTCCGGATTTCTTTGCCAAAGTAACTTTCCCCCAGTCCCTCTGTGGTGGGGCTGGACAGAGTTGTGTTGTGTCCTTGTTTGCTAGCCCGGTGTGCTCCCTGAATGGGACCCCTGGTCTCGGCAACTGCCGCATACTCTTTGTGCAAAGCAAATATTTTCTTGGCGGGTGCCTCCAAGTTACCTTGGCTTGCTCAACTCTGACTGAAGAATGAAAGGTTGAATTGATGTTGAAACTCTGCTTGCAGCCTGCAATCCAAACGCCTGCCGGGCCAGTGGGCGAGGCCTACAGCCCAAAGGGATCCGCATTCGGGAGACGGCAGACTTCAAGGTTGACACCAAAGCTGCTGGAAGCGGGGAGCTCAGCGTAACTGTGAAGGGTCCTAGTAAGTGCTCCTTTGTTTCTCCATCTCAGGTGTGATTTCAGCAAACTCCGTAGCCATGGCATATGGATTTCACCCCATGGCCAGTTCTGAGGAATTTATCCCAGAGATCTGTCTAAGATTGGAGGCTATCTGGGCTCTGTAGGGAAGGAAGTAGTGATTGATTAGTACTGTGTTCCCTGAATGTAGGTGGTGTCCGGGAAGCATCACATTATAGCAAGGCTTCTGGGAGTAGAAAAAGCGATGCAGTGAGCTTTGGGAAGTGCTGTTCTTTGAACAACAGCCTGAAATGCCCCCCTCCCCTTTTTTATTTGAAGAAACCTAGGTTTAGAGAGGAAAAGTCTTACCCAAGTTCCCACAGCTTATAAGCATCCGAGCTAGAATTCGAGCACAATCTCCAAAGACAGTAATTTTCCCACTGCAGGTTATGTTCATCAAGTACCTAATTACCATGATCAGAGCTTATAGAAGGAGAATCACAGTCCCTAAGATTAAATTTTCTCTGTAAATAATATCAGTCGTGGAGGAATGGGTTATACCTTGCAACTCATTCTTGCTCCCTCTTTTGGGGAAGGAGACAGCAGGCGTGAGGATAGGTATCTATGCAGTCCTCGTGTTTCCCCCTGGGCTAAGCAGATAAACTCGGCATTTCTAATTGCAGGTGTAGCAGAACTTGGCTTATGGAATCTCGAGCTTCCTGTGCCAGGACTGCTTTTACCCTCTGTGTTCCCAGCAGTCTGGGGCAGGAGTGTTCTGAGCTCCAGAAAGTTAATATTTGATCTCAGAACACCACGCTTTGGGGCAGGCCGTGCCCCAAGGGCAGGCAGCCAAGGTTCTAGACTGCTCAGACCCAGAGCCACACTGCTCTGGAGATGTCCTCCCTCCTGCTACAGGAGCCAAGGAGGTGTTTTTCTCTGATCTTGGATTCTCACTTGACTGAATGACTTTGCCAGCCAAACTTCAAGGCTCAACATAAAACAAGTGCCTGCCTGATGTCTTGCTCTGGAGTTTGTGGTGTAGCATCTAAAACCTGTCTTCTTGCAGCTAGCATATAAGAACGTTCTCATTTTTGTTATCCAGCTTTAGCTGAAAAAGATATGCTTGGGACACTAACCTGAAACTCATGCCAGATAATCATAAGGGTTCATTCCCTCCCTGGTTTTTGTGGGGGACTAAGATGGGTAAATTTGATGAGAAAAATTGAGATGTGACTAGATTTATTTTTACACAGACCCAGGAGGTTCAGGACCTCGCAGCCCCCTTGCAGCCAACAGACCTACTCAAGCCAGTTATCTGAAAATCTTCCATTTCCCCACAATTTGAAGCCAAGATTGTCCATGTTTAGCTTTGTATTAATCTCTCAGGTTTTGAGGCAGCCCACTTAGTTTTCCTTTGTAGTTATGTTTTGTGGATAGTGCTATCTTTCTGTTGTGTTTCGGGTTCCCTTTCTGAGTCTAGAATGACATTGGAATGATGGTGTGCTTCCTTTCCACAGAGGGTCTGGAGGAGCTGGTGAAGCAAAAAGGTTTTCTGGATGGAGTCTATGCATTTGAGTATTACCCCAGCACCCCGGGGAAATATAGCATTGCCATTACATGGGGGGGACACCACATTCCGAAGAGGTGAGTCCCCTCTGGAGTTGCATCTTCTCTGGAGGCTTGCTTGGCCCAGGGCGGGCTTCTGGCGGTTGCTTCCTGGGCTGCAGGAGGGAGATAGATCTGCTTGGTTAAACACTTTTTTTTTCATAGCAGCGTACAGACATTTGGCCTGTTCTCAAAAGCAGCAGAAAGTCATTGTGGTTTCGGCTGCCTTCCTTTAAATCAAAGGTTGGCAGTCTGGGGCTGGTGAGAGGCTGGGAAGCTAGAAGGAGCAGTAATAGAGAGCAAATGGGCTGTGTATCTGTCTACCCTTATATAAACTGAGATTTCTTTCTTTCAACGTGTGCCTCTGTTCCGGAATGGCATGAGGGTTAAATCTGCTATGGTTTACACTAAAATCCTCCAGGCGAGGACAGTCAGGGACCCAGGGACATAGTCTGCAGCTTCGCCTTGTGAGCGTAGCAGTTGCCCTTTCTGCTTTTCCATGTTTTCCAGCTCCCCTGGGGGCAACTTTAAACTCTGAATAAATTCAGTTTACCTTGAGAAATATCTGGGCATATTATAGGGTTCCGAGAATCTAAGGAGACTATTTTTTGAATCTTCTGTGCCAACGTTAAAGAAAGTCATTCATATATGATATAAAGCCTCCCCAAACTAGTTTTCTTAATTATAGCATAAGCAGGGTGTGGGGAAGTGTGTACTCCCCACAGTCTGGTGAGCCCTGCACCCAAAAGGTTAATGGCTGGGAGGATAGTGCAAGGCAGTGTGGCTTGAGTGCCGACCCAGTGGCCATCTGAATTCCCTGAGACAGCATATTACATTATATTGTTGACATAACAATGGCTCTGGGGGTACCTGTGTGGAGCGGCTTGGTTGGAGATTGGGACTGCAGGTAAAAGGATCAGGCAAGTGGAAAGAATATGCATAAATAGCTTATGGCTGTATTTAGCCCCTTCTTTGCTCTCCTTAAATGCTTTCTCTTTTTCTTTTTTTCTAGCCCCTTTGAAGTTCAAGTTGGCCCTGAAGCAGGCATGCAGAAAGTCCGCGCATGGGGCCCTGGCCTCCACGGAGGGATTGTTGGGCGGTCAGCGGACTTCGTGGTAGAGTCCATTGGCTCTGAAGTGGGGTCTCTGGGTAAGTGGAAGCAGCTGCTACTGGAGGGCTGAGATTATAAGGGGACTTGGGCCTGGTTTTAGGCTGAGAGTTGGGGCCTCCAATGAACCTTGCTACCCTTAACCTCTTGGTCTCCTCACTACCTGGGGCCCCCTCTGGATACTGCTGTGGAATTGTAATTCCCATTTCCCTCCTGCCCTTCAGGTTGCCCTCTGCCTCATTCACTCATTCAGAGGGCCTCATTCACTCATTCATCCACTAGACCTCAAGGGCAGAGGCCTTCTGTGGATGCTGTGCCTGAAATATATTAGGCACTCAGCAAATATTGTTGACTGATCCATGATGAGATGATTAAATGAGTTAATTTCACTGAAATCAGAGATTTGGGGAGTGAATATTATTGGAGCATAACTAAATATCTTTAAAATACACATTTGGAGTATATATGATTATTTTACATTAGTAGTCAGCACTGATCTCTCTTTAAAGGATCAGATAGCAAATACTTCAGTATTGTGGGTCGTATTCTCTCTCATAACTATTCTCTGCAGTTGTAGTATGAAAATAGCCCTAGAAAAAATATATACAAAGGAATGTGCCTATTTTTTAGTAAAACCTTATTTACAAAAACAGGCAATGGGTCAGATTTGACCCACCAGCCATAGTTTGATGTTCTCTGTTTTGGGTAATGAAGATAAGCAAAAAAGGAAAATAGGAAATCACATTAATTCTTCCTTCTAGAGAGGTAGTAATCATTTTGGTATACCTTGTAGACTAGAGATAATATTAAACCTTTTGATATATCCTTTCAGACTTTTTTTCTGTACATACGCATACAAATATTGGTCTGCCACAAAAAATATCTGGGAGAAGTCTATATCTCTTGCCTCAGATAAATATAGGACATGTCTCATTTCTTGTGGCTTCCATAAATTCCATTGCATGGATGTATCTTACGGGGCTCTCCCATTATTTCCAGGTTTTGCTGTAAAAACAATGCTGAATACATATCCTTGTATCTAACTATTTACACATATCCCTGGTATTTCCTTCAGATAAAAGTCCAGAAATGGATTTGGTGAGAGGAAGGGTGGGCATTGGTTAAAGGCTTTTGGTATATGTTGCCATATTGTCAACAGAAAGGTTTGCTGGTTGACCTTCATTGTTAGATGTTTAAAGGAAAAAAAGGTATAAAATCCAACTCCATCTCTAGCAAAGACTCAATAGGCTTGGTTTTGTGAGAAGGGACAGTTTACATATTTCAGTCTTCTAGGCAGGCAGAGGGAGGGGTTGGTAGTAACAAAATAAGTACTTTCTACCGGGTAACCAGGGGGCCCTCCCACCCCATTCCCTAGGGTTTGCCATTGAAGGCCCCTCCCAGGCGAAGATTGAGTACGATGACCAGAATGATGGGTCGTGTGACGTCAAGTACTGGCCCAAGGAGCCAGGCGAATATGCCGTTCATATCATGTGTGATGACGAGGACATCAAGGACAGTCCATATATGGCCTTTATCCACCCGGCCACAGGAGACTATAACCCAGATCTGGTGAATCAACTCACTGTGCTTCTGTCTTCTCTTTTCTGGCTTCTGGCACTTTCCCTGCAGTGTGTTGAGAGATAGCAAAGATGAGCCATTCACAGCTTAGAAAGGAAATGGGCCTGAAATAGATATCCCAGTGGCAAAAATGAGTGCTTTTCTGATGTTGGGCAAGTGACTTACCTCTCTCTGACTCTTGATAGCTTCCTCTGTAAAATGAAAATGATAGGAGCACCTGCTTTCTAGAATTTCTGGCATGATTCAAGACACCCTTTATAAGGCCCAGTGCCTGACCCGTGTAGGGGGCTCCATAAGAAGATTCCTTGCAACTCAGAGCATCGTATTTCAGTCATGCCGCTTTCTGTAGTTATTATTTCAAGATGCTCCAACATGGTGCAGTGTTTGCAGTGTTTCCAAGAGCTTCTCTCAAACCCTTTGCAAGCTGATAAGCATCAAGTCTGAGCCAACAGGAGGAGGCCCCCTTACCCTGATTTGTGCTGCTGTTGGCTTATGTGGGTAGCTGTCCATAGGCTGATGTCAGTCCAGGCTGGGAGCTTCCCGTCTTGGCCAGCTGCTGGTCCTTTGCTCTCTGGAGGCTGCAAGAATTTAGAATGTTGTCTGTAGTAAAGGTTCTGAGCCCCTTCAAACTGGGAACACTCAAATAGGGCATGGCTTGAGGTTCCTGCCCCAGTTGCTAGAAGTTCTCTGTCAGCTCAGAATAAGGCAAGAAGTCCAGGCTAGTTTGCGACCTGGTTTTAGAGACTTTTCTTCCTTAGAAGAGGTTAGTGATACTGCTTTTTGTTTTTAAGTTACAGTCTACTTTGGCATTTTTGTTTCTTTAATCAGTCATCCTGTTAACATAGGTGCTGTAAAGCCAAGCACAATTGTTTTGTCCTTCTCCCATCCCCTGGTCACCAGTCTTCATATAGGGGTTTATTTGGGGCATTTCACAGAAAGAGAGTCATTACTGACCCTTTGCCCCAGGTCCAAGCATACGGGCCAGGTTTGGAGAAGTCTGGGTGCATCGTCAACAATCTGGCTGAGTTTACTGTGGATCCTAAGGATGCTGGAAAAGCTCCCTTAAAGATATTTGCTCAGGTAAGTTCCCAGGGGCCCACCTGTGTAGGTAATTGTCAGGTAACAAGATCTGACAGTATAATGGCAAATTGCTCAGTCCATCTGATCCTCAGTTTCTTTATCTATACATTGGGAATAATAAGAATATTTATTTCATGGGGTTATATGAGGAGTAAATGAGATTCTAACATGTAAAAAAGCAGGGTGTTTTTCTCATTTTATGATTTGTTTTCTGTGGAAATGAGACTCGATTACTTCAGATTTCCCTGTAAATGTCTTTTGGTATGGCTGAAGCTTCCTAGGTCATGAGGGAGGTTTGTAAACAAGAATTTATTAAACATATTAATTTAACTAAATTTGACTGAAGGATTTAAATGCAGGAATTATAATTAAGAAGTATTGTGTGGTCATGCCTTTCTCTTTGAGATATTTGCTTAATGATTGAAAATAAATAAATGTAGTATTTTATCACCTGTGGTCATGGTTATTCTATTGTAAAAACATGGCCTATCGTATTGTTCCATGAAGTTTTGCTGGATGAGTGAGTGGTGACTTCGCTGTCTTGGGAGGCCATGGTGGCCCTGTTTGACGGAGGCGATGAGAGGGCAAGTTCTGTTCTTAGCCCCTGTTCTTTTGCAGGATGGGGAAGGCCAGCCCATTGACATCCAGATGAAGAGCCGGATGGATGGCACGTATGCCTGTTCGTACACCCCAGTTAAGGCCATCAAGCACACCATTGCTGTGGTCTGGGGAGGTGTGAACATCCCACACAGCCCCTTCAGGGTAGGTTGTGAGGTGGAATCTGGCCATAGTGCGAAAAAAGCCTAGTCCTGTGGCAGGTCAGGATGCCATGCCTGATGGCTAAGGCAGATAAATGGGAAGAACCCATCCTTGATGGAGTGGCCTGAAGGGAATAGTGCCCTAGAGTGCCTAAAGGGACTATTTCTAACCATGGTAACTAACAGTGTTTTACTGGGTCTGAGTAGAAGAACACTTGATTACAACTTTCTTTGTGTCCTCTCTAGGTCAACATTGGGCAGGGTAGCCATCCCCAGAAGGTCAAAGTGTTTGGGCCAGGCGTGGAGAGAAGTGGCCTGAAGGCAAATGAGCCTACTCACTTCACAGTGACTGTACCGAGGCAGGGGAAGGTGAGAGGGGGCTTCACCAATGTAGTGATTGTTGATTCTTGGGGAAAAACGTTCTTTTCATAATGTTTCAAGGGCATTGAACTTTGAACCAGGAAACAGGCCATCTGAATAGGTAATTATTCATCCAATGAGCCTCTGTGTCAGTTTCTTGGTGATATCTTTGCTAATCCTCCAGAGTTTCTCCAGAACCCTGGCTTATCACCATTTCTTTCTCGTGTTTCTTACTGGAAACTTCCCAATTGCTTATTTTAGGGTGTTCACCTGAGCTAGAAGTGATTGCTTGGGACATGCTGTTTCTTGTAAACTGGTGCTAATGAGCTGGTCTGTTCCAGGTGATGTCAGCGTTGGCATTAAATGTGATGCCCGGGTGTTGAGTGAGGATGAGGAAGACGTGGATTTTGACATTATTCACAATGCCAACGACACATTTACAGTCAAATATGTGCCACCTGCCGCCGGGCGATATACTATCAAAGTTCTCTTTGCATCTCAGGTGTGTGTTTGGGTCTAGGTTCTTTCTGGACACCTGTATGCGTATTTCCTTTTTTTTTTTTTTTTTTTTTAAAGCAATAGGGAAAGTGTCTTGAATTCCTCTCTGGTTCCTTAAAACCAAAAAGGAAAAAAAAAATCCCAGAACTAAAATTTTACTACTTTCTATTCAGTGGTTAAAAGCAGGACTCTGGAAAGAAATTGGTTTGTTATAAACTTTCCTCAAGTTTTTGATTGAAATGTAATTAACTTCTAACTTCTGGGTGTTTTTCACTTCGACATCTTTGAAACAGTGACTTTGGCCTTGGCCTTTAAACTTGTACAGAGAGAGAGTTTTAAAGTTTCAGGTAGAGTTCTTGTATGTGTGATAATGAAGATAGGACGAGCACTACCGTCAAGAGAATAATGGGATCTGGTGATTCACATTAACCTATTATAAATATAGGGACCTCAGAAGAATGTTCTGTTCTTAAAGTTGTTGGTCTTGAGTTGGCTTCATCCAGTTAACCTGTTCTGCCTTCATTCTGTTTTTGAAGATTTATAACCATTCTGTTTCTGATCAGTTCCTTGCATTCCCCAAACCTTAGCTCTCAGCTGTCTCTGGAGGACATTTTCTTCCCTCTGACCCCATATATTATTGTCATTTTTGGTTTTACTCTTCCATCCTGAGTACTCAACATTTGGTGTTAAAGACTCAGAATTTTCAGATTTGTTTGTGGGAAACCTTCCCTTAGCCATGCAGAAAGTAAATCAATGGCCTGTTGATGTAGGGGATCCAGACATTTGTAAGTGACTGATTATGGTCCATATCTGATGCTATGGATATGAAGATTTGACCTGTGGTAACAGAAGTTTGCTCATCACCCACTAAAGTCAAAGTTTGCTGAAGTTTCCGCCTTTGCGCTTGGGCAGGAGGCTTCCCTCTGGCGGTTGCTTCAGGGGCTTTCCTATTGAGACAATGTCTCTGCTACAGGAAATCCCCGCCAGTCCTTTCAGAGTCAAAGTTGACCCTTCCCATGACGCCAGCAAGGTGAAGGCAGAAGGTCCCGGGCTCAGCAAAGCAGGTAAGATGGCATGTGTGCAAGGCCATCCTGAAGGCCTTCTGCAGGCCAGTGGCAATGGACGTGTGTGGTCCTAGGCCATGAGGGACTTATCTCCCCCGAAGGCAGCTATTCTGTCAGGGTCCCTGTTCAGCAGGGGCAGAGCTCCTGAGGCTCAGCCCCTGACTCTGGCTGCCTTGGTGGAGATGGTGCTGGTGAGCCTGTCAGACTGGTTCTAAAAGTGAAACTTCTCCAGCCAGACCTGTCTCCTCACTTCATGGTTTATTTTTCCAGGTGTGGAAAACGGGAAGCCAACCCACTTCACTGTCTACACCAAAGGAGCCGGAAAAGCCCCACTCAACGTACAGTTCAGCAGCCCACTTCCCGGTGACACGGTGAAGGATTTGGATATCATCGATAATTACGACTACTCCCACACCGTTAAATACACACCCACCCAGCAGGTGGGGTCCTTCCCCTCCCCTCGTCCATGAGCCCGATCCAGGCCCCTTTCCCCTCCGTGCCGTGCTGGGTCACGTTGGATGCCAGCAGTGTAATCTGCTCTCTTGAAGTGCTCCCTCCCCTGTGAGAGGCAGCGCTGACACAAAGCCTGATTGGTTCTATCAGGAGAGCTTGAAGGGTTCCATAGACACAAGTGGGAAGCTAGCTGGTCTCTCTTCACCCCAGTCTCTCACCTCCATTTTGGGTTTCAGCAGAGAAACAGTGAACTCTTGAAATTCAGGACCTAACATCTACCTCTCTTTTATATATTTTCTCCCATCCTTATACCTGCTCTTTGATTAATTACTCACAGAGAAAGAGTTGCCATACCTTCGTTTTTCCTTCCTGGCCCTTTTAGTTTATTTACCCTTTTTACGAGGTGTTGTAGTGGGGTCTTTCTCAAAGAGTCAGTTCAGCCTTCAAGCCTCAGGGCCAAAATACTATTTTGGTCCCCAGATTATCCCTTTTTACAAAATATAGGAATACAGACAAGATCTTGTTATCCAGGCTTTTTTGCTCTGATTATTTTAGGCAATAAGGGCCTAAAACACTACCTCTCTGTACAGATTCATGTTTATTTGTTTAAAATTTTGGTTTGCTTCATATCCACACCACTAGAGTCTACGGAGCAGATACCCCTGCAGAAAAGCCTGGATTTTACTGCTCATGCATAGTGTTCTACATACCAAACCTCTGAGATTTTTTTCATTCTTGAAGAACAGAGTCCCCCTGTGTGAGAAATACCATTTGTGGGAGAAGGGCAATGATTTCTGCAGAAACACTGCTCAAGAGGCGTCACTCCTGCCCGGGCCCCTTCAGTGAGGAGCTGGCCAGAGTGTAGTCAGGAATTAATTATTAGGAGTACAGTTAGGGTGAGGGAAGGTATCTCCCTACCCCAGTCTCCCACCTCCATTTGGGGGTAGGTGTCCCCTTGTACCAGGGGCTACACATCCTTGGAGATGGAATTTTTACTATGAGAACTTTCCTGGCAGTGGGGATATTTATCTGGGGCAGGTTTTTCTATGCCATATTACAGGGGTGGCCTCTTATCTCCAGATGTGATTTTCCTGCAGATTGTTTTGTTTTGTTTTTTACCTTAATGAAGGGTTCATTTTTAGTAATACTTTCGTAGATAGAATACCATTTTCTCATCAGACTACTTAGTGCTAAGTAAGTAGTTACTTTGCTACCGATGCTTCTGAGGGCTGGTGGGACCCTTCCCACTGGGAGTACTAGCTCAATGTCATCTTCCTTGCCAATACTCCAGTGCCTTAGGAGGTACCAGAAAACAGGGCCATGCACACTGGTCAAGATCACAAGGTTATAGACTCTTAAAAAAACATGTTGAGACTTGCTTTATCGTATATCTGTATCCCTTTTTGTGTTTCGGCTTTGCTGCTAAAAAAAAGTAAGTTGCAATGACAGGTTCAGGTTTTGACCTGTACCCCAAGAAAGGACTTTAGAATCTATTGCCCTGGATACCCTAGCTGCCATTTGAGGTGGAGGTGGAGGTCAGGAACCCATTTGCGGTTTTGTTGCATTTGAAAGGAAGCTAGAGAGGGAGGCTCCTTACTCCAGGGTCACTCTGAGATCAAGTTCAAATTCATTTCTCTGATAGCAGCAGGTTTGAAGGCTGTCTGCACGCTCAGTGGCTGCTTGGGGCTGTTTGTCCAAATGCTGCCCATCATACGTCCAAGGAGTCTGGCGAGGTTTGCTGTCAGTCACTGCCTCTAGCATAAAAAGCTCCAGGATGCCGCTCTAGTCCTTTGTTTATTTAGAGTGAGGCTTAGTGTTTTGTTATTTGGGCAAATTGGCAATTCTGTATACTTCTCTATGGTTAAGAAAACAGGTTAAGTTTCTCCTCTTGGATGTGAGTTCCCCCAAGGATAGAATATCATTTATTTTTTATTTTTTATATCTAAATATATAAAATTTATCTTTCCATCCCCAGCCCTAAGCACAGGGCCTCATGCTATGGGTGCTCCACGTGGACTTATGGCTGAATGGGTGAATAGAAGAAGCCTCAACTCACAAGTAACGATTTAAGAAATTTGTAATTTGGCAGGAGAGTGGGGTCCTGTACATCATCATTCTCCTCTGAACTCTCTTCTGAAGAGAAGCTAACAGCATCCCTCTGTTCTTGGATGTGGTAGGCCCAGAAAGCTGCGTGAACAGAGGCAAGGAGCGTGCTTTGCAGGCTGACACCCACAGCACTCCTCACTGTGGTTATAGAGAATAACAGGCAGGGACTTTCCAGAAATGCATCTGTTTGGTGTGTGCAGAGAAATAGGGTTGGGTTCTGGCTCAGGGTGAGCGCTTTGCCCTCAATGCAGACTGCTATGTGAGGAGCCATAGTCTCACCTGACTGCTGGCTCTTTGCTCCCAAATACCTACAAGCTGCTTCTGTCCCCTGCAATTCCTTGTAGGGTCCCTGGGCCACAGCTTGCACATGCTCGCCCGCCTGCAGTGGACCAGGGATGGGTGTTTCTTGTTGATCCTGCCTGCTAGCTCTTCTCAGAAGATGGTGATCAGAGCTCTTTGCCTCAGAGGAGTGGACTTGTTGGGCTGGGGCTTGAGGGCCTCCCAAAGGTCAGACAAAGGCTTGATTTTTATGGAAGCGAAATTGTGCAATGCCAGTTTCCCCTGAGGATTTTGCCTTCTGTGCTTTTGGTTGTCTGTGGTCTCATGTGACTTCAGTGTCTCACCCCAAGTTTCCCCGAACAGAGCAGTTTGAGATGCCAGGGGCAGCAGCTCTATGCCGAATCAGGAGCCACTGAGGACTGAAAACTCCACATGCTGTTGTAGCACCTTTAGGAAACTCCACGAGTTCACTGAGCCTCACAGGTTAATAGTCTCTCCCTCGAAATATTACTGCTGGTGGCTGTGGTGCCACAGAGGTGTCTGGAGCAGGGGCTGTTGGCAGCTCTCCGTCCTATCCTCGATCTGACCTCTCAGATCAGGGTCTTATGTGCGTGTGTTTTGCAGAATGCGATTAAGGTCTCAGAAGCTGTAGGGGAAAGAATGAAATTGTCCTGCGGTGCACACAGTCTTTGTGAAATGTGGCAGTGGTCACTGCTCAGACATTCCTCCTTCATAGCCTTTGGGGAAAAAGTCCATTCTTGGGTGGACTTCTGAGAAAACCTTAAAATGCTACAGGCCATTGGAGGCATAAATCTCTAAGCTTTTTTCCTTGCCCTTATTAGGTTATTTAAAGGAGAGTTAATTTCTTATCTGAGTTTTTGTTTTGTGTTTTATGATAGGTAATGAGAACATAACTTTCTTTTATAGGATAGGTAGGCTTCACTGAAAGAGGAGTTTTCGCTCTTTAACTTGGCACTCAGGCAGTCAGAAAAATTAGAGTGGGTAGCAGAGGTTTTTCCAGGACCCTGGCTTGGCTCTGAGGCCTAGCACTTAGGAGTTAGAGACTTGGGGGCAAATTGAAGCTCAAAAAGAGCTGGCATGTCAGTGGCTAAAGTAACAAGTCTGTCCCTGCTCTGTTGAATCTGACGTGTACATTTTACTATGAAATGTTGCACCCTGGAGTCGGGGGGCCAGTTGATTTTGTGTGCAGTGCAAATAAATCCTGGAAAATCAATCCTCCCTTCTTCATTGATACAACCAATTTTTTTCCCTGTTGGCTTGTTCCCCCTTTGTTACTACAAAAGGAATGTGAGAAAATATACATAGGCCAAAAGCTACACTCTGTTAACACTTGATCAGCGACAGCTTTCAGCAGGGGCTGAATTCCAGCAAACCAGCTGGATTCCTGGGAAGGATCATCTTTCCCGCCCCCTTTCCTCTTTCCCTCCCATGTCCTCTTACTTTATGCCTGGACCTTTGAGGTGAGAAGGATCTTAATCAACTGAGACAATCATGGGCTTTCATGGGGCCTTGGTTTGGAGGGAGAAGAGTCAGCAGACTGTGAAGAGGAAGCCAGCAGTGAGTGGGCCAGGACTGGCTGGAGGAGGACAACAGCAGTACTTACGGCCATGCCGAGCCTCCGCAGCCACTGAGGCTGCTAGCGAGGGGCCTGCCAAACCCCCAGGCCCAGCCTGCTGTCACACTGGCAACTTTTCTTTCCTTGATGTAGATGCAGGAGTTTAGATACTGTGCAGTGGTCTTAGAACAGCTCCAAGTGAACTGTTGCAAATCTCTTTCTTAGCACGGTGGAAATCGATGCCTAGGACATAGAAAAAAAAAGGCTTTGTTTGGTTAGAGGCCTCCAGGTCCAGCTGCTTTACCCTGCCGAATTTGGGTGTGTGTTGGGTGGGAAGGTAGTTTGGCAGAGCTGCTAGGATTTGGGTTTGGGTGCCGGGAGTGTGAGGCCCAGCTCTCAACATCTACCAGGCAAGTGACTTGGGACAAGTGACTTTACCTCTCTGAGCCAAAGTTCCCTTTCCTGATAAAATTAGGACGGCAGGGGGAACCACCTCTTAGGACTCTTTGAGATTGAATCAAGGAAACGCTTAAAAGCACAGAGCACACTATATGCATTAAGTTGTCCCTGTTGTTATCAGTTGCTCTTATTGTATCTGATTTCTCTGCGGTTCTTACCATGGGGCCAGAAGCTTAGAGAAATATATTTGAGATGCTTTCGAGGTCCACTGGAGTCAAACAGCCTTGTGTCCCTGGGAGGAAGGAGAGCTCCAGAAGGCGGGTTTAAACACCAAGTCAGTGTGTTGGCACCCAGAGGTGTGCTCCATTTTCTCTCCTTCCAGGGCAGCATGCAGGTTCTGGTTACTTACGGTGGCGATCCCATCCCGAAAAGCCCTTTCACCGTGGGCGTGGCTGCTCCGCTGGCTCTGAGCAAGATAAAAATCAATGGCCTGGAAAACAGTAAGTGTGTGAATGGAGGGGAGGCGGGTCATTGAGGACCACCATCCCAGGGCTGTCATTTAGATTCCCTTCTAGAAAGAAGTTCACCCAGAAGCAAATTGTGCCTTAATAGACTTTGCAGTTGGACAGACTTGTTTTTGAATTAGGGCCATGTGGTGGATGAGCTCTGTGACCCTACCTGCCGCTTAATCTCCCCAAGCCTCGGTTTTCCTATTTGCACAGTGGGGCTGGGGGTGGTCGAGAATGCTCAAGGGAATATTGAGAAAATTAAATGAGCTAATAATTCAGAGGCTGGCACAGTAACTCAGTAACGGCCCTCAGTAACTCCTGGCATCACAGTGGAATGTTTTCATTACAAAGAAGTTGGCACACTGCTTTCTGGAGAGCTTCTACCGTGTCAGCTCTCCCTGGCCACTGAATCCACATTAGGGTTGAGAGTCAAGCATGAAAGCCAGTTCCCTGGCACTCAGAAACCACAATTACGATGCACCCCCCACCTCCATCCCAATATTCCTAGCTCGTTAGGTATCTTATTACTACAAGCTCATTTCATTTATTTTAAATTAAAATATTTTATTAGGGAAAATTTCGAACACACAGAATTAAAGAGAATATTACATGAACACTGATGTGCTTATCACTCAGCTTCACAAGTTCAATGTGTGATCATAAGATTATTTTTTACCCAAGTAACATATAAGCCAATTTTTCATCTACAAACATCCCAGTTAAGAGAAAATTCTACTTTAACCATCACCTCTTTCCCTCCCTAGGGTTAACCAAAGTTATTGGTTCAGTTTCTCCCCCTCCCTTCTTTCCTTCCTCCCTCCCTCCCTCCCTCCCTCCCTCAATCCCTCTCTCCCGCCCTCCCTCCTTCTTTCTCTCTCTCTTTCGATTCACTTTCTATCCTTCTGGACCTCTCCCTGCATCCCTCTGCATCTGCACTTATATACATGCCAGCAGAAAATATTTGGCAGTGTTTATTTTGCATTAAAGTTCTCTTGCTATTCCCACATGTCTTCAGCCTGCTTTTTTCCATCAGCAGTGCTTCTTAAAGAACACTCACACTTTAACCCCCTTGTTGGCATTAGCTGCCGAGTGGCTGCTGTCTGGCTGCACCTCCGTGGCACACATTCACCTGGGTTTAGGCTCACGTGAGGCTCAGTGTGTACCCCTAGGGAAAAACCTCTTGAGGGTTCCTTGGGGTCTCAGTGGGGCCACCAGTGAGTACCTTCATTGGCCTGTGACCCAAATGTACGAGTTATGAATGAAGCCAGTTCCCAGCTCCAGGGTGCTGAAGCAAGAGCTTGATGCCAGCTTTTGTCCCTTGGGGGCAGCCAGCACTGAGCATATGAACATTCACTGTCCAACTCTTCGTATGTCCCCTCATCGCTTCTTTCTCCAGGACACTGAGGGTGTCTACTCCAGACCAGGAAAAAAAAGCACAATGCCAATTAGAAAAAGCCTTTGGGATGTGGAGCTCTAGGCCTCCTTGCTTGTGGCTGGGCAGTGTGTTCATCCAGGCAGGCCCTATGTTAACCTAGAGTCAGGATTTTCCTGTGGCGGGGGTGGGGGCGAGGGTGGGGCTGTGGCTGGGCTCCCAGTGCTTTTGTTTTGGTTCAAAGTCCTTTCCCTGTTTTTGTCAAATATAATGCATGGGTTTTCTGTGGCCCTGCTTTGCAAAAAAGACCTTTCAAATACCAGCTCTGTGACTTTTGCCTTCTTGGCTGTAGGATTAAATTTGCTGCCAAGAATTAGTAAATAAAACGCTTGCTTATGCGAATGTTTTGATATCAAGTTAACACCAAAAGTAAGTAAAGGAAAGAGGACATTGTCAGATTATAACTTATCTGGTCAGCAAAGCAGATCTTGGAGTCAAATCGATTTAGGTTTTAGTCCCAGATTTGTGATCTGCTGGATATGTACCGCTGGATTAGTTACTTAACCTTTCTTAGCTTCAGTTTCCTTATCTGTTATAGCCATTGGTTACTAGTAAATACCGCATAGAATTGTAAAAATTAAAGGAGATGATATGCTGTGCCAGGCCTGGCATACAAAGTGCATTCAGTAAATGATAGCTATTATCATCATCATTAATTAATAATTATTCTTGTACTGATTGTTATCGAGGCCAAAATGCTGATGATTCTTACTCAGTCTTGCTTCTCGTTCACTGTACCAGCTGTTGCTTATTATAGTGGCTGAGGTGACCATCCCCCTCTCCCACCCCCCATATCCAAGTAACCATCATTTCTCTGCTCTTAGTTCTTGCTGCTGAAAAGGGTCAGCTCATCACTTTGGCTTATTTCCATTTTCCAGGAGTCGAAGTTGGGAAAGATCAGGAGTTCACCGTTGACACCAGGGGGGCGGGAGGCCAGGGGAAGCTGGACGTGACGATCCTGAGCCCCTCGAGGAAGGTCGTGCCATGTCTGGTGGCCCCCGTGGCAGGCCGGGAGAGCAGCACTGCCAAGTTCATCCCTCGGGAGGAGGGACTCTATGCTGTAGACGTGACCTACGATGGACACCCCGTGCCAGGGAGCCCCTTTGCGGTGGAAGCCTCGCTGCCTCCTGATCCCACCAAGGTCAGCTTTTGTTTTTGTTCCAGAACATGCCCCCTCTTGTCTAATATAACATCATAATTCTCTGATCCTGGCAAACACCTTGAAAAATCGTGTTGTAATGAAAGTCAGTCCTCAGTGGCTGTCAATAGTTCTCTTATAATTCAGTGTGCAGGGTCCTGTAGGCAGTTGGGTCCCACTCTGCTCCTCCTCTTACTCTCTGGCTATGAGGGGCTCCCCATCCTTGAGTTCTGTTTTTTCATTTGTTAGTGTAATAACAATACTGGCTTTGAAGTGAGCCTGTAAGTATAGGGGGGATGTGTGAAAGTGGAGACTTCGGCCTGGCCTCCAGTACACAGAGTGAGCTCACCCCACAGATGCTATAATAATGCAATAAAACTAGATTATCCTCATTACTATTTCTTTCTAATAGTCCTGAATCAAGGGTATTAGAATATTTCTGGTAGTCTAAAGGGCATGGAGCCTATAAATCTGTCCTATTTGATCAGAGATGAAAGCCTCATCCTATCTTTTCCCTCTTTTAAGAAATTTTTTTGTTTTAAAATTGAATTAGGCGATTTTTTAGAGCAGCTTTAGGTTCTTAGTAAGATTGAGAGGAAGCTACAGAGATTTCCCATTTCCCCTGCCCGCATGCACGCATTACCTCCCGTTGTCACCATCTCCCACAGAGTGGTACACTGTTATAACTGATGAAGCTACATCAACATCGCTGTCAAAGTCCACAATATACATTAGGGTTCACGCTCGGTGTTGTACAGTCTGTGTGTTTGTATAATGATATGTATCCTCTGTTATGGTTAATTTTTTATTATGCAGAATTTGTAGAGAGGGCTGTAGCAGCCAGGACAACAGTGAGGTCCATGAAAGCTGTCTGTGAGCACTCAACCCAGGAAACCTGTGTGTGTTCGTGGGAATGAATATTAGATCTTCAGCTGTACGCCCGTGGTTCCTGAGAACCAGGCATGGCCGGAGAGAGGGAGGTCATGCTCTGTGCTGCATTGGTTGTCAGTGTTGATTAGCGAGCTCACAGCCATGTCTCCCTTTCTTAGCCATTTGCAGCATTGACTGCATTGTGGCTGTAACTCAATGGTGTGGGTGAGTGTGTGACACAAGTCAAGCCCCGGGGAGGCCTACTTAACTGAGATGCAATTAGTACTGATTACAAGGTTTGTGTATTGAAGGCAGTGCTGGCTGAGCAGTGATACCAGCCTCATCCTGAGTCTGACTTTCATTCTTTCTTCAAATAGGTGAAGGCCCATGGCCCTGGCCTGGAAGGTGGTCTTGTGGGAAAGCCCGCCGAGTTCACCATCGACACCAAGGGAGCTGGAACTGGAGGTTTGGGCCTAACCGTGGAAGGCCCATGCGAGGCTAAAATCGAATGCTCCGACAATGGCGATGGGACCTGCTCTGTGTCTTACCTTCCCACAAAGCCCGGAGAATACTTCGTCAACATTCTCTTCGAGGAAGTCCACATACCTGGTTCTCCTTTCAAAGCCGACATTGAAATGCCGTTTGACCCCTCTAAAGTCGTGGCATCTGGACCAGGTCTCGAGCACGGGAAAGTGGGTGAAGCTGGGCTGGTCAGCGTTGACTGTTCAGAAGCGGGGCCTGGGGCCCTGGGCCTGGAAGCTGTCTCGGACTCGGGGCGAAAGCTGAAGTCTCTATTGAGAACAACAGAGATGGCACTTATGCTGTGACCTACGTGCCCCTGACTGCCGGCATGTACACGCTGACCATGAAGTATGGCGGTGAGCTCGTGCCCCACTTCCCTGCTCGGGTCAAGGTGGAGCCCGCTGTGGACACCAGCAAGGTCAAAGTCTTTGGACCAGGAATAGAAGGAAAAGGTGGGTTTTGTTTAAAAAAAAAAAAGGTGGGGGGGGGCTGCAACCTCTCTAGATCCCATCTTTGTCTCAAAATGTGTACAAGTGGTCATGCTGTCACTTGGCGGAGGCTACCCGGGAAGGGCCACCTTTTTTTGGTGGGGCGCACATTAATTTTTGATTTTGAGAGAGAAACCAGTTGTCTGCTGTCACTTAATGTTTTTCAAAGTGCCAAGAACCTCGGTTCTTGGGTTTTCTTCTGGGTTTGAGGTATTGATGATCTTTTTATCTGCGTGATTGCTCTACAGATGTTTTTCGTGAAGCTACCACCGACTTCACAGTGGACTCACGGCCCCTGACAAAGGTGGGGGGCGACCACATCAAGGCTCACATTGCCAACCCCTCAGGGGCTTCCACCGAGTGCTTTGTCACGGACAATGCCGATGGGACCTACCAGGTGGAGTACACACCCTTTGAGAAAGGTGAGTTGACTGCTCTTTGGACATGGCCCTGTTCAGAACTTGCTTGGCCATTTCCTCCTGGTGGCTGATGCTGATTTCTGCCTCGTGTGCTCAGGCCATCTCAGAAGAGGCACTTGCAAAGTGACAGAAGAATGGGAAAACTTCACTTCCCAACAGAGCCACCTGTCCACTCAGTGCCTGGCATACTGGCCTAGTTGTGCGACAGTTGGGCAGAATTTAGCTTAAGCCTCATCTGAGCAGGGTATGGGGTGAGGTCACAAATATTGATCATTTGTGCAATTATTTTAACACATTATTTTCTTGAATATTAAGAATCATATAAAATTTTGATAAATCATAAAAGCACCATATTTCCTTATTACCAGGATATATGATCTCTATAAATATTCTGGTATAGTTATTTCTAATCTTTCCTTATAGATATATGTATATTCTGTTTTATGGCGTTTTCTTTGTCTTTTAGTTAATCATTGGATGTAGTTTTTCCAAATCAGGGTAGTATGTCTAAGATGACTGACTTGAGTGTAGAATTAGTGAAATTTGTTTGGAGAGAGGTCGTGTGTGTGTGTGGGGGCGGGGTGGTTATGTGAATGCCAAGTAAACAGAAAGCATGGTTTGTATTTTAAAAAGATCAGATCATACCAATATTAATGTTTCTTTTACCTGTTCTTTTCAAGTAACATGGTAAAACAAGTAGACATGAATGCTAGATAAAACCCTGGGGTAGTGTCCGTTTCCACAAATTAGGTGACTCCTATGCGTATGTTTCTGTGGATTGTTTCGAACAGGCCTCCATGTCGTGGAGGTGACGTATGATGATGTGCCCGTCCCAAATAGTCCCTTCAAAGTCGCTGTAACTGAAGGCTGCCAGCCATCTCGAGTTCAAGCCCAAGGACCCGGATTGAAAGAGGCCTTTACCAACAAACCCAACGTCTTCACTGTGGTTACCAGGTAAGCAAGGCCCTGGGTTTTGTGTGTTGATGTTCTAAAAGGAGTAGTCCTAGGTAGTTTAACTGCTTTAGAAAAGTTTTATGGGATGTTTCCTACATGTGTGTCATGATCTCCCAACTTTTGAGAGGCACTTTCTTTTTTCATTATATAGGAGGCATTTTCTTCTGTTGGGACTTATGTTACAGAGAAAGACCAGGTTTACTGGAAAAGGAACCAGAAAGCACTTGATAACAGTCATTAAACTGCTGAGCAAACCAGGACTAAGTGGAAGCTCCTTAACTTGATAATGCAGAAGTGTATAGCCAATCTCATATTTAAGTGAAAGATTAGAAGAATTCCTATTAAAACCAGTCACAAGGCACCCACTGAGTTCTACTCGCAGTCCTAGCCAATGCAATTAGATAAGGAAAACAAATGAAGGATATACATTGGAAAGGAGGCGTCAAAGCTCTATTTATATTACCCCATTGAGGAATTCCCTAAGTGAGAGGTGCCACATTAGTCGAGTTGGATTGGCTAAATGGGAAGTTTACAGCGGGAGCGGAAATAAATTTTGGCAGTAAACAAACTGGCATAAACCACTAGTACTACTTTGCTTTCTTTTTCACACTTCCCAGAGGGGCAGGAATTGGCGGGCTTGGCATAACTGTTGAGGGACCATCAGAGTCGAAGATAAACTGCAGAGACAACAAAGATGGCAGCTGCAGTGCCGAGTACACCCCCTTTGCTCCAGGGGATTACGACGTTAATATTACGTATGGAGGAGCCCACATCCCTGGTAAGCTATTCCTCAGAAAGGAACCCCCAAAAGAGTTGATTTTCCATGGAAGCGGAGTTGATATTGCTTACTTCTCTGAATAAGAAGAGTAGTCTGATATTTGTAGTCTCTGCAGAGGGAGAATTTTCCTTAGAGCTACATCTCAAAGAATATCCCACCTCTCAGTAGGACTGGTCATATGGCCAAAAAGCATTAGCTTGGATTTTTGACCGAAAATGGTTGTTCATGTATTAGAGGACCTAGTTCTGAATTTAAAGGAAAGCAGTCCCCCCTGCCGCCCCAAAGTTGGAAATCTCCACTTTATTTTGTTATTGGTTCTTATTTATATTTATCTTATATACGTGCATTGTGTTTTCTATTTTTCAGTGACAGTCCTAATTTTTTCCTATGTAACGATGTAGTATATATACTTACTGTGAAAGAGGGTTTGTCATCCTCGACACTATTGATATTTTGGACAGAATAATTCTTTGTAGTGGGAACTGTCTTGTTCATTGTAGGGTATTCAGTGGCCCATTTTGTGAAACTGAAAATGTCTCCAGATATTGCCAAATGTCCAGCGGGGAACAAAAATCACCCCTAGTTGAGAACTACTGCTATAGATAACTCAAACAATAAAGAAATATATGACTTAAGTAGTGAAAGGCTCTCCAACATTCATGACCCAAGAGGGGAATTTCCATAGGTCGTAATTGTGTTTGTTTAGTGAAACAGTTGCCACCCAACACACATCTAGAATGGTAGGTGAGTGTGTGGTGTGTTGTGGATGCAAGTCCAAGGCCAGTAAGGCTACTCCTGAGTCAGCTTATGCCTTGTCTCTGGTGTGGTGAGAAAGGGCAGAGTCCCATCTCAAGACGCCCAGGGCAGGAGGAGCCTTGTGTGGATCAGTGCTGTTTTTGTCCTGAAGGTCATAAGCCAGAGTGAGACCAAGGGGGTTGGGCAGGCCGAGGGTCCTATTCTGGGGTTTCTGGACTGACTTCTCAAGAAGCTGAGTCGTCCCCTGACCGCACACTTTCCTCATGCTGTCTGGTCTTTCCTTTTGTCGTGTGCAGCTATGCGCACACACTCTCACTTTTTCTCTCACATTAATCAGAAAGCATTGACATTCAGTGCAGAGTCATTGTACTCATGTTCATTTAAGCCTTAACTCATTTGAAATGATATTTCTCCTGAAACTTTCCTTATAGATTTTTAGATTCCTAGCCAAGGAGACCAGATAGTCAAAGCTCCTGCCTTCCAGAAACTTCCTGTGTAGTGTCTGTGTGACTAAGATTCATGGTAACTGCTGTGAAGAATGAGAGCAGGACTCAGGGACAAGATGCAGAGCCATGGGTACCTTCTGGAGTTTCAGAGCTTGGAAACTGGGCAGAAGGCTGTTACCAGAGAGATGACCTGGGGCTCCAACCAGGCAGCAGACAGTGGAAATGAGCATTTTCTGGTTGTGGAGGCAACAAAGCTATTTAAACTTTATCGGGAAAGTATAGTGGATGCCATCAGCTTTGGAATTCCCCTTGTAGAAGAGAGTAAGAGTTTGGCTGACCTATGAGCTTGAAGCAAATGGCCACCTTTGAGCATAACAGCAGAATGAGGCCCATTTGCAAGTTTTCCCATCAGATATAGATGGTGCCTTTTTATGTTTCAAATTCTCTGTTGCCTCTCAGAGCCAAATGTCAGCTTCTTCTGGACCTCAGAATTTTTCCAGGCAGAGTCATTTAGTGAAGTGTTGGTTGGTTGTCTTAGTGTCAGATTTCATAGCTAAGGTAACTGATGAGGTACAGCTGTGAAACATCGAGCTACCTGCTAGCTTCTCATTTACTTTCATGGGCATTCTGGTTTGTTAAACATTAGCCCAGTTTTTCCTGGCCTGGTACAAACCCATAGTGGGGTTATTTTAACACGGTGTCCTGTCTTGCCCGCAATGGCATATTGGTTTCCTCTGGTGGTCTGTTGGTGGTTGCCGCTGAAACCCTGGCTCACCTGGGATGAGTACATCCGGAGGAAAGGCTGCCGCGATTGACTGATGATGTCTGCCTGGGGCATGGGACATGGGCGTGCTAGAGAATGCTTCATAGCTACCATCTTGGACTTAAAAGTTATCTTATTCTTGGCTGGTCTCATGCTAAGTCCAGACAACGTCAATGGAGGCTCAGAATCCTGTGACCTCTTTTGCAGGCAGCCCCTTCAGGGTTCCTGTGAAGGATGTTGTGGACCCCAGCAAAGTCAAGATTGTAGGCCCTGGGCTGGGCTCGGGCGTTCGAGCACGTGTACTGCAGTCCTTTACAGTGGACAGCAGCAAGGCTGGCCTGGCTCCACTGGAAGTCCGGGTCCTGGGCCCACGAGGTGAGTATGCATCCTGCCTTCCGGCTGACGGTCACCTGTCTAGGGCAGAGGCAGCTGTGACCCAGAGCAGGCAGTGTGGTTTTGAGTTTGGACATGAACTTAAAATTAAATTTTTAAAATTACGTTATTGCTCCATATTCTAGCTAAACAGTAGAAGTTCCTGCTTAAAAGGTAGACAGACTCGTTATTCCTCTAGTGGTCTGTTATTCCCCCCATTTAATAATATGGCTCCAAATGTCTGATTTTTTTTTTTAAAAGTAGTGGGGTGAAGCAGGTAGTGTTTGGGCTCTCACATAATAATTATGTAGCTGTTCCATTACATGCCTCAGCATTGGCAAGGAGACTGAGATTAGTCTGAATTCGGGCGAGTGGTGGGTTCGGAGGTGATACCCCTGTTTGAGATGCCTCGGTGCTGACTTGGAACATACCACAACTTTCTGGAGATGACAGACACTCTGTCATTGCCCATGTTTTGTCATTGTCCCAACTCCCTACAGAGAGGTCTCTTTGGGGACGGGTTTTGTTGGCAGTTTGGTCTACCCTCTGGCAGCCTGGAATTGGGGTCTGGTGTGGTGAGCAGGCCGTTTTAGAACAATGCCCCACAGTACGTTAAAATTGACCTTTTTTGGTGCAACCACATTTCTTCTTCTAGCATTTACAATGTGCCATCCTTTGCTGAATTTCTTAAATTATCTGGATTTGTCCCTAGTGATGTGTTCTTGGCTTCACAGAAGTAGCAGGTGGGGGGCTTCCTTTTTTGAAGAGGAACTTTCTCCTTGATGGAGTTAGTTCAGCAGGTGGTTATGCTTCTTAAAACGCAAGGTAGAAGTGGTTTCAGGGAAATGAGGTCATGGGACTGGAATCTAATTCTACAAAGTTACTGAGCTTCAAGACCTCTGTGTGTGTGTGTGTGTGTGTGTGTGAGAGAGAGAGAGAGAGAGAGAGAGAGAGAGAGAGAGAGAGAGAGAGGCTTTACTTAGATATGTATCTCTGTTATGGAGGATTCTTAAGTAACGGCCTTTTAATTTTAGCCGATGAGACAGATTCCCAGTCATGGCGCAGCCCCTTGAAAGCCATTTCAGAGTTCTTTAAAGGTGACCCGAAGGGTGACATTATGGAGACAGGTTTGCATTTTCCTATTGGCTGCTGCTCTAATTTATGTAACCTGAATGCCTCTTGCTACTCTCACCCCTGAAATTGTCTTATTCCTGCTTCTTCTGCTTTGCTTAATGAGTATGCTATGCTTTGGTTAACCTACCCTGCAGTTGACCCATCCTTGATGCTCATGTTTAGAAAACTGGGATCTTGAATCTACCAACCAATGCATGCCCTGATTATGCTTTAAAATAATCTCCAGTCATCCCCTGCAGCATCCCATGGATAGTCCCCTCACCCCATGAGATTGGCACTCTCACCTGCCCTGCACATACAACCAGCATGCTGGCACCTTTGGCCTTTGCTCAAAGGTAGCCACAAGTCTTGACTGGCCAGCCAATTGGTTAATCTTTTTGCTTTTCAGAGTTCTGGACTCTTTGGCTCTTTCTCAGCTATAGGGTAAAATTTGCTACATCCAAAGCATGCCTAACCAGCTTAAAAGGATATAGCATGTCTGCAACATGCATCTTCACCATACGCCCTCCAGGAACAAGTGCGGGCAGTCTCCTTAATTCTACTCTAGGGCTAACTGAGTGTACTTCAGCAAATAACAAGCTAAAAGTGTCCTTTGGGGTCATTACTGAAACCGTGAATTGGGGATCCTGTCTCCTGTGATTTCTTAGGCTTTTGATTATGGCTTGCTTGCCTTTATGTTACTCATCAGTGAAAACCAATAGCTCTTGGGGATGAATGTAATCCTTTCTGAACTCAGCCCAGGGTGAAGTGTAGAGGAGGCCAGGAAGTTCCTAAGACCTCTCATCTCTGCCCTTAGGCCTGGTGGAGCCAGTGAATGTGGTGGACAATGGGGATGGCACACACACAGTGACCTACACCCCATCCCAGGAAGGGCCGTACATGGTCTCCGTTAAGTATGCTGATGAAGAAATCCCTCGTAGGTAAGCTCCTGACACTTAGGGAAGGGGTCCATACCAGACTCATGCCCACTCCTCTGCAGTTTGCCAGCATTGTTCTGGTGGCCTACTCTATCCATCCATCCATCCATCCATCCATCCATCCATCCATTCATCCATTCAGTCAGCAGGTGTCAGCGAGAACCTGCGTGCTCTGCACAGGTGTTACAACATACTAGCCTTGATGTTTGTAGCTCCTGCTCTCTTGCACATCCTGCTCACCCTTGTTTCTTTCATCCATTATTAACTTAAAGACAAGCTGAAATTAAGGAGTTGGGAATCTTTGAAAAAACAAAGAATGCATTAGTTTATCAAAGTTTTATTTCTGCTGACTCTGCAAGTAGTTTTCTGATTAGGGTACAGATTTTTACTTCTTTACTTAAGGATTTGGTTAACAATAACATTCTCAGGTGTTGGATAGAAACCTTGTTCCTCATTCATATTAATACAAAAAATATTGCATAAGCTCTTCATGTCTCTGAACAGCCTCCAAAGGTTTTTTTAAATCATACTTAATATTCAAAAGTTTCACTCATACCCCTAATATACATATTTTACATAAAGGTATATTCCAATTTTAGTATATGTCCTGGTGAAGTAAGCATTACACAAAGATATGTACATAGCTTTAGCTATGTAGAAATATGATTTATAAATTATATTTATGTATTACTTTACTAATAGCACACTAAAGAATACTAAAAATAGAAAATAGGATGAAATAAAATATTAAAATTGAAATTACAGTATTCTGTTAACATTTTGGTGACCATTGTTTTAGCATAAGTAGATAAAATGTGTTTGACCCGCTGTTTCCCAAACTAATTTTAGAACTAGTTTGTATCCCCTGGAATGCAATCAGGGAAAGCCAGTTTGTGCATGATAATTCCTACCTCATAACTGTAAATTTCTGTTGGACTTAAGACATTGACAAAACTCACCATTTTATCTGCGTAGAAATCTCCTTTGCAATCTATTTTCCTTGTGTAAAACAGGTCAAAGGTAGAGGGGTTGACATGTATCCATACTGACTTGGGGTATATGTGTGTCTATCAAGTCCATTTAAGGTTAAGGTCCTTCCCACATACGATGCCAGCAAAGTGACCGCCAGTGGCCCTGGCCTCAGTTCCTATGGTGTGCCCGCCAGTCTGCCTGTGGAGTTTGCAATCGATGCCAGAGATGCTGGTGAAGGCCTGCTTGCTGTTCAGATAACGGTAACTTTGAATTATTTTCTGGAGTCAGACTTCATTAATAAGACTTAATTTCCTCTCCAAGGGTAATATAACAAGGGTATTAACAACCAATTTATGACCTGATGCCAGTGTTTGACAGATTTTTTCCACCAGAGAATCAGTCATTGTACAAGAAAACAAATATGCTTGCCTGAGAGATTTGAGGGAATAGCTCCAAGTACCATGTTTTTGGCGAATCTTATGTGTTTTGCTCTCTGTTATATCTATTCTTGTGTTTTTATTTTTAAACGTTTTATATTACTCATTGGATTAGTTAGGACTAAGTGCTATATGTTGCTGTAAACCCCAAAATAAGAGTGGCTTAAACACATGGACTTATCCTCTCGTCTTAAAGAAGCCCAGAGGCAAGGTACCCAGCAGCGCTGTGTGGCTCATCAAGGATGCAGGCTGTTTCCCTGCTCCTTTGTCCTTGCATGTGGCCTCCATCCTTAAGGTCTCCTCTTGGACCATGAGGATGCTGGTGCTCTGGCCATCTGAGCCTCCTTCATGGCAGGCCAGAAGGAGGAAGAAATCATCTCAATCATCTCTCTTAAATGGCCCCATCATACGTCCCTTATAAGACTTCCATTCCCTTTTCCTTTGCCAGAAATTTATCACAAGTCATGTGGCCATACCTAGTGGGAAAGGATGCTAAGAAGTGGAGTCTCGTATTCTGGGAGCAGTGCATCTAGCTAAGAATTAGGTCCTGTTACTGAAGAGAGAAGGGAGAGTGAATGTAGTGCTGTGCAAATAACAGCCTCTGCCCCCTTGCCTCCCTCCCTATATATCAGTGGATTTTGCTTGACAGAAAAATTACTAAAAATTGACCATGTCCATCATGGTGTTAAAGGGATTTGCAACCCTCTCCTTTCCCCACCAAAACAACAACAACAACAACAACAACAACAACGAAACAAGCCCAAATTGTATTAAGCTAGCAATTCTGTCTCCTCCCACTAGAGGCACTAATTAATGAGCAAAAGGTGTCAAGGTTTTCCACGAATAGTTTCTGTATCTTGATGACAGCATCCTAATCAGCATTTCTTTGTGATCCACAGGACCAAGAGGGAAAACCCAAAAGAGCCATTGTCCAGGACAATAAAGATGGCACATACGCTGTCACCTACATCCCTGACAAGACTGGGCGCTATGTGATTGGGGTCACCTACGGAGGGGATGATATTCCATTTTCTCCCTACCGCATCCGGGCCACACAGACGGGCGATGCCAGCAAGTGCCTGGCCACAGGTGAGTGCAGGTCAAGGTCAGGAATGTGGGCTTTGGAGTCAGAAAGCCACAATCTAGTCCTTCTCTGCTACTTAATAGCTGTGTGATCAGAGCAAGATGCTCAACCACTCTGAGCTTCAGTCAGACTTAGATTGAAGATTTTTCTGAGAACATTTAAATTCAAGGAGCTCTTCTAAGGATCAGAGACTTTCACAGGATTATTGCAAAGATTAGATGCAATGAGATATAAAAAATGCCTAGGCCAGATACATGGAAGCTATTATCATATTACTTTTGAAGTGAGTGCATTTATTGAGATCTCAGCTGTGATGGCAGTTTCCATGAAAAGCAGCAAATCTTTGCCTTTCATGAGTAGATGGTTCAGTTATTCAATATCACTTCAGGCCAGCATGAGAGAAACACATTCAAGGATCTAGGTTTTTCCTCAACACTTGGGATTCATCACAGAATCCTAAATCTCTCAGGAATGCTTCAGGAACACTTGAGCATCACAGTTCCTTCCATTTCTTGGAAACAACTATTTCAATATCATGAGCCCTTCAATTTCTGAGTATAGCTCTTACAACTCTGATGGAACTTCAAGTAGATGTCTAAACATGAATCCTCATCTCTGAAATGAAACAATTGTTTCCTTTAAATAAAATTAAATACAGTCCACCCTGGATGTGTTCTATTTCTCTCATTTCTTGGTTTGTTCTGAATGAAGACAATATTTTAGCTTTCAGAGAAAGCTTGTAAATTGCTCACTTTGGCTCTTTTTGGCTCACCCACTACAAAATTTGAGACATTTTGAAACACTGGCAAATCTGCCACCTTTTAGGTCTATGCAGTGCCTAGATTGCCTTGGCTAACCTGAGCGCATGTTAATATTGGGTAGGGACTTCCTTCTTGCTTTCCTGTCCCTCTTCCCTTCCTCTAGGTCAGACAGAATCCTGAGTAAATCTCTGCTCAGCCTGGGGGCTTATATAGGCCACACCTCTGGGTCTGTCATTCAGGGCCTTGCAAGGACTGGCTTCAGGATTCCTTTCTACTACTCATGTCTAAACATGTTCTTATCACTCCCTGTTGCTTCTGTACATTTTGTGTTTTGTTGTTAGTGGTGTCATTTTGGTTTTTGTTTGCCATTGTGCTCTAGTTTATACTTTTCTGCAAGCCCTGATGTTATGTGGCTCCTGTGTAAAGGGCTGCCCACACATCAAAGAGAGAGAGAGAGAGGCTGGTCATTGTTTAGGGACAGAAGTTGTAAGCCTACCCTATCCAAAAGCACCCATCCTTTAGAATTCAGCCATTTTCTCTTTTCTCAGAAAGCCCTTGGATATACATTCTAGAACTTTTACATGGATGTGCTGCAGGACATTTCTCTGAAGATTTTTTTTTTCTGTAACTTAGCTCCCTCTCAGCATTTCTACAGCAGGTTGAGCTGTCATTCTTGATGCCTGGCCTGCATCCATCTGACCTGTTAGATTATGAGCATCTCAAGAGCAGAGATGGGGTTTAGCTCACCTCTGTGTGTACCTGACACTTAAGAAAATGCCCAGTATGTTTGTTGATAAAAGTTGGCTTTCATCCCCATACCCTTGACTTCTGGCGAACCAGATCCAACATTTGGTTGACACTCAGAGCTTACAGATTCTTGATAAGTAATGGATGAAATGCTCCCTTACGTATCACCTTCCCCAGGTGATCTCTGGGACAACTCTGTGTGGCAGCACCAAAGGTGTAACATTTATAGATATAGACAATGTGATTTATTCTTAGGCCTCCAGTGTGACTATCCACAGCCGAAGCTTCCATTCTTTTCTCTTGAACTTTTCTCCAGGTCCGGATTGCCTCCACAGTGAAAACAGGGGAGGAAGTGGGCTTTGTGGTTGATGCCAAGACTGCTGGGAAGGGGAAAGTGACCTGCACGGTTCTGACCCCAGACGGCACTGAGGCTGAGGCTGATGTCATCGAGAATGAGGATGGCACCTATGACATTTTCTACACTGCTGCCAAGCCAGGCACCTATGTAATCTATGTGCGCTTTGGTGGTGTTGATATTCCCAACAGCCCCTTCACTGTCATGGTAAGCAAAATTTCTTCTCTAGAGCATGCTACTATTAGCAGAAACAGTAATAGCTGCCATTTATTAAACTCTGGCTAGCACATCCCCTTCTACACTTAAAAAAAATTTTTTTTTCTTCAGCAGTCATGACTTTGTAGAGTCCTAGAGGACACTCTAGAATCCCAGGACCCTTTGGCTCTAAGAGTTTTTAGGGAATCTTATTGGTCACCAAAGATCCATATGCTAAGGGTCTTAGGCAATGTCCTAGCCTAAGCACAGTTCGGAAAGATATTCTTTGACAAAAAATGTTTGTAAGTAAAACATTACAATTTTTTTTTTTCTGCTAGTTCTTCCTCCCTCCTTCTCCCCCATCTCCATGGCGGGAGAAGAGAGGTTCCTAATGCTGCTTTCTCTGGAGACCTGACTCTGATATCCCAGGCCTAGAAGTACCTCCAGTTACGTTTCAGCTATAAGGGGAAATAGCTTGTCTTTTGAAGCTAGAAACATCTCTGGAAAAAAAGAGCAACCATTATGCACACCTCTGGGCCAGAGCGTAACTTGGCTCTTCAATTTTCAATCTGAGTGACTTGGAGATCTTCTAATTATTGAGATTCTTCAACCAGGAAAAGGATTAGAAACCTTATGAGCATTCCCTCATTTAACCCTCAAAGCAAGCACTTTTGGGCCTTTTGCAAATGAAGTATCAGAGCAGGGATCAGACTCAAGTCTGCTGAGCCCAAAGTGCCCACTCTGGATAGCCACTGAGCACCACGCGGTCCCCTTTACTGGTGTATTTTGATGCCAGAGGCAGTGGCCACACTTGACCACAAAGTTCATAGGCCTGAACACAGCCTTCAAAGCCCCTTCTAATGATTATACTTTATGCAACAATGGAGAAGGGCATAAAGACTCCATTCCAAACAGAAGCTCAGGTCTGTCTTCTAAACAGTCTCTAATCTGTTGTAGCTCCCCCCACCGCCCCCTTTCCATAGACATTTATTTATCTTTAAATGTGTCAGAGGTCTGGAGACTCTTTTATGTCTCAGATGCAAACACTTGTCAACTTTTGATACTGTTCATTTGGGAGTGTTTTTCTCTTTCAGGGCAGAAAAAAGTGCAGCTAGAAAGTTGTCCTTTTTATTTATGGAGAAGGATCCTGGTTGTGGTTTTTAAAAGAATCTCTGCTTAGCCCATAGTGGGTTTTATCTGGTTGGTTAGAATTACACAGACTAGAAGAGCAGAGGCCACAGCCCTTGCTAGTGCAACTAGCTGGGGAGGACAGACCACATTAGGAGGATCTCAGTGAGGAAATCTGTGTGAAAATGGCAGATCATTTTAGCAGACAAATCAGCTACCTGAAGTAGGAGCCACCAAACTCATTAGGAATAATTGTCCCCTTGACCCAGGAATGTACACAGAGCAAGGGTGCTTTATGTAGGCACACAGCCCCTAACCACTGCTGATGGCAGAAGGAAGGATCACCCACACTACCAGGTTTGGGTCTTTATTCTCCGTCGCAAGCTTTCTCCAGCCTTACCTGGGTGGACTGACTTTCTGTTCATTGGCTTCTTATAGGTAGATTCCCCACCTCCCTTTACAGTCTTGGGGCCAAGAGGACATGAACACTCAGTACTGCCTTTGCAGCGAATGTCTTTAGGAGACCCAGCAGGCTGATTCAAATAAATACATCATACAGAAGACATGCACATAAGTCAGGTCTAGCAGTTTATCTGCTTGTCGCTGTTGAGAAGTCTTAATAGCATAGCCATTGAAAGTTCTTCTTCCCCAGTGTGTCCTGACGGGGCCCTAGATGGGGCGGAGGGTTGGCGGGGGTGGGGGGGGGGTGCTGTTCCAAATGTTGAAGCTCACAAAGTTGCCTTTGTAAGTGAAGCCCCCTTTCTGCAGATGACAAAATACACAAGATGGAGTAAACATGGGCACATGAGCCTTCCTCCTAAGGGGAAACCTTTTGATTCTTGTTACTTATTATGGTAGAAGAGGGAGCAGTTGGATTAGGAACATGAAGTCTGTGATATAAAAAAAAAAAAAAAATGAATTTATAAAAACTTTTAAAACATTAACCACTGTAGATACTTAACAAGTCACAAGAGACCTCTTTCCCAGTTTCATGCTGCAGGGGTAACTAGTGTTAGCTTTTCCATTTGTACAACAAACACAGCAGTTTTGTGTCTGGGATCACAGCACACATTGCTTTGCAACTCGCTTTCTTCCCTCACTACACCATGAGGAGCCTTCCATATTAATTCACGAGGCCTGACTGCTTCTTCAGAATGGCTGCACAGTGTTTGACTATACAGACCTACATCATTTACTTAGCTAACTCCCTCACAGATGGACATTTTGGTTGCTTCAGGTTTTCATGACCACAAACAGCTCCAGTGAAACCTTTGCATGCATCACATAATTTATGGACTTCCCTGTTAGTATTTCTATAGACTTCCTCCTAAAAATGGGGTTGTGGGTTCAAAGGGCATGTGGGTTTGATATTCGAAGAGAGGCCGCCAACTTGCTCACCCC
This sequence comes from Eonycteris spelaea, assembly GCA_003508835.1. NCBI lineage: Eukaryota > Metazoa > Chordata > Mammalia > Chiroptera > Pteropodidae > Eonycteris > Eonycteris spelaea. The sequence goes on along the minus strand of PUFA01000303.1, from coordinate 212,909 downwards.
AAGGGAGGAAGAAAGTAAGCTCACTGTAGAGCAAGTGAATCTCTGCTGTGAAAGAATTAGCAGACAGAAAGGAAGCAGCTTTCAGGTTGTAGAATCTACTAAGAAGCAATGTCCCTCCAATGTGATTCCCTACTAATCTCCATTTGCCACCAACCAGGCCACAGATGGGGAAGTCACGGCTGTGGAGGAGGCACCGGTAAATGCATGTCCCCCTGGATTCAGGCCCTGGGTACACTTTTGGTTTTTTGGTTTTTTGGTTTTGTTTTTCCTGTTTGCATTTCTGTGTTTACTCAGCTTTCATTTCAGAAAAGCTACAGCCTGCTTCTGGGGATTGCTTAAGCCTTCTGGGTGTCCTGGTCATTGGTTTGTCCCTCACTGATTAGTCCATCACAATGATCTTTGCTTTCTCTGTAATGAGACCCACCCATGTCATACACGCTCCACGAATCGCCAGCCGTCATGTCTGTGATCACGCTCGGTATGGTTTGTCTCTGCATTTAAAGAGGAAGATGGACAGCTGTCTTCAGCCCTCCTCCTGACCCTCAAAGCCACTACTTTTGCACATTTGGTTTCTGTTCAAGGGGAAAGCCACCCGCTGCTACTCTCTGCCACTTAAAACACACCTTCTTTTCCAGGCCACAAGCAACTAAACCTTTCCAGATGGAGCCTCTTGGGACTCACAGATATTTCTGTCTCTCACTTTTTCACTTTCCCGTGGGCACTGCTGGGAATTTTACAAGCAAACTGCCTAGTGATTTTTAGCAATTGGTCAGCATGACTTCTCCAATCCCTCAGGTTCTGCTCTGGCCTCAGGGCCAGTTATATAAAACTCGTACCACACAGGCAGCCACATCCCCAAATCTTGGCTGCACTGGCTTGCAAAATTCCCAGTTGCTCTGCCTGCTATAGCTTCACTAGCCCATGCTGTTGTCCTTTTTACCCAGTGACCACTGCTTCCTGTTTTTAGGTCACCGAAGAGGCCTATGTCCAGTGAGTGACATGAATGGCCTGGGATTTAAACCTTTCGACTTGGTCATTCCGTTTGCAGTCAGGAAAGGAGAAATCACTGGTAAGCACTGTCGTGAAAGCCATCTCATTCTCGATTAGCTCTCCACAACGGTGCCTGGGAGGTGGTTCCACCTGTCTCCAGGAGACCCGTGGTCTGATCCCAGCTTTCTAGGGGACCTGTCCATGAGCCCTGAGATTGCAGAATGTTCTGTGTATTTATGTGTCTTTGAAGAGGTGTTTCGTTTATAACTTGCATTACCTCCTGGAGAGAGCTGGGTGGTCCCTCCCAGCTAAGAACTACTGTATTTAGAATACCTCTCAACAACCAGATTCCTGTTCCCTTTTTTCCTGCCTTCTTTTATTCGTCCACATTTCCAGATATGATATTGACACAGGTCTATAGTACAAAAATTACTTTCTCTGCTACCTCCTTTTAATGCCTGCTTCTCTTTGAGTTGATGCTCTGCTAATTCTCCTCTTGCGGCTTCTTAAGTCCTTCTTCAGCTTCTAACTTGTCAGTACAAAGTAGAAAACCCTTTACTTAAAAGTTGCCTGCTGCATTTTGTGGGAGGAAAAGGGTACAAAATAAAGGCAAATACCTGTCTGTTTTTTGTTGTGGACCTTGGATGTTTTAGGCAGCAGTGAGTGTTCTTGGATCTGAAAACCTTTATCTTGACGGCCACCTGTGCCTTAGGGCTCAGCTTCTCTGGGGGAAGTTGCTGGTGGGCTCATTGCCCTGTCTCCCTGTGCTCCAATAGGAGAGGTCCACATGCCTTCTGGGAAGACAGCCACACCTGAGATTGTGGACAACAAGGACGGCACGGTCACTGTCAGATACGCCCTACTGAGGTCGGGCTTCATGAGATGCACATCAAATACATGGGCAGCCACATCCCTGGTGAGTTGGTCTCAGCGCCTTGGTCAGCACACCCCACAGGACTCCAGGGTCCGGGAGCCTGAACTTCTGGGTAGTTTACAGACATTCAGTCCATTGCTGTGTGGGAGACAGGTTTGGGAATTCAGTGTTGGCGTCCCTCTGACACCAAACAGCCTGTGACCGCAGAGCCAGCTAATTTCCAGAAGGGATGATGTAGCTGAGCGTCCTGGGTCACAGTGTGAGCCCTGAGGTCTATGATTGTTTGTCTTTGTCACTATGCTGAGTGTGGCCAAAGGGCGAGCTGGGGGGAAAATATGAGGCTCATTGAGGGACTTTCCAGCCTGGTCCATAGAACCCTGTGTGGCCTGGGGGTTTGGGGTGGGAGAAGAGGATATAAGACAGGCTGCCTTATTGTCACACTGCCCTTGACAAGGGAAGCCAGCTCATGTTTCATGTCCATCAACCAGTACAGTGTTGTCCTGTCTTTTTTAAAAATTGTTTAAATGGTTCTTTCTTTTAATATTTGAGTAGGCAACATACACAGTTTAAAAATGATGTGGAGAAAATTTTCTTTACACCCATAACCCCCATCTGTCCTGTCCTTGAACCTGACTGTTTATTTTTTATTGTTGGACTGCAGAATATTTTTAAGACTCTATAAGCAAATGGGAATACAGATTTTTAATTCCGACCTACATTTTACATAACTAGTAGCATACTCTACATGTCAGTCTGTCCTTGTCCCTTTTATTGTAACAGTACATGCAGGAGAACCTTGCACATCTGAATAATAGAGCATCTTTGGGGTGTTCTACCATTTGGGTGAACCATTTCATGTTTAACCATTGCCCCCATTAGAGAACATCTAGGTTCTTCCCCACTTTTTACTATCACTAGTTGTGCTGCAACAAATAGCCTTTCACATCCATCCTGTCACACTTGGCGAAGGCATTGTCTGTGAGATTTAGTTCCCAGGGGAGGTATCGATGGGCACAGGTACAGGCATCTAATATTATTTTGTTATATTATGCCAAATTGCCCTTCATCAGGTTCTTCCAATTCACACACACACACGGCAATGTAGGAGAGCACCTGCTTTTTCACAGATTTGCCAGTGGATATACTATCAAATTTTTGGGTCTTTGCCAAACTGATAGTATCTTAGTGTTGTTTTATTTGTATTTCTCTTATGAATGAGATTGGGCAACTTTCTATATGTTTAAGTACTATTTGTGTTCCTTTTTCTGTGAACTGAACGTTTGTATCCTTGGCCCAAACATTTTTCTATTTGTTTATTGGCCTTTGTCATATTGGTTTCTGAGAATAATATGAGTACAGGAGACGTTAGCCTCGCCCTTTCTGATAGAAGTTGCAAATATTTCTCCGAGTTTGATGTTTGCTTTAGTTTATGTGTACATGTGTGTATGATCTTTGTTCAAAGCAAAAATGTATTATCTGCTTCTATTTAAATATTCTAAAGATGAAAGTGTAAGAGAGTAAAATATGTCTTTCGCTCATTTCACTCCTACTTTCCTTGCTGGTTTGTGTATCTTTTCAGATATTTCTTTCTCATGCATATAATTTTGTTCTGTTTCCTTTTAAAAGGAATGGGATAATGGTGTTAGAATTATATAGCAACTTGCCCTTTTCTCTTTTTAATGCAACACATTGTGGATAATCTCTCAAGTTAGTATATACAGATTTCCCTCATTCTTTTTAATGACTCAATAATAGAACAATGTTTATTTAACCAACCCCTATTGTTGGACACTGGAGTCTTTTCCTGATTTGCATCTGACCACTGTGGAAATGGAAGCACTTGCATAGGGCTGGGAGTGAGAATGGTAGGGAGGACCACTGTGTGATAAATTCCACAGTGTGAGGCAGGCTTATGGGGCATGGGCAAATGAGCTTCCCAAAAGAACTCACCAGCCGTGTTCCTTCTTAGAGTGGGTCATTTCTTCACATGGCAAGCTGTTTTCCTCCTTATTAGTCAGTTGAGCTGGACTCCGCTGCTTTAGCACCCAAGTCTGGAGCAGCCTCAGGATTGTTTTTCTTGTATAACATTGAAAAACAATAGTGAATAGGCCCCATTGTGTGTCCCAGGATAGTGAGCTTCCAGAGTGTCATTTTGCCCTCTGCCTCTGCATAGGAGACACCACACCTGCACTGTTAGGGGAATGTGAAGACACTGGCTGTTCGAGGTATGCACTCCCCCCATTAGTGACTCCCAATTTTGTTTGTGATTTTGCAAATGCAGAGAGCCCGCTCCAGTTCTACGTGAACTACCCCAACAGTGGGAGCGTTTCTGCATATGGCCCAGGCCTGGTGTATGGAGTGGCCAACAAAACTGCCACCTTCACCATCGTCACTGAGGATGCAGGAGAAGGTACCATGTCATTTATGTGGTTATATGTGCTTTCGTCTTTCCGTTGGAGAGCCAAGTGGACAGAATTCCAGGTCAGCTTTTAAAAATAAAGCTGTCGGATGGTAGTATTTGTCTTAGCTTTTGATGTAATATGAATATGTTTATGTACAGCTGTTGCTTTGTCTTCTACCCAAAATGGGAATTTTTGAAATCTTTTTGGTTCTGATTGAAATCAGATTCATGTTGTGAAATGTTTTATGTGACTTGCTTAAAATTTAAGAGTTTTAGTTAATGACATTTTTTGGTTTTGTTGTTTTTGCACATGTACGCGTGTCTACAGGACCACATGAGCTATTTAGTGGCCCATTCTAGATAAAGCTCTGCGTGCATACCCGCTGTCTTCGTGGAGATATTTTAATATGTGGTTCTGATGTGATGTCCACCAGTGGTATCCAGCATCTGACCAGCAGTGATAGTCTGTGTTACTCTCTCCCGCATGTGTGGTTGGCATACAGAGCTCCATCCCTTTCTTGTCCCACACATCTGGAAGAGTAGAGAGGATGGTTACTTGTAGTGAAGAATTTGGGTGGTGGAGTGCCTTCCTAGTGGGCCTTTCACCTTGTAAATCGCTTCATTTTGGCCTGTGCCTCTTGCCCGCAGCTGATGTGGCTTGTGTCAAATTGATGTTCCAGGACTCAGGGCTGCCTTGGTGAATTGTTGTCCCTGTGGAACAACACTCTCCCTGAAGGCCCTCCTTCCCTGCTTCCATTCACAGGTGGCCTGGACTTGGCTATTGAGGGACCCTCAAAGGCTGAAATCAGCTGCATTGACAACAAAGATGGGACCTGCACAGTGACCTACCTGCCCACGCTGCCAGGCGACTACAGCATTCTGGTCAAGTACAATGACAAGCACATCCCTGGCAGCCCCTTCACAGCCAAGATCACTGGTAGGGTTACCTGGCCTGTGGGGGCTTCTCAGTGGGAGGTATGGCTGTCCCAATAGCCTCTCTCCCAATCAGATCAGGGCAGCAGGCTAGGCATCTGAGTTTAGGTTTCACAGAGACTCACAGGGGAGGAACCGGGGGTGCAAGACCAACTCTGGATGAACTAAATTCCTCCCTTGCTGGTAATGCAGGGAAAAAGCAAGCATACCGTTTGGAGTGCCCTTATTTTGTGCCAGCCTGACTCCACCATGCAAATAGCAGGCCTTCAGATAGAGGCATTCAGATGATACTTATTGCTTGAATACGTGAGCTCAAAGATGCCCTTCAGTATCACCACTAGATAGCTTTTCTCTCCGTTTTACAGATGGGAAAACTGAAGCTTGAAGAGATAGTGGCTTAGCCAAGTTCACATCTGGGTATTCTGGGATTCAGATTGAGGTTGTCCGATTCAAAGCCCCGCTGCTAACATCTGTTGTGCTTGCTGTGTTCGGATCGTGCTCTCAGTGGGTTATAAAGAAGATGCACAAGACAAGGTTCTTGCCCTTAAAGTGTTTAGACCTGTCTGTGAAGCAGCTGGTAGTCCTACGTGGAACGTGATGAATGTTTACCTGAGAAATGCCCAAGGGGATGGCAGGCAGGGGCCTTCCACCGGCAAAGATTCCTTTAAAAAGTGGTTCGTGAGGACTCAAGGCTCCAGTTCCTGCCAGCAACTAGGCTTCCCCTTAACCAGGCATAAGTAGAAATTATTCATTGTTTATTAGGTCCGCTCACTGTCTGAGGCACATTTTTTCACTTAATTTGGGGTAATTAATTCTCTCCTGTTCGTCTCTAAATGGCATGTGGAGTGAGGGCCCTGGGGAGCTGGCAACCACATGTAATGGGAGCCGTGTTGGGGGGTGTTTCCCAGATGACAGCAGGCGGTGCTCTCAGGTGAAGTTGGGCTCCGCTGCCGACTTCCTGCTCGACATCAGTGAGACGGACCTCAGCACCCTGACAGCTAGCATTAAGGCTCCGTCTGGCCGTGACGAGCCCTGTCTTCTGAAGAGGCTGCCTAACAATCACATCGGTGAGTCTAAGGCTGCCTTCCTGGCTGGAGCTGGGACATCTTGGGTAGGAGATGGGGATTCCTTCAGTCTTTTCCTGGGAAGCTGGTAACACATTGGAGTGTGATAGATAAACCTGCTGGGTCACATGAGAAAAAAAGTCCAAGTGCATTTCTGTGTTGTGAGGTTGACCACCCTCATGGACACTGAGTTGCCAGAAAGTCAGAAAAAGAAGTCATATTTCCATTCTTGTGAGTGTGTGTCCCTCCCAGTGCTTCTCCTTCATCTCCTTTCCCCCATCTTATAAACCCCAATCTGTGTCCTGGTCCAGGCATCTCCTTCATCCCCCGGGAGGTAGGCAAACACCTGGTCAGCATCAAGAAGAACGGCAACCACGTGGCCAACAGCCCCGTGTCCATCATGGTGGTCCAGTCTGAGATTGGCGATGCCCGCAGAGCCAAAGTCTATGGCCGCGGCCTGTCGGAAGGCCGGACTTTCGAGATGTCTGAATTCATCGTGGACACAAGGGATGCAGGTCTGTAGGGGTGGTCCCAGGGGACAGGCTCAGCGCTTGCAAGAACTGGCTGCTTTTTGCTCAAGCTGCTTCATCCTTTCATCTTACCAACTCCCTTTCCTTTCTGAGTGTCCTTCAAGCTGTCAGTCCTTATACTGCATTATTTAAATGCTATGACCACTGGTAAAGTAGGCATCATCTGTATTTTCTAGATGAAGGGATTGAGGGTTTAACAGCCCATCTGCTTCTGGCATTTGAAACCCAGAGCCACGACAACTCAGAGATCTTCATTATGTACTCCCACCATTGTTCTCAACTTCCCAGGGTCTCCTGGATTCATCCCAAGCAAATAATGTTGGGCCAGCTGGCCAAGATTGTGCTCCGCTCATGGTACTTTCATGGAGATGAGGAATCTCTTCCTGTTTCCTCTTTGAGATGGTTTGAATTAGGCTGGGGCTCTCTAAATTACTCCACATACCAGCGTCTTCATCTTCTGCCTTCTCAAGTGACGGTCATAATATTGGTGACTTTTAGACAACATCGTATTCCCAGGGGAGAGGGCTGGAGAATTTCTAGTCCCGATGGGCTGATGCTCCCTGTTGATTCCTCATATTGTTGAACCTTTAGATCTGTTGCCTTAGTGGTCTCTGGCTAGATATCCAAGGCAGCTTAAAAATTGAAATTTTTAGGCCTGTGGCTGGCAATAAACCCACGAGTCAATTCATGCTGTTCTTGGAGGCATGTAGGCGGTGCCCCCCCCCCCCCCTGGGTTCTGCAGGACAGGTGCCCCAAGAAATGGATTTTGTGGTCAAAGCCACATTCAGCACGTTACTTCACTATGGGATTTCTCAGCGCCTTTAACCTGCTACTCTCTCCGGGACTCTCCATCAGGGGCGCCACAGTTACTTTCTTTCTGTTCCCTGGAAATAGCAGTTTGAATTTCCAGAGTGAGATATCCTTTCCGCACACACCGAGTTTCCCCTTCCTGATGAGTTGCTGTCACAACAGCCTCGGGCTACTGTGTTACAGGTTATGGTGGCATATCTTTGGCCGTGGAAGGCCCCAGCAAAGTGGACATCCAGACAGAGGACCTGGAAGATGGCACCTGCAAGGTCTCCTACTTCCCCACCGTGCCTGGGGTTTACATCGTCTCCACCAAATTCGCTGATGAGCATGTGCCCGGTACGTGCAGTCCCCTCTCTCCTCCCCTCCTAGTGCTTGGGTTTTCTGTAAATTCTATGCCTGGACTCTGGGCTGCTCACATGGGCCTTCTCGGTTCTTGCAGGAAGCCCATTTACCGTGAAGATCAGCGGGGAGGGGAGAGTCAAGGAGAGCATTACCCGTACCAGTCGGGCCCCATCTGTGGCCACTGTCGGGAGCATCTGTGACCTGAACCTGAAAATTCCAGGTGAGCACTAAGGGCTCATAGGTCAGGGCAATGGGCTCTATTGGCAATAAAGTCCAGCATGACTCAGAAGGCACTACCAAGTTCACTATGGAACTCTTTTTAAATTTCAATTTATTAATTCACCTTTTTAATACTTATTTTCACAGAGGCTCATCCAGGAAAAATAAATCTGTTTACCTGCTACATTTTTCTTCTTCCAAATGAAAATAGCTTTATTGTATCACCTGGGGGAAAAATGGATATGGTTTTAGATTTTAATTTAGTATTTGTCTAAGAGTATAATGTCAGTGAGAGAACTGGCCCTGCTGATGCCAGTATCTGGAAATACTTAAGCGGTGTCAGCCCAGTCTACTTTTCATGACTAAAATTAGAGCGAGGGCTGTGCTGCAGGCTGGCTGGGTGGGTACATCTAGCCCTTTCGGCTGTGAATGGTTCCACATGGAGCCACATTAGCCAGTAAATGGCCATAGTCTTCCTAAAATGTCATCCAGGTTCTTTGTATGAAAAATCCTCCCAAAGAGAGGTGACTGTGAAAGTGAAGGTTTTGAGGCTCTGCTGCCCGGAAGCTGCATGCACTGTGGTGTTGCACAGATTCTGTGGAGATGGAAAATCTAATTGGTCTTCAGATGACAGTCATATTCTGATCTGGAGAGTGGGCTCTTTCCTTACTCTATATCTTTTGTCTTTCCTGATACATCGCATATCTGTTTACTCTCTGAGCAGTATTTGATGGGTTCTTCCTGTGTAGACAAAACGTTAGTCACATGTGAATGTGGTAAAAGCCTCATTGCTATAGTGTCCAGACAGAATCATTTAAAAAGCTGTATGGATTGTGATCATAAAAAGTGTATGTGATCAAAAATGAGGGAGGTATGTGTTGCCTCATATCCCAACATCCAGGGAAACTGTGGTTCATGTCTGAGCCACAGAGCTGAACCCCAGATGCCTGCAGCCTCATGGACATGTGGGCTCAGTTTCAGATCGCACTGGTGCACTTCTCTCTCAGTGTATTGCAAGCCTCTTTGCACATCAGAAAATAAACTCCCATATCATCCTTTTAATGACTATGTGAGACTGCATTTCATGTCAAACACACCACCCTTCATTGGGTTTTCTTATTTCACCCACACTCATTTCCATCCCTCAACTCCTATAATCAATGCTCTGTGACATCCGCCATCGTTTGCTCAAGCTGTTATCATCACATTGGAGTGGGGCTGCTGGGCTGGTAAGTTTCAAACACTGCTAGGCCTTGGCAGCCTGCCCTCCAAAAATGAATTGGCGCTTGTTTCTCGGTTTTCTCACCAGCATTAGGCATTATCTTTTGCTCTCCCTCTGACCAATCTGATGGGAAAATAATGGTATCAATATTCAATTTCATTTCTCTGGTCACCAGTGACAGGGACTGTTTTTATTTGCTTTACATTTCTCATTTTGCAAATTATCTGTTCCTTTGCATATTTGTGTAATTTGGACAGTTACCCTTTATCTTTAGTCTCTTCTGGCTCTCGACTCCTTTTTACCCTTTTCAGTTACTTAGTAGCAGATGACTTGGTAAGACTCACTTTTTCCCCCTCGTTACTGAAATGATCGTCTCTTGTCAGTAAGAATGGAGGATGGCTCACCAGCTTCCAGATGTCCTCGGACCTGGGCCATGTGGGGTGACCCTCTCCTCAACCTCCCTTCCTTTCTCTGTCCTCAGGACTCAAAGTCAGGCGCTGCTCAGCCTAGATCCTGTAGGGCTGGAGGGTGCAGTTTCATATGTGGCTCTAGGTGATGGCATTATCTGGTCACCCAGCATGCGGCGTGCCTGTCTCCACCACATCAGTGCAGGCACAGTCCTTGGCATGGCATGAGCACTTCGGGTGGAGCAGATGTGGTCTGCTTCCCGGTGTTGGTGACCCAAAGCATTGCTTTTCTGAAAGTGTGGCCCCTGGTCTTCGGTTTGCTCGAAGCTTTGCTCCCGCATGGTTTCCCTTTTGCTGTTGGGGCCGACACGTTCACCTTTTTCTCTAAATGCATTTTGTCGTGTTACCTAAAAGAAATGCCAAGTCTTCATGACAGTAAGGAATGACAACTCTGGCATTTTCTGCCTTTACCTGCCTATGGAAAGAGCTCCTGTAAGCATGATGGATGGCCCACATGTCACATTTTGGCTCAGAAATATCTGCGCTATTATAGTTTTTATTTATGTGCTTCACCTATCAGCTCAGGCTCTGGTTTGAAACTAATGTGTGGCGTTAACTCAGTTCCAGCCAGGAAGACTATAAAAGTACTCAGTGCAGCAAGAAGTGTCCGTGCCCCTAGGGTGTTCTCTGCACTGGGTGGCTCGAGGGTCCTGGCTCTCTCTGTGTTGGCCACAGCTGCCCAGAGACTTGAGGGAGCCAGAGGGCAGGCATCCAGCCCGAGCACCCTAACCCCGAGCTGCAACCACCTTGCCCTCTGCTGCTTGCCCTGCATGTCCTGTTCTGCCTCTGGCCCTTGCTTTAACCCCTCAATCTCTTGCTCCCTTTCAGAAATCGATAGCAGTGACATGTCGGCCCACGTCACCAGCCCCTCCGGCCGTGTGACCGAGGCAGAGATTGTGCCCATGGGGAAGAACTCACACTGTGTCCGGTTTGTGCCCCAAGAGATGGGTGTCCACACAGTCAGCGTCAAGTACCGTGGCCAGCATGTGACCGGCAGCCCTTCCAGTTCACCGTGGGGCCACTCGGTGAGGGGGGTGCCCACAAGGTCCGAGCCGGAGGCCCTGGCCTGGAGAGAGGAGAAGCTGGGGTCCCAGGTGAGCATTCCAGGCAGGCATTTTACTTGAGGTGGAAAAGAGTTGAGCCTGGCCATGAGAGCACCCTATATTCTGAAGAGAATGTGTGATTCTGATGGGTGGCAGTAAAGGGCATTCTTTAAAGCACGGCTTCTCTGACTCAGTACTTTTGGGAATCGCATGCCTACCGAGAGCTAAACAAGTTTCCTATGAGAGACTCTTTTGAGCCTGTAATTAGTTACTGCATGTAAGCCTTAAAGAAGTGGGGAACAGAATAATGAAGCTTCTAGAGCATCTTGCAGGGCTAATGTTCTGTGGAACACGCTAGATTTCTACAAAACCCATTGTGGGAAGGTCTATGGGGACAAAGCTAAACATTCTTATCTTTTTTCTAGCTTGGTTTGAGGGTGTTCAAAAGATGCCCAAGAGTCTATGAATGTAGTATAGTCATGGATGGGACCTAGGCAACATCAACAGTACCTTTGCTTGGGTTCTGCTGGAGTTAGGGAAAGAGAAAAGACCTGTCAATAAAAGTAACCCAGGACTGCGGGTTTGGGCTAGAAGAGAGGCCACGCACGTCAGGCTCAGTCACTAAACAGGTGTTTCTTTGTTTCAGCTGAGTTCAGCATCTGGACCCGGGAAGCAGGCGCAGGGGGCCTCTCCATTGCTGTTGAGGGCCCCAGTAAGGCTGAGATTACATTTGATGACCATAAAAATGGATCATGTGGTGTGTCTTATATTGCCCAAGAGCCCGGTATGTATTCAAGAGCCAAATGAGGACATTTTCCTTGTTTGGAGATGGTTAGGTTGTAAACAACAGAAACCTATCGAGCTCACTCAAGTAAAAGAGGTATTTATCTCTATGGACACGTGGGAGCACTGCCTAGAAATCAATCACAGGAAATGCAGCCAGGCCTCAAAAGGGCAGGAATGCTTGTTCTCATTGTCACGTTTTGTCCTCCATTGGCCTCTATGCTTCATGCTTTCATTCAGTTGAATTCTTTCCACTGACCGGCCTCTGTGTCCACCCTCAGCCACTGTCTGCCGTGCCCTCCCAAAAGGGGGATCTCAGCATTCGTGCTCCCTCAGGCAGTAGTCCTTAACCTTTTGTGCCGTGGACACTTTTGGCATCTGAAGCCTTTGGAGACCATTCTCAGGATAATGATTTGAAATACATAATATAAATTATGTTGAATTATAAACAAGTCAATTATATTAAAATATAGTTATCAAATCTTACAGGAATAAGTGTGTAACATAGCTATGTGTGCACATCTTCATTAGTACACTAAATCGTGAGATTTAGTGACAGCCTGTTAAACTTAATTTCAAAATAGTGATGAATAGATGTCAAGGTATATGTAAAACTATAAAATGATATGAAAATATCAGTAAACTTTGCTAGTGACAATATCACAAGTACCTTTAATGTGCTGCAGTTTCTTGTCAGCATTTCTAAAGAAAGGAAATGCTAATTTTCAGCTAGAGGTTGGTGGAAGTAAGGATGTAATATTTTTCCCATTCAAGTTTCATGGATCTCCTGAGTTCTACACAAAGGCCTTTTGGGGGACCCTGGGAACTCGTGTTAAGAATCTCTGCCCTTGCCCCACTCAGAAAGTCATGGTGGCCCAGCCTGAGTCAGGCAACCTGCCCTGAACCAATCAGCCATGGCCATGGAGGAGGGGCAGGGTCTCTCAGAAGTCAGTTTAGGCCTAGGTCAAGAAGCAGGCTTCTCTGTAAACGCCTTCCTGGAATCTCTGAAATGAGACTTTCTTGTCCCCACAGGTAACTACGAGGTGTCTATCAAGTTTAATGATGAGCACATCCCTGAAAGTCCCTACCTGGTGCCAGTCATTGCTCCCTCTGACGACGCCCGCCGCCTCACTGTTATGAGCCTTCAGGTGAGACACAAGGAAACATCCATCTCCTTGGCCACAGGCCAGCCAGTGAGACCCTGGACTCCTGAGGCTGCTTCAATCCCCTTCGGTGCTAAGGGTCCAGTCTTATTTTAATCACAGATATTACCAATTGTAAGGGAGTTTTCCCGTGGCAGAGGCAACTCCTCAAACCTTTAGGACAGGAGATAGTTGGGGTGAGCAAAACAGAGCCACAGTCAATAAAACACCTCAGTGTTTGGGAACAAGTTTGTTTTTTAAATATTTATTCAAGAGGAACAAAGGAGGCCTGTTAATAATTGTTAAGTGATAAGGAGAGCTTTCAAAAACTAACAGTCCCATGGTGTTTAGCCTGCTGTTGTTGGCTTCTTTTTTCTCAAGAAAGTCAATTGTGTTTTATTTTATTTTAATGATTTATTTATAATTAAGTGCAAAAGGCACTTTGCTAAGAACTTTATCAGTGTTAGACCTCATTAAATCCTTATAACAGCCTGGTGAGTAGGTTCCTCTAGACCTCATTTTAAAAATGAAAAACTGAGGTGTAGAGAGGTCGTGGCTACCAGGAACAAGCTAGTATGAGGCGCAGTGAGGTCTCTGTGGCTCCAGAGCTCGTGGTCTTAACTGTGCTCTCCCCATTCCACCCCTGGCATTGTGGCAAGAGGCTACACAGTCCCGCCTATTAGAATGCCAGGAAGTGAACTTTACTTCCTGTCTTAAACAGGTCACTAAATCCAAGGTTGCATTGGAGCCTTCAGCCAAACTAAGAACCATTGGGAGGGCAATTTTAGGTCTTTGCTCAGGACACTAAAAAAATAATTAGGTGTCTGAATCAGGAATAGCAATTCAGTTATTGAACAACACCAGAATCCCATAATAGGATTTCTGGTTAAAGGGGTTTCTAAATAGGTTTCAGCTGCCTCCCATGCAGTTCTTGAAAATCCTGGATTGATTATAAAACCCATTCTCGTATCTCAGATGAGTGCTATCATTGGATCTGGTTCATACACTTGGTTTACATTTGAGATTTTAACCTTACCTCAAGGGGAGTTGGTACTGCTAATTGTTCCAAACATGAGAGAACCTAAACAGAACCCGAGCCAGAATCACAGTCCACTGATTGAAGAGGCCTCACCTGGAGAATACCAAGGGTGCTAACTGGCAACTGTGGTGTAGATGCTTTTCTTGTGTTTCATTTAAAGGCTTCTTAACAGAAGTTCCTTTTGTGGCCAACTCAGCTAAAACCTATGGAGGGAGATAAACCCAGCATTTATTGAGGGCAAAGAGTTGCCTTCATGCATCTCGAAGATTTCTTTCGGATCTTCCGAGGTGTTTATCTCCCTCTTGAGGATTTAGTAGCAAGCGGATTCAGGTAATGTAAATGGCTATGTCCAAAGGGAAGTGGTTTTGAGAAATCCTCTCCAGAAAACTTTTCTGTAGAGTCCTCTTATCAGAGTTTGGTCGTAAATACTTAAATAAGTATGCAGCAGGCTGTATATCCATCAAGTTTTTGTACCCAGCTGGTACAGCAGGAGCTATGACTGGTGCTTCAGCTTTGTCCCATTCTTCTTGGGTCATTTGATGCCTAGTGATATGTAAATTATTTATTGGAGATTTATTGGAGGCCCACCCAGCAACATCTGGTATTGGTCAGGAAAGAGAAGCTTCTGAGACTTTTTAGAAAAGTGGAGTTGGCTGGCATTTTTGTGGAGGGAGGGGGTGGTGAGAAGGGTTGATCTGGTGATCAGAGATCAGACTCCTTAATTTTGAGTTTGGTCTGTAATCCAGTCTGTGACCTCTGTGCAGTCGAATAGCACATTATGCAACAATGGAAATGCCCCATACCTCTGCTATGCGGTACAGTGGCTACCAGCCACATGTGGCTGTTGAGCACTTGAACTGTGGCTAGTGGAAATTTCAATTTTATTTCATTCTAATTGATTTGTATTTAAATATACAGTGTATAAAGTCACGTGTGGCTAGTTACTACTGATTTAGGCAGCACAGCCTTAGTGCCTGGCTTCTAAGTTGTGAGCCTTGGACCAGCAGCCTCGGCATCTCCTGGGAACTTATTAGAATCTTAGAATCCCAGGCCCCATCCCAGACCCTTGCATCAGAATGTGCATTTTAACAAGACCCCAGGAGCTTCAGTTGCACATAGTGTGAAGCCTGCAGCTTTAGAGTTACCCACTGAGTGACTGTCCAACCAAGATTACATCAAAACTGCTGACTTCTAAAATGTTGCTGTTCAGGACTGGCTGATCTTAAAATATCTTAAGCACCTAAATTTCCAATCCCGTCCTCCCAGAGAGGCTCCAGTTTCCAAGACAAAGCATGGAGAGTGAAAGTGATCCAGTGAATAGCAAAATTTATACTTTTCCCTTTTGTTTTTCAGGGGTACAGACAATTTCTAAATGCATATTAATATTTAACAATAAGCTGACATTTCTGAGCCTTTCTATGTGTCGGTGAGGGGCCCTGTGTTCAGTGCTTTGACTGTATAACTTCATTTTATCCTCACAGCAGCTCTCTGAGATAATTTAGTTATTATGCCCATTTCGCACATGGGGAGACTGAGATGGAAAGAAGTTAATAAACACTTAGTTATATAGTCACAAATGGGAGTAACCCGGCTCCTGCTGATCCTTAATCACTGCGCAGTACCGACGGCCTCCCTTGCATGTGTAGCCCTTTACACGTTTGTCAAAAGTTCTCTCTCTTCCTACCTTTGAGATAAAAAATGTTCTTATTGCATGCCTGGTTTTGTCAGCTGCTGGGCTTCTCCTAAAAGCAAGGGTTGGGGTGGGGGTGGAGGCTTATTCTTTTTTTGATACTGATTTTTCTAGCCTGTTTGGGTTGTTAAACTAGTCCTGATGACTGCGGTATCTCAAGTCTCCAAGCCCAGTAACCATCTCTTTCATCCTGAATCAAAATGGTTTGGGTACAAGACCATGCAGAGGTTTACGTGTGTCTGCTTTCTTTATTTAATGCTAGAAATGTGGGGTGACCCACCTGCTCTTCTGTTGTTAGATGTTATGTAGATAAACATGCTGAGCCAGTTTGCATGAGACTGGAGTCCCAGGTGGGGTCAGTGTGTGCTGCTGAGCAGGAACGCCGAGGGGGCCGTAACCTTCTCTAATGTATTCTCAGGAATCTGGACTAAAGGTTAACCAGCCAGCCTCCTTTGCTATAAGGTTGAATGGGGCAAAAGGAAAGATTGATGCAAAGGTGCACAGCCCTTCTGGAGCCGTGGAGGAATGCCATGTGTCTGAGCTGGAGCCAGGTAAGCCTGAGGCCCAGTGTGTGGGTCCCAGCACCAGCACCGCCCCAGAAATTTTCTGCAAATGAGTACTCTGACAGAGGATTTAATTGGCCTCAGTGAGCCTTCAGATTCCCTTTGCTATTGTGGCCAGACATTGTTTATAAATTAGGGTATCAATATTGGCAGAACAGGGAAACACTTTTCTGTTTTTCTCCTTCTCCTTCATACTGCTTTATTTTGTTGTTTTTCAGATTCCTTTTATATTATAGTCATTGTGATTTTCTCTCATTTTAATAATCTTACAGATTTTTATTACATTGTTGACCTTATGATGTGAATACACTTTGAATTTCCTTTACTCTGAGGGAAAGATCAGTTGACAGTCACCTGTAAATAAAAGCAGAGTGGCAAGCTGATGCTCCCAGAGTGGTCCATTTGAGAAAACCATATTAATCAGCAGTTTGGAAATGGAGAGGAGGGACTGATGGCAGAGAACTATAACACTTGGTGACCAGTTGGCCATAAGAAATGCAAATGAATTAAGAAAGGTTATGTGTTATTTGGTGATTGGGTAGAAAGATGATGATGCACTTAGCAAAACTGCAGGAACAGCCAGCCATGGGTGGGTGAAGGCTGGCCAAGGCTCTCTAAGGCCTTCTGGGGAGTTTTGAAGTCTCCCAGCTATCCAGATGAGGATGTTTACTATATCTCTACAGCTACTGGGATTTAGCCAACAAGTGAGGTGTGGTGTCTGAGACCACCAGCATGCCACAGTCAGGATCCTATTGGTTGCAAATTACAGAACACCCAACCGAAGCCAACTCATACAATAAAGGGTCTGTAAATTCACATAACTAGAAATTTCAGGCTCTAAGGTGGGCTTCAAGCAACAATTTAATTCAGCCATTTAGTTATGTCCTCTAAGGCCTCAAATATCTCTGCTCTTCTGTTTTGGGGACCTCACTCTGAGACTGGCCTTCCTCTCGGTGACAAGATGGCGGCGGCAGCCCTAGATCTCCCACTGAGAACTAGGGCTGCTGCTACCACACCAGTCGAGAGAGATAGCCTCTCCTCAGGAATCTTTCTCGGAAGTCTAAGATGCTTCTTGTTCAGAGGCCTCCAGCAAACCTACCTTCCTATCTCACTGAACACAGAACATACATGCCCATTCCTCACTCACTTCCTGTGGCTAAATGCCATGTGCTGATCCATGGCTTGGGGAAAAAGGGGTCTCTCCTCCCCATTAGCTTGATCCAGTCAAGGACTATACCTGGATGTGGGGGTGGGGTCACCTTCCCCTTTAAGAGAGGAGGGGCAGGCACCCAGCTACGGACTATCGAGGGAAGTCCAGCGTTGAAGGGTATGGGACGGGCATCTGCGTGTACACAGGTGTTCACCTCTGGAGAGAGTACCAGAGGAGAAGGAAAAGGAGGTTTGGGTGGAGCTTTGGGGAACAAAAAATCTAAGGAGAGTGAAAGGGTATAAGGAGCCAAGGAGAGGCTGAGACTGACTAGAGAGGGAGAGGAGAACATGCCGTCTGCATCCCAGGTGGGAGTTCTTCAAGGAGGAAGGAGTGGGCAGGTGGTGCACAGTGGGTATTCTGGGTGTCCATTTCAGTTAACAGATTACCTTGCCCCATGCTATGACACAAATTCACAGTGAAAAACCTGGCTGTTACCCTGTGAGGCAGTTGCTAGCTTAGAACTTAACTAAGGGGCATTAACCCCAGTTGGAACAACTTTCCCCCTTCAAGTGGCCAAGTAGGGAAACTTTGCGAGGAGTGAGCTTTTCATAAAGGAAGTGTTCTGTATCAGAGACCACAGAAGATAAAACAGAACTTGAGATTTAGTTGCAATTTCCAAAAGGCTGACCAAGAACACACAAGTAGGCCCATCTGGTTTTAAAATCCAACATATCAGATGCTGGGCTTCCAGTAGAACCGTTGCCTTATTAAAGATTTAAAATTGGCTGTGTCACATTGGTTTCCTGTCCTTTGTCCTTACTTAACTCAATGGTGTGCATTTGCCTGGTTTTACCCTGTGCCTTTGCTCACTCTCTTAGATAAATATGCTGTTCGCTTCATCCCCCATGAGAATGGTGTCCACACGATCGATGTCAAGTTCAATGGGAGCCACGTGGTTGGAAGCCCCTTCAAAGTGCGTGTCGGGGAGCCTGGACAAGCGGGAACCCAGCCCTGGTGTCGGCCTATGGCTCAGGGCTTGAGGGGGGCACCACAGGTAACATACTACCTCCACCTCTCATCTTTAACCAAGCCAGCTCCAGGGGCAGAGCCAGATGGCAGTCTTCAAGCCTTGTATACACTGTTCCCAGGGGCACTGGGCTAATGTACAATTCAGAGGCTGTCATTGCTGTTTGTTATGCTTCAGCTGTTTTCTCTCACTAAATTCCTTGACTTTAGGCCGGGATGCTGATTGTGAGAGAATGTGGCATAGTGTCATTCATTTTAAGGGTTTCTTTGCACAGAATTCATGAGCACATAATGGGCCTCCTGGGAGGTCCTTACCTGTTAGTGTCTTTAGTGGTCCCTGGGCTACTAGAAACCCATTGAATTGGCAGTAAGACCTGTCATGGTCAGTCTCCTTCTCCTTTTATTCTCTATTATAATGGAGGAGAGAAAAGACTAAAACATTTGAAGAATTCTGAAGTTTTTGGGCTTGTTACAATTTATTTTTAACCTTTGCCACAGATGGGACACATTTAATTGTGAAATACAGGCAGCAAGAGTATATAAAGTGAAACTCACTCCATCTGGCCCAGGAGAAAACATGGCTAACAGCTCAGGCCCTTCTGATTGTCTCTCTGTCAGTGTTCATTCTTGGTCACTTGGTTGCTTAGCTAGTTGGTTCATTAGAAAGGTAGACACATATGTAGTTTTACAGAAGTTATCTTAGTGCACATATTGTTGTACAACCTGCTGTTTTCACTTGACAACTTTAAAGAACTCTCCACGTCAAAACATGCAGACCTACTCCCCTTGTAATGGCTGCAGTTAGTGTTAAGACTGTGAACTACAGGTGGGCATCAAGTGGTGTCCCGTGCGTCACCATTACAGAGAGTGCCGGGGTGGGGAGCTTGTCCAATTATGCTTCTCCGCAGGCCAAGCCCACAGGCATGGGCTCGCTGGGACGCAGCTTGCATGTGGATGTTACTTTGGACCCTTAGTAAGGCAGCCCAGTCCCAGTTTCTTGAATCCCTTGTGTACTCGTATTCTGCTCTTAGTCTCCCCCTAATGCAGTGAGTGGGACAGAGCAGACCCACTTCCCCATGGGCGAGGGTGATGAGTGGCTCTGGTTACCTGGGGAATGAGTGTCCTAAGTGGCCTAGGGGCCTTGCTCAGGTACATGAGTGGCTTCACCAGCTGGTATGCCACCCTGGGACTCTGGCCAAACAGTAGCCTCAATAAAACCACCCATGGGGGTAGCATGAGTGCCTCCAGACTCCTCAGGCCCATCTGGCTCCACACTGAGCTCCAGGCCCTTGTAAAAGGCACGATATGGGCGATGTCCATTTTACAGATGAGGAAAGTGACACTCAGAAAGGCTGAGTCACTCCCCAAAGCTTACCTAGCTGGGAGACGGCAGAACCAGGAATCAGTCCCGGTCCACAGCCTTAGAGCCTGTGCCCTTAACCCCTGAGTTTTGCTATCTCCCCAGGATCAGTGACTATACCCCTGGCCCACTTTGCGGAGGGTCCTAAACCTGGACCCCTGTTCTCCCAGCTGCCCTGGAATGGTTCCCAGGCAGTAGTGTCAGCATTTGGCCCCTGGCAAGTTGCTCGCTATCAAAGCCCAGGTGAGGTCCTCTGAGAACTTAAAGCCGTAGCAGGCCTTGGTCCAGGGCCCACAGCAGCCACTGAGGTCTCCTGCAGCTGCCAGCAGCCACCTCACCATCCTGCTGGGTCACACCTGCTGTGCCTGGGGCCTCTCGAGCTTCCTCTTGGCTGTTAGCAGGCCTTCTCAGGAGCTCTGGTTTCAGGCTGTGCTTTGCAAGCACTGGACGCTGCTGAGAGGAGGAGCTGGTCTTGCAGGGAGACTCCCGACCAGCAGGGAGAGGTACAGAGAGCACGCCTGTTTCAAACCCTGTGTAAATATTGCTCTTGTCAAGGGGAAGGTGTCTTGTTTTTCTAGCCCTCCTGCTCCCAAGGCTTTTCCCAAATATCCATCCCAAGATTACACAGCTGCAGTGTGCATGGAATGAAAAGGTATCTGTGCTCAGCTGTTGGAGGGCCTGGCGTCCTGACCTTTGGAACAAAGCAAACTTCCCTGTGTTTTTGTGGTGGACTCGCTGTATCTCTTGGCTTGAGCTTTAAATGGTCCATTCTGCAGGTTTTAGAGCAGGGGCATGTGGAGAATTTGGGGTGGAACTCTGCTGCAGAGATGTCAGAGGTCAGTTAGACCAAGGAGTTCCAGACTCTGGGTTGGAAGACCTGATTTCCTGATGAAATGCTCCAGGAACCCCACTGCGCTGAGATGTCACATAAGAGCTTCAGCCCCTCCAGTAGGGCTGCATTAAGCATGCATTACGTTCACAGGAACTCAGCCATACACACATGGGCCCGAGACGTTTGGGGTGTCATTGTGGTTTGAGCTGGAGGCAGTGGTGAGGGACTCCTGTGGTGTATTTTCTTTCTCTTGTCTTTATCTCAGACAAGTGCATTAGCTCCACATTGGAAGACCTTATGTTCAAACCCCGTTCTGCCATTCTCTATCCGTGGGACTTGGGGCAAGTCATTTGACCTCACTGGGCCTCCACTCCCCTCCTGTAAAATGGCAGCTGTGAGGGAGCCCCCGCAGTGGGCTGTTCCACCATAGCTCTTGTCCTGTAATGCCTTGTTTCCCTTTTCCCGCCTCATCTTCCCTCCTTTTCCGGGCCCTCACAGTCAGGATGAACAGATTTTTTCTCAGGAATGGAGCAGCTTGTTTAAAAGGGTGGGGCTTCCTTCCATGGCAGCCAGGTCTTTCCATCTTCACTTTAAAAATATCTTTCCACATTGTCCGTCTTGCAGCTACTTCCTGGAAATGCTGACCCCTTTTCTTCACCACCCCACCCTTCCCACCCTTCCCACACAGCCAGCTTCAGCAGCTGCCGCCAGAGAGGCTTCTAGGCTGCACAGTTTAGATACAAGGTTGAAATAGTGGGGTGGGTGTGGGGGGCAGGGGGTGCTGGGACAAGAGCTTCAGGAGCTTCCAGAAACAGCTGGGTTGTGTTTGGGGGTTGCATGATAGCAGCTCCTTTGTTTTATTGATAAGCAGAACAATAATTCTTTCTCTGGTCTAGGAGCTATAATTAAACCAAAATAGTTCCCAGCTAGGGCGGGTCCAGGGCTGTGGAGAAGGCACAGCCCTGCATGGGGATGCTATGCAAGGACATCCCCGTAGAGGGCACTGTAGCAGATGTATTGCTGGTATCTAGGCCCCCCAGTGGCCCTCACTGACACCACACCCCACTCTGGACTGGAAAGGGGCTCAGGCAGGAATGCCGCCATAGTCATCAGCTGGCACTCTCTTTTGGCCTAGCTTTCTTTTTGTCACAAGACAGCTGCCTGTGCCAGAGGCCCTCGTGGGCTGGGCGAGAGGTTGGGTGTACTGGGGCTGCAGTTAGGGCATCGGAGGCAGCCACACTGTCAATCCAGTGGCCAAGAGGTGGGCCTGGGCTCCAGAGCTGTGCAGACTTGTGCAGATCCCAACTCTACCACTTTCCGGTTTGTAACTCTGACCAGCAAGTGACTGAACCTCCCTGAGCCTCAGTGACATTTATTAAAGAAGAATCACTGGGCACGTAAAATGATGCTTAGCACAGGATCTGGAGCCTTAGTGCCACAAGTGGTGCACAGTTAGCTGCGGCTGCTGTGTAGGTCCTGTTCTCGTTGCTCGTATTCACGGCAAGCAAGATGCAGGCTGGCAGATCCTGGCGGCAGCGCCAGTCTCCAGCATGGTGTCTGGGGCAAGGAGCCTGAGGAGGAAGGAGGTGGCACTGGGCCTCCTTGGCTTCTCCAAGTCCTCAGAGGATAAAGGAAAGGTCAAAGGGGTCCACGCCTCCCATTTCCCTGGAGGCAGAGCTGGACTCTGGCAGCTGAAGCCGTACTTTGGGTTCACAGTGACCACCCGGGCTTCTCCCCCTCAGCCACGGCTCATGCCTAGGGGAGAGAACAGGGTGTCCAGGCGGTTGGTGCTGGTGGGCGAGATGTCGGTCGAACTATAGCCTGGGCCTTGGAAAAGGAGTTAGCACCCCCGGGGCCTGAGGTTCTCTGTGCCAGGAGCTCAGAGTTAGTCCTGGTGGGTCCCCATGCCTCAAAGGGACCCCTCTGTGAGGGAACCTGTGCAGCCTCCCCGCCCCCACACACACACTGCTCCAATGCTACAGGGATAGTGCCCCGAACCACACCTCCTCATCGCTGTAAACCATCAATGTGACATTTACTCTTTCTTTATCCCAGGTATCCAGTCTGAATTTTTCATCAACACCACCCGAGCAGGGCCGGGGACATTATCCGTCACCATTGAAGGCCCATCCAAGGTTAAAATGGATTGCCAGGAAACCCCAGAAGGGTACAAAGTCATGTACACCCCCATGGCCCCTGGAAACTACCTGATCGGCGTCAAATATGGTGGGCCCAACCACATCGTGGGCAGTCCTTTCAAGGCCAAGGTGACAGGTAACCAGACACCTTGGAAATTCATCTTCCAAGATTATCAGCAGAGCTGTTTGGTAGTAGAAACCATGGATGATTTTAGTTATGTTGAGTCTACTTTGCATCTTGATTGTAAAGAAACGGTAGGATATGTCAGAGGGGGCTGCCTGTTCAAAACTTGCAAAATAAGTAGCAGAAGTTGAGAAAGCTTAGGTGTTAGATGGTGTCTGTCTCTAACAGAAGAGAAGAAATGTTTGCATATTTGGAATCTCATGTATTTGTTTAGGTCATGTTGAAAAATCACCTCATTTCTCATCCTCATTTTAAAAATAATTCAAGGTCTATATTAAATTTATAAGTGTGCCTCCTTCAGAACACTGGAAAAAAATCCCAAACAGTGAAACCATCTCACGGCCCCAACCTAGGTAACCACCATAAATACAGTAGTGGGTTCCTTCCACATGCCTCTTTCTGCTTGGTTCACTGTTATATAAGTAGTTACAAGTTCATTGCAGAAAAATTAAAAATTCAGATGGAAAAATTATCCTTTCATATTCAGAGAGAATCATATTTGATGTATTGTTTGTTATACGCTCTCCCAAACTTCTACACTGCTTAGACACAGAGTCCTTTATAAAGTAAATGGAAAGATGTGGTTTCTACAGGGTGACACGTGGTTCTGTGGGAGGGATTTCTAGGCCTTGTCAGCCAAGGCCAGACTCGTCCATTTGCCCAGAAAACCAGAACCTAGTTGTGTGGGGAGAGACCCCAGGAGGTTTAGAAGACATTATGGGTGTGAGATGGGGAAGTGGTAGCATTTCGATCCAGGTGTTAAAGTGGTGTGTGGCTTTTGGGTCAAAGTATTCAGGTGCGGGGGCACTTGCCTCCTCCAGCTGAGAGGTCTACTTGTTCTAGCTGTTCACACCTGCCTCCCTCCCTTCCGTGTCCTAGGCCAGCGTCTGGTCAGCCTGGCTTGACCAATGAGACCTCATCCATCCTGGTAGAGTCAGTGACCAGATCTTCAACAGAAACCTGCTATAGCGCCATCCCCAAGTCATCCTCAGATGCCAGCAAGGTGACCTCTAAGGGGGCAGGGCTCGTGAAGGCTTTCGTGGGCCAGAAGAGCTCCTTCCTGGTGGACTGCAGCAAAGCCGGTAGGCAGTCTGGCTCTGCCCGAGGGTGGGGGGTGGGGGGTAGCTGAGCACCCCCCGTATACTATGGTCTTCCCTGCTGTAGTCTGCAGTACCCACCCACCCATGTAACCCAGCTATTTTCAAGTAAACATGTTTATTACCATATTCCACATTTAGTATTTTTAATGATTTTCCTTTTGCCTCTTGATTTTTTCAAATGACTTCAAGGTAGATAGGAAAGGTGGCGTTATCTCCATTACCGATGACAAACAATCAATAACTTGGCCACTTCTCTGCCACTTCTCTTCTCTTGCTTCAAGTTTAATTGCACTTTGAACTTGGGTATTTATTTGGGCGTCCATGGTTAGTTACCTGGGTTCTGGCATCTAGCACACCTGGGGTAGAAACCGGGCTCCACCACTTACGTATCCCCTGACCCCGTCCGTCCTTCCGTCCATCCCTCCCTCCTTTTCTCCCTCTCTCCCTCCCTCCCTCCCTTCCTTCCTTCCTTCCCTCCCTCCCTTCTCCTCCTTCCCATTTGACCTTTGAAAAGTTACTAAATCTCTTTCTAAAAGTTAATTTCCTCTTATCTAAAATGGGAATGAAAATAGTACCTTCTATAAGGTTCTTACAAGAATAAATGAGATCAGAATAATCAATACCTACGTAATAGCCCTTGCTATGTGCAAAGGACTTCACGTATAATAAATCCTCTAAACCTCACAATGAGTCCATGAGGTAGTTGCTAGTGTCATCCCATTTACAGTTAAGGAAGCTAAGAAAGAGAGAAGTGAAGTCCCATGTCCAAGGTCACCCAGCTAGGACGTGGCAGGGCAGAGATTTGAACCTATACTGTCAGGCTCTATGAGTAACCATGCTATCCCACCTCTCAGGTCCTCAGCATTATCATAGATGCTGGTATCACTCCTTTAGCTCTCGTATCCCCTCCTCTTCCTCTGCCTTCTGGGATGCATCCTCATGGAATAATCACCTTCCTCTGCTGCCCAGGTTCCAACATGCTGCTGATCGGGGTCCACGGTCCCACCACCCCTGCGAAGAGGTCTCCATGAAGCATGTGGGCAACCAACAGTACAACGTCACGTATGTCGTCAAAGAGAAGGGGGATTATGTTCTGGCTGTGAAGTGGGGAGAGGAACACATCCCCGGCAGCCCCTTCCATGTCACGGTGCCTTAAAAGCGTTCTCGTCAAATCCTGGGAGGAGTTCTGGTGGTTGCTTTTGTTGCTTGTTTGTAACTTGTTTTATACCATGTCCTCCAGCCTGTTTGTGGGTCTGAAACCCCATTCCAAAAACATTGCCATTCTCAAGTGCCTTCGTAAAGAAGTCCCAGACTTGACTCTTTCGGGATGTGTTGGGGATGGTTAAGAAACGCAAACTTCTCAAATGGGCTGAGCAAATTGGAATCTGTGGCACAGATCACTCCCTGCAGATAAACAGACCGCGAGCACAGGCAAGGCCGACGTTCTTAAAAAGTGAAATTGGCTACCAATTTATGAAACAAGACTGGGAGGGAGGAAGGGCAGGGAAAAAGAAGAGACCTAGTTTAGGTTGTCATTTAGAAAAGGAGATGGCTTAAAACCAGCTTCATCTCTTCCAGGGCCCATGTTACATAAGAAAAGGCTGCTATTAGGTGGACAGCATTGTTTTAACACTAAGTACCATCCCCACCCCAGTCTGTGGCCTATTCCCATCTTTCGAGGGGCAGAGTCTAAGCGGTGGCAGACAGGCCTGAATGGCTTCCTGCTGCATCTTCCCTCATTCTGCTGATTATTTTCCGGCAAAGTCAGAATGGGTGACCATCTTGGCCAGCCATGTTTTCGCTCTTGTTTGTAAAGTCTGTTTCAGTCGGTGGCTCTGAGGAAATTCTGCAGTGGTAAGCAGCGCCCCCCACTCACCAAAGATCCCTTTTTCTAACCAAAACTAGCCCTTGTTCTTAACACATGTTCCAGCCATTTGTCAGTCTGTTGAGCCTTCCCGGCATGTTGAAAGTGACAGCAGGGGTGTCCTTGTTAGCAGAGGCCTTCTCGTAACATATCACTCCACACCCATCCCATTCTGTCTTGATGGTCACGTTTTCTAGAAAATAATTTGGATAGGAAAATGAAATTCCTGCCGACCTTTGGCCTGAAAATCAGGGAATCAGTGAGGGGGTGAGAAGGACAGCAGCTCCTTGGTGGTCCTTTACTTTTGGGCAGAAATAGTAAGCTACGTAGCTGATGGTAGCTGCGTATTTGGCCTTGACCACGTCATCTGAGGCTGTTTAGAAAGCAGTATACAGGTGCAAAATTCTAAAAATGGGGTGTAAGGCATTTTGCACGCCTTCCTACAGACCTGCTTTGGAATAAAGTTAAAGCGTTCCTGGACGCTGACTGCAGGGCCCAGGTGTGTAGTGTGGTTGAGGCAGGCAGACCCTTCTGATTTGCTGCTTAGCCCTGAGGAAGTGGCACTGTTATTGGGAGTGCCTCTGTGGATGGGGCAGGGGATGAGCTGGGCGACCTTCACCAAAGTGTCGCAGCTGGGGGAGAGCGCTGGCAAAAGCCCACCATCAGAAACTGGAGCGGCCTGAGGCCTTATAGGAAGGGGCACAGGCCTCGTAAACTGGGACGTGGAAGCGAAACTGGAATCAAATGCCAACTGTAAATTGTATCTTATAACTTATTAAATAAAATGTTTGTTCCTTAAAGCTGCCCTGGTGCTCTGGATGTTGCTTCTGAATAAATGGTTTGAATCTTTGACCAGCTCTTCAAACCCTTGGCTGAAAGGACACAGATTCGCAATGTGTTTTGACCATGAACCTTGCCTCTTTATGCAGGGGGAGGTCTTGCTTCTCCGTGAGCCTCAGTGGGAGTTTAGCCAGATAGGGCCAGCCCGAGGGTGAAGGACATTGGGAAGTAGGTGTGTGGGTCCTGACACCCACACAGCCTCGTGGAGAGGTTTGCTGGGGCTTGCGCTGGGTGAGAGTCCCACTTAAGTGAAGGCTATGGTTTAAGAGAGAGGGAGAGCCTCTTTTCTAATTACGTGAGAAACCCTTATTTTAGGGAATTTATTGAAACAAGCAGCTGTCACCTGTCATCCCACTGCCCTTGGACAGCAGGGCTCACTTGGTGTATGGTTTTCCCCTCCCTTCTCTCTTCCTCTGCTGTGCCTTCCTGCTAGGGAGAGCCGCTGGCCACACACTCAGGCCTCCTCACCCACGCGGCAGGCTTCAGCGGTGACACCAGTTACAGTGACAGCACTGACTCAGGTGTTGCAACGACACGTTTGCAGTGTCAGAGTGCACTCAGGGCAGACACTGGGCCCCCACCTTCTTGTCCTGACGGGGAGCTCTGCCTCCCTGGTTATACCATTGTGGAAGCAGGAACACAGAAAGAAGGGGACCCAGGAGCCCCTTGTAAGCCCCTGGTAGTTGCCATAGTGATGGCAGCTCCCAGCCCCGCCCCCACCCTCCATTGGGGATGAGGGGTAGACGGAAAGGCAAGGAAGGAAGGCTGACTCTGGATCCTTCTGTGTGTCTCTTCTTGATACCCAGTGGTTGATCAGGGTGGCATTTGTTTACCTCTGAAATGTGGGAGGGGGGTTGGAGGAAAGGAGGTTTTCTTCTACGCCTCCTGGAGGAAGCACCTGTATCTGTCCGCCTACACTGTGAATGACTGTTCCTGGACCCCCAACAAGGTTTGTGGGCTTTGAGGAGTGCAGGCTTTGCCCAGCGAGGTCTGGATAGGCCACAGGAGGCTGCGTTTGCCCACAGAAGAGCACAGGGCCAAAGCTGTTGGCTTCTCTACCTTGTTGAAGTCTCAACTGGTTTCTAGGGAGGCGGCACTTGCAAGTTAACAGCTAGACTTTGGCACCAGGTATGTACCTTCGGGCTGAAACACTGGCTCAGTCATTCGCTGGCTTTGTGGCCTTGGGGAGGTTGTTTCACCTTCGGAACATACCTCCCTCAGGAGGGTTGTGAGAAATCCTACTGGGAGCTGTGAGAGAGTCCCAGCCACTGCTACCTGTGATCAATGCCCCTTGGAGGTGATCTATGGGGGCTTCTTGCTGGCACCTGGAGCTGCACCTGGCAGTCTACTGCCAGGTATATGAAAGACACCTCAAGGTGAAATCTGCATACCTCTATTGGTCAACAGCTAGAGCCACAGGGCAACTCTCACCTGCATCTGGACTTGCTGCTATGGGAACCGGCTTTTGTTTGTACAAACACCTTGAAAACTGAAACTTAACTCAGGGCAGGCCAGGTGCCAGGCCCTTTCTATCTTTTCACTGGTTAATAACCTCTGCCGCTTTCCTTCCAGGATCTGACTGCACCATCATTCTTTAGTGGCTGATGGAGGTTAGGAAGACGGCAAGCAGCTGGCAGCAGCCTTGCAGAGACCCTCAATGGAGACAGGGCCCTGCCTCCTTCCAAACCCGAATGCTGCCTCTTAATCGAATTTCCCTCTGCAACCCAGGGAAGCACTCATCAGCAATGCTGCCAAGAAGGAAACATTTCATTAACATGTTTTGTGTTTCCAGTACACTTACAAACATTTGCACTCTGACCACATGTCTAGCCTTAAGACTTCAAAGGGGCCTTGAAGATGAGAAATCCATTTTGATGAGTTTGGTGTAAAATGAGTCAGCACATAGGGATTTAATTTCCCTTGAAAACTGCACAGCCTGAAAAATTAGCAGAATAAAGGTTAATAGCAAAACAAGTACTCGATCCTTGTCAATCCCAGGTTTGTATTTTAAAATGGGAAACAAGGTTGTTAATTTAAGTGCCCTTTGTCCTTCATGCTGGGCCTGATGGAAGTCGGTCTGGGAAAGTGATGGAAACTGTCCAAGTCTCCATTAACTTGGAGAGGAAGGGGCTTTGTAATCAGAGTATTCCACTAATAAAAACAGAACACATCTTGTTTAGCTCTTTTTTTTTCTCACAATAGCGAATCATAACTCCAAGAGGGAGTAAAAATGTCATTGCTCAAAGCAAGCCTGAGTAAGATATTTTTCTCCTCTGGCTTTGTCCTAAGGATGCTGCCCAAACACATGGTGGGAGGAATATTTTTATTTTTATTTATTTTTATTTTTTTGGAGGAATCTTTTTAAACAAAGGGATCCTTTTTGCTTTGTGATAGGCTTTTGTCTGGGCCCCTGAGCCCACAGGGGACCAGCTCATTTGCAAGGAATTTAGGGTGGCCCTCCCCATACTCCTTCTCCCTTCAAGAGTTCTACAAGCAGGCAGGCCGGAGATGGGGAATTTATAAGCCTGACTTGTGACTCACATCCAGGGGAGTTTTGTATTTTGGACTGGATTATCTCCCCAAGACAAAGCTCAAAGATGAAAGAATCTGTGAGCCTTTTATTGCCCACATTACTTCCTCCACAGGGACCACCACCGCCTCTCCAAGGCACCAGGACACCTCTCCCTGATGCTGAATGCTGGCAGGGTGATCTCAGAGAAGAAAACCTTAGTAGAGGTGCCAAGCCATAGAAATGTCAGCTTTAGGCCCAGCTACAGGCAGCTCGCACAAGTAGCAGCAGAATAACCTAGGTGTGCAAGAAACGCTCAGAAAGCTGTGGATCAAATGCTGCAGGTTCAAGTCTGGATCCCAAACCCAGCTCTGTTGCTTACCAGCTCAGACACCTCAGGCAATTACTTTCTCTGCCTCAGTGCCCTCATCCACAAAATGGGGAAATGGGGAAGATCCCACAACATCTCCATCCTCCAATTGGCTGGGCAAACCCTTCCCCACTGAGAGCTGCTAGGAGAGGGGTGGCCTGAGTGTTGGGGGACAGCTCCCCAAGGTGGAGTAGAAGGGGTACCTTAATGAGGGGAAAGGGGCTTGTGAGAAGCCATTTAGCATGGCAGTTATAAACATGAGTCGGTGGGTTCAAATCCTGGCCCTTCCATGGCCTCTGGCAGATCACTTGTTCTCACAGAAAACTGCTTCAGTTTTCCCTTCAAAGAATGGGGTAATAAGACCTACCCCACAGAATATTCTGGCTGGGTTTTAAATGAGTTAATGCATCTGGAGTAAAAATTCTCATAAATAACACGTATTAATGCTAGGCACTTTCTTATGATTACCTCCATACTTTCAAGAAAATTTGCCAGCGTTCAGAGCGGTTAAGTGGCTTCCCCAATTTCACACAGGTAGTGATGACTAAGGCTGCGATAAAACCCGGTAGCTCGAATTTAAGGATGCGGCTGGAAAGCCGAGTGAGGCACACAGGGGCCTGGCATAGGGTGGGCACTTGGAATCTGAAAACAGCTTTTCTGTGTGTCATCGGCTGTCCTTGAGCGCGTTGGAAAGCAGCAGTTTGGGGGCGCCTTTCTGCACTCTCCCACTCCTCTCCCCGGAGCCTGTCCACTCAGCAGCCGAGCCTTAGTCGGCCACGCCTGCTGGGTGTAGGTGTTCCCGTTCTGGGTGGGAGGACTGCCGTCCAGCTGTCGTCACCACGGTGACCGCCAGGGGTCGCCTTGGACACGCGAACTGCAGCCCGGAGGGCCGCCTCTTTGGTCCGGAAAGCACGGGGTTTCCGACGCCCCAAGGAGGGGGGCGCTCACCTTCATCCTCTCGCGCTCGTGGCACCTGGACCTACCAGACTGGGGGTGAGGGCGGTCTGGGTCGGGGAGGCTTTCGCGAGTTCTGGAATCAGGCCCCGCCCGCTCAGTTCTGCCACCCACCCGCCGCCGCGCGGCGCCTGACTTTCCTCTCCGCCCACCCAGCCGCAACAGAGCTAGCGTGAAGTAGCCCTTGTCATGGTTTTCTTGAGCCTTTTTCTGAGCACCGACTGTATTCCAGGCAATAAATCCAGAGGTGCCCTGAAGATAGAGGTACAATGTTGAGCAAGACAGGCTACAGAAAAACAAGCTCCACGAGGACAGGACATTATTTTGCTGGTTTTGTTCACTTGCAGCTGCTGGCATATCGAAGGCCCTCAGTATGGAAAGAATGGTGCTTACAGCCAGGTCAGGGAGCTTTGGATTCCAAAGGTGTTTGCACCACTAATCGGTGACCACTGTGAGTGCTCCAACGGAGATAAACAGGCCCAGTCTGTCCCACATAACCAGCTGGCTTTTAATCTTCCCAAATTTCCCACACTTCCTCATAGCCCTCATTTGACAGTTGGGAAGACTGGGGCACAAAAAGGACAGTCTATGCAGCTGTACCCTTGCCTTTTGGACTGGGGGGTGGGGTCCAGTCTGCAACAGCCTTCCCCACTCTGCCTGGCTAACTTGTGTTCATAGTTCAGGTCTCAATCAAAGGGCACCTCCTCCACGAAGCCTTTCCTGACCACCACCACCCATCTTCTGCCTCTCCCTCTATCTACTCAGATATGAGTTTGCCTCCCCTTCTGGATGGTGAAACCCCAAGAGCTGGAAGCAAGTGGACTCCGTCCCTCCTCATCTACCTTTAGTACCTGGCTTGGTGCCTGGGCATAGGGTCAAAAGCAAATGAATATTTGAGTGAATGAATAAATGAGAGCATACCCAGCAGAGAGCGGAAAGGCGATTGTGGGTAACCTCCTTCCCACCGGTATGCAACCCTGGAGGGCCCTGGTCAGGGAGGCAGAAGGTGTGAGGATCTGGGAGGATGGCTGTATGGTCAACTGCTGGAGCACTGGTGGGTCCTCTTCTGCCTCACCCTGGCCGTGCCTCTCTTAAGGTGCTTGCCATACTCCGTGGTAGAGTTCTGTGTTTGTTATACTTGACATGAGTTTTGAAGTCAACCCCAGTGCGACTACTTAACGTTTCTGAGCTCGGTTTTCTTATCTGGAAAAGTGAGGTAAGAGAGCCTGTTAGTAAGTTGCTGTGAGGATTATGTGAGATCTCTCAGTAAAACCCCCAGCCCAGGCCTGGTGAGAGTAGGTACTACCATGTACCAGCTGTGTGCCTGGTGCAGGCGCATCATTTCTCTAAGCCTCTATTTCCCCACCTGCAAAGGAGGCTATGAGAGCCCTAGTAATTGAGGGGGATGATTTAAAGCATATGGAGCTGCTTTACTTACTTGGAGCAGCTGGTACCAAGTAAGTACTTGTTAGCAGCTGACACTCATGGAAGGCTTCCTCCATGCCACGCACGCCCCAAGTTGCTATACACTGACCTGTCATTCTCTCAATATTAAGGGTGGTTCCCATGATCATCTTGTACAGATGAGGCCGCAAAACTATGGAGTGACAGAGCTGTGTCTGAGGAGTTGGCATCCAGAATCACCATGGCAACCTCTCCAGCCATGTGTCCAGAGCTTCTTGAGGATGGAGACTAGGCCTCTCTGTGGACCCCCTTGGGTGTCTGGTCCATAAGCAGATGTACATTGGGGTTTACTGAATAGAACAGAGGCTATAGCATCCCATGTACCACCCTGAGATCCTAAGTGTATGAGGAAGAAAAGTCTGGGCCCTGAGTTCTTCTAGGGTAGAACTGCCAGGTGCTCTGGGTGGGTCATGACTGGCTTTTGCTCCCTTTTCCAATGTGGTCTTCCCTACAGCCTACCTATGGTTGGCCCCAAGTCCCCTGAATCCCCAGCCCCTCCTCTCCAGCAGAACCTTGGCAACCCAGCCTTCGTTGGTTGCACGTTTCCTTGGAAACGAGACACCAGCAGTGCAAACAGAGGCCAGAGAGCTGTGGGCAGAATGTTTCCAGCCTTCCCCACCTCCTCCCCCTCCCTGCCATGAGGGATCTGTTCACCTCCCAAAACCAAGCCTGCTGGCGAGAGTACATCCAGAAGGAGGCTGCTGCCCGAGTTGCCTGGAAGATCAACTATGGCCACAAGTACCCAAAGGCGTGGCAGGGGCCCAGCAAGAGGCTCCAGCAGGCCCCCTGCAGGTCAGCCCTGGGAGTGGGGCCGTTGCCTGCTACCAGCTTCCCTGACAGCAAGGAGGTACGGGTTGGACGGCCAGAAACCAAGGGAGTCTGTGGTCAGCTGTCCAGGGAAGTGGATGTCCAGGGCCCCCCGCCCAAGGAAGACAGAGTCTGGGAGGCCAAAAGAGCAACTCGGGGGCCAGCAGGCCAGACCAAACCAGGGAGCTTAGAAATGAGGCAGGTGCCCCCAAGCACTCTGCAGCTGCTCTTCCAAGGCATCTCTCACGATGGCCAAGGCCGGGCCTTGTACCTCCGGGAGCGGCATCGGCAGAAGCCAGAGGAGAAGTTTCAGTACCCGATCTTGTCATCCTGGGAGTACGGCTGGCATGTGGGTAAGGGCCACCACCATCTTGCCATTCCAGACCTTTGCAGACAGGCCCTGCCTCCCTCCCAAGCCTTATGCTTCATCACCCCTCATCCGCGGGACGTAACCTTGGCTCAGTGCTCTCCGAGCAGGCCAAGCACCTTTACGCTTCCAGGCCTCTGCACCTTCTGGTGTCTATACCAGGAATGCTCCTCCTGCCCCACTCCCTCTGCTGGTTAACTTTCACATGTTACCTCCTCTGGGAAATGTTCCGAGAGTCCTCCAGGCAGATTTAAGTCCACCTTGTGCTTCTACGGCTTTTGAGTCTGTGAAAGCACTGGGCCCACTGTGTCACCATTCTTTGAGTATTTCCACCTGGTCTGGTGAGCGCTTTGGGTTCCAAAACTTCTTAGTAAACTTTATTAATGTCCTCCAAGCTCCCAGCTTGGGGCTGGTACTCAATGACTATGGGATGAATGAACAAATGAACGAATGAATATGAACTAGGGAATGAGGACTCAATTGGAATCAGGAAGTGTGAGTTTAAATCCTGGCTTCACCACTTCCAAGTAGTGTGAGCTCAAGCAAGAACCTTAACTTCCCTGTGCCTCAGTTTATACATCTGAAAAGAGGGAATAAATTAACATCTGCCTTCCTATGTCGCAGTTTTGGGGAAATCAGGTGGAAAGCACCTTGAACAGGAATTATCCTTACAAAAGCCCCATGAAGTGGGTGGGATGGACAGACATACATTCATTCAACATGTGATTCTTTCATTTGGGACAGCCAGTTGAGGGAGATCTGGAGTCACTGAATCCCCACTTTGCCCCCAAATAAGTTAGTAAACGAACAAGCACAAAAGAGTGACTCGGTTTGAAATTAGGAAGCCTGGGTTTGAATTCTGGTTTGTTCATTCATTTAACAAATGTTTATTGAGCACCTGATATGTGTCAGGCACTTTTTATCCCTGGGGTACAGCAGAGAATGAGACAGATAGGGTCTGTCATAGTTGGCCAACAACAAACAGATGTAGGGTATAGTGTCAGGCAGTGACCCGTGCCACAGAGCAGCGCTCTTCAATCTTTATAGTGCACAGGAACCACCTGGGGATCTTGTTAAAATGTAGGTTCCTGTCTAGCAGGTGAGGTTGGGGATGGGGCGAGATTCTGCATTTCTAGCAAGCTCCCCGATAACACTGATGCTGCTGGTCCATGGACCACATTTGAGTGCTGAGGCTGTAAAAAGAGAGAAATCAGGAGAAGGTGGAGACTGAGGGGCCACTTTGGTTAGGCCAGGTGCTCAGAGAAGGCCTGCTGGGAGCGGACACTTGAGCGGTCCTGAGTTGAATCTACTCCATCAGATCCTTGCAAGAGGAGCCTGACACCCTGAGAGCGAGTCTCAGTTTAGGCACCATGCAGGGTTCTCTGTTCCTCCCTCCTGCTCCGGCCCACAGCCCACGCCCAATGCCTGGGGAGCCACTGTCAATGTCAGGCTTGGGGCCACCCTGAGCAAGCAAATTAAGATACAGGATGCTCAGTTACATTTGAGTTTCCATTTACATGGGACATACTTATACTGAGAAATTACTCGTTGTTTATCTGAAATTCAAATGTAACTGGGCATCTTGTGTTTTATCCAGTAACTCAAACATCAGAGCCAGGGGAGCTGATTCCGGATGCCCCTGGGTGCTGGGGCAGCACTGGGTTCAGGACAAAGACAGGGAGACTGTTTTCCTACATAGTGGTTTTGCTCTGGAACACTCTGTGTCTTCTGGCCTCATGCCCCTACCCCAACAAGTTCAGGGACCAGATGGGAAACAGATGCCAGACCTTCTGATGACCATTTCTCCAACCTCCCAACACAGTCACAGACAGGAGTTGTGTCATCTCAGTTGGTGCAAAGAGCCACGGGAAGGGGGTTGAAGGCATTATCTGGGCCCCAGCTAGGTCAGCCCCAAATGCCCTTTTATGCATAGAAAGCACCAGTCTACTGCCCCACATAGTAAAGTGCTCAACAAATAGTGACTGGTATCATTACTTATTACTATCATTATCATCATCATTCCCATAGATGCAGCCTATGTGCATTTGGGGAGCATTAGGCCAGACTTGGGCAGGAAAACTGGAGGTGCTTACCATGGAGCACAAGATGGGTGGGGGTATCATCAGACAAGGGGAAAAATGTGAAGAGAGGTATGTGAGCCTGGGGGAGGGATGTGATCAAAATAGTTAATGACTGAAATGGCCTGTGTGCCACCCAGCAGGGTGCATCCTGGTCCTTGAGCCACAGCAGGGTCTCGAGGTTCACATGTTATGCCAGGGGTACCCTTTAGTTATTGGATCCTATGGAGGATGGCAGTCCTACGGTAGGGGTCAGGGGAAATGAGGGGCAGTGGCCGCTCCTAGCCGTACAGAAGGATTTCACTGTTTTAACAACCGGAGCAGTCCTAGCAGCGCCTACCTGAGCAGTCCTCAGCCCTCTGGGGTGGGCTAGGGCTGGCAGGAGGAGTGGTGTCCCCAGCTCAACCAGGCCTTTGCTGTGTTCAGGGGATGCCATGAAGGACACCAGACGTTCAGCTTATGCCAGGTCCCAGCCCATCACAAAGACCTTTTACACCAAAAGTAGCATCTTCCATTTTCCACGGCGAACGGACCAGCTAATGTGAACTCACTGGCGGTTCAGAAGCGGCTCCTTCCTTTTCCCATGGTCTGTCTGGACCCTGCAGAGCAGAGATGCTGCCAGCGCTACCAACTGTCCCTCTGTTCTGTGTAGCCCTGCCTCTGTTGAGCATGGATGGGCATGAGTGCTACCTCTGGGACTCAGGGTGGCCCACCTGCTGCCTCTTGTCTGTCCTCGGTGACGTCCTTCCTTACAGAGCTCCCCGCCGCCGCCCCGCCATCCCCAGCGTGTGCTGCTCTCCTGGGGAAATGAAGAGTCTCCAGGTGCTCCAACTACAGACTCGGGGCAGGGAAGGCGCCCCTACGTCCTTAAGGTGCTTAGGAGATGGGGAAGATCTCTCTTTCCTCACTCTCTTACATTCTGTTGAAGGGACCCGTAGCAAAATTGCTCGGTCCTGGGTATCCTACAGTTTAGGAAAGAAGTTGTTTCCATGTTTACTCACTGCTTTCTTCACCCCCAAGACCCTGCACTGGTCAGGGTTGCCTCACTGCTATAACAAACAGCCCCTAAATCCCGGTTACTTAAACTAATAAAGATGTATTTGTTACAGCACAGTGCAATCTGATGTCCGGTGGGTCACCTGCCACATGCTGATCTGGGGATCCAGGCTTCTCCCATCTGGTGGCTTAGCCATCTCCTAAATCATCAGATTTAACTGGGGGACAAGAGAAGAGAGACAGAAAGCCTGGAGAGAACACTCTCACTCTTAACTACCTTGGCCTGGAGCTGACAAACATCACTTCCTGTCAGTCTATTGGTCACATGACTTCTTGATGTGGAAAGGTTGGGAGTATTGTGTAACCAGGTGCCCAGGAAGAAGAGGAGAAAGGGTCCCCGAACATCTAGCCCATTTCTGCCACAGTACCTGTTGTGTTCTGTGGATGCTCTAGGGGTAGATTTGAGCTCAGCCATCACCCTAAACTCAGAAGTCCCCTCCTGCATTACTTTGCTAGGGTTGCCCTAACAAAGTACCACAAAGTAACTGAAAACAACAGAAATTTGTCTCACAGTTCCGGAAAACTAGAAGTCTGAAAATCATGCTCCCTCTGAAATCTGCAGGGGAATCCTCCTTTGCCTCTTCCCGGCTTCTGGTTGATTGCTGGTAATCCTTGTCATTCCTTGGCTTGCAGCTGCATATGTCTGGTCTCTGCCTTTGTCATCACATGGTGTTCTCCCTGTGCACCTCTGTCTTCACACGGCCACCTTTTTATAAGGACACCAGTCATATTGGAGTCTGAGCCCATACTATTCCAGTATGATCTCACCTTAACTAGTTATACTGTCATGATTCTATTTCCAAATACGGTCACATTCTGAGGAACGAGGGGTCAGGACTTAAATGTGTCATTTCTGAGGGGAACACATGAGTCAACCCGTAACACTCCCTCTGACAGCTAAACTCTATTTACTGCGGCCAACTTGATGGGCCTCTCCCCTTTTCTAAGGACAAGGTCTCCCACAGCATCCCACGTGTGTCAAATGTCTGTACCTGGCAGCCTACTCGGTGTTGCTGCACAGCATCTCATCACTTCCAAGTCCTTGGGCACATAGGGAGCCCAGAGAGTCATCCTGCACACAGCTTCCTGTGAAGCCAGAATGCTTGTGGGTACATCCTGGCCTAATCAGGGCACTGTGATACCCCGCCGCTCCACCCAGGTAAAGAGCAGCCCCTCGGCTGGCCAAAGGAAGAACTGAGCCATCTTACCACTCTTGTGAGAGCCACTTCTAGAAGAATTTTTTAGGTCTCTCCTGGTTTTCCTCTTAGCCTGACACATCACAGAAGAGCTGGGCCACTTAAAACTGCAAATTGAACTAATTTGCCTGGGTTTCCCTTGTCAACTTTGGGAAAGTTCTTGAGTGGGAAAAAGCAAGAGACAGAGAGCGCGCGCGATCAAGGGCCAATATGCGCAAGGGTTGGATACTACTGGAACTCCCACCACAGCCTTGCAAACCGAAGGCACTTAAAAAATACTTCCCGAATTTAATCAAATACCATATAGTCCCTGGGTTCCTCTGGGGCCATTTGATTGAAAGCAAAAAACATTGATCCAGCAGCTCCCATGGACCAGGCCTATGCCGGGACACTGGGACTTAAAGGGGGCAGATTTGGAGCTCACAGC
Organism: Eonycteris spelaea; assembly: GCA_003508835.1. Taxonomy (NCBI): domain Eukaryota; kingdom Metazoa; phylum Chordata; class Mammalia; order Chiroptera; family Pteropodidae; genus Eonycteris; species Eonycteris spelaea. The sequence continues at coordinate 175,075 of PUFA01000303.1, read as the reverse complement.
ATGGAGTCAGAAGGGCTGGGATGGAAGAAAGTGGGCAACTCTGGAGCACAAAAGAGGCAACGAGGTCAGCACAGGAGCTTGGCGCAGGCTTCCTGAGTGAGGTCGCCGTTGTTTCTGTCATTTAATGAAACAGTGCTTAGAATGTCTAACAAGTGCCTGGCTCTGTGTATATGAGTTAAATTCATTATTAGGATGATGATCTCTATCAGCAGCAACTCTGCAAGCTGTTTCAAAGAGGACAGGTTATCACCAGGGCAGCCTTTCTCAGCTGGGATTTTACAAATAAATTATGCATTCAGAAAACGATTGGGGTGACTATTTTCTCAATTCTCCCAAAGATAGTACTTCATAACTAGCGTCTGGAGGCCTTGGAAAGAGGTCATTATAAGCAGTGGATGATCCAGTACGTTAGGGCTTAATTCTTCTGGCGAATTTATTTATCTATATAGTTAATGAGCACCCATATGATATTTGCTATGAGCAGACATTTTTCTAAGCCTTCACTGTCATTTCAATAGTCACGAGCCACATGTATCCACTGAACATTCGAAATGTGTCTCATCCGAACTGAGACGTGTCTAAGTACAGGACACATCGATTTCAGAGAATTATATTATAAAAATTGTAAAATATCTCATTAATAATTTTTATATCGAATTACATGTTTAAATAACCAAATTTGTATATATTGAGTTAAATCAAGATTGACAAAACTTTCCCTATAAAGAACTAGATAGTAAATATTTTCAGCTTTGTGGGCCACCCAGTCGCAACGACAACACTACTCAGCTCTGCTGTTGTAGTGTAGATGCAGCTTAAGACAAATGGGCGTGGCTGCGTTCCAATAAAACTTTATTTTAAAAAACAGGTGGTGGGCTAGATTTGACCCACAGGCTGTGGATTGCTGAAACCTAGGTTAAATAAAACAAATTATTAAAATTAAATTTACTTAATCCTTTCTGCCTTTTTAAAATGTGGCTACTGAAAATTTTCAAAGTACAAATTGCTTACACAATATCCCTATTGGATCTAAGCACTTTGCAGATATTAACTCTGAGGGATAAATTGATATACTGGGAGAGGGTGTGTGTGTGTGTGTGTAAGGGTAATGTGTGAATTCAAATGACAACCTAATGAGAGCATGTGGAGTTGGCTCCTTTGCTTGGTTCCCCCACTGCTGATTATGGAGCCCCCAAAGCGACTGGCTTGTAGCTGCTTTCTTGGGAGGTATTTGAATCTGTCTCTGCCCCCTCATCCTTTGACTAAAAAGAAGTTCCCTGAAATACCACCAGGGGGTGCTGTCGGACCACAGGGTATGGTAGTCGGCTACTGGAAATGGGCATTCTTCCCTGGGTTCTGTCATCCATTTTCTGTGGCCAATTTCTTCAGCTTTAAAATGGGGTTAGACTTGACTAATGAAAGCATAAATTTTGGAGGCAGGCTGACCTGATTTGACTTCTGACTCCACCAGGGCCACTTACTGTTTTCGTGGGACTTAGGACCTTTGCCTTCATAGGTCCCTTCTTACATAAAAAACAAACAAACAAAACCTAAAAGTGATATTTTACAGTTATGTTAGTATAATGAAAAATATATTCATACTATTCATTAAGATTTTTCTTCAATCTAAAATTTCATTTTTATTTCCTCCTTATTTTCAAAGAACTTAAAATATCTCCATGGCCTAAAAGTATCATAGGCTCTAGGCCCCATGCCTACTATGCCTTATAAAGGAGTTGCCCTGGGCTTTTCTACTCTCCAGTTGCATTATCCTGGGCAGGTTGTTTAACTAATCTGGGCCTCAGTTTTCCTTCTATAAAATGGAGATGACAATAGACCCCACCTTTTTAGAGATGTGGTTGGAATTTAGTGAGACAGTATATACCATGGCTTCTTAGAACACAGCCTGGCAGAGAGCAAGCCTTGACAAATGGCAGTTATTATTATTGTATTATTATTATTATCATTATTGTATTATTATCTTTAAACATATCTTCAGCTCTAACCTCTATGACACTATTAAAATATCTCAAGTGAGCAGGAATCTCAAAAAAATATATGTTGGAAAAATTCAATGAAACTTCCAGGTATGTGATGGAGGAAGCAAAAGAGTTTCCCAAAGAAGAGAGGGTCAGCAAGAGTTTCTGCAAATGGCTAAAACAATTTCTCCTGCCGTCAGGTAAGATCATGGGCTTGCTCTAATCAGCCAGACCTGGGCCACCTGGGGGATATATGCCAGGAGGGCAGACCCTTGGGAAAGGCATGTGTGTGTGTGTGTGCGCGCACGCGTGTGTGTGTGTGTGTGTGTGATCTGTCTTAGAGGAAGGGAGATTTTCATGAGTCTGGAAGGCCACGAAAGCCTTAGACCTACGGAGAGAGAGAGACAGTGTGCTTGCAAGGAAGTCAGACAAAGACGAAGCTGGTGCTTTAGGCAAAGGGTGCAGCATGTGCAAAGGCCTGAGGCAGGAGGGTGCAGGTTGAGTTCAAGAAACCACAGTGAGGTTTACCTTTAGCTGGATTTTAAGGTTTTAATTCTTGTGTCCTGTTGTCATTCCATTTTATATCCTTCAAATGTTCTTTGAGAATCTTTAATACACTAGAGGGCACTGTTAATATTTTAATCCCCAGTCGATACCAGCAAAAACACTCCCTAACTTTGTAAATTAGGTGTTTCCATCTAGAAGGGTTTCTAAAAGAACTTACAACGATCCAATGTTTACTACCTTTTGCTCAAATATTGTCTTTATTTGTTTTAAAAAAGGATAATTCTGTAAAGGTATTGCCATCTACCCTGAGATGTCCCAGTAGTGCCCCCTGAATTTAATTAATTCCACAAAAGTTTATTGAACAGTGACTGAGAGGGCATAGATTGGGGACAGGAAACAGACATTGGACAATTAACTACACATGGATGAGTGTTAGGAAGGAGCCATAAGGACACTGTGGGAAGATGTAACCGAAGGACCCAAAGTAGACGGAGGGGAGCTGGCCAGAGAAGGCCTCCCAGACTGAGTGAGATTTAAGCTGACTGGTGAGGAATGAGAAGTTTGCAGAGTGCATGGGGAGAAGAGCAGTCTAGGATGAGGGAACAGCACATGAACTAAATTGTGCTGGCTACAGAATACAATTGATTGAAAGTGGAGTTGGAAAAGGTAAGTGAAAGCGAAGAGATACAGGGCTTTATAAGTCATGGTAAGAACTTGGGGCTTTAATCAGAGAGAAGTGGGGAGACTTGAGGGTTTGAGGTAGAGTGGGGAGGGGGAAGGTAGGATGAGATTTGCATTTTAGGAAGCACACCTCGTTGTTGGGAAGAGAACAGATTGTAGGGGGCAAGGGTAGAAGTGGTGGGACTCCTGAGGAAGCGGCTGATATCATCAAGCCAGAGTCTGTGACTTGGACTAGGGCTGCCCCCTTTGCCCTTGGCCCTGTGAAGCCTGGCATCTGTCTGCAGCTTTGCCTCATCTACATGGAGAATCAGGGAACCAAGAAATTATTCAGCTAGTGTTCCATTCAGGGCACTCACTGTTTCCCAACCCATTTTCTTTGAAGAATTGAGTGTGTGTGTGTGTGTGTGTGTGTGTGTGCGTGCATGCACACATCCTTGTTTCTTTGATATTCCCTTAGTTTTACCTAATTTCAGTAGCTTCTCTGAATCCTAAAGCTTGAAGCTACTGGGGCCAGAGTCCTGTGGCACAGGGTTACCCACTCCTTCCAGATGTGACCTGTGGGTAAGTGACATGGGAATGCTGGCTCATTGTGGCCTCTGCCCTAGGACAATTTGGGTGGAAGCTCTGGTGGGGAGACAGCAGCTGATGCAGGTGAGCCCTCTAAGGTGGCTCTGCTCTCCCACACACCTGCCTGGCTGGGATGCCTTCCTCTCTCCAGGAGGGTAGAGGAATGTGGCCTCCAGTTTGTCCTGCTTCCTTTCCTGATTTGGCAACTGCCCTTTATACTTCTCGACCCAAGGGAGAGACGGGAGCCAGGGCTGCTGAACTGGAGGTGCTCCCTTCACCCGCACCCCCACCCACAGGGACAGGGTGAAGAGCGCCAAAGAAATTTCTGTTTTTGAGGCAGGAAGAAGGTGCTGATGAGGAAGAGAAATAATACGGACTGGAATAGGGGCATCTCCATGTCTCAAGGCTCGCTTGCCAAAACACTTACTGTGGTGAATGATAAAGAAATGAATGGCAAGATTCATTCTAATAATTAAATGAGAGCCATATATACCCAAACATTTAGAGTAGCCTACCCTTTGACAGAGCAAGTCCTGTTAACAAAAATACAGCCTCCAAGTTGTGGAGGGCTTACTGGGTGTCAGGCACATAGTCGTCATTTTACATGCATTATCTTATTTAAACTTCACCTATGAGATTGATTCTCTTATTATCCTCATTTTACACATAAGGAAACTAAAGGTAAGTGACCTGCTCAATGTCTCACAGCTAGCAAGAGGTGCAGGTATGGCTCCAAAGTGAGCCTGTCCCCTACACCATGCTATATCTCTTCTCAGTTAAGGAGGGCTAAGAGAGTGAGCTCAAAATCTGGTCCTCAGTCACTCGGGAGATGTCCTGGGACAGACCCTGAGGGACTGGGGCCTGGGCATCAGCACAGTGACAGGTCCCCTGGGATTCTGGTGCACACATTTCAAACATTCTGGACAAAACCAAAGCTGAAAGAATGCATATGACCAAGGTACACTCCACCAAAAAGCCATGGGAGCCCCATCCAGGTCAGGTGACCCAGGGGGGGAAGGCTGTCTGCAGCTCCATTAGGCTGTGACTGGTGAGAAGAAGCCCCAATGTGTCCCCTCTTGCCCAGCAGAATTTGCCTAGAAAGAGAGCTGGTAGATGCCCATGGCTCCGGCAACCTGCTCTGTGCAGGACAGATGGATGTCACCAAGGAGGCCCCAGGGTGGCGGTACCAAGTCAGAGCTGCAGACATGCTCACTTCATGTCTGGTCCACTTCCCTTCCCTCCCCACCCCAGCCAGGACTCTTGTCCCAGTCACACTGCTGGCCTTTGGGGCAGAAGGATGACCTCTCCTCTGGAGTAAGCTCACTGTGGATTGTCTGCTTGACTGTTTTGGACCTTTGGAAACTGGAAATTTTCCTCAGACAGTGAACCTTGCTCAGAAGAGGTGTGACAAATCTTTGTAGCCTTACCACCTCCCCCGCCAATTCCTACAAGCCTTCTGCGGTTAACTGGATATGTGGGGAAAATGATTTCCCCATTTAAGCAGATACTTTTGATTTTATTCCCTCAGTCAGATATTACCAAATTTCAAAAATCAAGCTTATGGTCAATTTCCTTATATAAAAAGTCACACCATCTCTAGTGTATTAAGGGAAATAAGTGCAGAGTCGGACTGTGCATATAGTAGGTTATACACTGTATTTTTCAAGGTTATATATGTGGTACTTATTTATGCATAGACTTCCTGGAAGAATGTATAAGCTGGTAAGAAAGGTTGCTTCTGAGACAGGAAGGTAGGAGCTAGTGTAGGGTGCGGCATTCCTTGTCACTGCTTATCCTTTGGTATCGCTCATATAGTTAGCCATGTTCATGCAATGCTTGAACAAAGAAACAATAGAAGGGAAACAAAGCAAAACAAGCAAAAGTGGTCACCATCCAGGATACAGGTAAAATGGTGCCATGTTGCTGGATTCCTCTGCAATTCTTTGGTTGTAGAAACACAACAAATCTTTGAGTCCCTGCCAGCCAACTGGGCCCTTGATCCACCAGGTCTTCCAAGGGGCCCTAATAGTAGCCATGGTGACAAATGCAATGTGATGAATGTTACAGTAGGTATTTGGCATACATAGGGGCCGGGGCACTTAGCCCAGGCTCTGGATGGGAAGGGCATGTGCGCACAAGGAAGGGGCAGTCCTGTTGGGCATAAAGTGCAAGGTAGGACAAAGGTGAGGCTGATATGCCAGGTATGGAGACCGTCACAGATGTCCCAAATCTCTAGGCTCTGTCTGAATGGTGATGAGAACCCCTGAAGGATTTGGAAGGAGGGAGTGGGAATGCATTTGGTCTGTGGTCAGAATGAAATTTCAAACCATGACACTGTGGTTACTGGGCTGGCTGAGTCAGGGGACAATTCAGAGGCAGGAAGTGTAGGTGAGAGAAGACTTCATCCTTCATCCCTTTGAGATGTGATAGTGGCCTTACATTAGACAGGAGGGACCAGATTCCCAAATTATGAGGTGCAGTTGGGGCCTTGGCATTTCTGGTCATTTCCCATGGAACAGGATCTCCTTGTAGAGACTGGAATCTAGCACTCCTGTCTCCACAGCAGGGTTGCACAGTGTCCATGACAGCAGATGGGACTCTAGCTCAGGACACGAAGACCATCTTTTTGGACTACAAAAGCCCCCAGTTGTCTTTTGAGCAAATTAAGGGGAGATACGAGCCCAAATAGGGTAATAGAAGACTATCCTCCAATTAGGCTAAAAGTGGATTAAAGTCAAGTTGAAAAATGAAAGCATTTGGACCAGTCTTGTTTCCTGAGTTCAGGGAGCAGTTTATACTTGTTAAAGCTCTTTTATTGAGAGGCAAGGAATGGTTAATAAAAAGGCGCCCCTGTATCTAGGAGCGACGGGCCTTGTTTTTCTTCCTTGAAGAGACAGATTTTTTGCTGTTGGTGAAGGCCCTTGAGATTGTAGTTTAAATTCAACTGGAAAGTGGTCACTGACATCCAGGGCCTGTAAAGAGAAAGGGAGATGAATTTGAGAATTGGGGTACACTCTCATTTTAGCGATGAGCAAATTCAGGCACTGGGACAGAGGCCAAATGCCTAATGTCACCCAACAGATCATACACTGGTGAACACCTGTCCCTGGACCAGCTCAATCAGAAATTTAGGTAGGTCTTAAAGCTACAGAATCATAGGCTTTGAGACTCAAAGTCCAGTGTCCCAACGTTGTGTCTCCAGTGATGACCTCAAAGGGGGACACCAACCCGTCCTCCAGGATGGTGGCACAGAAAGACAAGATGGCAGTCATACCTCCTGTTCAGTTAACCCATAAGCTTTCTGGAAGTCAAAGGTGCCATTTGATTTGGGAACAACAGAGCTGACAATCTCTTGTCCCCTCAGCACGATCCTGCAGAAGGGAACAAGAAACAGTCGTGTTAATTTACCCTATTGATTTTTGAAATCAGACCAATGTCCATGTCTGACATCTGGGCCTGGTTTTAGCTTGTGACCCTCAGGATGGTGCCTAAGACTGGAAAATAACATCAGCCCCTGCCATGGCCCTGTGGGCACCAGGATGGCATTTCCCTGTGTAGACAGGTAGCCCTGGTGGTATAAAAGGAGATTTTATATGACACATGGACACCACACCACATAGCAGTATCTTGCATCCTGAAAATATTCTTTCCTTTGCAATTTTTCCCTATTCATTTATGGAGAAGGGGCCTGGCTTGTCTGTAGTAGCTCCTAAGCTCCCATTTTAATTCAGAAGGCGCAGGCTGCAACCACCAAGCATTCCAGAGGCAAGAGAATTAAGGCAGAATTTACATTGTCAGGTTTTCACTGGGATTATTTTTACAGTTATTTTTGATTTATGGCCAATGATGCTGTTTTGTCACCTTAGCATTATGATTTTCTCTTAAAATTAATTTATTTTGGTAAGATAAATGGATGTAAAGACAAATACGGAGAAAAACCATAGTGCAGTGGCTTTGCAGCGATAACCAAAAAGGTGCATGGGTAATGAAATGGGTTTCGAAAGCATAAACTCTAATGGGTACCAAGTGGGGGGATGCGGCTGGGGTCTACATGGCCCCTACAGACTAGCTGAAGAATGACACGATGAGTCGAAGAGCTGGCTCATGACCATCCACTGAGCTTTCCCGATTCCAGCCAGCAGATTTGGTTTCCAGTGTTTGCTGCCAACACCACCCACCACCCGGTTAACTTTAAACTCGAGCCACAAGCAAACTCTTCACGTGTAGATGGAGATTTCGTAAAGCAATTCTTTCACACACAGAGAGTCTAGAACAACACGATTAAGTAAGGCTCCTCCATTTCTCACGTCTAGGTATGTGTGTGGGCAGGCCAGCTGATTGTGTACGTTTTCTGGAGGCTGCCCCAGTGCATGGGAGGCGTTCAATAGGTATTTGAGCAAAGGACAAAGACTGGAATTGAGACCATTTCATCTTACTTCCCTTATTAAACATTTAATGCCTTTTTAAAAACCACAAAAACCACACGCTATTAAGGAAAGCATAAAATTCAGAACAGCAAAATAAGAAATCAATCTTTAAAAAAACCACGTTATCCTGCCACCTTTTGGCATACGTGTGTATAACAACAGGGTTCTAGTAAATACTTGTTCCCCGACCCACCTAATCTATTGTGAACATGTTTCCCTGTGATTCAGTGTTCTTCTGCTTTATTGTTTTCAGTCACCTCCCTCATATTTGCCAGGGGAGAAGGATGGGGCCACAGAAGGGACTTGACCTGCCCAAGGCTGCATAACTGGCATGTGCTTTTCTGGCAGTCCCTCAAAATAGGAGGGAGGGGACACGGGGCTCCATCTCCTGGAACTTCCCACCTTGCCTCTGCTTTTTCCCAATGGTTAGGCTGTTTCCACTTTTGAGGGCTGGAATGAATACTTCTGCAACAAACACTCCAGGCCTGAAAGCTCCAAGAGGAACGAAGGAGGTCACGAGATGAAAATGAAAGCCAGACCTCAAAACTAGAGAAGTAAGACACTGTCTTCTCGCAGATGGCCATCTCACGCTTCCTTGGTAGCTCATGACCATCCACTGAGCTTTCCCCGATTCCAGCCAGCGATTTGGTTTCCAGTGTTTGCTGCCAACACCACCCACCACCCGGTTAACTTTAAACTCGATCCACAAGCAAACTCTTCACGTGCAGATGGAGATTTCGTAAAGCAATTCTTTCACACCCAGAGAGTCTAGAACAACACGGTTAAGTAAGGTTCCTCCATTTCTCACGTTTAGGTATGTGTGTGGGCAGGCCAGCTGATTGTGTAAGCTTTCTGGAGGCTGCCCCAGTGCAAGGAGGTGTTCAGGCTGAGCCCTGGGAAAGGAAACCACCCATGGGACCAGGTTTCCTAGGGCCTCCCAACCTGTGGTCTCCTCTATGGGTGGGCAGATCGTGAACATTTGTGGTCTTCAGGCACCCTCCAGATTTAAGGAGCAAAAATTAAAGCCTACTGAAAATCCCCAGAGACACTTTACAAATATAAGACATGTTATTTAAATGTGTGTACTTGCATTTAGAAAATGTGCAGCAAAAGCTTTAGAAGTGTGAATACCCTTGCACTAACTGGCCTCATTTTCAGAGTTTTACCCTAGGGAAGTCATAAATATATACACAAAATGCATATGTAGGATGTTCATTTCAGCAGAACTTTTAATAACAAATCTTTGGTAATATAATAACCTAATGCCCAAAGATAGGGAATTGATTGAGTAAACGGTGACATGTTTTTGTGATAGGATAATTACCAGCAATGAATGCACTGAGCTCTTAGCATATAGTACTCATTGTGTTATAAGATTTACACGTTCCTTCCTTTAATCCTCATCATATATCCATGGGTGAGGCGCTACTATAATCTCCATTTTATAAGTGAGAAAACAAAGGCACAGAGAGTTTATGTCTCTTGGTCATAGACATATTAAGTAGTAGAGTTTGAATTTAAACCCAGGACTGTCTGACAGCAAAGCCCACACTTGCCACTGCTAAACTACAGTGCCCAGTTAATGCAATTTCCATACTATACAGAGCACTAGGTGGAGAGGCCTGAAATCTAATTAACTCAGCTCTCCAAGCCAAGTGCTGCGCCTGCCAGAGGGGATGCCTTTTCTAATGCACACGGAGCACTCAATGGGCTAGCAGCCTCTGGCAGATGCCTCCTACCTGTCATATGCACAGTTGGTGCTCTTCTTGACTGTGGTGTCCTCTTGGTCCCCAATCAGCCAAGTGAATCTGTGGTCGGTCCTTAGGCGGATGTTTTTCCAGGCCTTCTTGGGGACGTAGGTGCAGCCTGCGTTGAAGTCGCCCATGAAAACGAAATTCTGAAAGATATGACTTGGAGCGTCAGTCACCTGGTGGACATTGTTGCCAAACACTTTTGCTCAGAACTGCTGACATGACTCCTCCATCTCCCATGCCCAGTAAATGATGGGTTCTATTAGGGGCTAAATTGTGTTTTCCCAAATTCCTATGTTGAAGTCCTGAGCCTCCGTACCTTAGAATGTGACTGTATTTGGGAAGAGGACTTTTAAAGAGGTAATTAAGGTAAAATGAGGTTATATAAGTGGGCCCTAATCCAATATGGCTGGTGTCCTCATAAGAAGAGGAGATTAGGACACAGAGACACAGAGGGAAGACCAAGGAGAGAAACCTCAGCAGAAACCACCTGGCTGACACCTTGATCCTGGAGATCTAGCCTCCAGGATTGTGAGGAAACAAATCTGTGTTTTTTAAGCCACCCAATTTCTGTTAAAGCCCTAGCAAACTAATACAGGGTCTTAACTTTTTTTTTTTTTTTTTTTTTTTTTTTGCCTTTTCAAAGAAGAAGCCACGGGTTTAAAATTGAGTCACAGTTTTGATGAGTATTTGGCAGGCGAGTATGTACAAGAGAGGATGTTCTTAACGGGAAAAAAGATGTTCACGATAGCTGTTTCCTCCTGTTCTTAGTCACCGTGTTTCTGTAATTCAGCATGTAGCATTAGGTGGGAATAAAAGAACCCCACTAATTTACGCCCTCACATCTTTTGTCTGTGGCTTAAACATGTGAATGAATCAACGCCTTTTGTTTCCAAGCAGGAAAAATGAACTTGGGTGGTGTATTAGACAGCTTTGGCGCTGTTCTTTCTCTCCTATTGTCTTAAAGTTGGGAATGTATTCCTGTGGAAATTTTGTCTATTGGAGAAGTGGGAAGAACCTTAGGCCACCAACAGAATCATTCTATCTTGGAAGTGTTTTTCCCTGTGAGGCTCTTGGAACAGAATTTTAATACCCTTCAATCCAGAGGAAGTGTCAGATTTCCTTGTTTGTACAATTGTTTGGGGCTGTTGCTGACTTAGGACATTTTATTTTGACCTTGGTGGTCACAATTTTCCCTGAGATTGATGGGCTCAGCTGAGGACGGAATGTCGTGACCACCAGCTTCTAATAATAGAGGCAGGATTTACTGAGTATTCACTGCGTGCAGTAAGTACTTTTTATAAAGTTTCCTTTAAATCTCACAAACACTAGGTGGTAGAAAGACCTTTAACCTCTGTAGAAACAGCATAGAGGGCTGGCTCTATACCACTCAACTGGGAGGTTCAAGTGGAGAAGTCAAGAATCAAACGCCAATCTGCCTAACTGAAGGCCCCTCAGCACGAGTTTCCCCTCTCGTTCATTGTTGTGCCACTGATGACTTGCAGGTGCCCAACGCTTAACAGATGCTCATAAATTCTGGTAATGAATGACTATATATATATATAAATTCATAATTTTAGGAATAAATTAATTATTCTTTCTCTTGCTCTGCTCTTTACGAATAAGCAATGAAATATACCTCTTGTGTTCTCCTTGCCCCAGCTCTGTGCTTATGCTTTACTTGACTCATTTTGAACTTTTGGAAGTGAAACTGTGGAAGAGGAAAGGGAATCACTGGAATCACATCCCGAAATGAGAATGAGGAAGAGCCCTCTAGTGCAGAGGTCCCGACTACCAGGCCTCAGGCCAGTACAGGTCTGTGGCCTGTTAAGAACCAGGCCACACAGCAGGAGGTGAGCGGGGGCGCGAAGCTTCATCTCTATTTACCGCCGCTCACAGCGCTAGCAACACCACCTCAGTCCACCTCAGATCATCAGGCGTTAGATTCTCACAGGAGCACTGATCCCTGGTGCCAAAGAGGTTGGAGACCACGGCTCTAGAGCACTTCTATATTGCTAAGTACTTTCACAGACCCTCACAACAGGTGGTGGCATCCCTGTTTTCCAGGTGAGGAAATAATTAAGGCTAAAGAGATGGGAGATGTATTTCCCTTCTGTGAGAATAGCACCCCTAGTTCGGGCAACCGCTTCCCTCCTCCACCATAGTCCATGAGGTTGGGGTGGAGCTAACACAGATTTAGCTAATCAGAGCATCTCAACCCCCTCATCACAGTGATTGGTTCAGGGATGGACATTTGACCTAATCAGAGCCAATCACACTCAATCCCAGGGCACTTGTTGCATTGTCAGTTGATCTAGAAGCTCTATCCTAAGCTGCTGAAGGGTGGAGCCAGCCCGAAAATGGAGCCCACCCAGAGCGAAAAGAGGGCCAAGAGATGGAAAGAGTCAAGCTGAGCCCTGACTGCTTTGTCTGAGCCCTGGATCCAGCTATGCCTGAACTACTCCTGGACATCTTAGTTACAAGAACCAAAATATTGCTTCCCTTTTTCATGAGTCAGTATGAGATTCTATCGCTTGCAATTGAAAGACTTGACCTCTTTCTGTTTCACTCTTCTCAAGTACAAAGGAGAAAGAATAAAATAGTTACCTCATAGGGTTATTAGGAGGATTAAATAAATGTGTTTATGTCCAGCCTCAGCACGGTGCCTGGCACCAGCTGTTCCCTTAGTGGATTTTGGCAGCCATTATGGTGGAGCAGTGTATGAGTTCCTAAGACCCACCTGGATGGTTACCCAGGCAGATTCAGCAAGAAGGGTATTTAGTGCTGAGGACTCTTAAGGAGCCACTCCTCCCTCTCAAGGACCAGATTCTGCCCCTACTAGATGGGAATTCGACAGACACAGAGGGTCGTCACCTCTGCCTTCCAACGGTGTTTCATCTCCATGTAAACATCAGCCAGCTCATCGATCTCTTTAACGGATGTCTCAGGGGTAGTGTGCAGGGGGATAATCACGAAGTCCTTGACAGCTGAGGAAAAGGAAAGAGGCAGAGGTCACACACTTTCTTGGGCAATGGCCCAGGGATCCTGCTCCAGGGAAACAGGCTGCCTTCCCAGGCATGGACTCTGTTGTCCGGGTCCCCCGTTTCCAGAGAGTCTAGCCAGTGGCTGAGATCTGAACGAGCTTAGCATTGTGAGGCCGCTATTTCAGTACATGAAAGCCTCTTTTCTCCCACTCGCCCTTGCAGCTAAGAAAAAGCTGGTAGACGATGTTCCTTTCTGCTTTGTAGGTGTTTCTAGTTTCTCATCTTTTTAAAACCTGTATTTTCTATTTTTTAAATATAAGCCTGTTTGGTTTTTGTACTAAGGAAAAAAGTTTTTTCTAATAAAAAAAAATGAAACATACCAGTTTATACTCCTCTTGTAATAAAAAAAAAGCCCAAAAAAGTTATTTAAAATAAAGTGTGTGTTTGTTGTTGTTGTGTCATTATTGTTGTTTGTTGTTGTTGTTGTTGTTGTTTGTTTTGGGGCGTGTCTAAAACCCTCCCCACACCAGGAGGGACTGAGGGAGCCTGACTGAGGGAATGTGGGTGAGACTCGAAACTGAGCCTTGTCACTTGCTGGTAGCAGCTGTTGAGTTCTGAACACATCCTCTTCAGGTTTTCCCTCCTGCGCCTGGTTCCCATGCCAACTCAGGAGCTGGGTGCTACTGGTGGTCGCACAGTGGAAGCCAGGACTCAGACCTGGCAGCCTGTCTCCTGGACCCACACTGATCCAGCAGCCTTATCTCCCGCTCCTCATCCTCTCTTTGGACACTTTACCATCCTAATCCTTTCCCACCCATTAGCTTGTGTGCTCACTGTGCCCTCCCTCCGAAATGCCCTTTCCCCAGCCTCTCTTACTTGATTTCTTCAGGTTGCAGCTTAATGTCACTCCTCTATGCCTGATCTTCCCATTTGAAGTGGGCCCCTCACCCTGCTAGTCAATGCATACTGCTTACTTCCTTCATGCTGTGAAGTACTTGCTTTACTTCTTTGTTTGCCCACTGGAGCCTCGCACTGTGAGGGTAGGCTTATCTGTCTCATCCACCCTCTTGGTTTCAGTTCATAGCACAGTGCCTGGCACATTGGAGGTGCTCAGAAATGTTTGTTAACTGACTGAGTGAGTGAATGAATGAAAGATAGATGAATAGCTACCTCCTTCATCTTTAGTCCCAGATAGAGGAACAGATTTCCTTGCACAAGAGAGAAAACTCTAAATAGGACACGGCTGAGGTGCCATCCCAAGGGAGAAAGGGAGACAGGGAGAAGAATGGAAGTGTGGAAACTCAATACGAACAGGTTCATTTGCAGTTCACAAAGGCTGAGGACTTTCTTGGAGAAAAAAATAATCATTACTGGGAGGGAGCCCTCTGAACACTGTCCTGGTTAGCATATGTCAATGGTGTGCATAACAAAGAGGATTGTCACCTGTGCTCTCTGAAGGACATTTCTTGCCCCCAAAGCCTCCATCTCCTCTTTTCCTATTGCAGTTTTCTCACCATCTCCATGTTTCTCAACACTCTACCTCCAAGGTAACTAACCCAGGGCAAAATAGCCAGGATGTCATTTGCGTAGTGTAGATATAGAAGTACATACTTATAGCCCTGCATTTTATTTGGCCATTATCTACCCCCTATAACAACATAATTTTGCAGGGAGGGACCTTGTTTGTCTTATCGGCACCCAGAACAGAGCCGAGCACATAGAAGATACTGAAAAAATATTTGATTCTGTATAGCTTCAATTGGCAAACCAAATTTATTCTTGACTTTCCACTGAGTGCCACACAGTGGTTAAGAGGATGAGCTTCCTGAGCTGGTGGCTTGAGTCACAACCCTGGCTTGTCCATTTCCTGGCTGCTGGGTGACCTTGGGCAAGCGATTCTATCATTCTGAACCTGGGATGTGGTCCTGATTCCCACACTGCGGGTCATGCGGAGTACAGGAGCCTGTATCGTACTCTAATCAAGGATCAATAATTGTTAATGGCTAATACAGCAGTATTGTTTTAGAGTTCTGGGTGCCATCATTTGGACTTCCTCTCTACTCCCAGTCTGTGGAAGAAACATCTATGTAGTTACTGAAGTGAGACCCTAGGTTGGGGTGGGGTGTTCATCTTTGCTGACCATTCCTTCATTTTTTTAAATGAAAGAATAATTGTACTTGATTGGGACTGAGAAATTGCAATAAATAATTTCTATCAGCCTAAATGCTCCAAAGACAGGGAGTTTATCAAGGGTTCAGAAGGTGGACTCAGACTGGGGAGATCAAGCCAGCCTGTCATCAAACTATACTGCATCTCTACTTCAGGTATTAAAAGCTCTTAATGGCTTCTTATTCAAGCCTAAACTCCCTAAGGATGCTGCATTAACCCTAGAATTGCAGCCATACACAGGGCTTGCCCATTCATGAGATCGCGGGTGAATCATGGGTGAGAAGGCCTGTGGGTCTCACCAGTGTAGGGTGATTGGAACCAGACCACAAAGTTCCCTGGAAAACACGTCTGCATCTCCAGCCTGATAGTCATGGTAGAGGTAGATCTCCTTCACAGACACTAGCTTTTCTCTAGAAGAGAAAAAAAAACCCCATTCAGCTGAGTCAGATATCTTCTTACTTCTTTCAAGAAGCAGAAACATAGGTTCCATGGTTCATTAGCCTCCAAGGCTGAGTGCTGGAAGAATCTTTCACCCTGAAAACAAGCTTAGTCGACTCTTCAACAGCAGGCCCTTTGCGAACTGAAGATCTGAGAGCAGTACTAGTTTTCTGGGCACCCACAAGTTAACGTTCAGACTTAGAACAAACTACTAGTAGGGAGACAATGAGAATTGTAGCTCTGGAGTCAGCTGTGCTAGCAACTCAATTTCATTCCTGGACCAGGACTTTGGCTGTGAAGAATGAGAATTCCTGACTGCCTTGACCAGGCAGCCAACTGAGTGAACCAACCAAATTAGGTGTTAGAAGCTGCTCGTGCTTCTAATTTGCATGAGTTAATACTTTAGCCCCATCCCCAATTTTGACAGCAAATATTTTGGGATGGATATCGAGAACTGGTAAGAGATAAAATTGGTTTTGATGAAAATATATGCATTTTGATCTAATTCACAGTCATAATTATTAAACAAAACCATGTTCCAGAAACATGAATTATTACTTACTTAAGAGGAAAAGCATACTGTTCTTATAATGTTTTTCTTCCAAGCGAGAGCTAATTACATAGTTGTATTTGTACCTCTTGAATTCAGAAAATAAAAAAGATTTTACATTGTGGTCTTAAAAGAAACACATTTCCCTATGCATAGGTTCCTCTCTCTCCAATCTGCATTCATATTTCCAATGGAATCGTTTAAGGTCAACCATTTATCAAATCTTTGAGTATAAAATGGCCACCATTGACTGGAATGTGACATCTCCAAGATCTTTACAGCTATTATTTCTTGTCCTCATAAGGTAGGTACTATTGTTACTCCCTTTGGATAGTTTTGTGAGTACAAAAGTAGGGTTTGATCCAGATCCTACTCACTCCCAAATCCACATGCTTGGCCTGCACCTGTGGACCATTAAGAACAAAGATAGCTGGAATCACCTCAAAGTGCACTCTGGCCCATGGCTGGTGCTGTACCTCCTAATTCCTGGTGGAGCAAGCCTCATCAAGTCACCTGTCCAACACCTCCCTTGAGCATTTGGTTGGAATGAGGGCCTGAGGCGAAACACGCTCTGTAGTGAAGTGCCAGCAGGATCCATTGTTTCCTGTTGACCTCCCCACTCCCAGTGCACGGACACAGCGCCACCATAGCCCTGATGCCATCAAACTGGATAACAGAGGTTGCCCGACCCAGAAACCCCACCTCCCCCAACTGGCAGCCCCACCCAAGCCATATCCAGGTATATATCCTCAGTGAGTCAGGTGCTCCTTGCTGAGCAGCACCTAGACTCACAGTGGAGGCAGCTGGCCTCTGTTTCTGGCGTGGCCTTTTGAGGCAACTATAAGCAAGCATCTGTGATTGCTTGCTGAATCTTAACAGGTGGCCTGGAGAGGTAGAGGCTTGGCTAAGTTTGGCCTGCAGCTGAACCCCTCTCAGGACTGTGCCACTGGACACCTACTTCACAAATCCACACTAATAAGACTGGGAGACTTAGGAGCTTTGCTTAGTACATAGAAACAGACATGGAAAGGCAGCCAAAATGGGAAGACAAAGAAGCAGAAACCATATGAGAGAACAGAACAGAGATCCAGATATAATGGAGTCAAGTAATCTAACAGATGCAGAGTTCAAAACACTGGTTATAAAGATGCTCAATGAACTTTTGGGAAGTGTAGATAAATTCAGTGAGAACTTCAACAAAGAGAAAAAAACATAAAAATGGAAATGGAAATTATAAAAGGGAACCAGTCTGAAATGAAGAACACATTATCTGAGATGAGAAGTATATTAAATGGAATAAACAAAGGAATAAACAAAGTGAATAAAGAAGGATCAAATGCCCTATCTAGAGGAGGAAAGCCAAGGACATCAATCAGAATGGCAAGAGATAAGATGCCAAGACTATAAAAATAATTTAAGGATATGGGACACTATTAAGGTCCAAATATTCTGATCAGCGTGTAACTGAAGAAAATCAAGATGTTGAACAGCTGTTTGAAGAAATAATGATGGAAAACTTCCCTAACCTGGTGAAGGAAATGGACATAAAACCCCAGGAAGCTCAGAGAATTCCAAAAATCAGGATCCAAAGAGGCCCACATCATAATTAAAATGCCAAAGGTTAAATACAAAGAAAGAATATTAAAAGCAGCAAGAGAAAAACAGATAATTACTTATAAGGGAACACCCATAAGACTGGCAGCTGATTTCTCAAAAGAAACTATGCAGGACAGAAGGGCTTGGCACAAAATATTTGACAGGATGAAGACCCAGGATCTACAACCAAGAATAATTTATCCAGCAAAGCTATCATTTAGAGTTGAAGGACAGATAAAGAGCTTCCCAGACAAAAATAAGCTAAAGGAATTTATCACCACAGCCAGTATTACAGGAAATGTTGGAGGGACTTCTTTAAGAAGAAAAAACATGTATCAAAAACAGGAATAAAGAATGGTAACAACTACATTCCTATCAATAAGTACCTTAAATGGAAAAGAATTAAGTGCTCCAACCAAAGATAGAGTGGCTGAAAGGATAAGAAAACAAGACCCTACATATGAAAAGAAGGGGATGGAAAAAGCTATTGCTTTGATGGACCTAGAAGGTATTTAAGTCAGACAGAGAAAGATAAACACTATACGATTTCACTTACATGTGGAATCTAAGGAATAAAAAGAACAAACTAGTCAAAAACAGACTCACAAATATAGTCAACAATTTGGTGTCAGACAGAGAGGAGGATAGTTGGGGGGCTGGGAGAATGGGGTGAAGAGCTAAAGAAGTACAAATTAGTAGCTGATGGACAGTCCCAGGGATGGGGAGCACAGCATAGGGAATGTAGTTAACATTAATATGTTGGCTAGATGGAGGATCAGGGGAGGGAGAGTGCAATTGGGGGAATCGTTTTATGAACTATACAAATGTCTAAGCAATGTACTGTATAACTGAAACTAATAAAAAATAATAATAACTTTAAAATGATAAAAACAAAAAAAAAAGAATAAATCATAAATATAACCCAATGTCATTTAAAATTTGAGGGTATTTTATCTTTTAAAATTTGTTTTAATTAATTTTTTTATGGTGACATTGGTTAATGAAATCTGGTAAGTTTCAGCTATACACTTTAATAGTAAGGCACACACACACACACACACACACACACATTGTGTGTTCACTTCCCATAGTTAAATTTCTTTCTGTCCCCACATATTTGACCCCTTTTACCCCATCTACTTCCCCACTCCCCTTTTCTAAATTTTAAATTATAAAACCAATTCAGACTTTTTATAAAATATTAAAATCATCAAGAAGCATATAAAATCAAAAGCAAGGTTCCCCATTCCTTCACTGACCCTGTACACAATGGTCCTCTAATCACAGCTCCCCACCTCCCAGTAGAAACCACTATTAACAGTTTGGAGCATATTCATTTTCATCTTCCCCTGTGCAAACACACACTTATATCCATGTATAATGTGATGTGCTGTGATACTCTACCTACAATTCTGAACTTTTTTTTTCAATATATTGTAGCCATATTCCATGCTGGAATATTTAGCTCTAACTCATTCTGTAGCAAACATGATTTTTAATGTCTACATAATATTTCAGCCTGTGGGCATATCATAATGTCCTATTCACACTCAGTCTTTTCTTTATTACAGTACTACTCTGCTCAACCTCTTGTCTGTTCTTTCACTTCTCTCTCTGCCCTGACTCCTCATCTGTTTCCTGTATTTTAATTTATCATATTAAAACTAGCTGGTTGAAAGTTCTCATGACAGTGGCTGATGGCATTGAAAGCCTGGGCAGTGCTGGCCACATGAACTGGTGGTGAGGGTGCGTGCTGGCTCTTATACTAGATTCAGTTCCCTGGGGCATTTCCAGTGCCCTTGCCCTTGATTTGGAGCCAATAGAGGGTCCCAGGGGGCCCCGTCTTTACCCATTCAGCCTGTTCTTCAGCAGGGGACAGATGGTGTTGTAGCTGTCCTTGATTTCCATCAGGAGTATGATGTCACAGCGTTTGATGACCTGCGGAGAAAGAATTCCCAGGTGTTTGAGACCATTTACTACAAATAATAAAACCTTTTTGGGAGTACTTACTATGTTCTAAATATAAAATATGCTTTATCAAATTCATAACTGAAAATGAACTTTCTGAGGTAGATGCTATTAGTATGTGCATTTTAAAGACAAGGAGTCTGAGGCTCCAGAAAGCCAAGTAAAGTACTCAAAGTTATCTAGGTAGAAAGAGGCTGAGACAGAATGTGAACCTAGGCAATTCAAACCTGGAGCCCACAATCATACCCAACAAGTCCTACCTCTTGATTTTGCTTGAATAATAATAATAATAATAATAACAATATTATTATAATAATAAATACTTATTGAGCCCTTAGTAAGTAAAAAGTACCAGGCTGGGTACTGAGGAAATAAAGAAGCATAATTACAAGAGCTGACATTTATTGTGAGCCCAATCTGAGCCTCACAAACCTTTGAGACAGCTATGATTATTAGCCCATTAAGCATAGAAGGAAACCAGGCTCGGAGTGACTGAGTCATCAGCTTAAGGTCACACAGCCAGAATCAGGATCCAAACTCAGGATGGCGTGACTATAAAGCCCATCATGCTAAACTGTTAAAATACAGTCCTTTTCAAAGACTCATAGTCCAGTGAGAAGAAACAAATGGAAGCAACTAGTACAATGAGAGGCAAATGCAATTTGTGCTAAACAAAAGTCACAACTGAAAGGGTTGAGAAATAATTACTTCTGCCCAGGGGATCAAGGAAGTCTCCACAGAGGAGATGGCATTCAAACAGGCTCTGAAAGGTGAGAAGGAGCTCAGGAGATAAAGAAGGCAGGAGAGGCTCCTTTAGGGTGAGCAACAGCCTGGAGATCAGGGTGCAGACAAGCCCACGTCCCTTGGAGACCACGGGAACCTGTCTGTGTATGGGATCCTGGTGGGCTCAATGCCTCGGGATTTATTGGTCAAGGACAAGACACCCTCAAGGTTAATCCTGTCCTCTCACACAGCCACCAAGGACTTGGAGCAGGAGGAACATGCCACTGGCCCTATTTGCAGAGCATATGTCTGGCTCCCTCTCCAGAAAGGTGAAGCGTGGAGAGCCACCACACTGGTTTGTGCAGTCTTTAAGTAGCTGCTCAGGTAGAGATGCACCTATGTAGTGACTGAGGAGGAAAACTGTGTCTGAGTCTGGATCCTTCCATCAAATGGCTTGAAATCCATGGCATCAGCCTTGCAGGGTTCCCCAGAGAGAGCCAGGTGCTGCTCACCAAGCCAGCCTGCTGACTTGTGACTGCCAGACCTTTCTGGATGGCATTTTAGAATATGTGTCAAAAGCCTTAAAAAATGTATTTGCCTTTGGTCTAAGTTTTTTCGCTTTGAGGAATGCCTTCGTTGTAAAGAAATATCTAGTACTTCTCTGCACTTTAGTTTCCTCTCATCTATAAATTGGGATGATTGCATTAGTCATTTCTTCACAAGGTTGCTGGAGATTAAAATGAGTAATTAGAACAGTGCCAGCCATATAGGGGGCACACAATAAATTTATTATTATTATTATTTACTTGTACAGATCAAAGAGGAAGACGCATTGCAGCAACAACAAAAAAATGTAAACGACCTAAGTATTTCCAAATAGGAAAAGCATTAAATGAAATATATTGAAAATAGCATAAAGTAATTATATAGCATTAAAAGTCAGATTTTAAAGAAATGTTAACATGTGAATTACTTGTAATATGAAAGCAGAATATAAAATGATATGGGGTGTTTTCCATGCTGCAAAATTAACGCAGACTTACGTGTTTATTTTTTGCAATAGAAAAAATGACCATGACAAAGTTACTAAATGCCAGCAGGCTTATCTTGAATGACAATTGTAGGTATTTTTTTTCTTTATATGTTTTTAATATTTTCAAAAATTTTCCGTAATGACTATCTTTAATTTAATATGAATGTATAGATTATAAGCTAATAATTTTAAAAATTAAAGTGTTATTGTAAAAAGAACATTGCTTGATGAGAAAAGAATTTGTCGGGGAGGAGATGGCCAATGTTATTAAGACATGAACAAGTGTGATTCTAACTTATGTAACGTAAGTTAAATAAAATGTCTTATATCTATAAAGTGCCTAACAGGGTACGTGGCAGTTTACTGATTTCTACTTCCCATGGATGGTCTCCTCAGCCTTCTGGGAATTATTTCCTGTAGCCTGGAATTCTCCGTGCAGTCAGCAATCAGCTCAGGACCCCATTATCAGAATCCTCCTGCGGATGGAACCTGTAACTTTAGCTGTTCGGCCTTCATCAGTCCTCCATCCATTCTCTCCATCTGTTGGTTCATTATCTAACAAATTTTCCCAAGAGCCTGCTGGCTTAGACAATGTGCTAGACCTTGCTTTATTCATAACTTTATGCCAACTCCTAGCACAGCATCTGGCATGGTCAATGGAAGAGGGGAGGGAGCGGCCCATACTGGAACCAGATGAGCCAAGTTTATAAAGCACCCCAAAATGTCTTCCCGTGTTTAAATCTTCTTTATGGCATTGTAAGAAAAATGGGACTACATTTCCTATTTCGTTTTGTAGAAAATAATTTTTCTAATTATAGAAATAATGTTTGCTTATTGTAGAAAATTTGGATAATGTAGAAAAAACAGATTACAAAAAATCACCAGATAAACTGAAATCCTACACTCAGACATTTCTTCATATATTTCCATATTTTATATACATTTGCAAAATTGGCATCAGGATGACTAGCCCACTGGTTCCAAGTACAGACTTTGAGTCAAACGGCCTTGAATTCACATCTCAACTGTAAATCACACTTTGCCAGCCGTGTGAACCTGGAGCAAGTCACTTTAGCTCCCTAAACTGCCAGATTCTTCATCTGTGGAACTGGGACAATTCCCCACTCATGGGGGTTAAATGACATAATGGATACAAAAATGCTTGGCCCAGTCCACAGCACAGAACAGATGCTCAGCAAATAATGGCAATATTTATCATACAGTTTTTATGTTTTTGTTTTGGGTTTGTGTTTTTTTTTTTAGCCTAATAGTATAAATGTGTTTCCCCGACATTAAAATATTCAGTTTTCAAATTCATTCATGGTACAATTTCTTTGCCCTGATTTCAGTCCAGAGGACCAAGAAAAATACATTTTCTCTGGCTCCATCTCCTCAGGAGGAAGACTTAAGGAGGAGGGTCCCTGGAAGGCCCTCCAGACCTGAAACTCAGCGAGATCCTCCTGACTCTTGTTCACAGAGCTGGATGGGAGTAGGGGCTGTGCATGGCCTGCGATGAAGGATCCCAGCAGGGAGTGTCGGAGTGGGCTCGGGAGAGGGAAGGGCAGTCTAGAGAACTCTAAAAAATCGGGCAGAGAGCATCCTTGAAACCCTCATTCCTGTCTCTAAGCAGGGAGCAGCCCGGTGTGGTGGAAAAGGGCCCAAATGAGATCGGTCAGGCCTCGGTTCTGACCCTCGCTCTTACACTTACTCGCTCCATGACCTTGGGCAACTTACTTTACTGCTCTGAACTCCAGTTGCCCTATCTTCAAAATGGGGACACTAATCAGGGAGTCGTGAGACTGAACTTGGACACTGCATATTAGGGACCAACGCACAGTCAGCACACCTACATGATTACATGCTGTAAGCTCCGCAAATAGGGAGACAGTGCCTCTCACACCCACCATCTCATCCCAGGGCCTCGGGGTTGTCTGGAGCCATGGCTGACTTTCAATTGAATCTTTGTCGGATGAACACACACTACTCTTTAAGGACACAAACTGAAGAAGTCGCAGGCAGGAGGAGCCCTGCCCTGCAGGCTTTGGCATCTGGAACATTGCTCGCAGTACTTGGTGAGCAAGCCCAAGATGGAGAAGGTGGGCCTCCCTCACTCTCCAACCTCCCCAGCGAAGTCAAAATGACAACACCCTGAATGGTGCTGGTCTCATCTCTGTTGTGCAAATCCAGTGTGGACAATGAAAAAGGCATCTCCACGTATATGACCGGGTTGTTCAATGGTTGGATTCGATCCTGGCTCTTCTTACTAGCTATGGAAACCTGGATAAGTCACTTCACCATTCTGAGGCTCATTCTTTGCAGTTATAAAGTGGGAGCACTGCCACTTACATCGTCGTATTAAATAAGAATGTAAAATTCGCTGCCTATAAGTAGATGCTCAGACAAGGAGCCCTGTGCACACTACTATCCGAGTGCCTGGGATTTGAGTTTCACTGTAAGGGCTCCAGGTGGCTCTGCAGTGTTTTCAGATGGTCTCTGTTTATAAGATGGTTTTGCAATGATGGAGAAGGTAAGGGGGCTTGACAAAGACTTCAGACAAACATGGGTTTGTTGTATGGACTGTCCACAGTCAGCCCTCCAGGACACAGTGGCTAAGAGAGGTGCTGATTATAGGCCACCCACAATGGAATCATCAAGGAACAAAATGACAGCCTCTTAAGGCTGTGGTGACATTTCCTGGATGGAAAAAGTGGGGGAAGGAGATAAGAAACTCAGCAGGTACCCAGGCTCCATGTGGCCATTGTGTGAGGGAAGCAGGGAAAATTTCCTTGCATGTCAGAGCTCCCAGTTGAGCCAGGGAGTCATGGTTCTTACAGGCTTGGCATGACTGTCCTGGCTAAACAATGACATCCAAAGGGCAGGGATGACCAGGTCTGAAAGGACCGTCTAAGGAAGAACAGAGCATGCCAGTCCTCGCTCTAAACCACTTTGCCTAGTAATAACAGCAGCTCATGTTTTTGATCACCTGCTTTGTTGCTAGCTTTGCCAAGGGTCTTGTTTACCTTGATTTCTCTCAGCCAACCTGTACTACAGGCTGTATAAAGCCCATGTTACTGAAAGGCCCTGGGAGACTCAAGGAGCAGAAAGGACTTTCCAAGTCCGCTCACCCTGCTGCTAGGTGGGATCTGAACTTGGGGCTCCTGGCATTCTCAGTTTACCATGGTACTTCAAGGGCTTTCTGAGATAGAAACACCCAGTAGAGTCCTGGCAAAGGTTTCAGCATCCAGTACCAAAAATAAATTAACCTGTAGGGTAAAGAGAGTCAACTGACTCCAGGCATTGAGTACTCAAAGAAGGTCTTATCTATATGGAGAAAAAGATTAGAATTGGGAGTTGGGAAAAGGTTGATGGGGTGAGAGGAGGAAAGGAGGAAAGGAGGGAGAGAAAAAAAAGAAAAGAAGAGAAGGAAGGAAGGAAGGAAGGAAGGAAGGAAGGAAGGAAGGAAGGAAGGAAGAAAGAAAAAGAAAAGAAAGAAAAAGAAAGAAAGAGAAAGAAGAAGAAAGAAAGAAAGAAAGAAAGAAAGAAAGAAAGAAAGAAAGAAAGAAAGAAAGAAAGAAAGAAAAGAAATGAGGAAAGAAAGAAAGAAATGAGGAAAGAAGGAAGAGAGGAGGGAGGGAGAGAGGAAGGAAGGAAGAAGGAAGGAAGGAAGGAAGGAAGGAAGGAAGGAAGGAAGGAAGGAAGGAAGGAAGGAAAGGCAGGAGGACAGAAGGAAGAATGCAAGCAAAAACTTGTTCTGCTTTGATGGTTAAAAGATTAGCTAGGCTGGCATCCCAGCTCCCCACCCAGTCACCCATCCATCAGCTGTACAAATATATAGCTGGAATAGGTCCATTGTTCATCATCTCTGCATGGGGAATAAGAATCCTCCTTCCTAAGTGTGCTGAAATGAAATCCTCTATTTATAGTGTCTGACACAGCATTTGATAAACGATAATGAGAATTATAGTAGTCAACCCCTACCTGAGCTTACTGTGAGACTGGTACTGGAGTTTTACATTTACCAGCTCACGTGTTCCTCACAACAGCTCTACAGGGAGGTACTGTTATTGTCCCCATTTTAAGATGATGACACAGAAGCCTGGAGGGGTGAAATGATTATTGTAATTATTGCCGTTGTTATTGTTACAAAATTCTAAGCCAGCTGCTGCCTTCACCCTAGGGACTAACTTTAGTTAAATTCCACCTGAGTGTCTTCAGGTCTGAAAGCAGTAGAGGGCATGAGAGGTGTCCATCAATCCTTTGAGAAAAAAGGGGCTCACCTTGACAATGACATCCATGACGTTCTGGTTCTCCTTCTTGGTTTCCCCAAAGGACCTCACATTGAAGGAGCAGATCCTCAGGGCCAGGGCGCTATTGATGGTGAGGACGAGAAGCAGTAGGGAGGCCAGCGGTGGTGACATCCTGGCGCTCCTCTGGGTTCAGGGCGCAGTGAGAGGACAGTGGTGTTTGCAGTGTGGGCTCCCAGTCACCTCCTCAGGCCACTTCCTCAGTCTCTGCTGACTTATAAAGCCTGCAGATAACAGGAATTACTGGATTCCCTGTTGCTACTTTCAGTTCTGTGAGGAACTGAAGATCATGCATTTTTTCCTCAAGGAAATGAAGGAAATGGGCTAGTCTTTTAGGAGCTCCTGTTTTTGTCACTCTGGTGAGGAAATTGGCCTGCCTAATTTAGGCGCCATCCTCTAGAAAGTCACCCCTGTTCCAACTGAGTGCCAGCTGTGACATCTTTCGTGTTGTCACAAAAGGCCATGTACCTTTTCCTCAAAATTGATGGACTGAGAAGTGGTCCACACCAGAGGACGCCTGGAGTGATGGAGCCTTCTGCAGTAGTGGTGGTGGTAGGGAGCAGTAAGGCAGGGACAGTGCTATGTTTTCTGCCATTGCTGAGATTTGGTTGTCAGCCATTCCTGGACACACCTAGGATCTGACTCTCTAATTACCCTGGTGGGTGTAATCACATCCAGTTTAGATTACGTAATTTTTTGGCAGTTTTACTCTATGTAATTTAACACACCAAATGCTGGTGCTGTGTTGACAGGGAAAGTCATTGCTGGTCAGCTAGAATGGGTCTGCAAAATGTCCTTGGACTTGAAGAACAAAAAGCAGTTAAAGCCCCTGGAAGTGACCCATGATTCAATCTGATATTACTTTAATGTTTGTGAGAATCATGTGGCCCTGAGAAAGAAAGGTTTTGCAAAAATTAGAATTTCAGCCCAAGTGAAATGACTTTTAGAGATTTGGGCAGGAAGATATGAATATCTGAAAAATAAAAGAAATACAAAATTCAATCGAGTTATAAACCTGGCTAAGATTTGCAGACTTTGGCAAGGAAAATTTTTCTGTGAAGAGAGTAGGTAATGAGAAGAACTTAAAGCCAGCATTAAGGTCAGCATTAAGATCACCTCCCCTTAAAGTGATGAACACGTGGCCATAGCCACTGGGAAAAGTATGTGTATAGTGCCAATATATACCCAGTCAGCATCCTGGTCAAAATCTCTGGCCAAGTACGCCCAGTCATTCTAAGGAGATAACCCCAAACGGTACATGGGAGGAAATAATGGTTTCCTGAGCTGCCAATGAGATGAATCTTCCTATTGTCTACTTGCACAGACCTCAGGCTTGGATGACTCTTTGGTGAAAGCAGCTCTGATACTTTCAGGTACTTTCCAACCGAAGCTTTAGAATTAAATGAGGCACGCCCTTTTTGTGTCTTTTAAGAAGGAACTTATACATATCTAGTATTTTATGATCTTGTAACACATGAGAGATTTTGGCCTGTTAAAGTGACACTTTCGTAACTGTGATATGAAATGTTGGGGTTGATTAAGATTCGTGACTTTAAGTTGAAACTTTACGAAGTTTATGTACAGTTCTGGAACTTATAAGAATTTTGGGTTAACAGTGTTTTACAAGTTTAATTTATTAGAGTTAGAATTATTTAGTATTAAAAAGGGAGGCTTCCTTTTAGTTTACATAGCTAAAGAAGTTTACTAGGAAATAGGATACATTAAACTTATAAAAGAAGTTGAAAAAAATTTTTAATGGGCCCATAACCCCTTAAAAGTAATTATTTAAGTTTGCCGGATATAGAGTTGCCAGATTTAGCGAATAAAAATATGGAGCATGAGGTCAATGTGAATTTTAGATAATTCAAATTTAATTGGGCATCCTGTATTTTTTTTGGCAATCCTAGCTGGACTTATAAAAAGAATAAGGATTTTTATAAGATAACCTTAAAAGCATGATATTTTCTAGGGCAATAACCATCATGTTATTAGGTGTTAGTTCCCAGCATCAAAAATAAGCTAACCTGTAGAATGAGAGAGTAAATAATCTGTTTCTGAATTATTAACTTTGATAACTTAACTATTAATTTGAAAACTAAACATCTGAAGAATGGTTTCTGCATATACAAACAGTTCTTGGGAACTAAAAATCAAAATCACATGAATAAGCAGAAGAGATGACTCCAGTCTGTAAGAAGCACATTCATTGCATGGAATTGGACTAAAAAAAAGAAAAGTACCTGGAATTCTGGAGGGAAAATCCTAAGAGTCGAATTTTAACTGAATCTAACTAGGTGCAGAGGCTTCGTTGAGTGCTTTCTGTGTGACGTCTCACTCAATACTCCCCCGAGCCCTCACTATGGTGCCTCCACTTCACAGATGAACAAACAAGCTTGTGCCTAAGGACACACAGCTGGCATGTGATAGAGCTGGGATTTGAACACAGGCAATATGACCCCGACCAGTCTTCTCCCCCACCAAACCAGACAAAACCTTAACAAGGAACACTTCAGGTAGGAGGTGGGGAGGAGTTGAAAGGACGTTTCCATTTTTTACTGTAAACACTTTGGTATTTGTTTGTTTTTATGAAAACGTGTACTTGTTTAGTAATTAAAGAAAAAGATAAACGTGCTAAAAACTTTTTGTTCTTTTAAGTAGGTTAAACAATGTCCATGTCAACATACCTTTGTGTGCAACTGAGCCATGGGCAGATTTCATCCAGCCCCAGGAGTCGTTGATAATGAAGGGGTCAGAGTGACAGGCCAGTACTGGCTAGCCCAGGGAGAGCAGAAGCCCTCACTCATCCTTCTGTTGAGCTCTAGTGTTGGGAATTGGGAGCTTGAGATTGTCTCCTTTAGGAGCCTGGAGCCTGGAAGAAAAGGCAGCCACCGGCCTGACACACACTGAACACACTCCAAGGTGTCTTTCTCCTGCCACTTAGTGGCTATTGATGGTTTTTCCTGGTACTTCCAAACACTACTCTGTAAGATGCTCCTGAAAAAAAGGATAAACATATCACTCCATTTTGGAGATTTATTATCCACATTAGCGTATTAAATATTCTGAAAAGTCCAGTAATAAAGGAAGCTGCTAAACTATGTTGAATAGGGTATCCTAAATTGTTCACGGAACACTTCTCTTTATACAATTCCTTTCAGTATCTTGAACAGTGTCCACCTTGCGAAATACTGTCCTGATTGACCAAAAACAGTCAGATCCCTTCAAAGCTTAAGCTCTAGTTCTTGTCAACAAGTCCCTACTGATGAGTTCATGCATGCCATGTGAATGGGCAGACATGAGGATCGGGATTTGAGACACATGATCTCAAACATCCTTGGCAGCCACAGCCATGCACCACAGGCTCTAGTGGACAGGAGTCAGTGGGTGCCAATACTCTGGATGAGGAACACTTCGGAATTTGAGGAAGGCAAGATGGGGATTCCAGGGGGAGTGAAAGCACCACGAGGTGAGTCACCCCAAAGCAGCAGATACTGGCAGGGAACAAGCCGTGTGATCCCAACAGGTGTTTCCAGTCAGCGATGCCACTCTTTGTCTAATAATGAATGAGCCTTAGCGATAATCTTGTAATGTGCGCAAATTGCTCCTGTCATCACATTTCACAGTTTGCTTGGGGGTTGGGGCAGGGAAGATATCTTAATGAAGGTTTCATAATGGTGACAGACCTCACCTTTGCATGACGGTTTCTAGCTGATGAAGCAGGCTCTAGGTTTTGACTTCATGCAGTATCCTCCACACAGGGCTGTGCCTAGACCTCAAAGAGGTCACTTTCTGAAAGGCAGGACTTTGTGTGTCACTCCTCTGATTAGAACCCTTTAAAGGCTCTTTATCTGACATGAAGATCAAACTATTTACTGTGGCCTTTACTGACCTACCTCTTCGGGTCTCATCTCTCTACTCTCCTCTTCCTCCCACTCTGAGCTCTTCTCACGCTGCCTGGCTTTCGATTCCCACCTCAGGGCCTTTGCACAGCTGTTTCCTCCATCTGCAGTGTTCCTTCCTCCCACCTCCAGATCTCAGCTTAAATGCCATTCTCTCAGAGAAGCCTTGCTGCCTACCCCCTCCCCGGCCCCCGGCCCATCAGGCTCTTCCCTCTTACTGTATTTCATGGTACCTAAGTCCTCTGTTTTGTTGCATGTATCATGATGTATTATTATCTATGAGCTTGTGTGTTACCTAGTGTCTGTCTCCTCCCCTCCTCCCCAGACAGCTCTGAAGGGGTAGGGACACCATGTGTGTCTGCACTGCTTGGGACAGGACGGCATGTAGTAGGTGCTCAGTAAATCACTGTCGAATTCCTGATTGGAAGCTTAGACTGACTCCAGAGCTCAGTTTTTCAGTCTCCCTGTGAAAGCGCTGAGCCAGAGGAACTCAGGTCCCTGAATAACCTGAGGAAATTCCAGGCTACTGAGACAAAAGGAATAATAATCACTCCACAGCATCTCTCTCTCATGGAGCACTGGGTGATAAGTTCTCATTTAACTCCCTGAACTTGCAGAGCATTGGCATTGACATTTGGGCCAGATAATTCTGTGTTGTGGGGGACGTTTAGCAGCAACCCTGGATTCTATGCACTAGGTGCCATAGTACCCCACTAATCATGACAAGCGAAAATGTGTCAAATGTCTCCAAGGGGTGAAGATTATCCCCTATAGATCTATGCTGGTGTGCAGGTTAAAGCAGATGCACTTCCATTTACTGGCTGTTCAACTTTGGACAACAAACTAAACCTCTCTGTGTCCATTGCCACACCTTTAAAAATTAGCACTGTAATAACTCTTACATGGTAGAGCTGTGACAATTTAGTGAGTTTATAACTAAAAGGAGACTCAGCAGTGTCTGGCCCTTGG
The DNA here is from genome assembly GCA_003508835.1 of Eonycteris spelaea. NCBI lineage: Eukaryota > Metazoa > Chordata > Mammalia > Chiroptera > Pteropodidae > Eonycteris > Eonycteris spelaea. Next base: position 144,530 of record PUFA01000303.1, on the reverse strand, counting down.
AAATACTCAGGTGGGGATGATAGTCTGTCTTCAGAATAAACTGTGCATAGGAGGGATTGCTATTCCCATTTCATAGAGGAGAAAATTGAGACTTAGAGATAAAGAAGTCAGGCCCCAGCCACTAACTGTGAAGTGGCATCAAAGGCAGGAATTTGGGTTTTCAGGATTAATTCCTTTGCCAGCCTTTTCTTTGTAGATATAAAAGGATCCTGTTAACTCCAGACCGCATTTGACCAATTGCAAACTCTGAGCCGGTGGTGTTGTAATTAATGGTTAGATCTGCCAGGGTGGAACTAGAATGAGGCACTGCCCTCTGGTGCAAAATTTAAGGGAGTGCCAGATAACTGGGTAATCAGGATGAAGGATACTTTAAAGCAATATTTTGAATAATTAATCAAAATTAATGCAGGAACATCCATAATGAGCAAAGTATCAAAATCTTAAATGAAGAGGATCCAACCCTTTCATTCACCTAGCCCTATTCCTGACGCTGGGATCTGCAGTCTGTGAAAGCATTCTGTGCTTCCCTGGAGAGGAAGCTCGGGACTGATCTCTAACCCCGTGTGGTAGAGAGTCAGTCGCTGGCCGGCTAATAAAGGCTCACAATTCATCTCAATCGGCTTCGTGGGTCTTAGATTTGATCGCGCCACAACACATTTGCTTTTTCATCAGTTCTCTCTATATAAAGACTTTTTTTCTAAACTGGTAAAGAGTAAGTTGGAGACATCCTGACCCTTTATCCCTAGATACTCCAGGTGATTTCTCGAGTGCAAGTATACTCTCTTATATAACCACAGGACAATTATCAAAACCAGAGGCTCAATAATCATAAGATATAATTACACACTTATATTTACAGACCTTGTTCAAATTTACCAATTACTCTTACAATGTTCTTTACAGCATTTTTTTTTTTCCTTTCTGGTCTAGGATTCAATTCAAGAGTATGCATTGCACTTAACAGTCCTATCTCCTTGGTATCCTCTGATCTGAACAGTTCCATAGTCTTTCTTTGTCTTTCATGTCCTTGACATTTTTGAAGTATACAGGCAATTATTTTGTTGACTCTCCCTCAGCTTGAGTTTGTCTGAGGTTCCTCATGATTAGATTGAGGTGATAAGGTTTTGGCAGGAATACTAGTTATGTGTCTCATGAGATTTCCTAAATGAACTTCTCCTGGGGTTCACAGGGCAGCTGGGTGACTCTGAGACACAGGAAGCAGATTATGATTTAAAAATTCTTAAAAATGACAGCTAACATTTATTAAGTGGTTTTGGTTTGACACTGCATTTGTTGATTTAAGAAGTATTCTTCCCTTGGAACAATGTTGTGATGGATCACAACAATAATAAAACAATAATAGCAACTACAGGTATTGAGCCGTTTTAGGCCCTATATTACATATCTTTTTTTTCTTATACTATATCTTTAAACCTTACTACTATTTGAGTACTACTATTTATCCTCAATTTACAGATGAGAAAACCAAGCCTCAGAGAAGGTGATCGCTTGCCTCAGATCTCACAGCTAGTAAGATGCACATCCAGGACCGTTTGACACCAGAGTACCAGGTCCCTTCAGTGTTCCAGCCGGGAACACAGAGATAATACACGCCCTACCCTCTAGACTCCCAGAAAATGGGGATGTTTTCTCCCCATATTCTGGAACCTCCTGCTTACCCAACACATAAAGGGTATGAAAGCTTTGGAGACACCCCAGACTGTGAGTAGGGAATCTCAGTAGGTTGTGTGATATTCTTTAGGGACAGACAGATGCCCCTCCTGGGTCATCATGCACTGGATAATTATTTACAAATCCATTAAAAACTACATCGGTCCCAAAGATAGGGTGAGGAGAGCAACTATAAGCAGAAGATGTCAATCCTTAACCAAACAATGACTCATGAATGAGTCTCAGGCGGGACCCCTGCTCCAGGATGGGATTTCTCTGCCACAGGCAGAGCCTGCTCAAAAGTCAACTCAGAACCAGATTTAGTGCAGGCCAGTGTCTTTCATAACATGCAATGTTAATAAATCAGCTCTGGAGACTTGTTGATACAAGCAGCTGCCTGCCAAGGGACTGGGGTCATTTTGCATCCCTGGTGTTTTTAGGGGATTTGTTATTCACTCATTCAGCAATTTACCCTATTAAGTGTGAAGGGGGCTACAAAGATGAATAAAGCAGCTCCTGCCCTTGGAGACTCAAAATTAGATAACTAATTGGACTTACTTTTGGATTCCATGGGTCTTCTTCGCCTATGAACTAGCATTCTCCATCCAATGGCCACAGAACTGTCATGATTTTGAATTACCAACGTAAATCTTAGATTCAAACTTTCTGGAGCTCCTCCGGCCACCATTTAATTTGGACTGTTATGACCTCTGACTGTAGAGTTGGGAGGGTGACCAACCATCCGTTTGCCTGAGACTAAGGGGCAGGGTGCAGGGCTTTCACTGTAAAAGCAGGGAAAGTCTTGAGCAAATTGGGATAAGTTTGTCACCCTAGAGTTAGGCACAGGAGGGGCGGTGGGAGGGGAATAGGTAGATGGGAGAGGAGTACTAACAGCTAACACTTACTTTCTTCACAAATTTAGTAATACTTAGAATAAATTTATGAAGTAAGTACTATATTACCCATATTTTATAGAGATGTAGACTGGGACCCAGAGAGAGTATATAATTTGTCAGAAGTGTACCGTTGGTAATTGGCAGAGTCAGCCTGCCAGAGAGCAAATTCTGTGTCCCCAACCACAGAGGTCTCATGTATAAATGCAGTGCAGATGAAGTCTCAAAACTAGATTGTGAAATTAATTCTCAGAGACTGGAAGCGGCTGCTCTGGAAGCAGAAGCCAGTAGAAGACCCAAACATACCCAATTAGACTGTGTTCACATGTAGCCACAACTGAGGGGAGCAGCCATCACTAAAGTGAGGTGCATTTCCTAAGGAAAAGGCCCTTAGTAGCAATTTCCTGAGGTTCCCCAGTGCCCATTCTATCATTCATGACTTTGGTAGAGTCTCTATAGCAGTCTGCAAAACATCAGTCTCGCACAAGCCTTAGAGGTGCCATCGAGCACCAGGGCGTATAGTGGTTCAAAGCATGGATTCAGGAGACAAATTACTCCGCCAGTTGTTGGCTGGTTACCTAACATACAAGCCCAGCTTTCTCACCCATTAAATGGGGAAGTATTAACATACACATGCCACAGCTGTTGTGAAAATGAAAACAAATGCAGCAATGGGTGAAAAATACAATACCCAGAATAGAGCAGGCAATGAAAAAATGTGTACTAGCTACTAATTGCCAACTGCTCATCTTATGGCTGGAATCCACTTGAGAACTAACACAAAGGAACATATGACAGCCTATTCCCTAGGTTGGCTTCTCTTCCTAGCTTCACCTGCCCCATCCTTCTCTGCTCTTTCCCAATGTCTATCTTGCTTCTGACTGTTCCCAGCCACTTGTGTGCCAGTGGGAAGAGATGACCAAACCTGATTTCTTCTCCTCCTGGCCCTACTGGGCACCCAGTACTCCCAGTTTCCAGAACCCCAACCTTGGCACAAGGATCACTGCCTGAAGGGTGGCCAGACTATGATCCTTCCATGTAGATGTGTGCCCTGTCTTCCTGTATAACCTCAGCAGGTCAGAGAAGAGACAGGATAGGAGCAAATGAGCACGCTCTATCCTTTTGATAAATTAGATCAAGAAGTATCATGATTTAGATGGCAGAATGTGATGCACCTTTGAAAGTTTTATTAAGATGTTCACGTTTAAGTGGTTCTATATGGTAGAATGCTTAAAAGCCCAATGAGAGACACCAGGGACAGCTAGGAGGAAGAGGTCTTGGTACAGTGATATGCAGATGATGATATGAAGCCTGTGAGGCATTCAGCAAGAAGTCCTGGAGGAATAAGTGTTTTTTTTTTCAAAATAAGAACTCTGCCCACCCCCACACACACACACGCTGGTAACCTTCATACATTAACTCCCAGGTTACACTTTACTCAGCGTTTTCAGGCCCCTGTAAGGACTGGCATGCCCAGTAAATGTTTGCTGTATGAAGGGTGATGATTCTGATAGCTAATATTCTGCACAATTCCTCTGTGGCATGTATAGTGCCAACCTTGAAACACATTGTTCAACTCGATCTTCTCTGAAGCCCCATGAGGTTGGTACCATTCTTCATCAGCATCTCCTATTTATACATGAAGAAACAGGTTTATATAGACAGAGAGCTAATATGTGGCTGAGCCGGACTTTCTGAAACCAGAGCTCACTATCTTCACCTGAGATGTGTTCAAGAGACTCAAACACTTGGAGCTTGAGTTTCTTCATCTGTACTGCCATTTGGTGGTTTTGCCAGCCCCGTAGCCATTAGGGTCAATTCAGTACCTGCTTCACCAGTTTCCTTAGAATGCTATATCTCCCCTAATCTCAATCCAGGGCTCAGGTGAGGTAGAAAAGGATTTTGTAAATGAGACAAAAAAGCACTAGACATGAAGGATAATTTGATAAAATTAAAATTAATGCTCGTTTATCCAAAAACACTAAGAAAGTGAAAAGCCACAAACTGAGAGAAGGTATTTGCAACACACATACCTATAAATCATTAAGATGTAGACAATTAGAAAAATGAGGAAATGACATGAACAGATATTTCATAGACACAAAACATGAATGACAAATAAATATATTAAAAATTGCTCAAGCCTATTAATTATTGACATGAATCTTAAGATCACAATGAGATACAATTTCGTACCCACAGGTTAGAAAAAATCTGATTATGCCAGATATTGGTAAGATTCTAAAGATATTTTCCTATTATCTTCTAAAAGTTTAGAGTTTTGCCTTTTATATTAAAGTCTTGAAATCTATCTTGAATGAAGGCGGGGACGGGGAGTGAGAGAGTTGTTAAATTTTATGTTTTTCTATATGAATAATCAATTGTCCAAGCACTTATAGTGGAATGTCCCTTCTTCCCTCTGATCTGAATTGTCACCTTTGTCTAAAACCAAGTTTCCTAATGTGCGCAGGTCTGTTTCCAGGATTTCTATTCTGTTTCATTGGTGTTTTTATCTAGCCCTACATGAATACATACTGCCCTAATAGCTCTGCTTTTATAATAGGCCTTGATATCTACTTTTTCTCTTCATTGGGCATATTTTGGCTTTTTCCACCCCACATATGAATCTTAGAATCACCTTTTCATCTTCCCTGAAAAGCCCTGTTGAGATTTTTGGTTGGAATTGTTTTGATTTTGAAAGAAGCATTTCTAAATTTCATTATTGAGGATACATTTGCTTCAGGCTTTTCGTAGATGCCTTTTAACTGATTAAGAAAGTTCTCTTCCTAGTTTCCTATGAGTTATTACCATGAGGGACTGTCAAATGTTATTTTAAAATTTTGCAGCTATTGAGATCATCTTATAGTTCTCCTTTAAAATTGGATGTGGTTAACTATAGAAATGTATTTCTTAATATGAAACTATTTTGTCATTCCTGCCATAAACCCAACTTGGTTATGAGGTATCATCCTTTTTAGATATTGCTGAATTTGATGTACTAATATTTTATTTAGGATTTTTACTTCGATGTTTTTGGGTGATTTATGAGTAATGTTGATCCGATCTTGTTTTAGTGTTGAATTTAGAGCATCTTAGAATGAGCTGGGATTTATTCTTTTTCTATTTTCCAGAAGACTTTATGAGAGAATAGAATGAAACTTGAAAGTTTAGATTTGCGTCTAGGACCATCTGGGCTTAATGTTTTTCTTTGACTAAAGAATTCATCAATTTCTTTAATAATTAGAAGACTCATGTTTTCTATAGTTCAGAACTGACATTTTGCTGGTGAATTGAACTTTTTTTTTTTATCATTATGCAGTGATCCTCTCCATTCTTAATAATGGGGTTTTTTTTTGATCAGTCTATATTATCCAATATTATCATAGCTTTCTTTTTGTATAGTATTTGTCAGGTATGTCATTTCCACATTTTTACTTTCAACCTTTCCGAATTCTTATGTTTTAGGAGTGCTCTTGAAACAGAGCCTCTTAGATTTTTTAACATCCACATTGGCAATTTCTGAGTTTTAACTGATGAGTATAGTTAATTTACATTTATTGGTTTAGTATATCTGGACTTATATTTACTATCTTTTATTGTGGGGGGAGGAGTTTAACTTTTTAAATACTTCTTTCAGGTCGATTGGTGTTTATTTGTTTTTGTTTTTGTTTGTGGCTTATATCATTCCCCCGCCTCTACTAATTTGAAAATTATGTATCTTATTTGTATTATATTAGTAAATACCATCGATATTTTATCACACATATTTAACAAAGGCTAGAGCTAATATCTCAATTCCCTTCCCACACTAATGGCATCAGAACACTTTTAACACCAATCACCTCTTTCCTAATTTATTGTTGCCTAGTATTTTAGTTCTGAGCTTATTTAAACCTATATAGTTTTTATTATTATTGTTGTCATTATTATGGTTTTGTAATGGCAATTTTGTTCAGATTCACTATATTTACCAATTTCTTCACTTATTCTTCCTTTCATTTTAGTTCTTTTTAAAAATTTTTTTATTTTTCAATTACAATTGACATACATTATATTAGTTTCATATGTACAACATAGTGGTTAGACATTTACATAACTTAATAGGTGATAATCCCTATAAATCTAGTACCCATCTGATACCATATATAGTTATTATAATATTATTGACTATATTCCCTATGCTATACTTTACATTCCCATGACTATTTTGTAACTACCAATTTGTACCTCTTAATCCTTCCCCCTCCCCTTACTATCTTCAAACCCCCTCCAATCTGGCAACCATCAAAACATTCTCTGTATCTGTGAGTTTATTTCTACTTTGTTAGTTTATTTGTTTTTTTTTTTAGATTCTACATATGACATTTGTCTTTCTTTATCTGACTTATTTCACTCAGCATAATGCCCGTAGGTCCATCCATGTTGTTGTAGTTGGTAAGATTTCATTATTTTTCATGGTTGAGTAATGTTCCATTGTATATGTATATCACTTCTTTATTCCATTATCTATTCATGGGTGCTTAGATTACTGCCACATCTTGGCTATTACAAATAAGGTTGCATCATTTAAGTTCTTAACTGGGTCACTTTTCTTCTTTCTGAAATGCATTTTAGAAGTTCAGTTAGTCAGGTCCCCCAGTTATAAGTTCATTTTGTTTTATCTATATTTTACCCTTATTCTTGGAATGCTGAGTATCCAATCTCAAGTCTCTGAATATATTATTCTACTATCTTTTAGCTTTTAATGTTGACACCAAGAAATCTACTGAGAATCTAATTCCTTCTTTTGTGAGTAACCTGTATTTTTTTTTAAATATCTAGATGCTGTTAAGATCTTTTCTTTATTTTTAGTGTTCTGTAGTTTCACTATAATGTTTCTTGGCATAGATTTCCTATTATTTACCCAACTTTAGATATGTTTCTTACATCTCTGGATTCATGTATTTTTTCTGCTCTGGAAATTCTTAGCCATTGCTACTTCAAATATGGCCTCTCATTCCTTATCTCCTTTAATGCTGATTAAATGGATTGCGATCTTCTCAGTCTATCCTGCATATCCCTAATATCTTTTTTCATATTTTTTGTGTCATATCACCCTTTGTTGCATTCTAAGTAATTTCCTCAGATCTGTCTTCCAAATTACTGTATTTGGTTAATCATCATCTATGAGAATCCTGGGTGTTTTCCTATAGAAAGCATCCTTGTTTTGTTTATGCTTGGAGTAAAGGAATGCTACCCATTTGAGACCTCTTTAGCTCATTAGAGGGCCCTGATAAGTATGGGACTCTAGGTTTAGCTACTCCAACTTAGAGCTGGCTAAGATCTTCTAATACTGTTTTTGGGTCTGATATATACCTTTGATCTCAAGACAACCTTGCATTTCACATATATTTGCTGTTCACTCTCCCTTACTCTTGTTTTGACATACTTTCAGCCCAACAACACATGACAAAGTCTATTTTATCCAAGATAGAGGTGTTTTGAGAAGATGGGTGCTTCTGAATATCTTGTCTATCAAATGCTAAGATGCAATTTGAATTTTAAAAGTCAAAAGTGGGGTGGTTAAATTTCACCATGTTTTGACCATATTCCAAATAATCGAAACAATTTTGAACCCTAATTTTCTTCCCATTGCTCTCTCAAAGTCTTCCTTTTCCTTCCCATCCAGAATCCTCTCTGGCCTGGTGCTGTGCTCAGTTGGCATTTTTAAATGAATCAATACAGTGAGAACTGTAGTTTTAGAAACTCCTTATTACTGAGTATCCTTATTACTGGTCATATACTGCATTTTGACATATATTGACTTGTTATTTCATTATATACTTTTATTACTTAACCCTTGCGTTGATGTTCTTTTTTCTTTTGTATCTTCCAATGCTTTGGTTCTATGCAAAAGCAGTTGCTCACAAATAAATGAATAAGCAATATTTTGAGTTGTTTAGAAAGATTTTTTTTTGCCTAAAACTGTCACCATGAAACAGACTAATTAAGTCTTCTTTCCTGGCAGTCACCAGGTGAAGAGTCACAAAGAATGTGACTCCCACTTGGGGCTCAGTTCAATGTGTCTAACTATAAAAACTCTGGGGAAAATCTCTCTGGATTTTCTAGATCCTAAGAGGCCCCTGGGGCCATGGGCTATTAGTTAAAAAAATATATGAATTGTGTATTTTTAAGGGTTTGGAGAGGGAACATTTTTTAACTTAGAAGACAATTGTTTTCAAGTTTTCAAATATACCAGGTAAAGTTTATTAATAATGGCTTCTAGGTGGGCCTTCCAGGAATTCATTCATGCATTTCATTCATTCATTTATTTATACACCCCCTCAATACCTGTTTGGTGAATACTCCCTTAGCCTAAGATTGCTAATTAGTGGCTTGTGGGTATTAAAGTCTGGTTAGTCTCTTTCCTTGCTGCCTCCCTGGCCTGCTCTGGGGCTATTAGAAGATAGCTGGCTTCAAAAGTTTCAGTTTCAAGACTCAGAGGGACAGTGAGAAGAATAAAGCCTGAGAGGTAGAACTGGATGAATAAATTTAAATTCACTGAAACCTCAGAACAATTTTATGAAGTGAGTCGAATGCAGCTCTTGAAGTCTGAGTGATGAGATGGCCAACATCTTAAAGGAAGATGCTCTACCCAAGCCAGGGAGATCATCCCAAATTTTAGGTGGATCCCAGCCCCTGACAGAGACAGATTTTATAGGGTGGTTACCAGTGGCCTTGGAGATTCCCCTTTGCCACATCACTGGGGCTTGTCCACGTCTAATTCTTAAAACCTAGTGATCAGGAGAGGACAAATTCCCCAAGTCGGGGAGGGAGAGTTCAAGCTCTGCACCGAGAGTGGACGTGATATGGGAAACATAAAGAAATCTAAGATGGCTACCATGTCCTGGAGGAATTTTTCCAAACTCCTCTCCTTGGAACCCTACCTTTCCCGTAATTGGGAAACAAAAGACCAGCAAGTATGTGAAGCAATCAATGTATATAAATCCACCTGCCTGCCTTCATTCAGGGCTCAGACTCTGGAGAGTGACTCCTCTGAGCCTGTCGTGTAAATAAACCTTTGATTCTTAGTTCGCTGAGTGCCGCTTGGTTCTTCGGGTACACTGGCCAAAATCCGCAACATTTCGGTTCTCTGAACAGGAAACCAAACCGTGCTGTCCCTTTGAAGCCACCAGTTTGGGCACAATGCCGAGATGCTGGTCAGCCAAGGCAACTGAGGAACTAGAAGATGCACCAGGTCCTAGTTGGGCAATCATAGGCTTGGCTGCACTTGGCCACCCCGCTTCATTGTTTCCTCCAGACTCTGAGTGGCAAGAATAAGGAGAATCGTCGGATCCACATCGAACATAGTAAGGCCAGAGCCCTCTGAACCCAGATAGGCCCACCTTAAGGGTGGAATGTGAGACTGATCACCTTGCAGGGGCAAGCACCCCTCAGGCAGGGACCACCAGGGAGGGAATGTTTTAACTTCTTAGAGCGTGTGTATGTCTGTGTGGATCTCAGAGACCTGTCTCCAGTTTCCAGCCTGTGGCCCCACAGCGAAGAACTATGGGGTCTGAGAGGGCACCAACCTGCAGTTCCGTAGGGACTTCATAAGGCATAACGGTGATTCGTCTCTCTGAGGAACAACCAGGCTTGGGGTTTATACAGGTACACCTTAGCCAAGATGCGCTGAAAGTCGAGAAAGACATGGCCAGGCGGCATCTGAGTGGTCTCTGAAAAGGGACACCCCCTCTTTGTCTTTGCGGTACCAGCACAGTAGGAAACATGGGGTCAGGTCAGAGTAAGGCAATGGTCCTTGAGAATATGTTAAAGAATTTCAAGAAAGGTCTTTGCCTCAGAGGTGGTTATTTCTGAACTGGTAAAAAGAGGCAAACTGAAGGAATAAAGAAAGTGTGAAAGAAGGTTTGCAGAAGACTCAGATTATATGGGCTTATTTTCCTAACTATTGTAATATGATTCTCATTTAAAAATAAATTAAACTTTAGAAAGAGCCCCCACCGTTCCAGGGAATTAAGTCTACCCCTTTTAGTCAGGAGAAGAAATATAGGTTAAGGATTAGAAAAAGGAGCCGTTCCAGCCAAACTAAACAGGCTCGCACATTGTTATGTAAGCAACTCTCACTGCATTAAAATTACAGGTATTACTCCGTGAATCCACCACACTTGGATAAAGAAAATAGCGTCTCCAGAGAACTGGGAAACTTAGATTGCAGAACATCTTCTTGATCAGCTGCTCTGGATCGCATTCTGGAAGCAGCCGAAAATTCACTGAGATCGTTTGCCCTGCTCTGCCACCCACCCCGAAGCTGGTCGGTCTATGCACGGCAGAAGCTTGAGGAATTTCATCGTGGGACTCCTTATGGTTGGACTTTAAAAAGGAAATTGGTGCAATGAATTGTGAATATGTATCGATGTTACCAAAAGAAGTCAGAGAATGTCCACTACCTGTTTTCTATAGCTACCGTGAAAGACAGTGCTTTTCTGATATATTTTCCAGAGCCACGCTGGACGTGGCAGGCTTTACCACCTGCTAGGCATAGCAAGTGGCACCTAAATAGGGACCTGAGTACAGGAAACATGTAAATGAGGTAAGGTGAGTGGACTCCCTTGGGAAAAGTGTAGGCAAAAGAGTAGGAGGGAGAAGATATAGATCACAGCTTGGTAGAATTCAAGAAAGCACGCATGTTAAATAAACTTAAGGAACAGACATCATAACCAGGAGTAAAACATAGGACAACAAGGGTCAAAGGACTGCAATGTTTTTGTACAGATGCTTAAAGGTGTACTTAGGGCTATAAATATGGTGTGCACACTCACCAGATTCAGCACTTTTAGATCTCATATAGGAAACTTGTCCCTGGTTTCCAGAGGAAGGAACTGTAAATAGTTAAACCTGGGAAAAGATTGGGAAGCTACTGAATTAATTCCCACCCAGGCAAGGTCCAAAACTGAGTGGCCCCACAGAGGCTTGACTAGATTTGCAGAAACAAGGCCTACAATCGTCTCCCCAAAATTAGGAAGGAAGCACGATAATGCTTTATCATAATTGGTAAAGCTTTCCTCCAACTTCTGAGAACAGGGGAATTGCTTGGTCACCCGGTCCCAGTCCCAAAAGCCCTTGCCAGGTGTGGTGGCTCTTGCCTCTAGTCCCAGCTACTCGGCAGGCTGAGGCAGGTGGATCACTGGAGCCCAGGAGTTTTGGGCTGTAGTGTGCTATGCTGATTGGGTGTCTGCAGTAACTTCGGCATCAATATGGTGACCTCTAGGAACGGGGGACCACCAGGAGGGACTTCTGCCTAAGGAGGGGTAAACTGGCCCAGGTCAGAAAACTGGCCCAGGTCAGAAACGGAACAGGTCAAAACTCCTGTGCTGATCAGTAGTAGGATCATGCCTATGAATAGTCAACTGCACTCCCGGCCTGGGCAACATAGCGAGATCCCGTCTCTATTACACTGGGTAAAAAGGGAACTCCAAATAAGGGACTGGAAGGATAATGAGTGGCCCCCAGAACACATAATACTATAGGCCTCCCACTTAGGCAAAAGTGATCATGGGGATACCATACCCCCATTTGCATGTTAAATCAAGTGATCGGACTACAGGTAGTTATCAATAAAAGTAGGAGAGCCCTGACTCTCCTGGCACATCCAGAAACCCAGATGAGAAATGCCATCTACCAGAACAGGTTGGCACTAGATTATCTATTAGCAGCAGAATGTGGGAAATTCAATCTCACTAACTGTTGTACACAGATAGATGACCAGGGTCAGGCAGTTGAGGACCTTGTCAAACAGACAAAACTGGCACATGTGCCCATGCAAACATGGCACGGATGGGATGCCAATAACCTCTTTAGAGGTTGATTCTCCACTTTCAGAGGCTTTAAGACCTTAATTAGAATAGTACATCCTCCTCGGTACCTGCCTACTTCTGCCTTGCCTGTTGCTTCCTGTTTAGACAATTACCTCCCTTATAGAGAGAAAGACTACAGTGAAGATCCTTATGCAATAGAATTATTGGTCCCTGGTCCAGGGAGACCAAGAGGGAGATCAGGATGATAGTTAAAAAGGTGATGCCCTATAAAGAATTTAGATGAGCATCAAAAGTGGGGAATGATATGGGAAACGTAAAGAAATCTAAGATGGCTACCCTGTCCCGGAGGAATTTTTCCAACCTTCTCTCCCTGGAACCTTACCTTTCCCACACGTGCGAAACAAAAGACCTCCAAGTATGTGGAAGTAATCACTGTATAAATCTGCCTGCCTGCCTTTGTTCGGGGCTCAGACTGGAGAGTGACTCCTCTGAGCCTGCCAGTGTAAATAAACCTCTGATTCTTAGTTTGCTGAGTGCCGCTTGGTTCTTCTGGGTACACGGGCCAAAATCGGCAACAGAAGCATTCCTGACTGAATGCAGAAATGAATTCAAATGCACTCCAGTTAAGAGCCAAAAGGAAAGTTTACTAGAGAAGGGGTAAAGTTCCATATACAGAGAATGATCTCCTAGTAGAGGCAGAGAGTGAGAGAGCCTGAGAGAGACTCAGAGGGACAGAGAGACAGAGACAACGAGAGGGACAGAGAAATAGATACTGAGAGGAACTCCAAGTGTTGGGGAATTCAGTTTATATAACATTCTTAGTTTCTATGAATTACCATTTAAAGACTTTGTTTACCCATTTTCCTTTGATGGTGTGGGCATACAGTGTGAAAGCATAAGAGTATGAAGCGTGAAAAGGTAAGATTGTGTAGCTTGAAAGGCCTGCTGGCAATTCTCAACCTTTGATCCATAGGTTCCCCACGGTTTTAGCCTTAGGGAATGAATGATTTTATGTTGTGTAGGGTGTGACTTAAAGACTCTGTTTTCCTTCATGGTATGGGTAAATGGTTTGTTAGTAATCTCAGCGAAATTTTCCTTTCTTCTCTAGGTTTCATAGTGGTCTGGCCATAGGACTGATCAGTATATTGCAGTCTCGGAATACAGCTTGATTTAACATTTAGTTCTCTTGCCTTCTCCCTACAATACTAAGACCTGCCCAATTTGGCCAGGCTCTGCAAGCCTGGAGGGCTTGGTGGGCACAGGCCCCAAAGCTGCCTTTGTGGCGGACTTAAATGGCCAAGAGAGTCCTGCTGGGCAGTTGTCCCACCTAGATACGGAGTGAGAGGCAGACAACAAGCCACATACTCAGCTCTCAGCACAGCAGGAAGACCACCCCCCAGCCCCTGCCAGCCAACACACACTCACGTGCGTGCACGCGCGCACACACACACACACACACACACACACACACACACACGCTCAGTGCAGAGTAGTGCTCAGTAAATGTTTGTTAAATGAATGCATAAACACTTTGATGGAAGAAACCCCCAGTGCAGTGTGGGCCCACAGGGGATTTAAGGAAGGCTTCCCGGAGGAAGTGACATTAAATTGTAGCATGAAAAAGAGGAAAGAGTAGTAGCCAGGCCAAGCAGAAAAGGAAGGAACAGCCCAGGCAAAAGGCCAGGTGATAGAGTTCAGCCTGTTGCCCTGGAATACTAGGAAATGAGGCTGAAGTGGTAAATTGAGGCCAGGTGCTCAAAAACCCAGGCCTTGATGTTAGTCAGAAAATACCACTGAATTTAATACATGATAACTGTTATGCTCCCTCCCTATGTTTTCTTGCCTAATGAGGTTTACTTGTCCTTAAAAGGAAAAAAAAAAATGACCATAGTGGGGATGTAACCCGTGGTAGTTGTTCAGTAAATGAACAATGTCCCTACGAATTCTTGGCGTCGCACGGTGGAACGGTGGCGCCTTGGGTTTCCATCTCCCACACCCCTAGTGAGCAGAGGGTGACTGCGTTCTTCCCTTTGTAACTGGATCTGCGCTGTGGGAAACACTGGAGGCGCTTGTGGGGTTTTGGCTCTTAGAGACAGGTTGCTGGGGTGGGGTTTTGAGGGTTACTAATTGCCCTTGGGGCTTAACGCTATGAGCCTGGGGCAAGGAGATTCTCGTCCTGATACCGAGACGGAACGTGGCCGCCGGCGGCGGGCGAATGCGGAGCCGGTGCCTTTAAGGCGCCCGCGCCTTTAAGGCATCCCACGGCGCTCGGCGTCGGGAACTGGGAGCCGGGTGGGCACGAGCGCTGCGGCCGGATGCGAGCAGCGCGCTGACGGTGAGGATCCGCGGCCGCGTCGCGCCGCAGATACCCAGGCGGCTGTCAGGTCAGGTGAGCGCAGGCGAAGCGGGGCTGGGTACCTGGGAGGGGAGTATACGGGAGTCCCCCAATGATCCAGCGATCTGCCCTGCTCTTCGCGAGTCGGGTTGCCTGACCTCTCCATAGGCGGCGCACGGGGGGAAGACGAGTCGGGGACCTGCACCTCTCTTTCTACTCGATTCCTCTGCTCTGGCATCAGCCTTTGTCTGCTCCCTTCCGGTGCTGAGACAGGTTTGACATTCCAGAATCCGGGTTCCATCACTTCCCGGGGCTGGTCTGCCTGCCTCCCCAAGCCCGGGACAAGGTGAGGACGGGTCGCGGACCAGCATCTTCTTTCTGCTTCTCCTCCCCATTGGTCGCACCGGATCCAGCCCTTTGGCGTCCATCTCAGTGTCTGGCTGATTTGGAGGCTCCAGCACCCGCGTCCTTCCCATTTCCTGGGGAAGGGCTGCAGTTCGCCCTCTCAGCCTTTGTCATCTCCTCCCGATCCGCCCTAGACATCTATACCCCTCAAGACCTCTCCTAGCCTATACCGCCCCCCCCCCCCCCGCTCCTTTACCCCGGACCTACCCATGTTCCCTCGCCTTTGCGTTTTCTCCTCCCCACAACCTCAACCGGCTAGTCAGAATGCTAGCCTAACCCACCCTGCCACCCCGGCATCCCTTGGCTACGCAGGCTTCATGTCAGTCTTGGAAATGCGGATTGTGTAATGCTGGCTGCAGGACCCAGCACGTGCAAGATTCGCACACTTAAACCCGCAGATGAGTGGGGGAGGCCCCTGTCCCCAACTAAAATCTGTTCCTTTCTCCCTTGGATCCCATAGCTGGGATCCCACTACCATCCGCTCCCATGATGGCATTTGGAAAGTTCTGCTCCTGTGTCTGCCTTGTTCCTCTTAGGTACAGTTGTGCTGGCAGGGTCAGAAATATTCCCCAAAACTCCTCTTTTCACCTGCCTAGTGAAGCCTCAGGACAGAGAGAGTGGCCCAGGGGGGTAGGGGGTGGTTTCATAAATAAGGATAGGCTCAGGATTTCTGAACCCTGTAACACCAAATTCCCGTCACTGAGCTACAGCCTGATCACAGGGAGCATGGCTCAGCATGGTACCTAACATGATTAATTACATGTTTGTTTTTGTTAATAACCCAAAGGATTCCCACCAGAAAATCAGAGAGACTTGGGTCCAAATCCCAACTTTACTACTTGCCGGCTCTGTGGCCATGGGCCAGTTAGTTACCTAACCTCAGTTTCTGGTTATAGTACCTGCTTCAGAAAGCAGCGGTAAGGTTCAGATAAAACACTGGCCCCCACAAGTGGTTAGCACTCAATAAGTAGCCACTATTATGAAGAATGAGTGATAATTGACCACCACTTCAAATTACTGAAGAAATGATTTAACATTAGTTAAATGCTCACACTGACTCAAAGGTGGGCCAAGGGAGTTTGGGCCAAGAAGAGGTAAGCACTTTTTTATGCTCAGAAAGACTTATGAGGCTTTCTTCTACTCTAAACCATCCATTGCCTATGCAATAAAAGCTAGAATTGCCTTTCTATTTTTAAAAAATTATTTTATTTTTCAATTATAGTTGTTATTCAATATTTTATATTAGTTTTAGGTATACAGTGTAGGAATTAGACATTTATATAATTTATGAAGTGATTCCCCTGGTTAGTCTAGTACCTGCCTGGCACAAAACATAGTTATTACGATATTACTGACTATATTTCCTATGCTGTATTTTACATCCCCCTGACTATTTTGTAACTGTCAGTTTGTACTTCTTAATCCCTTCTCCTTTTCACCCAGTCTCCTAACTTGATTCCCATCTGGTAACCATCAGTTTATTCTCTTTATCTGTTATGCAGTTAGGCAGGCATGAGCAACAGGAGCGAAGGCCCAACTTTGTAACCATAGAAGCCTCCCTCAAAGACCTTCCTTAAGGACTGTTGCAGAGACTGTTAGGAAGAAGAGTTGGAGTCTGGAAGTGCATTAACTAACATGCAGAAGGGAGAGGGGATGAATGGCGATGCCAGCTTCCCCCACCCCTGTCTCCATGGCTTTTTATTCTCTCTCACACAAGGCTGGCTTTGTTATTATTATTAGTTACAATCAGATTAGTAATTACAGATTATAGTCAACTCCCAAATTCAGCCTCAAGGCCACCACCTTGTTATCAGCTATTCCCTCTTCTTATTCTTGTGCCTAAAGCAAGAAGTTCCAGAATAGGTAAGGCGTGTGCACCCTCTCTGTAGTGTGACCTTGTTGCTCCAAGCATCAGGCATCCTGCCAGGACTGCAGGCATCTCTTACAACAAAGGACCTCCCAGAAATACCTCCCTTTTAGGATTATGCATTATCCCAAATCCTAGGGTAAAAAGGCCATAAAAGTGCTGGTTTAACCAGCCACAAACACGTGTGCAGAAAGTACTATCCTAACCTGCCTATAATCTCAGCTTCCTTATACCATCATTATAATATCATGCCTATGTCCAGAAGTTCCTGAATCTAATTATAATATCATGCCTATGTCCAGAAGTTCCTGGATCTAATTATAATGGGTAAGTATATGCACAATAGGCAAAGTGTTACATAACAGCCAACTGTTAGTCAAGGTGACCTCACAAAGGATCGTCTAGGGCTTCCCATCATGGCTCATATATAAATAGACCTTCCCACTTCTGTGTGGTTACAGCTCTCTTCACTGAAAACCTGCCCTTTTCCTTGGACTATACTCTTATTATCTTTTCACCTCTTGTATTCCACAGGGCTACAGCCTTCCTTAGTGTGGCCTGTTTCCTTCTAGAATATACTTTTAAACAGTCTTACTTCTAAATCTCACTGTGCTGGAATTGTCTCTGCAACAGTGAAAAGAACTGAGAATCTCCAGGGTTACTGCGTCAGCACTATAGTTCAGATAGCCCCAATGATAACATATCTATGAGTCTGTTTCTGTTTTTTGTTTGTTTTTGTTTGTTTGTTTGTTTATTTTGTTCTTTAGATTCCATATATAAGTACAATCATATGGTATTTGTCTTTCTCTAACTTATTGCATTTAACATGACATTTCTAGGTCTATCCATGTTTTTGCAAATGATAAAGTTTCATTTTTTTTTAATGCCTGAGGGCTTTCTATTTTTTAGCTTTAAAAATTGATAAGCTTTGACTTCTGTGAGGATCCATACACCTAGAGTGAATGTGTGAATGCAGTTTGTGCAATTGTAAGTGATTATGGAACTTATGATATGAGAAAAGAACTTGTTTTTAGCAGCAACCTTGGTTTGCCGTGTGTGTTGATTTAGGCCTATCTTGGGGTATAGGTTCCAATCAAAGATTATTTGTGGATTTGAAGGAAAAAGAAAGAAAGGTCAGAGGGGAAGGGAAGGTCAACTGGAGGAGATAACTCCTAGCTCTGCCAAAAAGATTTGTAAATAGAAGATGGGGTCGGTCAAGGGTATTTCCAGGTAGAGAGAGAAGGGGAGAAATGGAGAAAAATAGAAAACCAATTCAGGTACAGTCACCAGAGGGTCAGATTATCAGTGTATCTCGTATCTGATTCCCCAAAATTAGCACAGGATTGCAATTATAACCTAAATTCTGTTCAGTGTTTATTATTGCTTTTAAAATAGACTGGTTTTGATTTTTGTTTGTTTGGTTAAAGTTCTAGACAAACTGTTTTACTCTTAGCCATTACTCTAAATTTTGCCTGTGGTTTTACTGCATGTCCCTTTTTCCGATGCTAATTTTCCTGGGTTACAGAGATTGCCTCCTCTGAGGAGATTCTGCCCAAAAATAAGGTGGATAACAGCTCACCAAGGGCCCTGAATGTTGGATCTCATGCTGGGAGCTGGAAATCTTGTCCTGATAGAAACCTGCTGGCTATTTGTAACAGAGATCCTTTTTGTCTAACACTGACTTTGTTCCTACAATTAGAAAATAATGTAGGCCACCTTCACCTCCTTTAGAAGTAATAAAACCCTCTTTCATCTCCTTGCTTTTCCTTTTCCTTTTTTTCTCTGTTTTTTTTAGGAGCACATTTTCTGGCATTGGGAGAATGTTTTTGGGTGCCGAGGTTCTATTTTAGGCCCTCTGCTATTGCATATCCATATATATAGAGGGATATTTTAATTCTTTTCAGTCATGTGGAAAATTGGCCTTATGTGATGCTCTTTCTAGCACTTTACCTTTAAGAGGTGGCCTCGGCTGATAAAGCATGCATATGCATTCACACTGATTCATAGACTAAAAGATTATTCTGGGCTTCCCAAGAGCCTGAAGACTTAGGGGTCCATGGAGGTGAAAGGTCAGGTGGATTTTGGCTCCTCACTTCTCCAGCAGGAGACTGGCTTATGTTTCTCTAGGGTTTTCTTGTTTTAAATATGATTTCAAGCAGGTGGTTATTATAGACTATCACCACAGCCTACATCTTGGACCCAGGGACAGAAGTTTTGAAAGTCCTTGACTAGGTCAGGGCAGGTGTTGCATGTTTCATTTCCTTCCTTTTGGCTAATGTGATTTTTAGAAGATATGCTGTAGGATCCACTACCAGTTACCTGCCTTCCAACTGTGCTCCTGATTGATCTACCTGCCTAAAGGTTTTCAGAGTGTAGATCTCACCCAAAAGCCCTCTACAAATGGTTCACAAAGACTTTACCAGGAGCTAGGCACTAATTTTGAAGGGAGTCTAGAAGACCCAGGCCTGTGAGGACCAGGATGCTTAACTGGTCCAAAGGCAGAGAGGAATTCATCAGGCAGCCAGGACATGACTATGCTCCACATGAAGGGGACAGTATGAGGAAGGACAAAACAGGAGGCTATGTGGGGCTTGCATGAGGGCAAGAGTTGGTTATCTGGGGTTCAGGCAGAGATGTGAGCATCCAGACCAGGAAGTTGAGTTGGGATCATATGGAATGGTCAGAATTTACATTAGATCAGAGCAACCTAATCCCTTGTGGGAATTGGGAAGATTCCTCTGGCAGCTGGTGGTAGAAGGACTGGGCTGTAAAAGAGTCATGTGTACAGAAATGGGAGCAAGAGGTGAGGACCCGAACCCCCATGTGGTGGCTGAGGGAGCTATGTGTGATCTGTCTCATACAAAGTCTCCCACCTGGTGAGAATTTTTCTTCCCACCCTACATTTGAACCAAAATCATGTAAGGAATTGGTTGTAAAAGGCTCTCAGGGGTATAAAGCCCCTAAACTGAGCTGTCCAGTAGGGTAGTTTCTGGTCATATGTGGCTATCAAGCAATTAACATGTGATGGATGTGACAGAAGAACTGAACTTTGAACTTTATTTAATGACATAAATTTAAACAGTCACACATCAAACAATGCAGTTTGTTTACACTGGACAGGTTGACTACAGTGCTGGCACCTCTCCACCCTTATGGGGAGCAAGTGGGAAGAGAGGAAGATGCTTTTGAGTCTGGGAGACTCGCCTGATAGGGATGCTGTTGGCAGAAATGAGTGAATCAGGAGAAAGGGAAGACATGTCTGAGACATCGTACAGCTGTTGTGTCATGGGAGTGGTCAAACGGGCTTTTGGAAAACTCTGGAAGGAGATCCTGGCTAGGTATGTTGCTTTTTGAATTCCCTGCAGGAAGGAGTTGTGGAGGATATAAGAATAGAGAGCTCTCCAAGGAAGACAGAGGAGAGCATTATGATACTCTGGGGAGAGAAAAGGGAGAGCATCTCAGGACCTAGGCCAAGTGTGCTCACAGCCATAGCTTGTTTCAACTGCAGGGCTATTAGAGATGCAACATACAGAGGAGGAATGGGCTCAGCCAGACTAAGGGGGAGTCAATAAGGTCCAGAGGGCAGAGATGTATATCTTTATGACAGTTTTCTGGGTTGTGCCGCACTTGCAGCGATGACTGGGTAAGCTTAGCTTCCTGCTTGGAAATTTCAGTGTGATTTTCCTTCACGATGGAGAAGATATATATGAAAAGGAGTTAGAATTGCCCATTTCTTGAATTATTCTGTCTCATCGATTCTGGGGCTTCCACACAAGAGAATCTTATCGTCTTTGTGTCTGTTTCAGCTGTTGATAATTAGTGATACTTTTTGA
This sequence comes from Eonycteris spelaea, assembly GCA_003508835.1. NCBI lineage: Eukaryota > Metazoa > Chordata > Mammalia > Chiroptera > Pteropodidae > Eonycteris > Eonycteris spelaea. Next base: position 123,711 of record PUFA01000303.1, on the reverse strand, counting down.
GTGATCAGTTTATCTTTCTAAGAAACTCGTTCCAAAATTAGTGTTGGATTGATGCAACAATGTCTAACAGCTAGGATATTATACTCAGATTTTAAGAATGCAGTGTTTTCCTAGTGGAGAAGAATGTGGAAAGAATTTTTACATTACAGAACTAAAGGAGAAAATTATAAGCAGGACTGGATACTTTTTAAAAGACACCAGCAGGATAAAGTAATAAGCTCACTGATAACTTGTAAAGTTGCTCTTAAAACAGTTCTAGGGAAGTGGAAAGAATGTCAATGAGGATACTGAGCTCTGTCTTGTTCATAACTGATGGAAAATATGTACCTGTTTACAGCAAGCACTGAGAGAAGGCAAAGGTAGCATGACCCATTGACAGGGTTGGATTGAAATGTAAGACATACCATTTTCTAACTAGGTGGTGTTGGGGGAATTTGTTAACTTCTTTAAGTCTCAGTTTCTCCATCTTTAAAACAGGAGAAATGCTTCCTGCCTCATACTATTTGAGGGATAAAGTGAGAAGATATATATGAACTGCCAATGCAGGGCCTGACATACAGTATGTAGTTAATAAATAGAGGCTGTCGCTCTTATATCTTTGGCTATGGTGGTAGTGGTCATGGTTATTATTGTTATTATTATTGCATGGTTAATATTGTTATATTACTGCTATTGTTATAATAATTATTGTTTTGAAGAGACCAGGACTTTAGTTTGTCAGATTTGATGAAATATGTGTAGATATCTAGAGAAAGGAAAGATTCTATGAAAGTATTTATACTCTATTTATTCTTGGATTTTTGCTTATACCCCAATATTAAGATGTTGGAACTCAGGATTCCTCATTTCCAAAATCTGAGAACATTAAAAGACACGTTATGAGAACATTGTGAGACTTTATGCACTACACTTGGGAACATGAGATGCAATGTATTCTCTATCCAATTAATCTTTGTCCCGTGTTTAGAGATAAAGGTCCCGAATGCACAACTTGGATGTTGACAGGATGAGGCCTAGTAGCTGGCTCTGGCCTGGGCTGTGAGAGTGAGTTGTCCTCCCTGGTACCATGACAGCCAGCTGTCCTTCCTGACTTCACCTTGCTTCACACTGTGCTGCAAATCCAGCAAAATCTCTGTCTTTAGCACTGGGGTGCCTAATTTTACACAACAGTTGTGCAAAACGAGTGCATTCTTCTTTTAAATCTATTCAGGCAATAAGCGTTATCAAGCAAAAAATATTTGCCAAGTTCTGTTTTATGTTCTGGGAGAATATAACAGAGAACAAGGTTCTTGTCAGATCATGCCAGATTCTACTCTGCAATTGCTGGCATAATTTTAGAAACATTTTAAAAGTCACAAGTGTCGGAAAAGACGGACGATTTATTTGGATATCAGTTCTGATTTTAATAGATGAGGAAACTGAGGTCTCGTAGCTGGTGTGTGGAAGAACCTGGCTGGAGAGAGCCAGATAGAATACCTGCCCCTCCCAGCCTACTGCGTCAGGCCAATCTGCCCCCGGGGTAGCCATTTGTGTACCACCATCATGATTTTCACTAGATCTGGGTATTGCCTAGTTTTTTAATTGATTCCTTCTGTTAACTTAAATTAACTTACAAATTTAATTTAAACAATTAATTTGCATCCCTACTATAAATTGAAAGTATTCATAAAAATCAACACAAGGAAACGATAGTATTAAATAGCTAAATGTTGTTGCTTGCAGAAGGCTGAAGGGTTAGAGAGCTGTTTAATAACACCGTACTGAGTTTCTCTTTGATCTACACAGGACTGAAAAAAAACTGAAAAGGTAACTTGTATATCTTTTGTAACATGTCAGTGTTATGTAATGCTGTGTAGGCCGAAGCATTATTTAGTGTTCTCCCGCCGCCAGTATTAAATAGGTGACTCCTCTGGGAGTTTTGTAATTAGTGAAGGAGGGAAAAAGTCTCTTACAGCATCATTGTGAATGGTTGTCCTTAAAACAAACAGGATTGAGCCTATTTTGTAACTTTGCTTTTCATTAATTCATTTGTACCTTATTTGTGTCTTGTGCTATTCTAGTCACCAAGGAAGAACATATGATTGTCCCTTCCTTGAAGGAGCTCTGGTTGTAGAAGGAGAAACAGGACAATGATTTAAGTATGCTGGAAAAAGTGACTTTTTTTTTTTTCCATGACTGAGAAACTGAGAGGGCAGTTGAATCAGAAACACAATATAGTGCTTCTGCCCATTAAAGTGGCAGCTTTCATTCCTGTAGACTTGGGACTGTACCCAGATAAAACGTGCATATATAACTGAAAAGAACCATCTGATCCACCGATAGGTTCATCTGTCTCTCCTTCTCCGCTGAGGGGTTTCTTTCTTCAAATCTCTTACAAGAGATAAGACATCTAAATGGAGCTGTCACATTGTCATGGAGAAATTAGGGAAGATAAGTGTGGATATTTAACAGCAAAGAGGTTACAAAGATTGGGGAAAGGCCATTCGGGGTGGGGGGAGAAGACAAAGTGGAGCTTGGTGGAGTGGGTCCAAGTCTGAAATCTATTACATAATTATGCCTCTACCAGATGAATGCCCATGAGCAAATTACTTAACTTCTATGAGCCTGTTTCCTCAGCCTATAAAACAGGTGATAAAATACCCTTTGCCTGTTGCACAGGGTTGGTGTACTGTGTCAAGGATTGGTAAGTTATAGCCCGCAGACCAAATTTCTCTTGCAGCCTATTTTTTAAAATAAAGTTTTATCGAAATACAGTTATGCTCATTCATTACATGTTGTATATGGTTGTGTTTTCACTACAATGGCAAATCCAGTAGTAGTGGCAAAAACCCAATGGCCCACAATGCTAAAATACTTATTTTGTGGCCCTTTACACAAAAAGTTTGCCTACCCCTGTGCTCAGTGATTGTGAAGTCATGCTGTGCCATTATGAGTTTATTATGAAATTGGAATACATATCAGTTGACAGAGATATAGGGGACAGATCTCTCCATTTCACAGGAAAAAAGAAGGAAGTAACAGCCACTGTTACCAGTCTCATGTGCAGCCATCCAGTGACATTCTCTGTGAATACAAGCATTCATGTGTACTTGTATATTTTTTCATTTTTTTCTTTAAGTTCCTATGCCCTCCCTAACTTTTAATTTTTTAAAAAAATGCTATAGAAATTTTTAAACCTATAGAACCTATAGAAAAGTTGAAGTTTGCCACGTAACTTTCACCTGGGTTCACCAATGGTTAACATTTTACCATATTTCTCTCTCCTTTCTCCCAAATAACACACACACACACACACACACACGATTTTTTTTCTCTCCTCAACTTTTAAAAGTGAGTAGCAGATATCACTATACTCACCCCTTAATACTTCAGCAGACACCTCCTACGAACAAAGACATTCTCCTACATGCAAAGGTAACCACAACTTCACGGTCACGCTCAAGAATTGTAACACCGATACAGTAATATTATCTAATATCCAGTCTTTACTCAGATTTCTCCAATTGTTCTAACAATTTCTTTTGTAGCTGAAAATAAAATCCAGGATCCTCTTAAGAAGTCTTCATTGCCGGTAGTTGTCTTGCCTATGTCGTTTTTTAAGCAATTGTCTGCTTTTGTTCCTCCTCATCTTTACCCTTATTCTGGGTCTTTCGCTTTTCTTTTCCCCCTTACTTCTTCACCTGTTCTTTGAGACAGAATTTCAATCCTGTCACTCTCTGCAGCCCCTGCAGGTGCCAGCTAGCCTTAAAGAACAGAATGGATCTTGACGTGGTTAACATGTTTGTGATCGCGGGCGGGACGCTGGCCATCCCAATCCTGGCATTTGTAGCCTTGTTTTTCCTGTGGCCTTCGGTGCTGATAAAAATCTATTATTGGTAAGTTAATTTTATAATTGAAGTTTTTGAGGGTATTGTAACCGTGTCATCTTCTCTGCTTGTCCTTTTGGTGGTTGTTCAACATTTTATCATGAAATATTTCAAACATACAGAAAGGTTGAAAGACATTCTTTGAATTTTGGGAGCATTTCTGAAGAATTGGTGGTAGCTTCTCACAAGGTAAATTCTTTCAGGTTCCTGGTAGTGTCTTTGCTCAGGAGGCCACCACCCTTACTCCCAAAGTCACTGATTCTTTATTGAGCAAGGATTATGCACATTTATGGGAATTCCTTTGGTAGTTTCTTGGTCATTGGATACTGATCCAGTGGTATTCTGACAGGTATGGTGATATGCTCTGATAAATGAATTAGAGCAGGATGGTGGAGATGAAGAGAATGGTTTTAGATTTATTCTAAAAGTGTTCATTAGGAAAGGGACAGAAAGAAAAAGATGTTTCCAAAACTTCTGTCAGCCTTGTACCACCTGTATATTACCTCTACTTCTATATTTTCTTTAGAGTCAGTCATTTTTTTTATAGTTTAAATCTTTAAAAACCTCAGTCTTTTTCATCCCAAGAATAGTCTTGCTATTTTACAAGTGAAGCATTTGGTGACTGACCTGGTAGCTTAAGGAGTCTTGTTCCTACTCTTTATTGAGAGGATCATTAGAAATTACTGAAAATATTGGTCCTCCAGCTCCTTGTTTCCAAAGCCTGGTAAAGTTTTTCATTGGAAAACTTAATTTCCAATTAAATGAAAAACATGGGTTAGTACCCCAGAGCTCCATCTGGTAATGAAGAAGCCCTCAATTCCTGAGCCTGGCACTCGGGCTACCTCTCTGAGCCTATTTCCCTTCACTCTGGGTTCAGGTCATGCTTGGTTATCCTCCATGCCCTTGCCTTTGCTGTGCACACCTCGTGGCATACCTTTCTGCATTCTCTACAGCTAATAATAGCTCTTAAGCATTCAGTCACCTATGCAAACCTCACCTTTTCTATAAGGTCCTTCTAGCTCTTCCTTGATCTCATACTGTACTTCGTGTTGGAGCTGTAGAGAATTTGAAGATTATAAAAAGGTAACACAGAGAAAATATAAATTACTCATAACCCCTCAAATAATTTTCTTCAATGTCTCTTTTGTTCTCACTATCTCTATTTCTCCATTTCATCTGTACATAGTTTTAATTTTTTAACAGAATTGAAATCAATAGCATTAAAATATTAAGTTCCAATATTGTAATTGGAAAATGTATATCATTTTCCTGTTATTTTCCTGTTATTGACTGTTCTTTGAAGATCTAATTTTTAATAACAGTAAAATGTTACATTGTATACATTGTAATTTATGGAATAAATTTTCTATTTGTGGACATTAGGTTAATGCTGGTTTTTAAACTATAACTGAAATAACCTTGTCTTGAACATCTTTAGAAACATTTTTCCCTCCAAGATTTCTGATTATTTTCTTGGGACAGATTATGCCTGGAAGTATAACTACCGAGTCAAAAGGCATGAGGTTTTTAAAAGATTACGGATGCTTCATTCCAGACTGCTTTCTAGAAAGGTTGAATATTATCATTGTTTTTTTAAGGACAATTTTTTTTTTCTAATTTAGAAGTTTATGAAAAAAGATATATCTTCTTGTGATACTCATTTCTTTGTTAGTGAAGTTGAACATATTTCCTATGTTTGTTAATCATTACTATCTCTTCTACTCTGAGTAAATCTTTTCATTTATTTTGCCCATTATTGAACTGGGGTCTTAGCATGGTTCTTATCATTTTGTAAGCCTTTTATATATTCAGGATGTCAATCTGTGCCTGTCAGTTTTTCCCCAGTCCCCCCCTTCCCAGTTTGTTGCATTTTTTCCCCCAGTTTTCCTTTGAATTGGCAAGTGATATATTTTAAATGATAGAATTTTTTAAATATAATACTAATAACTACTATTTATTGAATACTTGCCACATGCTGGGCATTGAACAAAACTTTGTATATGGATTATCTCATTTAATCTTTACCATATCTTCAATAGACTACAATATTTCCCCATATTATAGATGAGAAAATTGAGGTTCAAGATCATGCAGTCAGTAAATGAATGAACTGGGAAATGAATGAATGAACAACTGTATGTTATGGTGCACTATTTAGAATTTTGAAATGTTATTGCTTTGTCATGAGAAGAGCTTTAAGCTAGCCAATTTTATTGTATTTATAATGTTTTGAATAGGCAATATATTCAATGGGAAAGTACTAAAAGGAAGATGATAACTCTCCCTATCACTACCTACTCCCCACTGTATTCCCACTTCTGCTCCAGATACTCATCTTAATGGTATCTCATATATGTTTCCATACTTTTTGTATGCAGATCCATATAAATATAAGTATATATCTTCATCTCCCCTCCCATTGTTTTACATACAGGGTTAAAATCAGTCAATTTAGGCTATTTGCTTTTGCAAGACTTGGCTACCTCTTTGGTGCAAATTAGCCACAAAGTTAATCTTTGATTGAATTAATTGCCTTGCATCTTGAAGAGATTCTTCATGCAGAGAGTTCAATTTGTTTAAATGGTAATTTCGTATTGAAATTGATTTCAGGCCAAACTCCAGCATTGCCAAATCTTATGTAACCAACAGAAGCCGAGCCTTCAACCAGTTGCCATATGTTGTGAGGAGTAAAAGCAGAGGCCCAATGCAGATAGTTCTTAAGAAAGTTTTCCCTTTCACAATCTCTAGGAAGAAAAATATAAATATTTTGAGGGGATGGGTGAGATATGACCTTTATTGAGCTTATCTCCTAAAGTGGAGATAATGTCTGCACAAAACCAAATGTTTGTTAGTATACCTTCTACATCACAATTAAAATGCTAACAGTTTTTTAAAAATTAATCAACTCCATCAAATCCACTACCGTAGACTCAATGTCTTCTTTAAAGCTAGAGTAAGACCTAAATATGGTTAAGACGCAAATGCAGAAATTTGGTTGGTTGGAAAGCTAATTAAACTTCCAGCTTACTCAAGTAGATTTATAAATAGGCAAAATTGTATTTGTTTTATAGCGATTAGGTCCACTGGAATCCCCCAAGCTGGACAGCTATTAGACTATTTAGAGTCCTGAGATCATAAAGGATGCAGGCATTCTAGACAGTCTTCTGGCGTCTTTTCCCTATCAGAGATTTATGGGTGTGTGAAGTGAAGCCAACACCAGCAATTGCAGCCATGATGAGAGAATCCAATTCTTCATCTCTGCATATAGCAAACTGCAAGTGACAAAGGGTAATAAGCTTCACCTTTCAGTTTTTTGATGCTTTTCTTGTCAATTAAAGTACCTCTGCTGGGAGGTACTCACTCCAGGATGGCTGTGCTGTGCACGGCCACACTCCTGCCCACACATTCGTGGCTGCTCGTCCTAGATTTCAGGTGTCAATCAACATGGCCCACCAGGCACTGCAAGCTAGCTCTCTGAGGGAGGAAACCACCTTTGTCTCGCCCTTTCTGGAGTCCTTCCCAGCCCTACCACCAGTTGTTTTGAATTCTGCTGAAGCTCAAAAAAAAATCAAGGCAGAGAAAGGGCTAGTCAGACACCCAGTGAGATCCAACCACCTGCTTACACTGCCATTCAAAATGCTAGAAATATGTATTAACAAAAGGTCAGTACATGTCATGTTGCTTAAGAAAACGCCCCTTTCTCCTTTCCTGGTTAGATTATGTAGTAACATATATACCAGAATATTTATATATATGCATATATATATATCTGTGCCCCTCCCCAAACCACTTCTCTGGAGCTTGCTGATTTTGTTTTTTTCCTGTGTTTTTCCTTGTCAGGTACTGGAGGAGGGCATTGGGCATGCAGGTTCGCTATATTCGCCATGGAGACTATCAGTTCTGTTATTCCTTCCGTGGCAGGCCTGGGCACAAACCTTCCATCCTCATGCTCCATGAGTTCACTGGACAAAAGGATATGTGGCTCAGCATCATCAAGGTGCAGTTCTAGATTCCTCTCTCTCAAGAAAGTGTCATTCAGTAAAGAAAAGGGTTTTCACTTGGACATATTGTCATCAGCAATTGTAGACAGCCAAGGGAATCCAATCATTTAAAACTACTGTAATATATTTTTCAAATCATTATTATCAGGCAAAAATTTATTGAGTTGAATGTTATTGGTAAAATATGTGCCTTAGAAATCATTTCACCTTATGAATATTTCTTAGGAAAATTGTCTGACACTCAGCTTTATCTCAGAACTGTCATCAAGATCAGGCTTTTAAAAAATCATTTGTTCTTTTATACTCCAAGTTTCTTCTCTTCCTTCTCCTCCTTCTCTTCCCTTTTGCTTCCTTCTTCTTCTTGTCTGACCCTTCCTTCCCTTCTTTTTTCTGTTTTTGCTTTTTCCTTTTCTTCTTTTTTTTCCACCTTAGCCATTTAGAGAAACAATTTTGATTTGGCAGCTATCTGGGATAGCTTTCCAAATCACTCAGTTTTTGTTCTGGTTTACTTGGATATGGCAACTTTACTTAGTAAGAGTGACCAGCTGGTAAAGGTTGGGGCTGGGAGAGGTCTTAGGGGAGAAGCACCCCAGGTTCTCACTTCAAGTAGGACTATACCAGAATGATCTCAAGTGTGATCTACACCAGGAGGAAAAAGCCCACACCAGCTCTAGTTACTTGTGTTCTTATTTCCAAATTCCACTCTGAGGAAAGTCATTCTCATGCCGTAATGAACCTCTCACATCCTGTCCTCTCTCAGGAGCATCTTTCGTGTAGCTGGGTATTTGTTTATTGACAACTGATGTTTCTGTTTCCTGGTTAAAAGCAGCACATATTTAAATGGAAGAAGGTGTTTTAAGATAATAACTACCCTAGGAATTACACCTTAATGTAAAAAAGGAAAAGAAAAGAAAAGAAAAGAAAGTTGAGCGCAGAATTAGGGTGATTAGACATTGCTCTTACAGAAAGTCTTGCTCCTGTGGGTTCTGGAGTTGGCCAGGGCCCTGGGAGGACAGAACTATCCCCTCTAGTTCCAAGTCAGTGGCTAGATGACTGGAGTAAGTGTAGAAGGGTGAGGGAAAGGAGAAGGAGGTAGTACCTGCCAAATGGTGTCAAGAAAGAGTGAGAGGTGTAAGCCTGCTCCCCTGACATTTGTCCCTCTTCCAGTCATCCTCCTAGTCTCCTTCCACCCGTGTATTAGTCTTTGGGGCCCTCTGCTCCCTATGAGGCTACTGGCAATGCTTATTCCCATCAGTGGTTACTAGGATAAAACTCTGGATGGCCTAGGCTCGTACATCCCCAGGGATGGCTATCCAGGTCACGTCCTAAGTGGGTGCAACCTCCCCAGAAAAGTGGGCAGACACGTCCTACATAGCAAGTACTGACTTTCTGGGCCTGTGTGTCCTCAGTTTCTTCCAAAGAACCTGCACTTGGTCTGCGTGGACATGCCAGGACATGGGAATACTACCTGCTCTCCCCTAGATGACCTGTCTATAGAAGGGCAAGTTAAGAAGATACACCAGGTAAGCATGAGACTCCACCAGAAATTTCCCAGACTGAATTTGCCCACCATTGCATGCCCAGGACTGGAGAGCAGGCAGGAGAGTTCTCCATACTGACTCATAATCAGTCTCAATGCATTCTGTCAAGTAATTGCAACCAAAATGGCACCCTAGCAGTAGCCTTGGTTAGCCATGGAAGGCCAGGGCTTATTGCAAACTTTTTTTTTTTAAGCCTATTGAAGTTGTTTGTGAAAAAATATGACCATCTAGGCATTTTCTCAGCTCTTTGGAAAAAGGAGTTTAGTATTCCTCAGGACCATTTCCCTAGAATCTACTTTTCTGCTTACCAGTTATATGACAGCCATAGCCCTTCTGCCTAGTTATGGATGGGAGGGTGCTCTTTGCATTTTACTCTGTTTCAGAATCTATCTTCAGCCCCACTCTTGGGATTTCAAGGACATGGGGCTCATAGACTATTTCAGAATTTAGTAGTCTTTACATTTCAAATTGGCATTAGGTATTTTCCCCAGATAAGGATATTTATTTAATGTCTGACTTCTCCAATTAAACTTTGTATTTTAATGAGGTCAGGAAACTTGTCTCTTTGGCTCTTTGCTGTATCTTCAGTAGTTGACCATAGCTCCTTGTACAAACAGATATTTAATTAATATTTTTAAATGGGTAGATGGTTGGTTGGATGAATGGTTGGATGGTTGAACAGACAGATAGATGGGTGGGTAGTTATATGAATAGATGGTTGGATGGATGAGAAGGGCTTCAAATTAGGGTAAGAGTCAGCAAACTGTGGCACATAGGCTTTATTTGGCCTACTGCCTCCTTTTGTAAGCTAAGTTTTATTGGAACACAGCCATATTCATTAGAGTTGAGTAGTTGAGTTGAGTTGATTAATGCAACTTAATAGTTGCAACAGAGTTGAGCAGTTGCAACTGAGATCATATAGCCCACAAAGCAGAAAATATTTACTCTCAGGACCTTTATAGAAACATTTGTTGACTCATGAATTAGGAAAAACCTTGTTGGTTTTATACTTGTAAATGGGCCTTCAATCATTTGTGCCAGGTAAAGATAAATATACCTGCCACAGTGCTTACCTGGAAAATGGATCCAGTAGAGTTTCAAACCTCTTTCATCAGTAGCCCTTTTCATTTGTCCCCATAGACATAGAGGTTTTTTGCTCTGTAATCACCATTGTCACTGTCTACAGGTATATAACCAAGCCTTCTTCTCATTTTCCTTCCCAGTTTGTAGAATGCCTCAAGCTGAACAAAAAACCATTCCACTTTATAGGCAGCAGTATGGGTGGCGGTGTGGTTGGAGTGTACACTGCTTACTATCCGTCAGATATTGGCAGCCTGACCCTTGTGTCCCCCTTTGGTGAGTGACCAGGCTAAAGTATCTCCATGACTGACTTGAGCACAGTGAAGTCTCAATCTCTGAAGGAACAACTGGCAGTGTCTGCCATGACTATTTTTTTTTTAAATTATCTTTTGATGTAAACTTTAGAGATAGGCAATGTTTTAGTGATAACTAATCTAAACAAGAATTGTCTAACCATAATCATAACCACACTGACTTCTAAATTATAGAGCCAACCTTTGTTCCACAAAGAATTTAGCAGTTAATTAAAATGTGTATAGTACTTTGCAGCACATAAATACCTTGAAGTAAAATGATAATATTAATATCCAACATTTAATTGAGTTCTTTTAAGCTAAGCTCTTTATATGGATTTAATTGTCACCTTAACCTTACGAGGTGAAGGTACTATTATTATTGCCTCTCCTCTTTTTTGCTGAAAACTCAGAGATCTTTATTCATTACAAGATTTTTTTAAAAATTGACAAATTTTAGTTTATCTATTCATATTTGTGTACATGTCAACTTGAGCTGTGACATGTCCCCAGAAATTACAATCTGAAGTTGGATTTTTCAAATTCATTTTTCTTATGTAAATCTTTAAGCTTGGGTTTATAATAGGTTAGAAAAAAATCTCAATTTTTTTCTCTTTTCCCTTCTCTTGTTCCCTCTTTCTCTCTCTCTGGTACTTCATTGGAGTATGATTTACACATAGTGAATTGCCCAAATTTTACATCTTAAGGACTTTTTACATACATAATTGCTATTCAGATCAAAATAGTATGTTTATTTTCTAGGGAGGAACATTTTCTAGGTAGGAAGCACAAAGAAATTACATAAGTGCTGGAGCCAGGATAGGGACCGATCCTGAGCTGTCAGGCTTCAGAACCCCACCTGTGGCTTTTTTGGAGGTACTTTCATTTCCACTACCTCCTTTATATGACTCATATCCACTAACTACCTCTTTTGTCCACTAGAACCCGGCCATGAGTTAAACACATACACCTTCTACTGAAATGTGACTAAACTGACCCTTATAATCTTTTAGTCGCTCTGAAAGTTGATAGTTTCCAGGTCTGTTAAGGACATTGAAATTGAAGTCAAACTCCCAATGGTCTTTCTCTTCTCCTCTTCTCAAGTGCCGTGTCTGAAGTCATTTGCTCTTTTAATCATAAAATTTGGGAATTGAAGAAACAGCTCCTGTGGAAGGTTATTAGATTATAGATCGCTAATGGAAGGGCAGATCTAACTAGATTTTTCTAGTGTATATTCATTTGCTCAGAGAGTTTTATACCTGAGTTTCGATTGGAATTTAAAATTAAGTTTGTTTCTATGTAAAAATGAAACAGTAAACCCTTTTACTTTGAAATAAGTTTAAATTTACAGAAATATTGCAAAGACTGTACAGAGTCTCATATACCCTTCATCCAGTTTCCCCCATTGTTAACAACTCACATTACCAAAGTAAATTTGTCAAAATATTACTATTAACTAAACTCCAGGCTTTTTTTTAGATTTCATTAGTTTTTCCACTAATGTCCTTTTTCTATTCCAGGATCCAGTTGAGGGCACTACATGACATTTAGTGTCAGATTGTTTTTGAAGTGAAAGGCAATGGATCATGTGATCTGCCTTCATGACATTATGAAAGCTGCATGATACCCATGTTAGATTTAAAGGAGTTACTGAATATAGGTGATATATAAAGTGTGGATATCTGCAGCATAGTATCGATGCCACTGCCTTTCTTTCTAAAATCTAGTTCTTCAACTTAAGTTAAACACCTGGAGATGTGCTTAGTGTCAGAAGTGAAAATTAGTTTTGCCCTCCAATGTACATCAGCTGTGTGAACTGAACTCTCTCATGTCATGCTCCGGGGTGCAGGAAATAATGGTCATTCTCAAAGCATTCTGGTCTCAGTGATTGCCTAATGCTCTCCTGGAGGAAGAGGGGCTGTATAGAGGGCAGCTACTGCCCCAACATGGGGCAGCTTGGAAGGGGCTTGCTCCACTGTGTTTTGTGCATTGACCCCATTAAGAGATCACAAGTGGGTTCAGGCTATGGGGAAGGAGTCAGTCCCCCAGTCCTGTGTTTCTTCCCACCATGCATTTTGTCAGATCTCTTCTCAATAATGCGGATGAGAAAGGGGCTCAGGCAAGTTGCCTTCTAGACTAATGCTTCTTAAACTGTATCATACAGATAAATCTCCCAACTTGTTAAAGTACAGATTCTGAGACTTAGAGAGGGGCTGTATTTCTTATAGGCTCCCAGTGTTGCTGATCTAGACTATAGTTTGAGTCACCAGTCCCTAAATATCTGGAAGGATTTTTTTCTACATTTCTCTTCAGAGTGTGGTTTTGACTTTGAGTAAGGATGACAGTACCAATTAGAAAGGAATTTGGTGGAAAGACCTGGAATGTATTAGCTATGGGCTGATGCTAGAAGTTCCTGTATAGAATGGGGGTTGGTAAGATAGTAGATATAGTGCCAAGCTGCTTTGGTTTGAATCCCACAGGCCTGCAATACTCAATTGACAATCCATTCATGCAACAGCTGAAAGAACTACAGCACTTGAGTACCATAGAGAAGTTCTGCTTCATCCCATCCACCCCAGAAGAGATGAGTGAAAAACTCCAGCTCTGCTCCTATGTCCGCTTTAAGGTGCCCCAGCAGGTAATGTGATCTCAGCAGCAATATGACTGCCTTCTGCCAGAGGCTCAGGTGGCCAGTACCAGCTGCTTTCATTCATTCCTTCTTTTTGTACTCATCTGTTTATTCCTTCAACAAGTACCTATATGGTGCCTGTGCTTGGGTAGAATAATGAATAAATAAGAAAAATAGGTGCTGTCTTGGGTACAATAATGAATAAATAAGACATAAGCTAGTAGAGAGACAGACAATTAAAAAGTAAACAAATACAAATTGTAGTAAGTTTTCTAGAGGAAATGAAGATGGCGCAGTTAATAAAAACAGGGAGGCAGCAGAAGATTTGATAAGCTTTTTTGAGGGAACGGCATGTACAGAGGTAGAAAAAACAGGCAAGTTCAAGATGTTGGAAGGAGGCCAGGGTGACTGAGGGGAAAAATGGGTTGAGATGAGTTTGGAAGAGGAGGCAGGGGCTAAACGGAGATTCTCAATTTTTTAAAAAAAAATCTCAGGACCACTTTACACTCTGGAAAATTATTGAGAACCCCCAAGGAGCATTTATTTGTGGGCATTATAATTATTGATATTTACCATATTAGAAATTAAAAGTCAGAAAAACTTAAAACACAAGAATATACAAGCACTCATTTCATTAGCCATCAGAGTGATGATGTTATCCCTCATTATATAGGGTCTGAAAACACGTACACATTTGAAAGAATAAAAGTGAAAAAAGGCGAGTAACATTTAGTATTACTATGAAAACAGTTTGACCTCATGGACTCCCAAGATCCACTTTGAGAACCACTAGGCCAGACCATGTAGGACCTTACAGATTATGGGAAGGAGTCTGGGGGTTTCCTAAATACAATGGGAGGACCCCTGAAGGATTGCAGGGGAGTATAAACAGAAGCAAGGAAACCCATTTTGGTGCTGTTATGGCTTGGAGATGATGATGGTGTAGACTAGGGTGGTAGCAGTGGAGATAGTGATCTGAAAGGCTTTGGAAGGAAGAATGAATGGGGCTTAACTGGCAAATTGGAAGTGGAGGATAAGGGAAGATGAGGAGTCACAGGTCTCTTCTGGTCCTTGAGTTGGATAAAGGTAACAGGTAGCATTTTCTATAGGAGAAGGAGAGGGAGGGTAGATTTAGGGGACAAGCTAAAATCTTCATTTTGGGTGTGTTAAGTTCAAGTTGTCTGTGAGGCCTCCAAGTGCAGATGTCAAGTAGGCAGTTGGATATACAAATCTTGCTGAGGGAAGCCCGGTCTGGAGCTATACAATTAGAGCCATCAGCCAATGAATATATTTGAAGGTCATGAGTCTGCATGAGGTCATCTAGAGAAAGAGTGGAAGACCAAGAGAAGAGACTCCATGGCTGAGGCTTTGTATCAGCAAATTATCTCCCTCTACTGTAGAATTATCTCCCTCTACTGTAGGAGCTGAACCCCACCTCAGGATGGGGCAGGTCCTCCCAGGAGTTGAGACTATTGGCTCTATTCAGAGATTGTGAACATGACTTGGTTAATAGGAATGGCCTGCCCCTGATTCTGTGGTCTGTTCTCTCTCTCAAATCCTCTTTTTAGTTATGAAATTGCACTGATCCCCTCCTAGCACCAATCACTTCCCAGAGTAGAGTCTCCTAACAGCATTTTAGAAAATTCCAGAATTTTGAGTTGTCTGAGATATGAAAACACCAGGAACAAATAAATGGCAGCTCCTAAAGTCTTCCTTCCTAGGAGAGAAGGAGCACCTAAGCACCCAGCCCATTGTGTCGCGTTGTGTTCCAATGGTCTAGTTGTTTGTGCCTTCCACTCTAACCTCTGTAAATCAGGGACTTTGTTTTAATTGGCTGTCCTGTCTCCACCTTGTGGCATAGTGTTTGTATGAAGTAGGTCGTAGGTATAGATTGGATGGACCAGTAGATGCGAGGCTACTTGGATAATGCAGGGATGGAGAATGGATCTATGGATAGATACAGGTAGATGGATGCATGAAAATGATGCATGTGCATGCATAGTTGTTTAGGGATGCAGGATATGTCGTTGGCTGGATGGGAGGGTGCCTGGAGAATGCAGGGATGGGGAGTAGATAGATTTGTGGATGTAGGATAGATGGATACATGGGTAGATATGTGTATATATGATTCAGAGATGCAGGATGGATTGGGCAGATACGTGGGGGTAGCAAAGGTGGAGGATAGATGGATGGATGCAATATGGATATGAGGCATGATACAAAATAGATAGTAGAACAAAGAAAATATCTGAGCACAGTGTGTTGGACAACTTACCATTGGCCTTCCTTTGGACTTCCACTTCTTGTATGGTCATATTCTAGTCATGCTCCAGAGATTGTTTAGTCCAAAGCAGTTATGGCTGGATTTTCCCACCTCAGTTTGTACACAGAACTCTTGAGAGTGCATTTAAGAGGTTCAGACTGATCCTGGGTAGATGAGAAGAGTAACGACTGTTAATGTGAACCCAGAACTCTTAACTCAAGAACCTGAAGCAGAAAGAAGTGGAAGGCTGTGTTCCTCTGGCCACAGCACCCTGCCCTGGGTCAATGTCCAGGTCCAGGAGATCGGCCTGCCCACAATTGCTGCAGCCTTCACAGCCCTCAGCAGGGAAGGCAAATGCAAGGTCAAGTAGTAAACAAGGAACTCTGGGACCCTTCCCAGGTTTTCCAAATCATTTATTTCTTCATTGTTTAAGAGGCCCATCATCTCCAATGGCTTAATTTTTTTAATGGACCTTGTTCTGCATTTGGATATTATTGAGCAATTACTTGGTATTATTTTCATTCCGATGGTATCTTAGGCTAAACAGAGAATTTCTCAAGATAAAGAGGCTGTTTGGCCATCTCTAGCATTTATTTATTTTTTAAATTAAAAAAAAAATTTTTTTAATTGAAGAAATAATTGAAAAATTTCCCCCATCTACCTCCCCCTTTCCCTCTCCGCTATACCCTCTGGTAACCACTAGTCCATTGTCCATGTCCATGAGTCTCTGTCCAGTGTTTTTTACATGCTTGGAGGACTGATGACCTCACAATATTGCCCAAGTTCCTTCCTAATCAAAAAAGAAAAAAGCCTCATAGGAGCCTAATTCCCAATTATACTGTATAGTATATCACGGGAATTCAGCAGCCCAGGCCCTAAAACCTTGACAATATCTGAACTTTATTTCCCTGTGAGGGGCCTGAGGAAACAAATCTTCTCTTGCCTTCTAACTTTGGGTTATTTATCCTTAGATCCTGCAAGGCCTTGTTGATGTCCACATCCCTTACAACAACTTCTATCGAAAGTGTAAGTTGCCCTGCTTTAAGTTTTGAGCAAGGACCTGTGAAGCTTTATGGGTGGCCGACTTTTAGCTCTTACATTTCTGAGTCTGTTTTCTTAAGCCCCTGAAGAGAGAATGTGGTAGCTTGGACTTGATGACTGTCCCCATACTGTACGATGGTGCCCATGGGCACAGCTCAGCGTGCACTCACTTTGTTTTCCTTTTCTGAAAAGTGATTTTGAAACTCAGCAGAGAGGAGTCGAGATGCTGTCTCCATCAGCACATGGACAAGATCAAGGTCCCAACACAGGTCATCTGGGGGAAACAAGACCAGGTATGTAATGTGTGCCTGGGGCCACCTGTGCCAGTTACACCAGCCTGTGAGGAAACACAGGCGGCCATTTATAGAGTGAGCCTAGTTGGCTGGTTTCTATATCAGGAAGAGGTAGAATACACCTGAGTCAGGTGTCAGTGTTTACAGGAACATCATTCTGTGAGCTGAGGGCAACAACATTGGTCTTTTAAAATGAAAGGCAATTTTAAATCATTTTTACAAATTATTTTTACCAAAGCCATATAGTCATGTGGTACAAAAAAACTTCGAAGAGTACAAAAAGTTTATAATAAAAATATTCCATCTCAATTTCCACTTCTTTGAGGCAGCACTTACTGTCCTGTGTATATTTTTAAAATTTTCTAAGGAGGGGGTTGGCAAACATTTTCTGTAAAGGGCCAGATAGTAAAATTTTCTACTTTGAGGGCCATTTGATGTCACAACTACTCAACTCTGCTGTCGTGGTGCCAAAGCAATAGTAGACAACATGCAGACACAGGCATGACAGAGTTCCAGCGAACCTTATTTACAAAAATAGGCAGTGGGCCAGTGTCTGCCTACTCCTGTTCTAAGCATACATACATATGCATAAATCAATTTTATCTGTAACTTTTTAAACATGCTGTATATACGGTTTTGTACCTTCATATTTATAAGAAATATATATCTTGGAAATTATTTCATATCAGCCCATGCAGATCTACTCATTCTATTTTTTTAATATTTTATTTTGAAAAAAATTTCAAATTTACAGAAAAATTGTAAGAATAGCACAGAGTACTCCTGTATACTCTTTACCTAAATTCATCAATTTTTAACTGCTTTATTGAGGTGTGATTTACATGCCATAAAATTCACCTAGTTGTGTGCCCCGCCACAACCCAGCTATGGAACGCTTCTGTCACTCCCACAAGTTCCCTCCGATCATCTGCAGTTCATCTGCACCCTCACCCCAGCCTCCCCCAAAGCCACTGATCTGTTTTCTGTTTCCATAGTTTTGCCTTTTCCAGAATTTTCTAGAATTTTTATATAAATGGTACTCTTTTGCATCTGGTTTCTTTCACTCAAGCATGTTTTTGAGGTTCATCCATGTTGTTGCATGTATCAGTAGTTCCTCTTTATTGCTCAATGTCATTGCATGGTATATATTAGCACATTTTATTCATCACAGTGTTTTAACATTTGCCACATTGGTTTTATCATTCTCATTTATCTACCTAAAAGTGTATATATATATATATTTTGGACTGTTTGGAGTAGATTCCTTACATTATGCCCCTTTACCCCCAATACTTCAGCATGTATTTACTGAGAACATGAATATTTTCTCACATAACCACAGTACATTATCACGTTCAGGAAATTTACCATCAATTCGAAGCTTTTATCTGATCTACGATCCGTATTCCAAATTCATCAGTTGTTTGGATAACATCCTGTGCAGACTCCCCCGAACCAGATGTACTCCAGAATCACATACATACTACACGTCATGTCTCTTTAGTCTCTTTTAATATGAACGATCCCTCAGTCTACCTTTGTCATTCATGATACTGAGATATTTGAAGAGTACAGGCCAGTTATTTTATGAAATGTTCCTTAATTTGAGTTTGTTTGCTCTTCCTTATGGTTAAATTCAGGTTATATTCCCTGGCTAAAATATGCCATGAGTTAGAAATATCACATCTTCAAATGTGTAACAGGGTGTTGTCTGATGTCTTCATTGTAGAGTTATCTGTCCCCTTGCAACTGATAAGCAGTCTGTAAAAAGACACTTTGAGACTGTGCACGTATCCTGCTTCTCATTGAACATTCCCTCTAGATTTATCATCCGTGAATGATTCTTGCCCAAAACAACATTTTACATTCTTTTTAAGAGCTGCAGAGTATATCATTATATGACTCTACCAGAATGTTTTAATTAGTGCCCTTCTGATGGTCATTTGGGTCATTCTCAGTACTTTTTTTGCTATTAAACAATATGTTAATAACACCATTATAATTATGATGTTTGTGGATTGCGAGAGTATATCTGAAGGGTAAATTCATAGATGTAGAATCACTGGGTAAAAGGGCATGTGCATTTTTAAATTTGAATAAGTTTTGTCAGATGGCTCTATATTCATTTGCTAAGGCTGCCATAACAAAGTACCACAAACTGAGTGGCTTAAACAACAGAAATCGGTTGTCTCACAGTTCTGGAAGCTGGAAGTCTGAATCAAGGTGTCATCAGGTTAGTTCCTTCTGGGAGATGTGAAGGAGAGTCCGTTCCACGCCTCTCTGCTGCGACCTGCATGACTAGAGGGTTAACCTGAGGGGGAGACAGAGGATAAAGAAAAACACTTAGGCAGTATATACAAAAGCTGAGGCCGGGTGGGACACTATACTTGGATAGAGATACAGTGACCCCGAGGCAAGCTCAGTGCCCTTTCTTATATACTTTGGAAGGTCCAGGAAGGAGTGAGAGTCTTCTTCTCAGGACTTGAAACTTGCTGGCAGCAATAATTTCCCCACGCCTGTCTGTACCTGGTTATCTATGCTAAACCATAAGCAGCTATCAGTTCTTTGTTTGCTTCTCTGCCCTTGGCAGATTGGAACACAGCCAAGCATGGCTTTGCCAATGCTTCGGGCCATAGGTCCATCTCAGATTCTGCTCTCTACGCCTTTCCTCTAGCTTCTGGTGGTTTGCTAACAATCTTTGGTTTTCCTTGGCTTATAGATGCCCTACCCTAATCTCTACCTTCATCTTCACATGGCATTTCCCCCCTGTTCCTGGATGTCTCTGCTTAATTTTCCCCTTTTTGTAAGGATGTCAGTCATACTGGATTAGGGGCCCTCGCTCCCCCAGTATGACCTAATCATAACTCATTACATTTGCAATGACCCTACTTCCAAATACAGCCACATTTTGAAGTGTTGGTGGTTAGGACTACAACATATGAGTTGTAGTCCTTCAAAGTGATACTGATTTATACCTAGAAGCCCCTTTTTTGTTTACAACTATTCTTTAGAAATCGTATCTTATTGAAAGTTCTTCTATAGTTTAAAGCAAGAGGAGGCAGTGAGAAATGGAGCCTTTACAAGTCCTACAGGCAGGCAGAATTATAGTGTCTGTTACAGACTATTCAGGAGTCTTACTGTTGAAATTGTAAGAAAAGTATATTATAGGAGAGCTTTTCCCATTGAGACAGTTCCTCTAAGGACCCCAGGGTGAAAGCCACCATTGTGAGCCCTGCCTAGGCCAGCGGCACATCCCATCTGTGTTTTCTGATAAAAATGCACAGGCAGGAATTCTGGCTACAGCCATGAAGGCTCACAGCTGTGTGGGATGGCCCAGGAGAAGAGATCAGGGAGAAGAAACCAACCCGTGCCCACAGTGTACGGCATCAGCAGGGTGCAGCTATCTTAAATCAGTCATGCACAGATTAGCATGAGGGTGTGGAGAGGAGGGATGTTCATGTGCTTCCTTCTGCAGCAGCCAAGACTCTGAAAGAAGCTTTGTATGTGCTGAAGTGGAAAAGTAGGACCCAGGCTAGGCCAACAGGGAGTGTTCAATCAGCAATCAGAGTCAACACAATGAAGGCTTTTCTTCATTCTAAAAATCCCAAAGTTGATTCTGGGCTCTCAGAGACCAACAGAGGGAGAGAGGTGAAAATCTGTCACCCTGCAGAGACACTGCAGAAATGAGCTCACTGGCCTTGGAGTCTGAAAGTCTGGGGTCTAGACCTGCCTTTGCTCTTTATCAGGTTACTCAGTCACTCTAAATCATGGATTTCTTTTCTACTACCAGGGTGATTGTGAGGCTCAAGTGAGACAATATATTTGAAAATGCTCTTTCTCCAGTTATCAAAAATAAATTATTTATTCACATATTTTGCCCTTGATTTCTGGCTTCTGCCCAAGGTCCAGAATTTCCTCCAGGACTCAAGTTCATTTGTTCTGGAAAAAGAGCCTAACATTCCAGGGACCTGCCTCAAATATGATCAGATCCTTACGTGTTCTGGGGACCATCCTGAGACTAGAGGCCAAATAGCAGAGACTTCAGGGGCCCTTTATTTCATGGCCCTTTGCTTCCCAAGCCATCTGGCTTTTTTCCTGCTTTGTCATCAACACTTGGTGTCACAGACCCGCCCCCTGCCAGGCTGACCTCAGTCTCTCTCTTCTTCGGACCCCTGTAGGCCAGCTGCTGTTGTGCAGGGGCAGCCGTGTGTGTTGTTGTCTATATGAATGAAACCCCTGGACTTGGGCAGTATACAGCCTGCACAGCTGAAACTGGCAGACCTTCCTGAGAGGATTTCTGCACACCCATTCAAGTATTTCCTCCATGTTCAGTCCACCAGAGTGGGAGGGCCTTGGGGAGAGAAACAGATGTATTACTCTTTATGTTCCCTCTCCCTGCCAGCACAATGCCTGGTATGCAAGAGACCCAGAATACACAGTGAGTGAGCAAGCAAGACAGTGAGTGAACAAACTAACAAAGTGATAAACCCATTAACTGACTGCCTATACATTTAAGATAAGAGATGTTTATTGAGTACCTACTATGTGCCTGACACTGTACTGGGAACACAGTAGGGACCAAGATAGACAGGATTCTTCCCTCGAGCAGCTTACAGCCTACCTAACACTATAATGCATGGCAGGGCTAGAATTAGGGTAAGGTGTGCCATGTAAGTTCAGGGGCAGATCCTGTCTTTACTTATGATTTTGATATTGTTCATCATGGATCTTTTTATATTAACATTTATTATTTTTTAAATACTGCATTAAAATAGTATTCATCTTGATTATTCAGTTTTTCGGCAGCCACTTTTGTGCCAGAGTCAAGTACCCCACTTCCCTCACCCTTGTCCTGGCCCTGGCCTGAAATGAGATGGAGGAAAATTCACCATTTGTCTGAATGTCTTACAATGAAGTAGCTGATATGGATGTGCATGTCTCATGAGGGCCCATTCAACTGTTTCACATGCCTCTAAGTAACTGGGGAGTGCTGGATTTGACAGCGTAACTGTTTCAAAGCTGGAAGATCAAATGGGTATCTTTGCCTATGAATTATGGTTTCTGATCTCTCTGTAGGATAGACACTCAGTTGGGAATTTCTGCTTTTCATACTTTGACCTGTTGACTCCACTTACATTTCCCCTGGGTGTTTTTCCACAGTAGCTGGGCTTTATTTCTGCTCAGATAGTTGCCACTGCCCTACCTGTGAGTGAAGGATAAGACAGAGGGGTCCAATTCCTCCATAGGGTTCCCCTCTCTCACCAAGCTTCCCATTAGCTGTACCTTTTTATAGCTCAGGAGTGCTCTGCATTATGTTCTTCCCATTTCCAAATGGGTGGGGAATCTTGGTTTTAATGATCTGGGGTGATGAGGATGAAGTTCAAAAACAGATGGCACTCGAAGTTTGTTGGGGTTTTGCTTTTGCTTTTAAGAATGAGAAGAGGGCTCTCTCTTCTGGGATGAGTTGAAGGTTAAAGTGATTATGAGGGAGTGAATGCAAATCCAACACCAAAGAAGGGCGTTGGGGAGAAAAAGTAAGTTGGATTGGCATAATAGCAAGGTAACCCAGATGAAAATGAAATTTAAATGAGTTGTTTGAAAAGTATCAGCCCTCGAAAATGGTGGCTTTCATATTGGGAAAGCTTTCCTTGTTATTCACAAACTTAAGGGCTCAGGGTCACAGCTCTGGGGACCCCAGAGGACCTTCAGAGAGAACTCCTCCCCAGCTTGTGATAATTAGGAATTAGTGTTCGCTTTTTGCATCTTCCCTGTGTGCTCTTTCCACAGCTTGGCCCACCCTAGTCTACCTATCAGGTCCATTCTTTTGGCCCAGCCTGATCATGTCACTGTCTTTAACACATTCCCACAGCTCGCCACTCCCCTCGGACTGAGGCCTGACACCCTAACATGGTTGGAGGAGTGGGCTGCCTCCTCTCTACCCCATCTCTCCACCATTCCCTCCCTGCTCCCAGTGTGCTGTGTCTCGGCACCTATCTACTTGCTGTCCCCTGCACTTGCCGTGGCCTCTCATCCTCTTCTATGAATTCTACTTGCATGTGCTCCCTCAACTCCCAGGACCATCCCCATCAGACAGACCCTTATCACAGTGGTCCACAACCTTTTTGGCACTAGGGACCAGTGTTCCTATGAGAATCTAATGCTGGATGATTTGAGGTGGAGCTGAGGTGGTGATGCTAGCTAGCTCTAGGGAGTGGCTGTAAATACACACGAAGCTTTGCTAGTGTGCCCACTGCTCACTTCCTGCTGTGCGGCCCAGTTCATGACAGGCCATGGACCAGTACCAGTTCACAGCCTGGGGTTGGCGACCCCTGCCTTATCACATTGCACTTTTGTCTGTTGACCTGCCTTCCCTGCCAGATCAGAACCTTTTCTCGGGCAGAGATTGTATATCTGCCTCAGTGATGCTGGCAGCAGCACAACTCTTGGTACCGAGTTGAAGAGTAAAGCAGGAGACGTGCAGTCACTTCTGTCAGAGACACACAAGCCCCAACATTTAAGCGACTTGGTCCTAAAAGCCACCCCTGCAGATGGAGTTCTATCCACCAAGCACACATAAACATCTGAATTTTTTCTATTTAATTTCCTCTCTTGTTCTGCAGGTGTTAGATGTGTCTGGGGCAGACATTTTGGCCAAGTCAATCACCAACTGCCAAGTGGAAATTGTGGAAAACTGTGGGCATTTAGTGGCGGTGGAGAGACCCAGGAAGACAGCTAAGCTCATCGTCGACTTTTTAGCTTCTGTGTACAACACAGACAACAAGAAGCTGGACTGAGGCCCTGACTGCAGCCTGCACTCTGCACCCCGCATCCTCTCCCATCTCCAAAATCTGATGCTGACAGGATCCGATTTCTCAGGGATCCTGCCCCAAAAGTGGTCAGAGCGCCAGCGTCCCTGAGGAAGTCAGTCCCCTATTCCCAGTCAGATCCACAGAGCTTTGGGGCCACGAGGAAATCTCCAAGATGTTTTTCACAAAATGGAAATTAATATGGAACAAAATAAGAAAACCCAGCCTTGAAATCTATCAAGAAGTCTTCAAGTTCATGTTGCAAAGCAGCTACCTTGAACCATAATCACTGAGGACATCATTTTCTTTAAAACACTTTCACAGACTGAGACTTGAGGTATTTCTGTTGCTTCAGACGTTCTCTGCATGGTGGCTGTTTGTCCCCATTCACCAAGCCCCTCTCATTTATGTCTCATTTAAGTGTTACATACATAAAGACCCGTAAGTGAATGTAGTCTGTCAGCTTCAAGACCAGGGAGGAAAATGGCGAGGTATGGAAAATATTTACACATGCAAAGGGGTGTTGTTCTGCCTTGGCCCAGCCCTTGGAGCAGCAGAGAACATAGGTGGTGGTTTGATCGGCTCCCATGTGTCAGGTATGCCGTGAGTGAACTTAAAACAGTCACGGTATGAAGAACACCTGTCAGGGTGGGTTTCCTGGAAATAATTTATTATTTCTAAAAACAGAAATAATAATAAATAATAAAATAATAAATGAAGCAATAATGTTCTAGACATCTATCTAAATAATCAGACTCGGGTTCTAAATAATCAGAAAAGCATCCCATGGGCCTCTTTTCTACGTTCCTGTGCTACTGAAAACCCTCGGAAATAAAACATTAGTTTGCTAATGAATTCTGCGAATTCTATGAGTAGTAATGTGATTGAAAATAAGTCTAAAGAGCTATAAAAATGACCACAATGACATGAAATAAATTTAATAAGCCTAGATTAACAACATGCAGACGGTTTCTATTTCTAAGCTCCTAATTATATGCAATGTTGGCAGGTTTTCTGTTAACTGTGTTAAGTGTTTAAAGTAAGGCTAATCTATGGGCATCGAGAAGGCCTTGCTTAGATGGGTTACTGGTTTCATTTTAAGAGATCATGTTTGCAATTTTTATTTAATGAAATGGTATATCAAAAACAAAAAGCAAGAATCATCAAACTGTCCCTTTTGACCCTCTTCTGTTGCATTTAGGAACCCTAAACGCCTAAGAGCTTTATTCTTTCAAACCTTTTTACAGAGAGTTTGCAACCAAGTAGTTCTGGAAATAAAGTGAGGTGAACTTTATAGTTTAAACTGAAATTCAGGACTTGGTCTAAACATTTTATTAGAAAAGAGTAGAATATAGATCTTAAAAACAAGAAGATATGAAAGTGTGACACATCAAACTTTTAGGATGCTGCTAAAGCAGTGTTCAGAGGGAATTTCATAGGCCTTCATCCATATATTAGAAAAGGCTGAAAATCAGTAATTTAAGCTTCCAATTTTCTGAAGAAGCTAGAAAAGAGTAAATCAAACCTAGGGAAAAAAATAGAAGGAAATAATATACATGAGAGCAAAAATTCAATGAAATAGAAAGTAGATATTAGATATGCTCCTTGTTTCTCGTCTCCTTTATTTACCAAGAGTTCTGAGCTTAGTGAGGTTCTGGGAGAGGGAATCAGGCTTCGTGGGTTGCAGTGAGGAGAAATGGCTTTTTCAGGCACTGAAGAGGCCCTGGACCTGGGTAAGTACCTCAGATCAGAAACCCTACTAGATGCAGATATCATGCCCTGGGTTGAACAGCAGCCCGGGATCACCTGCAAAAGAGCCTCCATACTCCAGCCTCCATGGGCCATCAGAGCAGGGGCAGTGTGCTGTCCCTCTCACCTGTAAGGAAAGTGGGCAGGGTCTGCAGCAGGACAGCAGCCTCCATCTCTTCTACTGTCACTGGAAAGTATCACCTGGAAGTCATGAGCAGAGAATGTGAAAGTCATCTATGACAAACCTGTGAAGTGGATTTTCAAGGTTCTCCCTTGGCCCTACAATTCTGTCCTCATCGTGCTAGGAAGACTTGAAAGCAGAAAAGCATAGCTCCCCATTGCACCCCACTTCCCACCTTTGTGATTATGAAGAGCCTCCTGGTTACTGCCAGCTGGCTGCCCCCTAAGCCACGCCCCACTAGGCCCCTGTGGCATGTGCCTTTAATGACAGTCTTGGAAAGAAGAGAGAGTCATTCATCACAGCCCTGCCTGAAAGACTACCAGAAGCTTCTGAAATAACAATGGAAAGCCCCAAGAATAGTAAGTGGGCTCTTGATCCCTCTGCTCAGGGCTGCTGAGGATGTACCCTTCTGGGCCGGTGTTAAAGTAGCTGAGGGTCAGGCAGTGGTTAGACTCATTTTGCCATAAGTCTTGTTGCGGAGATGGTTAGGAAGAAGAGTCGGAGTCTGGAAATGCATTAACTAACATGGAGAAGGAAGAGGGGATGAATGGCGACGCTAGCTCCCCCAGCCCTGTCTCCATGGCTTTTTATTTTCTCTCACAAAGCTGACTTTTGTTGTTATTATTAGTTACAATCAGATTAGTAATTACAGTTACAGTCAACTCCCAAATTCAGCCTCAAGGCCACCACCTTGTTATCAGCTACTCCCTCTTCTTATCCTTGTGCCTAGAGCAAGAAGTCCCAGAACAGGGAAGGTGAGTGCGCCCTTCCTATAATGTGGCCTTGTTGCTCCAAGCACCAGGCATCCTGCCAGGACTGCAGGTGTCTCTCACAACAAGTCTGGGCTTCTTGTCCTGGGCAGAGGTGACACTAGGAGTGACTAATGCCAGAAACATCAGTTTAATGGTGCTACCAATGTGTGTAGGTCTCTCTTCCATTTGAGCCCCTGAGTATTTCCCTCCCAAGGAACCTTGCTTCTTCATTTGGCATAAGGAGGTTCCCAGAAAGTACTGGGAGACCGAAATGTTCCTCAGGCTGGCCAGGCTAGAGGAATGAATCGTATAATTATGTGCCAGGTGCTATTCTAAGTGTTTTTCATGTATCATTGTATTAAGCTCTCGCACAGCCCTAAGAGATACGTATGGCCTTTGCCCATTTTACAGCCAGTGAAACCAAGGCATGGAAAGGTAAAAAGTGTCTTGCCCAAAGCCACGTAGGTAACAAGTAGAGGGAAAGAGACTTGCAAAAACAATGCTTCATCAGTTCATGCAGCAGCTCTCTGGCTCACCTGCCCCCAGGCCAGTGTGTGGCAGCTTTGGCCACAGATCACTGAGGTGGCCCTTGCTAAGAAAAGTGACCCAGTTAGTTTTCATTCAACCAATTATGAGGCCCCTCCCATTACCCAGCATCACCCTGCTAAGGGCTCAGCAAGGCACAGCCTGCCCTCTTCAATTCAGCCTCTGTAACAACCAGGACAGGTGTCACCCTCCCTGGAAGGGCTCATTCACCCTGCCGATACCTTTTGCCTCCACCACACTCTGGAAATGATAATCAGTGCTTGTCCAGAGCAATTTTCTGGAGAGAAGTCTGCTGCAGTTCTTATTGCCCCTGGAATTCAGACTTGGAAAGCAATCAACAGATGTGGTCCTGCTCACAGTGGTCTCCAGGGGCTCTCCCACCGCCTTCAGACAAACTTTAGGTTTTAATTAACCATAAATGCTGAATTTAGGCTCCCTTATTTACTTCTAAGTACTGGATATTGATCTCAGAACAATCATGGGTTGGTTAATTAATAAACACTGTTCTAAAATGATGGATGCTGATTTTAACATCCACAGGTACCAGCCTTCTGCTTTGGGGGACTTCCTGTACTAGACAGAGAGTCCTTTATTAAAAGTAGCAGTTCATTGGGTCTGTTTCAGAAATGCTTGCTAAAATGTTTGCCAGGTTTGGAAGCATTTTTTTTTTTAACTCTCTTAGTCTCTTTCCATGTCTCTCTGTCTGTCTTTTTTCCACCCCCAAACCCTTGCCCCATCTGTTTTATCACGCATATCTGTCTCTGTCTCATATCCATCTGTCTCTATCACTCATGTACATAGGCTCACACAGACACACTGTCCCCTAACAGCTGGAGGCCTGACTCTTCCGATCCTTCATCTTTTAAATCTTCCAACATCACTCTTTTAACCATACAGACTGGTCTTTCTCACCAGCCACCTCTCTCTTCCCCTCCCATCCTCTCCCCTCATTGGATGATGTTCATACGACCCCTCTATTCTCTGAAAGGAGGAGAAAAGTAGAAGGGTGTTAGAGGGGTGGGATTGGTCATTTGGGGCTGTGGAGATGTCCTCATTACCTGCCATGGTCAGGGCCAAGGGTGGCAGTGCTAGGGCTGTTGTCCCAGTGTTGCTGCTCTCTAGGCTAAAAATTCCCAGGATGTGGGCTGGGGTTCCCTGTGCGTGTGATGGGCAAGGGTCTTGCATGACTATCATTGGCCTAGTCAAGGAAAGGGAGAGTTTCCTTTCAGCAACAGGACAGCTTCTCTCCCTTGGCTCCTAAAGGAATCTTTCCTTCATTGGTTTCTGATTCTTCGGTCTCCAAATCCTCAAGGGACGAGAGAACTTTAAGGCGCACCTAAGAGGCTGCCAAGCTCCAGTAGCAGATAGGAGGATGAAGGATTCTTAGGGGCAGAAAGTAGTACTAAGGTAATGATCCCAATGACCTAGGGTCAAGGCTGGCTGGGGGTTGGATAACTTGCTGAAGGGTGACTATTAATGGGAGTATAGGTCTATGGGCATCTCACAGAGCAGAGCCAGACATGATTCCAAATTCAGAAATTTCCTGATTTTAGAAAGGTTAATGGTGTGTATACCATACGTTACATAAAGACCCCCAGTAGGGTCTGAGGCCACCTTATGTGATCAAGTGTATTGTTAAAGAACAAAAATTCAGCCAAGTAAATGTGAAGATCTAATTGGCTTTATTAATTGATTCATGAATTGGGATGCATCCCATGTAGCAACTAGGGAGGTGCTCTTGTTAAGGGTGGAAAATTTTCAAAGTGAGCCAACTAGCTAAGTCAGCTACAGGGAAGAAATATCTTTAGATACCAGAAGTTGTCCTACTTGCTTGGGTGTGGTTTTAGGAAATGTATAAGAAATGAAGATGGCCAATGTCTGCTTCTGTAATCTGCTCACTTATTAACCAGAGTGTGGTTCGAAGTGATGTATTTGTATTGTGTTAATGGTCAACTTCTGCTTCTGTAATCTGCTTATTTATTTGATGTAGTTTTAGGCTTTATGAACCGCCTCTTTTGAGAATGTAAGGGTAAAGACTTTCCAGTAAATCAGTAACAAGGAGGTGATTGCCCTAGTACCAAGCCCCAGGAAGAGGCGCAACATTCCAGGATACAGATAACAAGACTGTCTACCAGGCTACGTTTGATCTAGCAATTCCCCAGATACATTTATCTTTGTAAAGGACACTAACGGTTAACTTCTGCTTTCTGTAATTTCCTTACTCTCTTTGTTCTAGGATGTAGTCAGAGGCTTCATAAACTGCCTCAAACAAAGACCCCGGGCTGATCTCCTTTAACTCAGTGTGGTAGAGAGTCAGTCGCTGGCCGGCTAATAAAGACTCATTATTAATCTCAATTGGCTCCATGGGTCTTAGATTTGAACGCACCACAACACTCTGATGAGTTGTACAAAATGGCAGGTTAATAGGCAGAAAGAGGGTGGGACTAAGAAGTTAAAGGAGTGGATTATTACAGGCAAGGACACCTTTCCTCAGGAGAAGGCTAAAGTCTTATTAGACAGATTACCTCACTACTGTTGATCAGGAAATTCCAGACTGATTGGTTTAAAATTCCACTACTGGGTGAGGCTGAAGCTACAATTAGGTTAGTTATTAAATTTTGGTTTGGTAACTTGGCTCAGCAAAAGTGATTCCATTTTGGCCCTTCCTTCCTTCCTTCCTTCCTTCCTTCCTTCCTTCCTTCCTCCCTCCCTCCCTCCCTCCCTTCCTTCCTTCCTTCCTTCTTTTCTTCCTTCCTTCCTTCCTTCTTCCTTCCTTCCTTCCTTCCTTCCTTCCTTCCTTCCTTCCTTCTTTCCTTCCTGCATCTCACCCCTCTTCCTCTCTCTCTTTCTTTTAAACAGTATTCATATTTCTGCTGTGCATTACATGAATATCCACAGTAAATGGGGCAAAGGATTATTAAAAGATTCACCTCAGTTCAGATTAAGCATTGGTACCAGATGAAGAAAATTTTGGTTTCCAGATTTTTCTTGGATCTCAGGACAAAGAATGGCAAGCCTTGCATCCCCTGTTCCCTCTCTTCCTTCTTGAGAGGCCGGGTGGGATGTGTCAGGGTAAGAAATGTCCACAGCTATAGAGATTTTTGAATTCATTTGAACCAAAACTGACAAGAATTGCTGGGAAGCAAGATCTCAATGTGCCCCCGCCCCACACCCCCTGCATCAGAATGGAGTTTGCAGCTTCTTTTATGCAACTGAAATTAAGGAGGGAATTTATGGAAGATTACATAAAGGTGGGAGAAAACAAAGGAGAGATTGAATTATGACATAGTTAACAAGATTATATGCTCTCTTGAGGTAGTTATGCTTTTTCTGGAATTTCAAAGGTGTGTGAACCTAGAAGCACAAGAACAATGGGCAGGGCTGGCTTAAAAACCTTTCACTAAAGAAGTTGATAGGCCTGAGGCCAGACTACCTGCCATGACTTACCTAGTTAGGAATTTATGATCAGATCACCCTGTGAGGTTACTTTCCATAGAACCTCTTTTTCAGCCACAGAGGTGACATATAGAGGAAGAGTCTGTTCTTCTAAGGTAGGAGAGGTGTGCAGATGGGTGTGGTACACAGCGCCTTCTTATGACCATAGGAGTGTTGTAGCCACCAGCCCCTGAAAGACACACAGACCACCAGAACTCAGTGAGTTATAGGAAACATTCTTTATTCAGCCAGCTGGGTCTGCCAGGGGTACGCAGACCCCAAATTAAGCAGCCCCGAAATATAGAGGTACAGGGGTTTTAAGCCCAAAATCCCATTCTTCATTCTGTCTGAACACAAAGGGCTATCTTTCTTCTATTCACTACCTGTCAACTCATAGGTCAGGTGTGTAAGCAGGGGTACAGAAGCAGAAAGCTTGTTTAGAATGTTATGTTCCTGTAATCAAAGGCCTACGTGCCCATAGTGATAGTCAAACAGTAATTTCCAGTAAGAGTCAATTTTTCAGCCACCATAGGAGCAATTCCTGATTTTTATTTAACAGTTATAAAGTATAAAAATGATGCCCTGTCACTTTAAAATAAATTAAAACAAATGGTGAAAAAAATGTGAGCATCTCCTATGCCCTCCGAACAACCCCCTCCTTGCCCTGTTGTCCCCTTGGAACCATCCTAATGCACATGTACACACGTGTGAATAAATAGAAGACCCAATTTTTTTTTTTTAACATAAATGGGGTCATGCTGGACATTACTGTTACCCACCCCATCTCTTGTTTTCCTTTTCATTTACCTCTATATCTTGGGATCTTATATGTTAGAACCCACAGGTTCCCCCAGGTTTATATAATGAGGGTGCAGAGTCCTCCAAAGAAAGTGAGTGTGTGCGGGAGGAACGTCTTTGTACGGAAGCCGCTGAACCCCTAGGAGAGGACTCGGAATTTTAAGAGAGGACCGTGGGCCCCTTCAGAAATAGGCTGCTTAAGTACAGGTGGTATCCTCTCCCCTAATTCTCCCTGGAGTCCTAGAGCCTTTTGAAGGGAGAAGTTTCTAGTCACTTCTAAGGAAAGGCTCCTTCATTATTTAAGTACTTCTCAAAAATGCTGGATGAGATGAAGTAAATAGCCTGGCTCTACCTCCAGCCCCAACACAAGCAAAGGAATGACTCTGCAGGAGCAAAAACATTCTCAGAGGGCAGCCAGGGAGGGGCTGAAGGTGGGGCCACACTGTCCTGCTGCTACTCTGATTGATGGGATGGTTTAGACTTACTGGTCTGGGCAGGAGCTTCTGGCCTTTTTTACCATTGACTAGTGAGCTGCCCCTGGAGTCCCTGCCCACTGTGGGCGCTGCTGATGTCCTTTCCAAGTCCCCTTTACTGACTGCTGCACCCAAGTCCCACCTGCTGTGGGTATTGGCAGCAGAGGGCTCACAGCTGCCCTTTCCCCCAGAGACCCACCCTTAGATGACTGGAGATGCCTGGGAAGTTATACCTCATTCACTTTCTCTCACCTCCTAGGGTTGCCAGATAAAATACAGAATGCCAGCTTAAGTTAATTTCAGATAAATTAATGCTCTTTAAGTGTAAAGATATCCCATTTATTGTTTATCTGATACTCAAGTTAAACTGGACAACCTATTTTTGTTTGTTTGTCTTGCTAAATCTGGCAAACCTACAGCTGCAGTCAGTAAGGCTTGGGCCACTTGCCTCCAAGGCTGGAAGCTTTCTGGTATCATTTACGCTACAGGGCTCCCCCATGGTATCAGGCTGAAGCTAGACTTCCTCGGAACCCACATCTTTGCTTAGCTTCTCCCCCTGCCCCATTCTACTTCCTTCCTCCCTTGTCGGTTTCACAGGAGAGCTTGTTAAGGGCGGAAAATTGTCCAGTAAGCCAGCATTAAGGATTTACTTCTGATTCTGTTAACCAGGGTGTGGTAATCTGCTCAAAGATATGCTAACAGTCAACTTCTGCTTCTGTAATCTGTTTACTTGTTCTAGGCTTTATAAAACTGCCTCTTTTGGGAGCTTCGGGGCTGTTCTCTAGTGGGGAGAATCAGTTGCTGGCCAGTTAATAAAGGCTCACAATTCATCTCAATTGGCTCTGTGGGTCTTAGATTTGATCGCACCACAACAAGCTGCCCCCAGCCCCCCCAAATCGCTTACACGAAGATCCTTGTGTCATGCTTGGCTTCTAGGGACTCAGAAGCACTGGCTGCTTTTCAAAGCTCCCTGTTTGGTAATAATGCTCAGGGTTGCCTCAGAGGATCCCAGCCTTGTGTTTACCTGGGAGGGATGGAATGCAGCATTTTAGGCTCTAGGGCTTCTCACCACCTTAGAGAAATGACTTATCCTCTTTGAGCTACTTTTTCCTCATCTGTGAAAGGCAATAACATTAAGGACATTTCAGGTAGTGGGATAATGTAAGCAAACTACCCAGCTCTTGACAGGTCTCCCTAAATGGAAACAACAGCTACAATTCCATAGTTTTTAACGTCTGATCATTTTCACTTCCTTTGTCCTTTCTTCACAACCTGCTGACATAAGTGGATCTGATTCCCATGTGGCTGTGAATGTTAAGGGACTGTCACCCTTCTTGGGCTTCTCTCTTGCTTTTCCCCCCAAATTACGAATGTTTCTCAATGTTAGCAAAATCTATTTGGTACCAGTTCACAATGAAGGGAGAAGAGCTGAACATAGCAGAGGGGGTAGAAGTATGAACTTAACTCTTTCTTGGCTGCCATACTTTTCAGAAACATAAAATACTAGCAGATCTTCCCAACAGCTTTGATCTGAAATGCCAGATACCAAGTGTCCGGAACAGCCCCTGTTGAGGCAACTGACTCCACGCAATGCTTTGTTGATCAAATTTATAAATACTGAGGCAGTCTTGTATATTTCGATCTGGAGTGATATTAAGATGTATCATTAAGAAGGGAAAGTCCTCCCTACCATATCTCTGGAGGGACACTTAAGAAACTTATATTAGTGGCTGGGGAAGGAGTGGGAGACTTACTCTTCATTGCTTATCCCTTTATACCACTTGAAATGTATGTCACAAGCCTAAAGTATCTTTTTTAAAATAAAATTTAATTGAAAAACAAAAGTCAACCAACTATTGCCTTTGCCATTCAAAGGTATCTCTTTTATCCCAAACTCTGACAGCACTAAGAGAATTCAGGCACTTGGAAGGCACTTCATTTTCAGGGTTCAGTGCAGGAGAGTGAAAATTATCTAAGTTCTTCGAAGTCCAAAATATGTGAACTGCTCTGGACTGCAGGCTGGCAGGATGGGTTTGCAAGATGGCTGGTTTAGGAAACTTTTCATTCCAGCATGTTTCCTGAGTTCCAGATACTTTACACTAAGCATTTTTCCTCACACGTCTGAGGTAGATGCTACTAATTTCTCCATGTGACAGATGAGGAAACTCAATAAGCAGCAAAGGATGAATGTGAAGCTAATTTGGGCAGTTTCTGACATCCGAGCTTTTTTGAGAAAGAAAATGCCCCTGTCTCTGCGGGGACTGTATTGATTTCCTTTACCTCTTCCCAGGTCTGGAACAAATCCTGTCTCCTCTGAGGGGAAAAGGAAGGGAAGAAGCCACAGGACTGGAGAACATGGCTCCATCCAAGGATTGAAGCTTCAGGAAACAGCAGACTGTGGGATTTTGAGAAAAAGAAATGAAACACTCTCAGGCTTGGTTGTGTGGCAAATCCGTTGCCCATAACCCAGGGATGAAGTTCACCCATTTACGAACTACTGCATTCAGTAAATGAGTTGAAAGTGCCAGGCATTGAAATGCTCCTAGTACTGCAGTAGCACTTAGTTAGTGTAGGCCAGTACACAGGCAAGGCCCCATTCTTCTCATGGGATTACACTAATAAGTTTAGCTAAAGTCCCCAGTCTCTCTCCCAATATACACCCTGACTCACACTACACAATTGGTGGTAATATAGTTCAGTGTGGAGAGCACCATCTAGAGTCAGATGGCCTGCTCCACCACTAAAAACTGTGATCTTGGGTAAGTAACTTAACCTCTTATGCCTCAGTTACCACCTCTGTAAAATGGGAATGATCGTAATGGTAGCTACCTTAACATAGTGTGAGTTCCATAACACATGTAAAATATTTTGCATAGTGCCTGGCACAAACACTTAATATTAGCTGTTACTATTATTAAATGTAAGCACTGTATGTTTCATAAATACAGGAGCTGTATCTTCTTGCTCACCGAGACCCCCACCACCTAGCACATAATAGGGGCTCAGCAAGTGCTTAATGAATAAATGCAGAGATGAAGCTTGGCTTACATATGTGAACAGGTCCACCTGGGTCTTTTTATGTCAATCCCGACTGAAAACCTACTAGGTGCTGGAAGCCACAAGACATTGAGAGTAGATCCTGTTCTTAAGGAGTGTTTGACATAGATGATGCTCAGTAGAAGAGATACTAAATGTAAAGTTGTTGGATTAATAAAGGTATTGGTAAATGAATGACTATGAAGTAAGCTCTCTGGCCAAATAGATACGCCCTGAATCCCGAATCCCATGCAGACATTTGCACACAAGCCTTTCTCCGGGGTGGGCACCAGAGAGCACGGAGCCCGGGTCTCAGCTCCTGATCCGGCTTCACCCCGGGTCCTCAGGACTCCGCGCGGTGACGTCATGTCCGCGCCTAGCCGACATTATGTAACCGGGGGGCGGAGCATACGGAAACAAACGTAGCTACCCCGAAGTTTCTGAGACCCAGACCCTGGCCTCTGCTGCGTAGCTCGAGACTTTGGCGGATTCTTGCAGTGCACAGGCGTCTGAGAGGCGTCAGTCTACTCCTGCCGAGATCGGGTAGGCAGAAACCCATAGTGTAGCGGCTGTTTTCCAGGAGCGGGCTCAGTCGCCGCGCAGGTGACGCAG
Source organism: Eonycteris spelaea (assembly GCA_003508835.1). Taxonomy (NCBI): domain Eukaryota; kingdom Metazoa; phylum Chordata; class Mammalia; order Chiroptera; family Pteropodidae; genus Eonycteris; species Eonycteris spelaea. Next base: position 88,316 of record PUFA01000303.1, on the reverse strand, counting down.
GACGCACGACTCAGACCGCATGCGCAAGGCGGAAGCGACAGCAGGCGGTGCGTGGTGGCTTGAGGTACCTCTCTGCTGCGGCGGAGGACGCGGCGTGCGGAAGGCGAGGCTGGGCTGCAACCTGCCCAGGCCTCTGTGCGACGGGGTCGCGGAAACGCAGGGTGGTTGCGGACCATGGGTGCGGATGCCAAATAAATAGCGGACGTTAGTCGAAAATGATTGAAAGGGACCTAAGTGCCCAACAGTAGGGGATTGAGTGTGTGTGTCTGTGTGTGTGTTGTCTGAGATTTAGTCCAAAAGCTGTGTTGAATGCCTACTGGGTTCTTGGGAAACAACCATGAACCAGACCGATCCATTTCTTTTGGAGTGTACATTCTATTGGGGCCGGGGGGAGGGGAGTACAAATAAATAACTGAATTACGTAGTTACATTAGAATGTGGTAAGTGTTATAAGCAAAGAATAGAGCAGAGGCGGGAGGGGGTACTGCCGTATTAGATAGCTGCTGGACCAAATCGAAGGGTAAGATTTGAACAAAGCAATGGAGAAGACGAGAGAGTGAGCCATGTGGTTACTTGGTGGAAGAGTATATTCCCAGCATGCAGACAAGCTGGGAGTGGGGCCCAGAGGCGGGAGGGAAACTGATGTGTGAGGGAGAGCTGGTGGAAGGGATTGAGCAGGGGAAATGGGACAAAAGGTCAGAGCGGCCCGGGAAAGCAGCTGTGCAGATCAGGTAGGGCCTTGCAGGCGGCTGTAAAAACTTTGGCTTTGCTCTGAGTGAAACGGGAACCATTGCAAGGTTTTGAGCATGGAGATGGCGTGGCCTGAATAGATTTTAATAGGCTCACTCTGGCCGTAGTAGTAGGTGCTGGTTTGGGGAGGGAAGCAGGAATGGCTGTTACTAACAGATAAGTTAAAAAGCATCCCTGCAGCCATTAAAAAGGCTAACTTGAAAGATGATAATGGCAATGACTATATAGAAGTGCGTTTTTGTCAGGTTGAATATGTCAGGCTGTACCCAGGTATCTCCTTTTGTAGTCTTAGGACAGCCTGCAGAGGGCAGTGCTATCATTGACCCTGAGGCTCAGACCTCCAGCCAGAGGTGACTGCTCGACACTTGTTCCTTAAGTTTGTGTAAGTGTGTAAAATATACTTAATAGAACTTACCATTTTTAAAATGTACAGTTCCTGGCATTGAGTACACTCATTGTTGTGCGGCTTTCACCACTATCCATTTTCAGAATCCTCTTTAAGTCTTCATTGTTATTGGTTTCCTGAACCCCAGGCCCAAAGTCATTCATTCCCCTACTCAGGCAGCCAGTTCCATCAAGGCAGTCAGTAATATTGTAAAAACATCTCTCATGTGCTAGGCAACAAATGAAATAAACAGGGTCCTCTTCTTTCTGCTCTTCCAGTCAGGGAGATTCGAGTGACTGGGAAAGAAGCACCAGGTAACCATTGCTGCAGTCCTGAAACCAAAGATGCTTTTGACCTATAGGCCTACACTTTAACCATTTAGTCTGCCATGTATTCAGTAAGTTTGTTGAGTACCTATTCCATGCCAGACACAGGAAATATTCATGTTTGTTGAGTGGATGGTTGGATGTACCTCCTTGACCCTGACTTCTCATTTTCTCTGGTGGTCACCGTCTGGGAATGGTTGGGACTGGCCTGACTGAGAGAGGTTTTTACAAATGCAGGTCTATAGCTATGTGACCTTGGATTAGTCCCTATCCTTGATTGGGCCTCAGTTTCCTGGTCCCTTTGTGGAGGACCCAGATAGGAAATAAATGGAGAGTGTTAAGAAATTACATAAAAAGGGAATGTAACTTAGAACAGGGCGTCAAAAGGTCTTAAAGAGGTGAAACTATTGGAAGAGGTGAACTGTAAGCTAAAATTTGAAGGATGAGTAGGGGTTATCCAGGGGAAGAGTGAGGTGGGAGTGGAGCCAAGAACAGGGATTCCCGACAAGGGGGTCAGCATGTTCTTGAAAGTCTCAGGTCTGTTAGAAATGGCATTGAGTGCCCGCCCATTCCAGGAATTCCTCTTCTCAAACCTGTTGCTGTTGAAGCTGTCTTTCATGCCAAATAGCCCTTTGTTGAGCTGGCCTCCAGACTGAGAGAACTCAAAAATCGAACATGGGAGGGTTAGCAGAACTTCCACCCCCCATTCTCCTGTGTATGTTCAGTGTTGACTGAGAGCAAGCAAGAAGAGGGCCTTCAGATTTCAGGTTTTACTCCTGTGTTGTTTCTTTTTTTTTTTTTTTTTGAATTAGGCATCATATCAGAGTGGTCTTGAGGGTGCTCAGGAGTGGTTGGAAGCTCTGTTCCCTTGGGCAGATGTTACCTTTCTTTGCCAAGTTTTAATGTCCTCTTTTCTAAAATGGGAGTAATGTTAGCTTTTACCTCATAGGATTAGTTTGAAGACATATGACCTAAGGCATATGAAGTATTTAGCACAGAGCTGGGTACTCTGTAGAGGGAAATGTTCAGTGGGATTATGTTATTAGAATTTATTAAGAACACATGGTCTGGCATGTATGATATATAGAAACTTCTTTGTTTCTGTGTGGGCAACCTTAGTTTGATTAGAATTAGATGCATTACTGTCTGTTGCAGTTCTTTAAAAAATCATATAGGTCAAATACTCATTAGAAAAGTGAAAAATAGCTTGTACCTTGCTAATTTCTAGCCCTCTTGACTCTTAATGTAGGCGTAATCAGCACTGGAAAAGATGCCAGCCCCAGCTGCCACATATGAAAGAATAGTTTACAAAAATCCCTCTGAACACCACTACATGAAAGTCTGCCTGTAAGTTCAGTGTCCTAAGTTCTGTTTTTGATTATTTTATGAATTTGAGTAGCATGAAATTTAATACGAGGTATTTTTTTCTTTTTAATTTTTTTTTTTAATAGAGAATTTCAAGATCATGGAGTTGGACTGAATGCTGCACAGTTCAAACAGCTGCTTATTTCAGCCCTGAAGGACCTGTTTGGGGAGGTATGAAATCACTTGGAGATTGAACTCTCCTAAGATCTTTGTAATAAATACTGAAAGAACACTTTTCCAAATATTATTTAAAAACTTTAAAATCATATTTGTAAATTCAGAAGCAGACTTTCAGAAATGATGAATTTTGGGTAGGTATGTTCTAATATGCCTTCTTTTTGACAAGGAACTCATTAGACAAATGTTTATTTTAGTTCAGTGCTTCTCAAAGTGCGTTCCAGACTGGTGACTACAAACTGTTTTTTGTTTGTTTCTTTTTTTGCACATTGCGAAGATTTGAGAGTCACACTAGAAAGGTAAATCAACACTTCCTTTACTGAGAAAAATCTCCTTATGAAAAAAAACTGAGCTGAACTAAACAGTGTGCTTAGTGATATTGTTGATTTTTATTCCGATGCAGCTCCTTATCACAGACTAGCACTTTGAGCAGTCCTGTTTTAGCATTCACTTGAAAACAAATTTTGAGAGAGAACAAAGGCAGATGATTTTCAAGAAATTATTTCTTGATCTATATATTCTGTTAAATCAAAAACTGCTGAACATCTCATAAAAATTTAAAAACTTTTATTCCACAAAAAACTCAATTGAGAGCATGAAAAAATGAATAGATTGGAGGAAAATATTTGCAAACCACCTATCTGACAAAGGCTTAATATCTAGAATATGTAAAGAGCTTTCAAAATTCAGTAGGAAAAAACTAAACAACACAGTTAAGAAAGCGGGCAAAGGAAATGAACAGACATTGCATTAAAAAGGATGTAGGCAAAGAAGCACATTAGACAAAGAAGCACAATGAGATATTACTACACACCTAACAGAATGAGATGAAAAATACTGATAATACTAAATGTTGACGAGGATGTGGATAAACTGAATCACTCATACATTAGTGGTAGGAATGTAAAATGTAAAAAATTTTAGGTGTAGCCTCTTTGAACACAATTTGGCAGTTTCTTAAATTAAACATGTACCTACCATACAACTCAGCAACTGCACAACTGGACATTTATTATAGAGAAATGAAAACTTAACATTCATACAGAAACGTACATATGCATATTTACAGAAGCTTTATTAATAAGAATCCCTAAATAGAAATAAGCCAGATGTCCTTTAATGGGTGAATAAACTATAGTACCACGATATATGCTCAATAATAAAAAGGAACAAACTAGTGATACACCAAACAACTTGACCAAATCTCCAGAGAATTATGCTTAGTGCAAAAGCCAATCCCAAATGGTAACATGTTGGGTGTTTTCATTTATATAATGCTTTTCTTATTTGTTCATTCATTCATTCATTCATTCATTCAGAATTTTACAAAATTTATTGTCTGGTAGCTCTTCTTCGCAGATCCCACGCTCAGGCTTGCTCGTGTCCAGGTTGGATATCTTCTGTTGAGTTTTAGATGTTCAGTTTATTGTTGTTTCAAGGGGAGAGATCTGGGGGACATCTCTCACTCCACCATATTTCTGATATCATTCTGTATAGTGCTCTTGAAATAACAATCTGGAGAAGGCTTAGTGGTTGCTTGGGGTCAAGGATATTGGGGAAAGAGTGGCTATTAAGGAGTAGGAGGAGAGAGCCTGTGGAGATGGTGTAGCTCTTTATCTTGATGGTAGTGGTTACATGAAACTACCTACGTGGTAAAATGTTATAGAACTATGCATACACATACACAAATATGAGTGCATGTATAACTGGTAAAATCTGAATAAACTTTGATTTGTTAATTTCAGTTTCCTGTTTTGATTTTGTGCTATAGTTGGTACAAGATGTTGACATTGGTGGAGGCTGGATAAAGGGTGCATGGAACCTTCCTATACATTTTTGCAATCTCTTATGACTAATTTTTCAAAATAAAAAGCTTAAAAAAATAATGTGCACCTTCTGTATGTCAGATATAAAACCTAGTTCTTGGGGATATAGCTATAAACAAACAGACATGGCCTCTGTCTTATGGACTAATGGTTTTGGGTATTTTTAGAAGAAAACCATGTTGAACAAGTAATGGCAAGGATGATGAGTATTATCCCTGAGACCAGTAAAACAAAAAGACCAGTAAAACTGCCAGGTTCTATCCCATAATTCAGTGATAAGACATCAAGCAATAAATATTTAGAATAAACAGTTTCATAAGTAATTAAGCACATTTAAAAAAATAATGATGTGTATTATGAAAGAGGAAGTATGTGGGTCCTTTACATGAAAGAGCAGATCAAGTGAATGAGCTTAATCTTGGGGAAGGAACAATTTAAATGAAGATGAAGGGTGAAGAGGCATTAGCAATGTGAAGTGTTACAGGAAGAACATTTGAGGCAGCAGAGAGTTGTAAAAAAGCAGGCCTGCTACTCCAGCACCATTAAATAAAATACTGCATTTTTGGAGGTAAAAAGCAATTGATAGGATTAAGTTTTAGAGTTTAAGACTAATGATGATAATAGTCTGCTAATAGCATTATTCCATACTTAGGTTGATGCTGCCCTACCCTTGGACATCCTAAACTATGAAGAGAAGACCTTGTCAGCTGTCTTGAGAATATGTAGTAGGTATGGCATACAGTGGAACATTTCTAGTATAACAGCAGAAAGACAAATGGAGAAATAGAGCAAAAATACTCTCTGAGAATAAGAGCTTTGTCGTGAACTCTGAGCAGTTTTTGGAAGTTTAAACTGGGGAGAATATGAATATTGAGCAGGAACTTACATGCTGGAGAGCAAAACTTGAGATTTGCTGACAACTCCAATGTTTCCCAATTGATGTACATAGTTGTAAACTCAGAAATATATACTTTAGAAACAATTGAGATTTATTTTATTCTCTGCCTATGACATATTATGCTTTTCCTTTTAAAGTTTTCTCATTTAAGTTAGATTTCCTGGATTATCACGAAAGTACTAGGAAGATGTTGCAGGGACAAATATTTATTAATGCTTTCTTGATTTTTCCATAGTGGTCTTGTCAAATTGTGGAGCTCTTTGACCCTGTTAGGATCCTATAAAGGCAAGAAATGTGCTTTCAGAGTGATTCAGGTAAAGACTATTCATATATTCTAAATGAGGCCGAGTAATGGATCAAATTACTTTTTAATATGTGTTCCATTTTCGTGTTTGCATAAATCCAGTGTGGTTATATCCAGCTAGGGAAAAAAAATTCAGAACTTTATTGCTTCCAATTGTATGGGAGGAGTTTGGGATGAAACTTGGAACTCATGCGGAAAAGTCTTAACTTTTCGTTTATTGCTTAATGCCTACTGCCTTATGTATTAGAATGCCCTTTCTGAGCTTATCATGGCCACTTGTTTATCTAAGGCTACCTCTCAGGATGCTGTTTAAAATGCTGCTGCCTAACTTGGCTTGTCCTATAAAACTGGGCATGTTTCTACATTGCCCTGTGTTTCAGAGCAATTTTCTCCTGATAACTGCGTTAACATTTTTCTTTCTTTTATAGGTTTCTCCATTTCTCCTTGCATTATCTGGTAATAGTAGAGAACTAGTTTTGGATTGAATAGTCTTCAATTTCAGAAACATTCCTCTGCTCTCAGAAGTACGTTTTGATGCCAGCATAATGTGTGAAAATTGAAGCAGGCTAAAAACCTCTTGTCGATGGAATTGAGGGTGCTGAAGATGTTCCCAGTAATTTCCAGCCATCGTCTTTGGTGGGGTAGGCTTCAGAGGAGAATCTGCCTGAACCAACCAGTGTTAAACAGGCAGCACTTTCAGCATGCGCACATCAGAGTTGGAGACCGGGCTGAACTCAGCAGGGCCTTCACACAGAGGGATGTGATTTCCTTCTCAGAATTAACAGGGGATGTCAATCCTTTGCATTTAAATGAAGATTTTGCAAAACACACCAAGTTTGGAAAGACAGTTGTACATGGAGTTTTGATCAACGGACTTATTTCAGCTCTCCTAGGTACTAAAATGCCAGGGCCAGGCTGTGTATTTCTTTCTCAGGAAATTAAATTTCCAGCCCCTTTATATGTTGGAGAAGTTGTTTTAGCTTCTGCGGAAGTGAAAAAGCTGAAGCGGTTCATTGCTATTATTGCAGTGTCGTGTTTTGTAGTACAAAGTAAAAAGACTGTTATGGAAGGCTGGGTTAAAGTTATGGTCCCAGAAGTTCCCAGATCCTGAAATGAGTGTTTAAAGATGCAAGTTCACACATCGGTGTTATCATTATCAAAGAGCCTCTGAGGAAAACAGGCATTGCTGTTCTTCAACAAGGAATGGCTAACAGACCCAACATCCCATATTGGAAGAGGGGAACAGGTAGAGAGGTGTTCACACGTCCACTTTCCAAGTTGGCCTTATGGTTCACACAGACTTTATATCACCTGTCTGATTTTTAAAAATAAATATATAAAATATATATATATATATATATATAGGGAAGGTTATTTAGCTAAAGGTTCTACTTTTAGGATTTCAAACCCAGTTAGGTTTGCGTTTGGATAACACAAACCTACCTATATCTGTATAGAATAAGTTTCCCACTGAATTTATAACTAGCTAGCATTTAATTATTGAAGGCAACAATAGACATTGAGTCATCCGAACATCTATCTTTTACGAGTAAATATTCTTAAATACTGTTCTTCAACAGCTTGTGGGTCAGAGTTTTTTGTAATTTGTTACTGTTTACACCAAGGTGGCATCTTAACTTTTAAGTGGTACTTGCCTTTTAGATAGTTTTCCTGTTATCAGAGAAGGGTTATTGTGCAGATTTGGACTCAGCTATGTAAACTCTTGGTTTAATCTGTAAAATGGGGAAACCACCTACTATACAGGATTGTTAGAGATGATAGATACAAATAGCAAAGCACAAGACCTAGCCTGTACACAGTAGCTACTACTACTATTCATCTCCCTGTGAAGTTTTCCTGAGTTTAAAGCTAAGTGGCCCACAGATAAACAGATAGGCCAATCTTTCAGGATGTCAGCCAATCTCTTGGTATTCTAAACCTTGAATAGATCTTGAAATGCAGAGTTTCTAGTTTGGTAATCCAGATTATTTTCTCCCATCCTTGAAAATATTGTGGGTTTCCCCCTTTATAAAAATAATATAAGCTTATTGTAAAAAATTATAAGAAATAAAAAGTATAAGAAACACTGTGGAGACCAAGTTCTTAATAGTTCAGGGGGATTGACAAGGAAATGTGCCTAATATGTTAGTACTAAATGGTCATCCTGAATATAGCTAACACTTTTAAGAATCTATAATGGAACATAGATATGGTCTGCCTATGCTCTGTGGTTTTACATGGTGGCTCTGACCACAGCTAGATGCTTTGATCAGGAAGATAAGAAGTGTAATTGGTTGAATCAACCCACATTTTCTGGAAAAAGGTTTTTTCTCCCGCTAGTGGGTCAGTAACTAGATTTTTAAGGGGATCAGTTAAAGGAATTACTAGAAGGAATTATTCTAGTCACTAGAGGGCAGTGATGTATATAAATATTTTAAAACTTAACTATTGTACCGGACTCTAGTTTGTGATAGTGAGATGAAAATAACCAAAATTAATGTGAGAAGCAAGGATGCCATTATGATTTCTGAATGGGCAGAATCGGCAAGCTGAGATCCACCTGAAGGAGGCATTAAAACACTACACATGTTGGAAATTTGATGTATAACATTGAAAAAATGTAAACTTGCACAAAATGTGGACTTGAAGCCATAATCAAGTTCTCCTCCTATAGAACTCATTCTCTGGGACTTAGCAGCAGTCTTGAAGTATGGGTCTATAAATGGAGTGTGATGTAGCCATCAATACTAATAGCTGCCATTTTTTTAATGACTGATGAGCCAATTTTCTACATTAATCCTTGAAACAACTTTATCAAATTAAGTTTATGCCCCATTTTATAGGTAAGAAAACAGACTGATGCTGTGTAACTTTTCCAGGGTTGTACATCTATTGTGTGGTAGAGCTGGGATTCAAACAGGCCTGCTGCTTTAAGTTTTTTCCAATCATCTTATGGGTCTTACAATGTTACTGTTACTGGGTCACTGTCAGTTTCTATAATAGTATCTTGTTAAGAGGCATTAAATTATTTGGAAACATACTATAGAATTTTTTTTTTAATATTCAACATATTCTAGATCTCATTCTTTGCTACAGTGGTAGCATTTTTCTATATTATTATGGTGGGGATGATGTCAGATTTAACTGATAGCTGCTTTTTACTGTGTTAACTCAAAAGTAGCTTCTCAAGAAACTGATTTCCTTTTTTTCCTGGGTGTCATGGTCTATGATCTCTGTAAGTCAAGAAAAAGTTGGACTAGAGAAGTGGGCAAGAAGTTAGGGATACATCTCTGTAAATGACTTGCTAGTTTTACTCAGAACTAAGATTCTCAAACCACCGATGCTTTGTTAAAGCTGTCTATAGGATAACTGGCAGGTTGGCTTTTTCATTTTGAATTCTTTTTATACAAGCTACTAGAAAGAATGACTCTTCTGATGAAAGCATGGGTGACCTTCAAATTAGGAAATCTCTTCATTAAGAGTGATCTTGACTATATGGGTCACACACGAGTCAAAAGTACTGACTAAAATAGGCCAAATTGTACTAGCACTTTCTACTTAGGGGCGTTATAAAACCGCAATTCATGCAATGTTTGATCACCACAGAAAGATATACTCATCTTAAGCAATTTCAGCCTAATGTACTAGAAAATTGCTTAACAGATTTTTATATGCTATTAGAAACATTTCCCTGTTGGTGAAATGCCACTCATTTCTTTTTCTAAGCAGCGAATCTTGAGTAACAATAGGAAGAAAATGTGAACTTGCCATCATTCATCTTGTGGACTTATGTTTTCAACTAGAAAAAGAAGGAATTGCTAAATGCATATTGGTATTTCTTAGGTAACCACAGGTTTTCATCTTGTGCTGAATTGTTAGTCATTTTTCTTCTATGTTCTTTAAGTATGATTCAGACACCAATTTATTCCCAAAGAAAATTGCTATTAAATTACATCTATTAAGTTTTTATATTAAAACATACTCTACCAAGGGTAGACTGTCACTCTGAGCAGCTGTGCCACTGACTGCCTCATGTGTTGGCATAATTTATTAACTGGCTCTCTGAGCAGAATGAGAGCACTATGGAATTACTTCTGGGCTACATATTACTCTTGAATATCTTCAGGGTCTCAGATGTTTTACTTCCTTTGCTCTTGGCTTGTCTTCCTTTGGATCACAAGCACAACAGAGACAAGAATTCTCAACATCAGTAAAATTTCAGGTTGTTGCAAAATCACCAACTAGAAAAAACAATTTAAGTTCAAAATCACAAGAAAAACCAAGGCTAATGTTAACACTACATAGAACAGGATTAATGGGAGACCCTACAGTTAATTTCTAGGACACAATCAATTTCTAGGGTGGCCCTTAGCTATTACAGAGTTCATATGACCTTATAAACCCTGGGGGAAATTCCTCTGCAGTGTGATGGCAACTATCAACACGTTAAGGAAAATAGTGATTGAATTTGAGTTAAATTTTGTTTTTTAATTCAGATCATGAATATGTAAAGAAAATAATTTTGAGTTGGGAGGCAATGCTTCTTAGGAGGCGCTGAGGTTTTCATAAGCCGTGATTTAATTTATAGAGCAGTTGCCAGGCCTAGAAGCTAGCCCTGAGTAGTAGTGTATGTGGCAAAAACTAAGGTACCAGGTGTCTCATTAATTTCACCCAGATAAACTAGAAGCGAAATTGGTTTAATTCAGCTCAGCTCTGCCTGAGGAGGCTTCCCCCACATTCAGTGTGAGCCACTTAAAAAGCCAAACAGATGTTGGGACTGTCGGTGAGGGTTGGGGCTTCAGAGAATCTAGGGATCCAGTTAAGTCCAGGATCCTCAGAGGATCCTGACAAGACTGATTTGGGGAGAGGAAAATGAAATTATAAGGCTCATCGTAGTATCTATTCTGAGGAGCTTCCTTCAGGCAAACATTTTCAGAGAAAGGGGAAATCTAGTTGATAGTCTCTGGCCTTATTCCAGCAAGCTTCTGAGTTCTCACTTTCAGTTTCCTTTTCCTAGCTAGGAAGACTAGAACAGTTTGTTATTTGATGACCTTTACAACTCATTGTATGGTATTTTTTTCCCCCCTAATTATACAAGTAAAATATCTTCATTAGAGACATTTTGAAAAACACAAAAGAACATAAAAATAGCATTATGATCCTACTTCCTAAGGTGGATGTATTTTTATATTTGGGATTGTACAAATGCATATACAGTTGACCCTTGAACAACGTGGGGGTTCGGGGCACTGAACCCCATGCAGTTAAAAATTCACATATAACGACTTTCCCAAACCTAACAACAGTTATCCCTCTATATGGGGGGATTGGTTCCAGTACCTTCCCATCCCCAGCGTGGATACTCAAATCTGAGGATGTTCAAGTCCCTTATATAAAATGATATAGAACAATGCTTATAGTCAGCCCTCTGCATCTGTAGATTCCCAATTGTGGATCAAATACTGTTTTTGCCCCATGATTGGTGGAATCTGCAGATGCAAAAACAGGGATATTGAGAGTGACTGTGTTTATTGAAAAAAAATCCATTGATAGGTGGACCCACAGAGTTCAAACCCATGTTGTTCAAGAGTCAACTGCATTGCTTTTTTTCACTTACTGTTAAAAGCTTTTTCCAACATCATTATTCTTTGATAATCTGATTTTTAATCATTGCAAAATATTTTATGATTGTACAATGATTACCTAATTTTCTATTGTTGGATACTTATCCTCACATGCTGGGTATTTCCACTGGTATCTGCTTATTTCCTCAGAATACCTTCCTAGGGGTAGAATTATTGAGTGAGAACATTTTCAAAGTCTTTGATGTTACTATTATTCCCAGTTCCTAGCACCAGGCCTTTTACATGGTAAGTACTTAGTATATAATTTTTGAAGGAATAAATGCATTCAGAAAGGTTGGCCAATTTTTACTCCCACCAACAGTATGCAAGAAGAGCCTTGTCATGGTCAGACCACCATTTAATGATGACAGGAGTAATAATTAAAGCAGAATTTGGATGTCTGTGATTCTGGCAATGAAATAAGCTGTTTGCCTTAAAGAAATGAAAATAAAAAGTTGAATTCTCCCTAAGCGATGTATGGTTTTGTTTTAATAGACTAGTGTTTTAAAACACACTGGGACACAAATGGAATGCAGGAGGAGTTCCGATTATTTTAGGACTGAATCATGAAGTGCCATATTTCCCTTTTTGCATCTCTATCCACTGAGTCTTGGCCCCTAAGTCAGCTAGTCAAAGCTACTTGGCCACTTGGAGTTGCCCAATAATCCCATTAAACGAATCTGGAGAGGATGCCCACTTTGGATACTGTCTTGGCCTGTGGTGTCAAATTTTGGTGGTGGTAGTGGTGGTAGTGGTATTACCACAAAACTTTGTTCTCTTTTTGTCTGAAATGTAGAAATTTAGGGGAGACAGATTTAAGAATTAGAAACGCTCCATTCTGTAAATCGTAGGGGAAGGAAAAAAGTAATATTGAGCTTTTATTGTGTGCAAGCCCCTTCCCATCCTACTGCATTCTTCATACCAATCTTTCCGTACAAGTATTATCACCATTTTGCAGATGGGAAGCTAGGCTTAGAGAGGTTGGGTAACTTACACAGCCGTCAAAATGCCAGAGCCCTGGAGATCCCTGCCATCTAATTCCAAGTATAACTCTCCGCATCATCTCAGGATGCTGCCTTGGGAGAGAGCAGTGTGGGTGGGATTTCTATGTGTATGTGGGGTGGAGTGGGGATGAGTTAGTTGTAAGGAGTGCCAGAATTGTGGCCTTGGATTCAGGCAGAATCTGAGATAAATTTGGAGCCGAGAAGTTGGGCACAAAGTTCTCCTGATATGAGTTTGAGGTTTTTGGAGCTGGTACAGTGGGACTGAGGCCCCCAAGTCTGAGATACCTTGGTTGAGGGTTCTCAGGGTTCAAAGCCTTGTGGGTTGAGCTAAGAACTGGCACCAAGAGTAGAGACTGGGCCAGTGTCCAGTGTTCAGGGTTCCCAGGTCAAAGAGCTAGGGTCTGAGGGTTCTGGAGTCCACGTGCTCCAAATGTGGGGTCTAATTCTGATGGCCCAGTTTTTAGATTTTGGGGTCTGAAGATGTTCAAAAGTTCTAGTAAAACCTGAATCTGAGGGACTTGTTTTAGAAAGTATCTGGGTCTGCAGGGTGCAGACTGAGGGTCCCATACTGAAGACCTTTATTCTGGGTCTTATGGTCCTTAGGCTCAGGAGGCCTGAGCAGGAAAGGTCCAGTAGTTAAGATCTCAAGTCTGACAATCCCAGCATCTGAGGGCCTAATGTGAAAAGCCCGACACTGAGAAGTTTGGTTTGGGGATCTTTGGCCTGTGGTTTCCTGGATCGCAGAGCTCAGGACTCGGTGTCTTCGGATTGAGCATCTCTGGGGGTGATGGCTTAGGGTGAAGTGTCCCCGGATCGTAGGCCCAGTGCTAAGGATACATAGTTTGCGGTGCGGCCAGGAGGACTTCGGAGGAGCGGGTCCAGGGCAGCGGTGAATGCGGAAGTTTGGCGCTAGGACCCCGCGGGAGGCAGCAGCGCGAAGGGCGGCCAGTATTGACAGCGACCGCGGCGGGAGAAGGTCGGCGTTAGGACCGCGCGGGCCCGGCGGGTGGCGGCGGCGCGTGGGGCGGCGCGTGTTGACAGCAGCGGCCGCGGCGGAGCCAGGCGGGCGGCGGGACTCGGCGCCTCTGGTTCCTGCCCCTGGTCCCGAGCCGGTGGCGGACGGGCGTCCCGGGATGGCCTTTATGGAGAAGCCGCCTGTCGGCAAGGTGCTGCTAGACGACACGGTGCCGCTGACAGCAGCCATCGAGGCGAGCCAGAGCCTGCAGTCCCACACGGTGCGCGGCCGGCGGGCGGGGGGCGGGCGGCGCCGGGCGGCCCCGGGCCGCGAGAGGGCTGCGGACCGCCTGGCAGGGTCGCCGCGGCGGGACCTGGCAGAGCTTGGCGGCCCAAGCCGGGAGGGCTCTGGGGTGGCGGTGGCTCTGGGCCTTGGGGCCCTGGGGGCCCAGGCACTAGCTGAGGTCCGGAGGGGTCGGGGCTGGGGATCGCACTCCCTGGGCCAAGGAATGGGAGGGGCTCGGTGGTGCCTGGACTGGGACTCCGAATTGGGGAAGGTGTTGGATTCTCCGGCCCACCTTGGGGCGGCCAGGTAAACAGACGACTCAAGACCCTCTCATCCACTCTGCCCGTCGCCAGCCTTCTACTCTTTGGAGCTGCTGAATTTCCCTCCTTTCAGCTGGGGATCTGAGTGGTGAGGATGAGGGTGTGCCGGGCCAAATGGAAATATGACTTTAGAATTTACTTATTGGGATAGCAGAGCGAAAGTGGCTGGGGTCTGCAGCCCCATATCCAGGGAAGCTGCTTGGCCGAGGCACAGGGTCGTTGTGAGGGAGGCAGTCTGTGGTCCTGCTGAGACAGGTGTATATATGTGCTCCTTCGTCCTCTAACCTGCTATTTAGTGGGCAGTGGTAACGTTCATTTGAGTTTAACATCCACTGGAGTAGCATAAAGGAGTAATAGGCCCTCATAGTAAACACAGGCAGAGTTCATTTCTGTTGCATACACTGTCTTTTATATGGCTTTAAAGTCATGGTTGTTTTCATTTGTCTGTACCATTTTTTTTTTTTTGGAAGAGCACACACACTGTGCATTATAATTTACAAGCAATAAACCCAGGAACCAGCAAAAAAACCCAGGAGCTGCCAGCCAGTGGGACTTTGGGAAATAATGAATGGGGAGAGAGAGGGATTCCTTAAATTGTAATGTTTTGTTAGGTCACCAAATCAGATTCCGGCTCAGAGGCTTGTTTATTTACCATTGCAGTGTGTTTGGGGTTCATCATCTGGAGGCTAAAGCCCCACAATAGCCTTCTGTTTCTCTTTTTATTCAAGCTGTTCTGGCGACTTCAAAGAGATCTTTTATTCTGTTGTATTGAAGTGAGACTTTTTGAACCTCAGTTTCCTCTTGCAACAGCCATGCTTTGTAGGGCTTGGATTATTTAAAGTGTCATTTCCAGTTATGAAATATTTTTTAAAACTGCATTTTATTTCATTGCCCTATAATTCTGTTCTACGAACTTGTGAGAAGGCAATGTATAGGACAGAATTTGTTAAATCCTCTGTAATTTGTGTTAAGGGAATATGACTTAAGGGTTGAAATTTAGGACAGGAAATCAAGAATAAATTCTGCTATTAAATTAGATTTTGACTTGACTGTTGGCAAGTAAATCTTATAATCTTTAGGGAATGGGGTCGAATCTTTTAGGTATATTTTATAGTGAGAGTGAAGAGAGATGCTTGTAAATGCTCACAGACCACTTCTTGCCAGGAAACATTCCATGATGGCCACTGCCCCAAACCATGTGCTCACTTCCACCTTAACGCTGATCAATTTAGTCTGTAATTACTTCTTTAGTATTCCTCTCTGCCAGACTGTGAGAGGAGGGACACTTCTTGTTCATTTTTGGGTGGGTCTCAGTTCTTGGTATCTGATAGGATTTCATGTGTTTGTTGAATGAATAAATCAATCACAGCCATACTTTGCCTGTCTTTCTGTTTGTGTAAAATGGTGGTGATGAAAATTGGGACAACATAGTATCTGAGGCACTAAGTTAAGGGGTCAGTGCTTCAGCAAGGTGGTAAAAGATGTAATAGGAATCCAATTTTATTGCAGAGCTTTTCTTTAAGAAATAAAGAAAAATAATTTAGGGTAGAAAGAATGGCAACTCCTATAATGATGACTGAACACAAAAGACAGTGACTCACAGGAGACCCATAGAGGCAGATGTGGTGAAGAAAAAAACAATGTAGCATTGTCTTGCATAATTTTTGACTCTTCTGTGTTCTTGTCATTTTAGCTGGTAAATCTGAGACTGAGAAATGTTGCATCAGCCCTGAACTTTATTGAGACAATCATATGCTGATGCAAACTTTTTGGACTATTAGTGCCTTATGAGTAAGTCCCTTTATAACAGGAACTGTTGGACATTATTTTGGAAAGAAGTAGTTACTAAGAGTGGTATATAGAAGAAAAAGGCATTGTTTTCTGTTGGCAAGTTTGAAAATGGTTTCTGTCTTGTTAGCTGAAGAAAGATGGTGTCTCAAAAGTCAGAAAAAAAAGTGAGTCTGAAAAGTGGTGGTTCTCCCTATGAAATACTGAATCTCTAGAAAGTTGTTCCTTGACTGTAGGACAGAAACCTAGAGATAGTATATAGTAGATGGTCTTTGGGTTGGAAGAGGCAAGACCTTAATAGAGGTTTGGGCTGACACTTGCTAGTTGTGTGACATTGGTTGGGCGAGTCACGTAACCTTTTTTGATGTTTAGTTTTGTCATCTGTAAATGGGTTAATAATGCCTGCCCTGCTTGCTTCCCAAGGTTGTTTTGAAGATCAGATGAAATAATTTTTATGAAGTGTTTGTAAAATGCATTTCTTCTGTCTGTTTAGTCCCTGGCAACATATATGCAAAGGGTTAAGCACATTAAAGTATTAATATTGCAAGTAAGCTAATTTCTGTCCATAGTTCTTTTCATTTATCAAAATTGTTTAGCCTTGGGAAACAATTTATAGGAGAAAATTTTAGATTACACATGACTTAGGCTTTATGGACTTGGGAGGCAAAATGTTGTAGATTGGAAAATGCAGATGCTGAAGAAGAGAACACAAGATTACCACCAGAAAAGCATACTGGGATGAACAACTGATTGAAAAGGGTGCAAGTTGGTAGGTGATTCTGTGCTTGACTGTAGTTTGAATGATTTTATTTTCACTCTTATGGAACACAGTAAATTTACCTTCAGGAAATAGACCAGGCCTCTGCTTCAAGGAAATGAAGCTTCTATAAAATCAGAAAGGACATACACCTGAAACTAATACAGTATTGTATGCCAGCTGTAATTGAAAAATAAAAAGTATTTTTCCAAAAAGATTCATGTAAGGAAATTATTTAAAAAATCAGAAAGGATTTTATTAGAGAGAATGCTTTCAGCAGGGGAGGAAAGGGAAGTTTTCCAAAGAAAAGGAATTCTGGTTAAAAGCCATACATGTAACTTGTGGGAAAGTTTGGAGAGACTAAGAGAAGATAAGGGAAATCTATAAGTTCTTGGCTATATGAAAAGGAAAACTTTTAAAGTCAGTAGACTGGAAAAATGCTTATGCTTATCTAGCTGAACGGAAACCAGAAGAAACCGATGGTTTTGGAGAGGGTTGTTATCAAAGATGCATATTCAATTTTTGCTGCTCAGTGTGCTTTAGTATGATAACTCAATCTAGATTTCCTCCTTTTTAAAATATTCTTCTCTGAGGTTCATCTGAATCAGGGCCTATTTACTCCTGTATTTGGTGTATTTCATTCTTGAAAACAAAAGATAGTGATATTTGACATAACAAAAATTTTAAAGCTGTGGAAAAGGTAATGTTACATGTTAAGATCTTTACTGAAAATGAATCTCTCCTTGAAACTTTGACTTTTGGAAACTGCATTCCTACACTGTTTATTTATTCAACAAATATGTATCGAGTGCCTATTATGTCCCAGTCACATGCTGGAGATGTGGTGAACTAAACAGCTCCTGCTTTCATAGAGCTTTTGTTCTATCAGATTCTGAGGTCTTTCATTTTAGAGTATTTAGAAGTCAACCAGAATCTTTACCTGTCATAACACAAATGGTTTTGAAATTCATTTTGTGGCTTGGTTTATTGATCTTCCTTCAGCTTTTTAGTGACCTTTTTTTTTTCCCCCCCTTTGGTAGCCTTTTAAACTCTATCCATATTACCAGAATACTTATTCAAATGTGATGCCAAATTAAAAGACATCATTGCCTTCAGATTCTGACATTTTAAGGCAATTCAGTGCTCAATACCACCAGAATCTATCTGGGCTTCTTTTTGGAGAGCTATCTGAAAGTTTTGGAATTCCAAGTTATACTGAATACTTAAAAGTTTTTTTGAAGACGTTTGCATAGACAAATGCAGACAATATGATAATTAACTTGTAGCACATTATAATAAAATAATAATAAAATAAAATAATAATACTAATTTTCTGGGAATCTAATCACTTGTCTTCTATTTGGTTATATATTTTTCCTCACTTGAAACCTGTGATGGATGCTGTCAGAAACTGAGTTGGAAGCTTTTAGAGACTGGTAGTTTAGAGTTTGTAAATAATCTCTTCCTATTGAAACGTCAACTTTTATAGCTTGATTTACGGGCTGGTGATTCTTGATTCTCATATATATACCTCTTTTGAGGTTATTCCACCAGAAGGGTTCCTTGTGGTAGGAATACAAATAAGAAGCCGGCTTAGTTACTAGGGCGAAATGTAGGATCCTAGGCTGAAGTTTATGTGAAAAGATAGTTAACATGCTTTGCCCCAGGGGAATTATGGAAATAGCCACTCATATGTACACAGCTTCCATATGGATGTGATCTTGAGATTGTTCAAATACAGATTTTTGATTGAGGGTATAAATGGGTTTATTTGGGGCAAGTAAACAAATTCTCTGTTCTTTATTGCAGGCAGGTAGTGGTCCCTTTTCAAGCTGCTAGTAGTTCTTGGCGGTTCCGTGTGAAAGGAAACTCTTTATGTTCTAGCTTTGGCATCCTGAAAACCAGGGGCCTGAACCAGAATGTTGTTTTAAAATTCAGAAGAGCTTAAGTGTTTGGGAGTGTTATGGGGGGAGAGCAACAGCTTTTTTCATTTTTTTTTTTTCTCAAACTGGAAGTTATGGAAGTTATCCTTGTCAGTGACTTCTTCATGAGTAACATGCACATGGTAGTGGGGAATTAAGGTGTGACTCCTTTTCAGAGGAGGTGACAGGGGTCCTTCATTTTCATTTTGAAACTTTTGACTAAGGACTGTGGACAAACGCTTTACCTTGACTAAGTACTTAGGCTTCAGGAGGGGAAGTTTATGCAATTGAACATTTAGTCTCCAGTGGATTTGCTGACTATCAAATTTGGGTAAGTCTGGCTAAAGATCAAGATAATCTTGCTTACTAAAAGAGTGCTGTTGAAAGCAAAAGGGAATTCTGTTGTAATTGTTGTCTTCAGATAATCAAGTAGCTACTTTTTAGTGACCAAGGGTACTCTTCTATTTATTAACATTTTGATTTGAGAATCCATTGCAGAGCAACAGGAGTCTTTCTGGGAACAAAAATTTTTGGTAATTGCTTTATATAATGCACATACCATACTTTTTACCCATTTAAGTATACAATTCAATGGCTTTTAGTATAGGCACAGAGTTGTGTATCGCTATAATCAATTTAGAACATTTTTATTACACCAAAAGAAGCTTCAATCCGTTAGCCTTTACCCTGAAAAGTTTATAATAGCAGGATGCTAAACTTGGATGTAGTCTAAGCACAAGTTCTTTAGCTCTTCAGGTCCAACTCCTTTAAGAATCTCATCAGAGGGACAGATTTTCCTAATACTCATACACATGTATATATACCTTCTTAGAACTTCACTGACCTGAAGCCTGCTTAGGCTGTGGATCTGGGTAAAAATCACTGTTAGAAATATTAAAAGCTGTAAACTTTTGAGAATTACTTTTTTTTAGTTGGTATGATATGTACATCTAAAAAATGCAGTACACTATCACAGATATCCTACTTTATGAAAATTCTGTACTTAGAACAATAGAATTATGTCCTGTTAGTGTGAAAAAAAAATTGCTTTAGGTTGCTGCTTGCCTAGTGCATCGAGGTGTGGTGCCTACATGAGTTGTTAGACAAGGTGGCTCAGGAGAAAGGCAAAGGGCTCTGAGCTGGAAAGCACCGTGTCTTAGCCCTAGCCAGGGTTCCTTCTGTTTATCAAAGCGCCTCAGTTTATGATACCTAAACAAAACTGCTGTCATTCTTTGACATGGCTCATCAGAAGTAGGTCATTTCTCCTCATTAATGTGGTTGAGGCTTTTTTTTATGGAGTTGGGTGGAGGAATGAATAGAGCATTGGTATGGGAGAATCTTGGGTGTAAAAATATCTAAGAACCACCTGTAGAGGTGAAAAGGGAGCACAGTGTTGTTTACCCAGGGCTTGCCTTTGAGCTGGTCCTTCCCAGATGATCCCACAAGTGAATCCTGGGCAGAGACTTATTGTGCTTAGTCCCAGCACTTTCCTCTTTGCAGAAATAGAAGAAAATGAAGCCTGAATTGGGCCTGCTCACATTAGACGCTTAGTGCCAGGCCGAGGGTCTGGCCAGCATGGCTACACCCACAGACCCACTAGAGTGCGGAATTGCTGGTGGCACATTGCCATGCTCTGGGCATCTCGTGTGTGACCGTACGGGTCAGCACATTCGCCGGCAGCCTTACTCTCGGTTATCCCATGAGTACTTCTTGTGCTCTGGCTTTCTCCGGGTACTGTGTCTGCTCTAGGCTGCAGTGGTGAGCAGGCTCTGCTCTAGGAGCTCTCAGGCTGCTGAGGGTGGAGAGGTGGCTGTGCAGGGAAGGCACACGCCTGCCACAAGCTTCTGCTTCTGACAGGTCTTTCCTTTGAGTACTTTTTACTTTAAATCAGCCTTTCATATCTCTGTGTTGCTGTTTTTATTCAAACTAGGAGAGTCTCTAGCACATAGATAGTAAGCATTTTGTAAATATTTTCGAATAAGTGAATTCATTGAATGAATGCAGTTATTTGAGGTGTAGCTCAGGAAACCTTCCTGTAGACTATTTACAATCTTACCTACCAAGCTGGATATGGTTTTCCTTCCTCTGAAATCTCATTTAGCTTTGTTTACACATCTGTTATTTCTTACTACTCTGTGTTCTATGTATACCCTCCTCCAACAGGTGAAATTGTAAATAACTTGAGGAGAGCAACAGTGCTTTAATGACCTTTAACAATTGCTTAATCTCTCCAGCCTCAGTTTCTTCAACTGCAAAGCAGAGATAGTAAGAGCGTATCAGGGCTGCTGTGAGAATTAGCTGAGCGCATATGCAGGGAGCATTGTGAACAGAGCGCAGCACATAAGCGTCAGCTGTTTCGTTGTCGTTTATTACCTTTGTGTTTGCCAGAGCACTGGTAGCTTTTTTGGCACTCATATGTTGAATGGAAAAAGGAAAACTATTTATTTA
The DNA here is from genome assembly GCA_003508835.1 of Eonycteris spelaea. Lineage (NCBI taxonomy): Eukaryota > Metazoa > Chordata > Mammalia > Chiroptera > Pteropodidae > Eonycteris > Eonycteris spelaea. Next base: position 67,182 of record PUFA01000303.1, on the reverse strand, counting down.
AAAGTTTGTCTCACTGTCAACTATGAGTACTTTGCTAACAAATGGCAAAACAAAACAAAAGACCAGTGTTATCATTTCAAAAATCAACTCCCCTATTTTTTTTTTTTTTTTTTTTACTTCAAGGAACACGTTTGGACAGTCAGGCTCAGGGAGATGCAGCACAGGGTCTCCTTACTAGGCCTGCCTGGCTGCAGATTTGGCTGTTGGTGGTGCAAGAGGTGGAAGAGGCAGTTGGGCTGGAGGAGGGGCTCAGCCACTAAACTGGCAAATGAGCTAGCTCCCTGAGGCCAGGCCTGAAGGGAAGTGGCTCCTGGCAAATGCCCATTTCAGCTCTTCACTTCCTAGCTTTTGTTCATCACTGGAGGAACCCCAACACGGGAGCACACACTTTTGACCTCTGGCAGTGAAGTACAAAAATAAACTAGGAAGCCCTTTGCTTTGTTCTTTCCGCTGCCACTTCCCTGCCAAGTGACCATGCTCACTGACATTTGCGAGGGGGCAGGGGGCAGCTGACACCTTCAGAAAGCTGCTTCCTGAGAAATGCACATGTGTTCTCTATAGCCCAGCTGACTTCCTTTCCCCTAAGTGGACCCGCTCCAGTAGTCAGGCTGTGGGAGTGTACCCTTCCTTGGGTTGGGCACACTTCGCTCTGCGTTGTAAAGCATCTGAGATGCTGGGAACATTAGCCAGCATGGTGTGCCAGGCACTGTGCCATGTACGAAGATAAAAAGATGAATGAAACGGGAGCTTACATCCTTGTAGAGGTGGCAGATACCTAAACCAAAGGTGAAAGAAAGTGTTGAAAGTGCCTGTCTGTCTGGGAACAGTGAGGGCATGTGGGAACGGCTTCATCCACTCAGGTCCTCCTGGGGTTTAGGGGACTAAGAAAGGCTTAACAGAGCCTTGCAGAGAACATGTTCTAAATCCGTGCTCTCCAGGATTTTTTTTTAACTTAACGATCTCCTTTCATAGTAATATTGAATTGTAAAAAAAAAAAAAACCGCAGATTTTATGTCTAAAAAGTATTTTATTTAGATCAGTACATTATTTAAAATTATATTAATGGGTGAGATCTGAATTATACTGTTTTTTTTTTTTTGCAGTATTAGAAAGAGTAAGAATTGCGATAAGATGAATACAACTTAAGGCACTGATAAAGAGGATCTTCAGACAATTTGCGGAATTACTACTTTTATGATGATTCTGCTTCTCATGTTCCTAACTTCTCACTAACTCATATTTTGTCATTGGCATTTCTTAAGCCTGCTTTTAGTCATGCATGGTCCATTATGGGTGTAAGTGAAATCATGTATGACTAAGAGCAAAATCAGTTAAAAAGCTGTGTAATAGTCAAAACCATGATGAACCAACTAAATCATGAATATGCTCATCTGATCCCCACGATTCCTCCCATGCTTCCTGAATGCACACTCAAGAGGCTCTTAGTCTGTTCAAAATTAGAGAAGATAATTAAAGAATTATTTATTGTCGATATCTATATTATTTTCGAAAAGTAGAAATAAAACAGAAGCCTTATAGCTTTTAACACATAAATGTTGAAACACCTTCCAGAGCCCCTAGTTGTTTATCCTATTCTAAACTGTCACTAACCCACCAGATCCTGATTTGGGTGACCATTTTCTTAGTTCTTCCATCCTGGTTTCATAAGAATGGAGTAAATTCATGACATACAGTGAAGGCCATAGGGCAGTGCTGTCCAATGGAAATATAACTCAAACAACACATGTAATTTAAAATTTTCTGGTAGCCACATTAAAAAAGTAAAAAGAAACAAGTGAAATTAATTCAAATAATATAATCTATTTAACTTACTGAATCGAAAACATTAGCATTTCAACAGGTAGTCAGTCTAAAAATTATTAATATGTTTTATGTTATGTCATATAAAGGTTGAAATTGTGTGTACTTTACAATTACAACATATATCAGTATTGAGCACATTTCAGGTGCTCAATAGCCACATATTGCTTGTGGCTACTGTATTGGATGGCACAGATATAGACATTAAAAATAATAAAATCCAGAGTTATGGTTACTAATATGGAAAGAGATTCCTATTATATACAGAGGAAACAAAGCAAATCATAACACATTGTGTTCAATATGCTTCTATTTTCATAAATATCTGTTTATATCTCCAAATAATTTATAACTGTACTATCTAAAACTGTAGCTACTAGATTAATTTAATAAAATTAAATAAAATTTAAACTTCAGTCCCTTAGTCTCACTAGCCACATGTCTGCAGTGGCTGCTGTATTGGAAGTCACAGCCTTAGGCATTACTCTCTTTAACTGCTGAACTGATTGAGGAAGACTGAATTAGAGAGTAGGACCTATGAGCCCTGCAACCAGCGGGCTTTGGGCCATCGAGACCCAGAGCCTCCATGATTTTTAGCAGTAAAACACAAGAGGTTCATTTATTATGCACCTGTTGTTAGATTTTAATAGAAGCATACTGTAGAAGCAAAATAGCCTCGTCAAAGACCCTGTTCCATTTTGATACAAGTGAAGTTAACTCATTTGAACTGCTGAGGATTCCATAAATCTGATGTCCGCTGTAGGTATGTTCATATTAAAATGCTTCTTCCTGCTTCTTTGGAACTTGCCTAATATTCCTGGTGGGGCTTATTTAACATTGTGAAGAGAAAATAGTTTTCATATTTGTACACAGCTTCTGTGCGATGTCCAGATTCCATTCAGCCAAGATTTACAGACGCAGTTTGTGTACGTGTAGTAGGAGGTGCGTTGCAAAGTGCAGGTATATTGAAGCCAGGAGACCGTGGGCCAGCTGGTGTTCTGAGAGCTGTACAGCTGTATTAACTTATATTACCCAACTCTGGGTTCCTGCCCTTGCTCTGCCCCTCACTCTCTCCAGCTTCTTCCTGACTTGATGGACTGGTTCTGCCTGTTCAGCTGACTTCATCAAAATGGGAATGTGTATGATGTGAAAGCATTCTGCCCAAGGCCCTAGAACTTAGGAGCTGCTGTCCCTTTGGGTTAGGCAGGCCTCTGGTGAACTCCATTTTTATCACTTACTAGCTGAGTGTCCTTGTTTAAGGCATTTACCCTCTCTGAGCCTTGGAGTTCTTATAAGAGAGAGATAGTGACAGTTGCAGCAAGCTTTGCTGGGAGATGGAATAAGCTGAGGAACAGAAGGCATAGAGTAAGTTCTCCATAAACATCACAGTTATGACTTTGAGCTTTGTGGAGATCTCTGGCAGCGTGGCATGTATAGTCACTTACATAGGGGGTTATGAATTGGAATTAGTGTCTCAGGAGAACACACCGACATTTTTAGGCTAGGTAGAATAAATTTATGTGTAAGTCACCCTTCGTTATCCTTAGCGATGGTGATGGGTTCTACTATAAATTATTGAAACTCATAGTTTCAGGTTTCTTTCCCACCAAATGTTTTACCACCCCTGATGCAAGTGACAGAGTTAATTTATTTGACTTTCTTTTCTGTTTCCCCAGTCTCCCCAGCACAGTAAAAGTGCCGATGAGTCATTAAAACGACCGAAAGTATCCTCGTCAAAGGAAAAATGAGGATAGCTTACATTTATCGTTACATTTATAGTCTCAGTCTTTATCTTATCATTCCAGATTCCTTATTTTAAAGCAGCATGTTTTAAATTACATGTGTAGCAAACTAAAGAACTTTTTAAAAAATTGTTTTTCCTTATTAGAAAAGTAATACATGCTCATTGAAGATACCCTGAAAAATATAGAAAAAAATAGCTAAGAATTTAAACCACATGTAATTTCACCTCCAGAGACAACTGTTGTTAACATTTGGTATAGTTCCCTCTTCCTATCAGAATAATTACAGAATTTTTTTATACTTTTTTTTTTCATATATAACAACTTACATTTTCCCCTGTGTAATGAAAAATAATTTAATACATCCTTTTAAAGGCTGGCATATTCTTCCACTATATGGATAAACCACATATAACTTATCCTTTCTCTTATTGTCGATATCTATATTATTTTAGGCTTTTTAATTAGCCACCTTTGAAATTGGGCATAGAAGCTGAGACAATAGATCCTGGAGTAATGATACTCCCTGTTAGAAATCAGAGACTGATAAACTTGTTTCCCCTGTTCAAAGAGAATGACTGCTTTTTTTTTTTCTCTGGCGCTCTTCCTAGTGCTGCTTACTCCTGTGCTTGCTGATTAAAGCCGTGATCTACTTACCAGCAGAAACCTTGTGTTTGCTATTTTCTTAGTAGAAAAGAAGAATTACAAAGCTGGCCTTTGTACTGGATACTGTAAATATACAATCTCATCTAATATTCACCGCAATCCTGTTGGAAAAGGTATGATTTTGCAGATGAATAAACTGAGGCTCAGAGAATTTAGGGTCACAAAACTATTAAGTGGCATTTGGGCTTAGAATCCAATCCAGTCTCTGTGAATGGAAAGCCACTGCCCTTTCCCCTGGGGACTTGCAGTGATGGTATGGGGGAGGGGTGCACATTGTGGCTGATCATCACATGGTAACCCACTCCTCTTTTAGTCTCTAGTAGGTCTTCCAGTGACCTGTGTTTGGGGATGGCAAATGGGGGTAGGTAAGAAGTAACCCTAGGAGGAGGAGCATTTTAGTCCTAGCAAGTATTCAGGTCAGTACGAGCTGAGGGTGTGAGGAATGTAGAGTGGCCACTTTAGCTACCAGAGCCCACCTAAAAATCATTATTTCCAACCAAATTGGAGTTTGTGTGTTTAATTGACTTTTCTAGCTAGTTAAATATGTGGTGGGTGGTTCTCTGAGATTATGTTCACTGCATCTGTTTCTATACTTTTAGGGCGTTAGCCCAAGGGATGTGAGGATTATTGATGAAGCGAAGGCTATATTTCATTTTAATTACCATTTAATTGAGCCTTAGATTTTTGAGGGTTTTTTTTTTTTCATTGCTTTGGTGTAAGATGGAATTCTGGGTTCCCATTTTAGCAAATTATATAATTTGCTTTGGCATCATTGAAGGGTCATTGTACCGTAGAATGCTACAGGAACTGCTGGTTAAAATACTGTATCCATTCTTAGCCATGTCTGAGGTCAAAGAATTTTTGAGTGCTGTTTTGCAGTATTCCTCCTAGCTGGAACATGGGCTGTCTTTGAAGTTGGTATGGAAACCAGCTCCCCTAGCAGGGCAGGAGCCTGTCCCGCAGAGAAGAGCGTGGACTTCAAAAGGACTGGAGAAGGGAGAGGCATGAGTGATGGGGCTGCTGCATCACACTGCTGGAATCAAAGCCGCTTGTGCTGTGTTCCTTGTCCCTTCTGTGAATACACAGTGGAAACTGGAGAAGTTGTTTTGCATAAAGTTAATGCACATGCTTCTATGATTCCATCGGTTAGATTTTAGATGAAAGTTATTTCAGTTGGTTGAAAAGGAGATACACTTGGCTTCCCTCACCTCCCACAATTTAGTTCAAGACAATGGTGATTCTTCAGGTGCTTTTAAACCCTTAATGTTTTCATTTGTTTGGGGGGAGGTTTTGCACATTATTAGATTGTGCAGCAATTAAAATAAAACCAAGGCAAATTCCAGCACTGAAAATCTGCAGATGAGACAATGATAAATAATGACTATTTAGCAGAGCAAGGAGTAATCATTAATTCTAGTGAAATATTAAGAACCATAAGCAGCCAGGCAAGTGGCTAGTGAGCTATGCAGAATTTCTGCAACTATGAGAATTTCCTCAGAAACCTTGCTGTCCTTCAGGGTGATACTACCCACTGCCTGTGAGCCGCAGCTATTGTGCTATGTGATACTCTTGGTTTGAATATTGATTTTATAAAGGGATAAGTCTCAGGGCTTAGGCGATCACATGGAGATTTTTGTGAGAGTGCTATTTGAGTTACCTGGATGGAAGTAAGTGCACACGAAATAGAACAATATACTTCCTCCTTGCCATAGATGCAAGCCATCAGTCAGCAAATACTCATCATCGAGTGTCTACTGCATTTTTGCTACTGGCCTGACTAGTACTGGTTGCTATTTGGAATACAAAGAAATGTGTGATTCCAGTCCTTGAAGAATGCAATCCAGTTGGAGAGATCCCTCCGCCCCCAACATAGACCGACATGGGACAGAAATAGCAGTGACATGATTAGAAGACTGAACTAGGCTTTGAATAGGTAGAACAACAGGGCGAGGAGAGTAAGAGAGGAGTGAGGGGAGTTTAGGATACAAAAAGTCTGACTGGGTAGAGGAGGGTTTGAGTAGAAAGAAAAGGTTAGGACAGTTTTTGATCAGGTGGTAGAAGAACATGGAAGCTAGGCACAGGAATTTGGGTTTTAGCCTGTGGCCAGTGGGATCACCAGAAGGGTCCTGAACAGGAAATACCATAGTGTTGGATGTCCAGCAAGGTCACTTGGGCTTAGCATTCTTTGTAGGCCTTCCTATGAAGGAGGAAGCAGGTTTGGGAATGAACCCAGAGAGGCGTATGGCTAGTGGGCACTGGAGACAGACCTGGCCTCCTGGTCCAGATCTACCACTTCTAGTCAGTCTTTTATCCTCTCAGAGACTCATTTCCCTCACCTATAAAGGCAGGTAATTGTTCTTCCTTGCTCACCTCAAAGGGCCATTGCCAGATTGTGTGAGTGAGTGGTGCCTGTGGAAGCCATCACTACAGGGCTCTCTCTGCGTGGGGGAATCCCTCCAGTGCTTGAGTTAGGTACCTACTATACCCAGGAAAACAGGAGAGTAGAGTTCTCATGAAGAGGCAGGGAGGGATGGGGGTAGACGAGGCAGGTTTGGTAGGCGCTTGGTTCATTTGTTTTCTTCCTCTCATGAGAGGGTTTTTGCTTTTGTAGTGTGAAGCTGCTTCCTGTTTAAGAAGTTTTAGAACTGTGATTTTCACCCTGACAGCGCAGTAAAATCACTTGAGGAAATTTTTAAGACTTACTATAATGCCTGTGCCCCAGCTCAGACAAGTTAATCAGAATAATGGTGATGTAAGGTGTAAGTAAGCATAATATCTTTTTTAAAGTTCTGTAGGTGATTCTAGAATGCAGCAGGGTCGGGACCTTTTGCTTTAGAGGTAGAGATGTGGGAGGTATTTGTAAAACACCCTGAAGGGCTGTCCTGTCTTTTTGTACTTTGAATCTCAGAGTAAATCTGATAGCTGTGAGTGCCAAAAGGGAAGGGAGAAATCACACGGGTTATGCTGGTTAAAGGTTTGCTTAAGTTTGGCTTTAGCTCCTTTAACACATTCTTCAAAGTGGTCATTGTTTATAGCCTCACTAAAGTAATTGGGGCCAGACAGATTCAAACTAAGTTTTCTTCCTTGGTTTTCCGAAAATTTGCACCAAACTGAGGCTTCTTTGAATACCAGCTACTGTGCAGTGAAATCTTAAATACTTTTTGGGACACTCAGGAGACACAAAATGCTTATAAGGATGCTTACTTGGAAAATGGCCCGTGTTGGAAGCATTCATCAATGGTTGTGGCAATGACTGCCTTACTCCTTCATTCTCAGGATAAGAGTCCATAGGTCTACATCATTAGGGGTGAACCACCAAAGTTCCACAGACTAGAGAGGACCCCAGTCTTCCAGAAGGCCAGGCTCAGGGCCCCCCAAGGGCACTGGGGGTTGCCAGCTATGGCAGGTTGGAAGATCTTAGAGTCAGTGACTTGGGCTCTAGTTCCTAGTCAGCTGCTCCCTAGCTATGTGGCCTTGGAGAGCTCATTTTTTCTTGCTGAGCTGAGTGACCTGAAATCTCTTACTCTCTTGGTGACTGTGAGATTTGAGTGAGAAGTGTTGAGTAAAGAGCTTAGCAAAACTCCTGGCACAAAATCAGCACTCATTTTCCATTAATTTTTTTTCTTTTTTCTTAAGTCAGAAATCACATGGTCTTGGTGCCTTTCCAGTTCGAAGAACTTCAGCATCAGATCACACTGACTTGATAAAATGCCCACATGCCAGGGCTTGATAAGCAGCTGCCCTGCCCTCAGTGATTAGGGGTGTGGTGTCCTGAGGAGCAGCAGGAACAAGAAGGCCCTCTGGGGAAGTGGCAACAAATAGTAGGGTTTGGAGGCAAGCATAGATCTGTGTGACTCAGGGCTGCCCTACAGGGCTCTTAGCTCTCCCTTCTATGCCTTATAGGGATTGGTGGTTTATCATTTCTTTCATACATAATGAAGGTTCTGTTCCACATCAGAGAGGGTGACAAAGATGGGAATGATTCATGGGAGGATTTGAGCTGTTGACTCCAGCTCAGGAGGTAGAGGCCGGACTTCAAATGTGGGGTTTTTACTGGTCTCCAGGGCACTCTTCTGCTTTAATAAGAGCTACAGCCTGATTGCAAGCAGTAGACAACCATACTATGATTTTTAGTTTACAGAATTGGAGATTTGAGGTGAAAGTATTTTCTTTGGGTCAGGCTAGGTGTTGGTACCAAGCAAACTAAAATAATTCAAATGTTTTATACTCAGGGAACAACTTGCCTCATTGAAGTGGAATAAAAATATTTCTGAACAGGATTACCTTATTTTATTTCCATTTGTCTTTCTGTCTTTGTAATCACCTGGTGGATGCGACTTGGGGGCTACACTAGAGCCTCATTCTCAATGTGTCTTTACTGCCAAAACGCGTTGAGTGGTACTTGGAGGCTGTCAATAACTAACTGAAACTTATAAGCGGATGTACATGTTATCAATGCTGTTGTGTGTGGAGTACCAGTGGGCTGTGGCCAAGAGCAGATCATGACAGAAATAATGCCTACCAGCACCCCACATCCCAAGCCTCTACGGACTGGGATGACCTGTTGTACTCAATGCACCTGAACTTGGGTTTCTCAGCCTCAGCACTATTGACACTTGGGGCAAGTTAATTCTTTATTATGGGGGCTGTCCTGTGTTTTGTAGATATTTAGGTGCATTCCTGGTCTCTATCTACTCGATGCCAATAGCACTCCCTGCCCCTTCCCTGTGACAACCAAAGATGTCTCCAGATATTGCCAATTGTCCTCTGGGGGTAAAATCACACTTTTTGGAAAATACTAGCCTAAACATAAGAGTGTCTTGGCAGGAACATTAATTAGGATGTCATTTTGAGATAGCATAGTCTGACATCAGCACCCAGGCACTGTCTTGTAGTAGTGCTACCCTTCTGCCAAATACTTTTCCTGAACATTACTGTGTACTCTTTTGTAGCCAAGTTAAAAAAAAAAAATCTAAACTATATGTCTACATGGAAAGGAATGGAGTCGGACCATACCTTTCTTGTTCAGAGTTGTATCCCCAGCATGAGCGAAGCACGGGATTGGAACATGACAGGTGCTTAGCTGACATTGGTAGCCACATCTTTGTAAAACACAGGTCTGAACTTTAAACTCAAAGTATATAAAGTAGGACAGCAAATGCTAACTTAGTACCTACCAAATGTCCCACACTGAGCTGAGATTTTAAAAATTTATTCTTCTGATAAATTGTAGTGAAGCAATGGACGATTGAAGCAATTTTTGCAAATTAACATTTCCTCCCAACTTTAGACGTCAAAAAAACTTGTCTGTGCGTAGTTGTTTGGAATTACTCAATTATATGTGCCAATTTTAGCTCTACTGTATGAATGTAAAATCCCAGAAAAATTTCCAGTAAGACAATTATGAGAAAAAAAATTTTAAAGCCGAAGGACTGATCCCAAAATACAAGAATGTCAGATGTTTTTAGCATTTTGGCTTTTCCAGAATTATTCAGGATTAATTGCATTAGCATTCTGCTTAAGAGATTTGCCACTACACAAATCAGTTTTGAAACACTAATTTCATTTTATTTTATTTTTCATCTCTTCATATTTTAATGGCATATTCTGAAGGCTAAAAACAAAAAGGCTATGTCTAGAAAAGTACAGCTCTGCTTTCAGAACCCAACCAACAGCTGTCAGTGTGTGTGTGTGTGTGTGTGTGTGTGTGTGTGTGTGTATGTGTGTGCACCTGCCTATGCCAAATGACACATATGCTTATTTGTATTTTAGTGTCTGTATTGGTTCATTTCACCTCACTTTTATATAGTGCCCAATATAATTAACAAAATATGTCACATCCGATGGTCTACCTATAAGCATCATAATAATTTGTATAAAGTAGGCAGGGTCAAGATTACTACTCCCTTTTTAAAGATAGAAGTGAGGCTCTAAGAGGCCGATGTGTTACCAAAGACCACTTAGCTAGGAAGTGACAGCGCTAAGGTTCGTAGCAAGATCTTTTATACTTATCCAGAGCTCTTGAGGTTGTGGTTCTTGACTCCGGCTACACGTTAGAATCACCTGGAGAGCTTTTGAAACCCACCATTGTCTGTCCCAACCCCCAAAGGGTTTTCAAGGCCCCCAGCAATTCTAATGTGCAGGCTGGTTGAGAACTGCTGCTCCAGGGCTTGGCGATGTCAACAGGAGCCGTGCATGGTGGTGTCCCAGGCATCTGATTATGCCACCTCCCCTCCACGTGAATGCGGTTCCAGTCTTTTCCCTCTTCAAGGTCTGTCTCTGTATCTACTTCTCAAGATCAGATCCTCTATTTCTGCTGTATCGATCTAACTCCCCACCCTCTTTCAGATTGTGGAGACTTAAAAGGATGCTCAGCTCCACCTGGTGAATGAAGAGGCTACTGGCAAGGTTCCCCACAGTTGTGGCCACCCATTCAGGGCCAGACTGTTGTCTCACTAAGAGGGAGGGAGGAGAACCAGCTCCACCTAGTCCTGTCAGCCAAGAGAAGGCCAAGGAGGAGAGGGGCAGCTGCCTTAGTGACATAGGGTGAGAGGAAAAAGTGAAAAGACACAGAAAGAAGGGACAGTAGAAGAGGAGAGCTGACTCATTTGAAAGTTATACTGACCAGCTTACTGCTAAAGCCTTGGAGAGACCTCATCTCACTCAGCCTTCTGTAAGAGAAGCAGCCTGGCACAGTGGTTAGGAGCATAGACTCATCAGTGGCCTGCCTGGATTTGAATCCTGGTTTCTGCTCACTAGTTTTGTGACTTTAGGCAAGTCCTTAACATCCCTGTGCCTCAGTTTTCTTGTCTTTAAAATGGTATGATAATAATAGCTGCTTTGTCTCAGAAGGTCTCTGGGAGGATTCAGTGAGTTCATGTAAAGTTCCTGACATAGCACAAGCAATGGGTTGGAGTTAACCATTATTATTCTGCATCATTTGATGCTTTGGAACTCTTCCTTCTGGAAATTCTTCTTATCTTCCTGAACATTCCTTCTCAGTCTCCTTTGCTAGTCCCATTCCTCTGCCCTCCCTCTGAGTCCTTGGTTCTCAGCCCCAACTCTATTTTACAACCCCCTGAGGAATATTTACAGCTTCAATCCCAGAAATTTAGATTTAGTTGGTCTGGGGCAGGGTGCAGATACTGGTGATTTTCAAGTTTCCTGGCTGATCCAAATATGCTGCCAAGGTTGAAACCCACTCCTCTAAGTGTTGATGCGCCCTAAGACTGTACTCTTGGCCCTCTTTTCTCCTCACTTGTCTTTCCCAAGATGATTTGCCTCCTTCCCATGGTCTTAATTATCATCCATATGCTGGTGACTCTCAAATCCATGTACCCTGGTAAGACTTTTCTCTTGAACTCCATATTTCAAACTCTTTACTAGACATCTTAATTTCCAAATGTATGGAGATAAAGTTGTTCTTAATAGTCTCTTAACCTCCTGTATATCTTTACTGAGATGTACTCCAGAACCTCATCCCAAGTACATGTCCTAATCAGAACTCAACATTTTGCATTCTCCCCAAACCTATTCCACCTCTTCTATTCCCTATCTCTGTCACTTCCAACCATTCACACAAGGCAAGAACCTGGTGGTCACCCAGGAATCCTCTCCCTCATATCTCCCATATCTCATCAGGCACAAAACCCTATCAGTCCTTTTAAGGCCCTCTCCAGTCTCACTCTGTATCCTCACTGCCACTGCTGTAACTCAGGTCCTCTTTGTCTCTTGCCTGCACAGTTTGTTGTAAGAGCGTCCTCACTGGTCTCCCAGGCTCCAGCTTTATTCAGCTACCTTCTTTCTCTATTCTCTTCAACATCCTAAGAGCTAGTTTTCTGAAATGCAGATCACTTCACTGTTGAAGCCCTTCAAGATAAAAGCTCAACTTCAAATAGCCCTTTACTATTAGTCCTCTTCCATTAGCCGCTCCCAAAGTGACCTCTCTTTCCCACCCTCTGTTCTTCAGTTCTCCAAATATGCCAGGCTGTTTGACACCTCAAGGCTTTTGCATTTGCTATTTCCCTGCCTTAAATGCCTTTCCTTCTTTCCCCTCTCCTATTCTACCCACATTTACAAATTAGCTGAAGTACTGTCTCTTCAAGGAAGTGTTACCTGACTCCTCAAGTTGAACTGACCACTCTCTTTGTGTCCCTACTGCACCCCGTAGTTATCTCTATTATCTCTATTATGTTGTCTCTCACACTACATTTTACTTCTTTATTTCCATGCCTGTCTCCCCTCCTAGACCGTGAAGGCATGGGCCATATCTGATTTGTGTTTGAAGAATGAGGTGAGTAGGGAGGAGATCAGACTCCAAGTCCTGTAGAGAGTTTACAGACTGTTGGGTTCCCTTGGCTAAAGTACTGAGTTAAGAATGCTTTGGCTTATGGCTCTGGATTTTGAAGGGTAACTTTGTCCTGCAGCCAAGCAGAGAGGCTTGGTATGAGTGAAGAGATCCAAATAAGCCATGGCCAGCCACTGTGCCCCTAGGTTTTTCCCCTGGGTATGCCTTCTAGGCCCTACTGCTGGACGCTCTGACTGCCACAGCACCTGGCACCCCTTCATGGCCTCCCCAAGGAGAAAGTGGGGTCTTCTTTCCCTTCTTTCATTTTAGGTCAGGCTGGAATGCCTCCAAAGGAACCTGTAGAGAGAAACCAAGCAAAACTCAAAGCAAGTAAGCAAGTAACCAAGCAATCATTTAGAAATACAGAAATGGACAGAATACAGAGGTCTGATTCCAATTTGTCACCCCTGCCTAAGGGAGCACCTTTCCTCCCACTCTTGCCCAAGGAAGAGATGAGGCAAGAATCCTAGTTACACCCTAGGCAGGTTGACAGCTGAAAAGATAAAAGTCGTACAGCCAGGGAAATTAATGCAAGCCCTCATCTTCCACAGAAGTGAAAGGTCGGTGCCATCAGTAGTCTTGAGAAATAGAAAAAGTCAAGGGCCCAGAGAATAACCCACAGACCAGATGTGGTCTCTGAGACACCCAGGGCAATGTTGGCCTCACTAACAGCTGGATCCGCCATGCCCAACCCTTACTAATATTCCTAGAATCCTTGCCATATGTCAGCACTGTGCCAAGCACTAGATTTGCCTGAGTAACCCTTACAAGAATCCTATGGAGTAGGGACTATTATTATTCCTGTTACAAATGAGGAAACTGAGTCTTAGCTAGGCTAAATGACTTGTCCAAGATGATAAAGCTCGTAAGTGGGTACGCTATGATCGAAACTCAGTTTGACTCCAAAACCCTAGGCTCTTAACCTCTATGGTATAATGCCTAACACACTTAGGTGGTCATTCAATATTTGTTAAAGGTAATAATAATAGCTAACATTTATTGAACATTTACCAATGTTTCAAGCACTTCTAAGCACTTTATACACATTGTTTTATTCACTAGATTGGTACTGTTATTCCCATTTTATAGAGTGGACCCTGAGGCTTAGAGAAGTTAAGAGCAAGAGCATTGTCCATGGTCCCAAAGCTAATAGGAGAAATAATTGAGATGTAAACCCAGGGGGATGGATAAATGAATGACCAGAGAGGCACAGAAACTCCCCCTTCACTCCCACCCCCACCCAGCACTGTGAAGGCAAGAAAGAGCCTTCTCACGAGCTCTGACAAGGTGACTGGCACCTTGATTAAGGCTGCCTGTGGGCTTTTATCTCATGTCTTGGCAAAGACAGCTCCAGCCTGGGTAGTTCTGCCAAGTTAAGGGCCCAGGGTACTCAGAGGTGACCCTAGAAAGCTGGGCTAGTTCCTCTTTTCTTCCAGGCCTCCCAGGAGCACCCTCTAACCAGCTGTACCCACTCACAATAGGCTGGCCCTTGGAGTCTGGTTGGGTTTGGGGGCCCCAATATCCAGAAAACCAGAGCCTCTAGGACCTTCTTCCAAACAGACAGTTTTCAGCTCTCTGGTTCCTTTGGTTCTGATTCTCCAGCTTGGCATTCCTGATGGGAATCCTTGCAAAGAGCCATCCTGGCACCTAAGGAAAGGGAAAGAAAAGATGGACGAAGCTAATTCCTAGTCTTCCTCCTCATCTCCTCACCCTCCCCAAAGTCTTGCAGGCTGCCCCACCACCTCCAACCCAGCCTGAAACACTAATTTTATAACCCCACAGGGAACCAACTAAGCATGGTGCCAGGCTCATCACTGATTCTCTTATAATTGAGGGAATATTATTGAATATATCATTCTTAACATATTCTAGAGGAGGCAGAAATTCCTGCTTATATAGACTTTATCAGCCTTTGCTAAATAAACAGAATGGAAATGAATGATTGTGTAATAAGATCTATTTTAAAATCCAGTTATCAGGTTAACAATGCTTATATGGCTTTATTTTCTAAATAACCTACTTAAATCAGAATTAATTCAGTAGAAAGAATTTGTTGAATGCGTGTAGCTAAGCATGCGTTGAGTAGTGACTATGAATAATGCCTAAGTCATACTCTCCAATGATAATAAAACAATTCTGAGCATGTGAGGAAAAAAATGTTAACATTCTTTGTACAATTTAATCTATACCTTCATCATAAGTCCTGTGGGTATAAGCAAAGGCTGGACTAGGTCTGTATTTTCTGTTTACTTATTAGTAAGCATTACTTGGGGAGGCTATTAAAACTTCTGATTCCTAGGCTTTTATTCTAGAGATTCTGATTCAGCAAGTCTGATGCAAGGCCTGGGAACATTTATTTTTAATACCTTTACCTCCCTTCTTCCTAGGAACAGGGAATTTTAATGATCAGGCAGGTTTGGGGGTTACTAGGTTTGCTTTCTTTGGAAAACGCCATCACTGCATATCTATTCTACCTTTTTACTTATTTTCTTAATCATGGCCTTTTCTATCTGACATACATATAAAATGCAAACTTTCAGCACTAAAAATCATTGATCTTGGTCTTCTGACAGCTACCACACCTAGTTCTGAATCCTAAAGTTAAACTTTTTATTTGAGATAATTGTAGATTCACATGCAGTTAGTTGTAAGAAATAATTCAGAGAGAGCCCATATAGCCGTTACTCAATTTCTTTCAATGACACTGTCTTACAAAACTAGTGCAATATTACAGCCAGGACGTTAATACTGATACAGTCAAGATGCAGAACATTTCTGTTTTGGGGAGGAAAAATTTTCCTCTACCTTTTCAGGTTCTTTGGGTTGGTCTAATTACCAAATTGACAGGACACAGGAGAAAAACAAATTTAAGTTTAATAACACATATATCTCCTGTATACGTGGGAGAGACCCAGGAAAGCTGAGTAACTCGCCACAATGGCAGAAGCCATCACTTTAAATACCACTTTCTGCTAAAGACAAAAGATGTTGAAGATGGTGAGTAAGTTGTAGAAGGTTTCAGGAAAAGCATTGAAAAGAAGGGTAAAATTGTTATGAAGATTTAAGCCCCGCCTTCTTCACTGATAGTGAAGGCAGGCTTCCCACAGTGAGGGAAACACGCAAATGGAATTTACCTTGTCAGTGTAAAAGTCCTTTACAAAGGGTAACTTCTGCTTGGTTTTCAGAGCTTCTCCCATGTCTGCTGTTTCTTAAAATTAACGAGCCCAGGGAAAGGTAGAAATTCAAAATTCGAAGTAGAGTTTCTACTGAATGTTTATTGCTTTCACACCACTGAGAGGCAAGAGAAAAATCATAAGTTAGAGACCGTCTGCAGTTTCTTTTATTTTGGGATTGGCCTTTTCATTTAGCATAATTCTCTGGAGATTCATCAAGTTGTTGTATGTATCAATAGTTTATTCCTTTTTGTTGCTGAGTAGTATGTTATGATGTGGATGTAGCAGAGTTTAACCATTCACCTGTTAAAGGACATCTGGCTTGTTTCTACTTTGGGGCTTTACTAATAAGCTGCTGTGAACAGTTTTCATTTCTTTGGGATAACTGCCCAGGAGTGCAGTTGCTGGCTTATATGATAGATGCATGTTTAATTTTTAGGAAACTGCTAAACTGTGTTTCAAAGTGGCTATACTATTTTACGTTCCCACAGGCAATGTATGAGTGATCCAGTTTCTCTGTACTAGCCAGCATTTGGTATTATTATTTTTCTATTTCAGCCATTGTGATAGGTGTATAGCGATACCTCATTGTGGTCTTAATTTGCATTTTCTTGATGACTAGCAATGTTGAACATCTTTTTATATGCTTATTTGCCATCTGTATGTCCTCTTGAAAAGGATGTGTGTTCTGCTGTCGTTGGATGGAGTGTTCTATAAATGCTAGTTAAATCTGTTGGTAGATGGTATCGTAGAGTTCCTCTTTATTTTTACTGGTATTCTGTTTAGTTGTTCAATCAGTTGCTAAGAGAGGGGTGTTGAAGTCTCCAACTCTAATAGTGGATTTTTCAATGTCTTCTTTCAGTCTTGTCAGTTTTTGCTTCACATATTTTCCATCTCTTGTGTTGGTGCGTGCACATTTAAGACTGCTATGTCTTGCTGGTAGATTACCCTTTTATCTTTATGTAATGGCCTTCTCTGTCTGTAGACATTTTCTGTGCTCTGAAGTCTACTTTAGCTGATACTTCCACTTTTTTTGATCTTCTGATTTGATTGTTTTATAATTGTGGTTCTTTCCCCCTCTTTTTTAGGAATATATCATTCGGGTACAAAGAGGAATTTCTGTAGAAAACAGCTGGCAGGTAAGCCTTTCTTTGTTATTAGAAAAATGTTTAAAATTTTTAAACAACATTTTGACTTACAGCTTTTAGATATCTGGAAAAATGAGAACATGCGTAAATATAAATCATACTTCTTTTAGATATAAACCTTTAGCTTTAAGACATGTATATATAAGGCTTCCTATTCCCAGTCGTTTGGTTTAATTTGTGTATGATGCTACCATGGAAAGTGTCTAAGGATTTGTTCTCCCGCTAGATCCAGAGAGAGTAGGATAGACAATCTGCTTGTTTTGTTCCTAGAAATTCAGACCTCCTCTGTAGCATGGTTTGGGTGGAGGAAGTTAGATTCAGTCCACCAGGTAGAAAGGCGAGACTGTGCCCTGGGTGTTATACAGTTTGAACACTGCATTCCATGGACTCCCAGATTCACTCATGAGCCATTTCTAGTGTTGTTTCCCTCACTGACTATTGGTGGGGGTGTTCTTACAGCCCTAGGGTCTGCTTTCCTCGTGGTGGCTCAGAGAGGAAAAAACTTCCTGCATAGATCCAGAGGTCCCTCCATGCCAGCTGCCTTGCGAAAGGTGGCAGAATTCTGTATAGAGGCTATTTCTTTCCTGGTTTAGTAATTGTAATTACCTTCATCCTCTCCCATTTTCTAAAACTCTTACTTTGTCCTTCACAGCCCAGCTTGAACCTTAACCTCTGTTAAAGAACAAAATTCAACTGAGTATATTCGAAGACCTATTTGGCTTTATTAAATGATTCATGAATCAGGCAGCATCCCTCTAGCAACTAGAGAGGTGCTCCAATGAGTTGTATAAAATGGAAGGTTTTTATAGGTAGAAAGAGAGTAGACTAAGAAGTTAAAAGAGTGGATCATTACCTCACTACTGTCAATCGGGAAATTCCAGACTGATTTAAAATCTCACTCATGGGAGAGGCTGAAACTGCAGTTAGGTTAGTTATTAAGTTTTGGTTTGATGACTTGGCTCAGCAAAAGTGATTCTATTTTGGTCTGTTTCTTTTATTTCTCCTCCTCGCCCTCCTTGTCCTCCTCGTCTTCCTCCTCCTCCTCCTCCCTCCCTCCCCTCCCTCCCCTCCCTCTCTCTCTCTCTCTTTTTTTTTAACACTTCTTACCCTAAGCAGTCTTTGACCACAGTGGCCCACACTTGGTCTTTTCTTTGCCTGAAATTTCAAACTGCTTTTGTTTGAATAATTCTCATATTTAACATCTATTGAGCATTTATTGTTAGGTACTTGTTCCAGCACATTAATTCACCTAGCCTTTTAAAACATTTCTGTATGGTAGTATTAGCCCATTTTACATTCAAGAAGTAAATAACTGGTCCAAGGTCACTCTCAAATCAGTGACAGAACAGAGTTGAAATTCACGTATTCTCTGTGGTTAACCACTATGCTACCTTTGAACTTATCAGGGATTACCTTATATTTAACTTTTGGATGTAAATTTGACAAGCAGGGCCAACAGTAGTATTCCACCAGAAAAATCAACCCTTGATACAATTTTCTAGATTCAATGCATTGGAATCCCAGTGGATAAGTAACAAAAATGTAGACTCTTGGGCCCCGCCCTAGACCTCCTGAATTAGATTCTCTGTGATGGCCTCTGTGGCGGGCTTCAGGTAAGTCCTCTATAAGCTAACATTTGAGAATCATCAGAAATGGTTGAAGTCTAACTATTCAAAAGGTAAATAATTTCCTTGCCCAGAGCCAGAAGAGCTAGTAGAATCTGGCTGTGGCCTAATCAGTGGCATCAACACAACTAAGAAAGAATGTATAGATAGTGGAAGGTGAACTGTTTACCAAAATGGGAAACATGGGGAGTCTGGGGGAGGTGTGACCTCTCCGCCTGCAAGCGCAGTTCAGTCTCTAGAGTGGTGGGATCTCAGCTGCGGGAAGTTTTATTCATGGCGAGGTCGAAATGGCCTCAAAACTGTCCACCTCCTTTTACTTTGGTTTCACATTCAGTAAAACTTTTTCTTTTTTGGTAAATTGTTAATGTATCTTTCCAGATACCTGGTTAATAAGCAAGATTTAAATGGCTGTTAACCCTGAAAGTGAATACATTATCACCTCTCTTACCTGTTGGTGTCTCGTGAGTTTGGCTGGCATTAACTAGTTTCCCATGGCTCAGCCAACTCGGGCACAATGCTAGATCTGTTTTCTGAGCCTGCCGAGTTAAGCAAGTTAAGCACCAGGTGTAAGCTCCACTACCCTTAGTGCAAGTGCCTCAGCTCTAGAATGCCAGTAAAGATTAAATAAGGAAATGAAAAAAGATTATCTTTCCTGAATTAAAAAACTATTGTCTTGTCTCTTACAGATTGTTAGGAGATACAGTGACTTTGATTTGCTGAACAACAGCTTGCAGGTAAATATTTTAAAACACTAATGACACACATTGATTGCTTGGGGTGTGTTAGAAACCATTTGGAAATGGCACTATCAGGAATAAGAAATTAGCAAATTTCCCTGGCAAAGGAAGTAAACTCATACTTTAAACAGATGATGTATGGTTCTAAAAATGAACTTTTGAGAACAAACATGTGATTTATAATAGTCACCCTGCAACTAAGCACCTTTGTGACAGACTGCATCCTTACCACAGTCATGGGATGCTGTGTATTATCTCCTTTTTTGCAGATTAGTATTGAGCAAATGGAGTACTAGGGTTGTTCACTTAGATGGAGCTGGAACTCTCTCAGATTCTCTCCATTAAACTAGGCTGCATTGCAGGTCAACATTCAGTAGTAGACTTTTTTTTTTTTTGGTAACTTTTCCTCTTAAATATATATTTCTAAATCCCTTTGATTTAAATGTTCCTAACTTGGTGGCCATAGTGGAAAGAAAGATGAGCTGCAAAGTCTTTCTCTGGAAACACAGCTGGTAATGATCGAAGGGCCCTAGAGGGGCTTTAGCACCAAAGGAAAGACTGACAGTACCACCCATGTCTTCAGTTGACAGATTGGTCTTCAAGTGCTGTGTATTACAGAAGACTATTAGGTTTGTGTCATATCTCAGATTTGATTGGTAACACAAAACCCTTTAACCCCAAGCCAGAGCTCTTGGCTTATTACCAGCTTAGCTGAAAGGTGAAGGAGTGCTCCCTTCATTGGGGAGCTAGCTATCATCACCTAACTTAGTCTGAGTGACCCCTGATCCCATCTAAAAAGGTCAGGAGGAATGCTGGCTGGAAAGGAGCGTAATGCTTCCTTTCCTTCAAAAGGCTATGTTTTATTGATTAGACTTTGGAAAATAGCATCTGTAGAGTCCACACTTTAATATTATCTACAACACTGCTAAAAGCATGACTGCCTTGTTTTCCTTCTGATAGAATTGGCCTGAGTATCTGCAAACTTTTGTTTGATTGCCATATGGCTATGTATTTGACACATGTTGTCTTTAAAATTTTAAGTACAGTGTGACCATTTTAAATTTCCAGATAGAATATTGGCAGAGATTAAATTCTCCTCATAGGTGAGTTTAGTTGGTTTTATTTATGGATTTTAATAGCATATTATTTACTCTTAGACAAAAGTCAGGCCTGTGATGACATTGTAGATGTGGCACCAGTGTGCAGTTCATTCCAGTGGCGAGTAGTCCCCTTAAGTCCCTCCAAACATTTCCACATGACATTTCCACAGTGGCGTGAGCATTTGAAAATTAAGCCTGGTGTGTGTTTTCACCTTTATGCACATGTGAACCTTTGCCCAGTTTTAAAGAAGGGAGGGTCATCTTTGTACAGTGTTGTTTAGCCAGGGCTGAGTAAGAATCGTGGGAGAAATAGTTCTAAACTTGAAATTGCCTAGGCCCAGCCCCTAAGAATGAGAGGTGAGGAAGGGTTTTATATTCTGTTCATTCTTGGTTTGGAGATATAAAGTTGAATCTCCATGACTATTCAATTATGGCCTTTTTATTATAATAGAATTTTGTTTTTGCTTCAGTGTAATTTTCCCTTTTAAAATGAGTACTTTCAATGTGCATTTTATTTCAAATGCAAATATTCATGTATATTGATGTTGGCTTGTGTTGGGCAGAATATGGCCAGACATCATTTCAAGTGGGAGGTTTTTCTAGATTCAAGTAAACAAACAGAAGAAAGTACATACGGCTTTTTGGCAACAAAATAATTTCAAAACAACTTCCATAAAACAGACCAAAAGGATTCCAAAACCACAAAATAAAACTGTGACCATGATTTTCAGTGTCTTATTACCCTTCTGACAGATAATGAGTTCCTGCCGAAGAAAGAGAAATATAATACACATATGCAGAGTTGTCTGAGTTCAATAGAAAAAATGCCTAAGTGAAGAAAAAAAAAAACAGGATGTAAAATTATACATGCAATATAATAACATGAAATATTTAGAAAAAAAGATTGGAAGGAAATATGCCAAAATGTTAACAATGGTGATCCCAGGTGGCAGGATTATGGGTTACATTTTTTTCTGGTGAAACAGAGTTTTTTGTCAACAGCTTCAATGATCGTGTCCCTGCTATATCAGTCTGCTGGACACACTGGAGGTGTTTTCACCTGATGGTTTGGAAGAGCTATGTCTGGGCAGATCAATACATTTCCTAAAGTGAAATGAAGGTTGAAAAAATAGATTTGTCGAAACTTGAAGGCCACAAAGTTTGAAACAGATGTCTTATCAAATTAATTTTCACATCCCTACCATGAATGAAAAATAGCCCTGCTGAGGTTTGAATCAGATGATATCAGCATGACTCTCCATTCTGAGAGATGTGGGATACAGCCAGGTCTATTGTTAGACAAGTAGTGTAGGCAAATCCGCTGATATTAGTTAATGGAATTTATAAAACTCTGTGCTCTGTATACACAATCAATTTGATGAACAGACGGATTTTTCTTTCCTTTTTTTAACTGAAAAAAGTAGTGAGCAATGTAAACATTTCATAGTATAGAAATAAAAATTAATTGACTAACCCACTCCTAGAGGTAGCTATTCTTAAGCCAGTGGTATGAGCCCTTTTAGACATTTTTTGTACATATATAACCATATCTTGTGCATGTATAACTCTCTCTCTCCCTCTCTCTCTCTCTCTCTCTCTCTCTCTCTCTCTCTCTCACACACACACACACACAGACACACACACACACAGTTGAGATTATAATCTGCAACTTAATAAGAGTTAAAAAGAAATAAGTTATGTTTTCAGTAATATATTACCCTTGATTATCCTATATTATTACTTAATTCTCCTGAACAACAACAAAAAGAAATAATAAAATGATTGGATTAGGCATAGCTGAGTGATGTGCTTTCTTCATAAGTATGATTTTTTTACTATAAGTATGCTATTAGGTGGAGCCTAATTGTACGAATGAGGAAAACGACCTGAA
This sequence comes from Eonycteris spelaea, assembly GCA_003508835.1. NCBI lineage: Eukaryota > Metazoa > Chordata > Mammalia > Chiroptera > Pteropodidae > Eonycteris > Eonycteris spelaea. The sequence continues at coordinate 44,932 of PUFA01000303.1, read as the reverse complement.
ATTTGTGTCTTATCCAGTAGTGAATTATGCCATGGTAGAAAATTCACTCGAAGTATGTTCTGGCATATGTTCATAATTAGATTAGAGAAATAGACAATTTAGAATTGTCAGCCAGCCTTTTGATCTTTTCCAATATCAAGTTCAAGGTCTTCTTTATTGTTTGAAAAACACAGAGTGGAACAGGCTAAGTTCGATTCGCCCACATGGGTGGTTTAGATTACAGCCATGTCTGACTTCAAGATGGCCTTGCCTTTAGACCTTGTCCTCGATCATACACAAGCCACTTGGACCGTTGTAATCTAAGCACAAGAGTAAAATAGTATTGCTCTTTGAAAGTGGTTTTGCTCATTAAATTAAGAGACCGATTCGATGCTTTCTTTTTCAAGTTTAAAAAATCGACTTAGAATTTTAAATAATCTGGAAAATGATAGCACATTGAGCACCTGTATTTATTTTTCCGTCCTCCTGCAGGCACTCTTCAACACACACACACACACACACACACACACACACACACGGATGAATAGGAAAGGGAAAGCTACAACAAACATTTGAAGTTGAAAATTCAATGGATGAGAGCTAACTAATTAAGCAAATATGAGAAGGCAGAATTCTGAAATGGGGGCTGGATAGCTCCACTGGGTCCAATTATACCACAGAACCTTCAAAAGGTTAGCAATTGGCAGTGCAGGTGCTGCCTCCAGTGTGGGGTGAGTTCAAGCTAAAATCAGGAGTTGAAAGTATTTTTCAGAAGCAGTTAGATCCCTAAATCTCCCCCATCTGAGCAACTTATGCCTGCCCTTCTCCCTCCAGCACAAAACTGAGTTATTCTCTGGTGAGGGTAAAACAGTCTCAGGACTGGAGAATGCAGGTCGGGCATAGTTGGAAATATTTACATAATAAAACAGGAACATAGACCCGACCTCCCTGCATTCTCTCCTCCCAGAGTCTCCTCTTTCTCTCAGCAACCAGAATACTGGTAATCAGGCCTAGATCCTCCAGGAAGGAGACCAGAAGATTCTTTTGGGGAATCTGCCCAGTCTAAGAGGAAAGACTCTTCCTCATGCTAAAGACTGAGGTCACTGAAGACAATAAAGTAGTTCTTAAAAATTCTGAATAGATATTTCTGACTTAAGAATTCCACATCAAGACTCACTATCAATCGAGTGTGAGGGTAAAGACATATTTACACGTGCGAAATTTCAAAAACTTTGTCAGCTTTCTAAAAAGGAGTCAAGGGAAATGAAGTTTGGTGGAGAATATCTCCACCAAAAATAAGGGGAGTATCCAAGAAAAAGGAAGGTATGGATACAGAAGTGGAGTTCAGCCAAAGAAAGGCATGGACATTCCAGGATATCAGCTTTGCCACAGGTGTAGAGACCATCAGTCTTGCTTGAAGCAAGGTGGTGGGTTCTAGAAGATACTCCTCAAGAAAACGAAATCAATGCATCTCCGAATATGTTGAGAAATGGCTTAGATGGAGAGTTTAGAGTTGAATAGTGGACTAAAAATACAGACTACCAGTTGACAGAAAGTAAGCATGGTAAGCATGGTCAGCATGGCTTTTTGGCTTAGTTATGAATATCATTTACTTAATGTAAACATGAATACTGCACTGAATAAAATTGCTATAGTGGAAGGATTAGGAACAGGATGTCTGTGGGGTGAGATCATGATTGTGAAAGAGAATTTAATCCTCATCTTCCATGATGGGAAATTTGTAGATAATGCCTAAAATTGAAAAAATCAAGATATAACAATATAAATATTCCCCAGTGCTAAAAGACTGGTTGAAAGAGTTGAGTATGGCTGTCTCTGGAGAGTGGGGAATAGACATGTCACCTGGTGGCAGGGCTGGCGATGAGGGAATGTCATGCAACTACGAATAATAATAAAAAACTATTTGACTCTTAAAATTGTGTTCATAAAAATAACACTTTTTTCAAAAATTAAGTTTTATAGTTATGCTCAAAGCAGTATTTCATTAATTCTCTGATACACAGTTTTTTCACATTTGCATGGTATCAATGAAATTAGGATGCATCTTAAAATCTGTGGTCTTGGACTTAATGAAATGAGATGGCTTAGGATTCTGATATTGTATCTTGTTTGGGAATTACATGAATATAATGCTTTTTCTTTTTTAAATTTAAGATTTCAGGCCTCAGTCTACCTCTTCCTCCCAAAAAATTGATTGGTAACATGGATCGTGAATTCATAGCTGAGAGGCAGAAAGGTCTTCAGAACTATCTCAACGTTATCACCACGAATCATATCTTGTGTAATTGTGAGCTGGTTAAGAAATTTTTAGATCCAAACAACTATTCCGCGAACTACACTGGTAAGCATGGGATTTATCTGCTGTGGTCATGTGGCTAAAGAGGCTCTGTGCTTTGCTGGAGATAAAATATGTGAGAGAAACTCTTTTTCCAAATGAGAAGATGTGTACCTTTGTTTTAGGGCATTATTTACTTACTAATTCTTACCTGGTTGTAATTTCCTACTGATATATAAAAGAAAATAATTACTTCTAACGTATTGTTAATGTCTGCACAGAAAAATATGGAAGAGAAGTTACTGTGTCTATGCACTTACGGTCTTGTCTGTATTATCTTCCCTGACAGGACAGAGAGTAATTAATTCATGATGATTATACAGCAATCTCAATTTGATTAATATTGGCTCCACTTTTGTATTTACAATATGTAGTGTGCCTGTTTTTTTCGCGGAATTACTTTAAGCACAGCAGTGATTCAGAAGGAACCTCTCTGTGTCTTCCTGGTTGTTCTCTGAGACCCACTCAGTGCAAAGCATGAGGAGGATGTGGTTGTCTTCCAAACCTTCACTCAATCAGGGCAGCAGCCAGGGAACTGAGGTGTAAAAACGGTACCAGCTCCACAGAAAGCTGGCATCAATAACCTAAGCCTGGTGTCAGAAGAATGAGTGATTAAATATTGAATACACTCTGCTGTGGTCTTGAAGAGACCAATGAAACTGCTGTAGGACTGAACCAATGACTAGAATTCAAATAATTTGTTAAAGCTCAACTATGCTTAGAGTCTTTCTAAGTAGAACTCTGGGTACTATTGACAAACTGATTTCCTTGCTAAGAGAATAGATCGTTAACATGCAAATTTTGGGGTCCTCAAAACACTGCTTTTGAAGGAATTAGAGGAGGCACTTTTATTTCTATCTCAGGGAAATAGAGGCACCAAACTTTTCTGCGTAATAGAATCATCTGGGGAGCTTAAAAAATCCTGATGCCCAGGCTACACTCATGCCAGTTAAATCCGAATTTCTGCTGGTGGGGCTCGTGGTTCGTAAAGCTCCCCAAGAGATTCCATTATGTAGCTGAGCGCGAAAGCCACAGCCCTTGGGCCTTAGTACTCATAGTGTGGTCCTCTGACCAGCAGTGCTCTTACCAGTGCTTGTCAAAAGTGAAGCATTCGGCCCTCTCCGGGACCTGCTAATCAGGCTCTGAGTTTAACAAGGCCCCCAGGTGATCTGCATGCACACTACAGTTTGAGAAGTCTCCCTCCGGAATGTACCTGCCATCTTCTAATGGAAGTGCCAGTAGGAGTAAGAGAAATGCCTTTCCAGAATGCAACCAAGCAAAGGAAATTCACATGAGATTCATATTTCAAATTCACACTTACTATAGGTTACAAGTTGAACATTGAGTTGTTACAAGGCTTCCATTCATCCCCCACTTGTGTTTTGGTTCACATAGGAGAAAAGGCATTACAGCACAAGGGCTCCTGGGACAGCTCACATTCTTTCAGAGTAGCATGTCTCATGGCTTTCATTTCTCCATGCTTCACCTCAGTTGTTGCCCAGATTATCAAACGGTGGGCTCTCTGGATTGATTGTTATCAAATCAGTCTCTCTGCCTGTTCATTGGTTTGTCCACATTCTTGCCTGAGAGTGCCTGCTCGTCTTCTCCTGAGAACAAGCATCATGGGGTAGTGTGCATGTGATGATACCACTCATTCCACAGATCTTGACTATCTGCTGTGTCTATGGCATGTGCTGGGTGCAGATCTGGGTGCTGTGGATACAGGCTTGAGGAGGATGCTCTCCCAGCTCTCAGGGAGCTTGCACCAGAAGTACATTGAGTCATATGGGGTCAGTGCTAGAAGGGATCTTGAAGCAGACCATCAAGATTTACCCTCTCATTTTATAGATGAGAGGCCTCCCAAGAGGGAAGGCCTTACCTAGGGTTGCATATTTGTATTGTGTAAGTATACACTGTCTGAGTGTTTTCCAATTAAAACGCCTCTTAGATGGATCTCTGTATTTTCTTCTGCTGTACCTCTCACATGCTGCTGTTGTCCTTGATTTCCCCCCTCTCCCCCAGCATGGTGGAGGGTCAGGAGTCCAAAGTAGATGTGAACAGGGGTATAAGATGTGAACAGGGGTATAAGAAGGCCACTAGAGACTTTGACCAGGACCCAAATGTTCAAGGAACTGCCACTATTTAGAGGGCATAGCCCTGTAAAAGAACAATAGAGGATGATTGCTGTTTTCAGAGAGATGCTGATTTATTTTCTCCTTTAAATGAAATGTCAGAACTTGTCTTGCCTCTAGGCTGACTCACTAGGAGTCTCCGGAAAGGGAAGCCCAGGCCTCCTCCTCCCCACCAGCTTGACTGAGCCCTTCCCTGAAAAGCCAGGCAGAGTTGTCCAGGGTTCTCAAAACTCACAGTGTAGCCCATAGTCAACACTGGGGGAGTCGTAAGGTGTTCATTTGAATTAGAAAGTCTAATTGAGGACCAGCTATTGTACAGGAAAAACGGGTGTCTCCCAGTCATGAAGGGTTTGTGTTGGGACAGATGGACTCTTTCTCTCTCTCTCTCTCTCTCTCTCTCTCTCTCTCTCTCTCTCTCTCTCTCTCACACACACACACACACACACACACACACACACACACACACACACGTCACTTGGACCAGAAGTCAGGAGGCCTGGATCTTAGTTCTGGCTTGGTCATTAGCAGCATTTTCCCTCTGCGGGCTTCAGGGTTTGGCCCTATAAAATGAGGTGGGGGATTGAGGAGTGGACTAGGGAGTGTTGAAGCTCCTTTCTGGTCCTAAAGCCCCAAGAATCCCTTGAGAAGGTTGATAGTGGTGGACTCCAGGATAAAAGGAGAGAAGGAGGGATTGGGGATAGGGGATTATATTCAGAAAAAGAGCAAGGTGCTTTAGAGAGGTTGGAGGCCCATGTCTGCTGTACAGGCCTCTTCAACAGCACCCTTTGTAGTAGACCAGCTGCAGGACTAAGAGGTCAGTATTTGTTCCCTGTGGTCATCCCATGGGGCTGAGATCTAGGAGCTTAGAGGTTGCACACAGTGGAGGCAGCTGGTACCTTCTGAGCTAAGAAGTCTGAGTTCTGTCGGAATCGCGGGATGGACTTGAAGGCTTTGCTCTGCATTTCCTTTCTGGGGCTTGTTTATCCACATTTACTGAGCATGCAGTTTTCCCCTATGTGTCGGTCAGTGCTAAAGAAATAGAGGGCAGATTCCTTCCTTTTAATGGATTTTATGTTCTAATGAGAGAGAACATCCACATCCATTGAACACTGTATAGAAAGAACCCTTAGTTCTTGCTGCATCGAATACTTATTGAGCACCTGCTATGCTCCAGATGCTAAGAATACAGCAACAAAGAAGGAATAGTTCCCCCAACCCCCACTCTAAGGCACTTCTGCAAGGAGATTGACAAGTGAAGACTGGCAGGGTAAACACAGGGCATCACTTTGAGGGTGGGGATGAGGTTGTAGATGACTGAGATCTGAAGATGGAGGAAGGCTTTCCAGAAGAGGTGATATTTACACAGAAATCTGAGGGGTGAGTAGAAATTGGGGGTCAGTGCTCCAGGAGAGAGAGGTATTTCCATATGGTTGTGGCCTTTATCCAGATTAACATGTATTCTTCCAGGCAGAGTTTATGATGTGGTAGAAGAAGTAACCCTAATATAGAACAGACTGTAAGAGAATCCCATAGGATAAGGACATATATAGCACTGGGAGTGTATAGAGGAGGGAGGGAGGGGGTCCTGTCTAGAGGGGCTGCAGATGTGGGCTGAGCTTCAAAGGATAAATGGGCAGGGATAGAAAATGCTGGGGGGCAGGAGCAGGTCCATCTTCGAGGGCCAAGGGAGGAAGATCTCAGAGTGAACAGAGCATAAGACACCCCATGTTGTGGGAGGCAAAGCCAGAGCTAGGTTGAACACTAGGTTTAGAAGTGTGGTCTTGATAAGGAAATGGGTGCTAATAAAGGCTTCTGAGCAGAGAAGTCAATGTTTAGGATTGAAGTGCCTGAGTCTGGGGAGAGAGGGGATTAATGTTGGGAGAATAGTAGTCATGTAATCTACTTGGCAATAAATTATAGTAGAAAGATGTCCTTTCTACAGTTCCCTAACCCCTAAAGTATAAAAAGCTATTTCCCAATCCTCAATTTATCAGTTACAAAACTACCATGTTTCATTTGTTCATAGATATATCCCCATTCCTAAAACAACATATGATATATAGTAGCATACAGTAAATATTGTTAAACAATGATTTTGTAGGGAATTATGAGTCACTGTTAGATTTGAGCCAATTGTCCTTCATAGCCTCTTAGAATGACATTGTACTTCATTTAGAAAATTATTTTTCATGATCCTTCTCAAAGTTGATAATAATGATTTTTAATTAAAAGAATTTCCTTTTAAGTTTGTTTATGTTCAAGTTATTTTGGAAGTACTAAAACATTTTATATCAACATTAATTATAGGGAAGGTACAGAGTTCCCAGTGTCGATAATGAAAACTTATATACTTCTGGCACAGCCAGTCCTTCCAAATGGCTTATCACATTGGGGTAGTTAGAACAAATGTAAATGGAGTCAGTTTTGTATTTGGTTATCACATCTTTTCTTCTTTGTGGATAGATGACACTTTACATATTGAGTCAATAAACAAATAGCTAGTGGGTTTTCTTCCTTGAATCTCATAATTCATAATGTACTGTAAGTACATCAAAATGATCGTGTGTGCCAACCTCTTGGCATGGTAATTTAGGCCATTTTGACATACGGAGAGCATTTCTGCCCAATCCCTGATGCCTCACCGGTTTGCCTGGAATGTAATTAATGCTAGCAGAGGTGAAATCCCATAGTGAATTTATAGAGGATTTCTGTTTGCTTTCAGGGATCAGCACTACTTCAGTAACTCACTGAATTGAGGGGAAATAGCAAATTACAGATGTTACTTTTTGCAGAAAATGTGAAAGCACAATTATTCTGATAATTTCCTAATACAGTGAACTTTAGAGAACTTCCTCTTTTCATTGTCTTCTTAAAAGGAAGAAACATTCTCATGATAAACGAACACAAAAAGAATGGATTTTTTTCCAGTAAACAGGCACAACATCACTTCCCACATAGACGTTGCTGTATATAGATGTTTTTCTAAAACACTGGCTTTTGTTTCCAGTATATATTTAAGGCTAATCGCTTCTTTGTTGGTGAAAGCTATAATTCCATGAAGAATGAAGACGGGATAAATATCACTTGGAGCAATGTTAAATACTGTTCCATGCTGACCTTAGAACACATTTTTAGTTTTGTGCTTGGGTTGTGGCCTGGTGCATATATTGAATTCTTGGCTTACACATACTAGTTTGTATATTTCAGATCCTCCAGTTTTTAAAATATGTGTCTATATAGACCTCACTAGTAATTAATTATTCTTTTCTTTGATAAACTTTTTACTTTGGAATAATTTCAGATTTCACAGAAAAATAGCAGTGATATACGGAGTTTCCATATCCCCTGAGCCAGTTTCCCCTGATGTTAACATCTTATATAACCATGGCATATTTAGCAAAACTAAGATATTAACATTGGTACATTACTATTAACTATAGCTTTTATTCTAGATTTCACTAGTTTTTCTACTAATGTCCTTTTCTGTTCCAGGATCCAATTTAGAATCCCACGTTGCATTTAATCTATGTTGTTGTTGTTATGTAATTAAGTTTTTTAAGAAGATCATAGACTCTAAGGATTTCATTTGCAAGAATAATATCTTAAACATATAGTACTTTCCTGATATGCTTTACTAATGAGTTTCTAAAATGTCTTCGCAGAGATTGCCTTACAACAAGTTTCCATGTTCTTCCGATCAGAACCAAAGTGGGAGGTAGTAGAACCATTGAAAGACATAGGTGAGAAACTGGCATGCCCATTCTGTTAAAAAAGACAGATCACAGAACTGGATTTTTTACCATACTTTCCTATGTGTATCCCAAGAAAGCTCTTTAATGCAGGTGATTTCTTTTTCTTTTTGCTCTCTACTGCTTGAGTTCTTAACATTTAAGACTTACTGAATCTTGGTTGAAGCCCCATCTGAGGACTTACTTCAGTGGTAATAACTTATACTTTCAAAACCATCATTTATTCCTCATCTGTCATTTTCACTAAGTCTAAACTAAAGTGCTATTTTTCTGTCTCCGTGAAAAGAGTAATTTCTTTGTTCACCCCCCCCCTTTTTTTCTTTAGCACAGGTTTGCCATGTCAACATTCCCAAATAGTTGTTTTACTTGTGCCTATATAGCTATGGATAATATTGCCAGACTTATGTTTATTAATTACTCAGTCAATGAAGTTTATATCAATTGGCATAAAACACATTTCTGCTTTTATGGTAGGTTGGAGAATAAGGAAGAAATATTTCTTGATGAAGATTAAAAATCAACCAAAGAACGGCTGGTGTTAAGCTGGGTAAGCTGATTTTTTGTTTCGGTCCAATTTCAGGGACTTTAGATGGGTTTATGAAAGCAGATACAGACAAGAAAATCATGAAATTGTGTTGTGCTCTTGAGCCAGGGGGCGTCCTCCCTCTCCCATTAAAGGAGTCACTTGAAGTCACCTTGCTTATGCATTTAGTTATTCAATGTGATTATATTTGATCAGCTAATAAACATTTGAAAAGAAATAGGAACAGCTTAAAATAGTTCTCTGGAAACTCTTTAGGATTGGCAGCTTTGCAGTTTGTTTTAAAGAAAGTATTTGGGCACTCCTTTGTTATCTCTCACTTTGAAAGTTCTAGTGATATATTTGGTTAATGAAATTTGATGAGATTATAATTGAGCACTGCTCTTTATATGTTAATATTCTGTCTCTCCAGAAAGGCCTGAGGCAGCAAGACTTAGGTGGTTTTCATCTTTGGTTTACATTCATATATTTGGACAAATAAAAAAGGGAAAAGACTTATAGGGGAATTTTTTTTTTTTAATGACTAAGGCAGTGCCTTGATATTTCCATGTTTTCAGGCTGACCTTGGCCCCGACAAGTATCTGTCAGATAAAGATTTTCAGTGTTTAATCAAACTTCTGCCTTCCTGTTTGGTGAGTACAGGTATTTCTATTATTCTTGGTACTGATGACAGATTCACAGTGTTTTCTTATAGGTGACCATGGACAGAAGAGCTGGACATACTTTATAGGCTTGAAAGAATGGAGAGGTACAGTGAATTTCAATTCAGACTGAAATGGCTCAGGGGTAGTCCCATAGATTAGAGGTCATTTCAGTGGTGTTCATGACATACAACCTGTGAAACATGTGTTAATTTAAATGTAGCCTTATGTATTAAACAAATATAGAGTAGGTAGTAGTCACTGTGTTCTTGGTGAGGATGTTTATATCAATGGAATTAAAAAACCTGTTCTAGCCTGGAAAAACAGAATAATATGGATTTAGGTAAGCTGGATGAGGGAAAGGAAAAATAGCTCTTTTGCTGTCTTACTATTCTCATAGGCTAACCAGGTGGCATTTAATACACAGTTCAATCCCAAGGCCTTCAGTGGAAAGAACCACATTCATATATTTCAAAATAGATGCAGAATGTCTTGAGGAAAAGACTGATCTGGCCGGAAAATTGAGTTAGTGTGGATGTTCTTTATCTGTGGTCTGCAGGAGGATGTAGAATGAATCACTCGAGGACTGAGCACAATTATGCTGACCTATCTAGCTGAGTTGATGAGTTTGTTTTTGAAGACAGAGTATCTTATTAAGCTAGAAAACTAAGCTTTTAATGAGGTGTGATGTGCAGCCGGGAAAAGTGCTGTGGTCTTTAAATTTGATTAATTGTGTGACACAGGCTGTCAGCACTGAATTCTAAATTTCTTTTAATAGATATGCTTTTTAAAAAGAAGGTAGTCAGACAAGTAATACATATTAATTGTATGAAAGTCAGGAAACACAGATAAGCAAAAATAAGAAAATAAAACTCACCTGTAATCCCAACCAACAAGAAATATGAACAAAAATGTTTAGTTGTTACTTTTCTAGAATTTTATATGATTAAAAAAATATATATACACATATTTTAAAACCTGATTTTTTTGTTAATAGTATATCATGAACATTTTTATTTCAATAAGTGTAGTATTTATATTATTACTGGCTACATATAATTAAAATTATTGTTACTGGCTGCATAGAGTTAAAATTGGATGTACCTCAGTTTACTCAACTCATCTTCTAGATATTTGGGTCACCTCCAGTTTTTTCCTCTTTAAGAAAAAGCTGTAGTGAACAATTTGAGCTAAATGTTTATATCCATTCTTAATTATTTTCTTAAGATAAACAACTAGAATTAATTAGTAAGTAATTATAGGGAGATATTTTGAGACTATATAAATATCCCATTCTTTATCAAACCCACTAGTTTTAGCATTCATTGAGATTTTCTAACTCCATTCTCTTATATTTATTAGTTGAATTAGTTGGCATTCTAATAGGAAGAGCTTCCTATTCTACCTTCTTTATTTATATCAGTATAAACTCGAGGATTTTATTTTATTCATTGGGTTCCTTTTTGAAGTGATGAAAATGTTGTAAAATTAGATTTTTTGATAGTTGCACAACTCTGTGATTATACCGAAAACCATTGAATTGTGCACTTTAAATAAGTGAAATGTAATGCTATGTGAATTATGTTTCAGTAAAGCAATTAAAATGTCAACAACAACCATTTTGATGTGATGGTCAGCAGAAGCTTCATGATCAATTACTATATTTTCCTGGCACACTCTTTCACCCCTCAATTCACTCAATGCTTGCCCCCCAAATCTTTGCATAGCTCAGTTCCCATGAATTAAAATGTTCATGGTACTTCTTTGAGCTAAGGGAGATTGTAAAACCTGTCTGGAACCAGGTGGTTCATATGACCAAAATTTCAGGTCATATGAGTTCTTTAAGTCAATAATTGGTCAATCTCCAACTCAGGAGGACACTGTTAAAGATCATATTGCATACTCCAGGAGAAGGACAAGAAGATTCATGCTAGCTGCTTTGGAAAAGGGCCAAGGTGCCAAAAAATGCTGCTTTTCCTTGTTTTATGGCACTGTGCAGCAGTGTGGAATGTTAGGCAAAACTGTGAATGAAGACACATTTATCCTGGTTCCCACTTGGCTATTCTAGGATTTGACTGTATTCTTTACCAGTTTACAGAGGGAGAATATTAAAACCAACTATTCCAAACTCAGACTTTCCTTCTATTTCTCCACACTTTTGCCTGAACTATGAGAATATGCATACCAAAGCAGATATCTTCCCATGTAAAGCTTACACTGTCAGTTATTTGCTTTGTCAGTACTGTTTATGTTCTTTCTCTAATATAAAGAATGAGTTACAAGTTGGTCATCTAATAACTTGAAAATGCCATGTGTTCAGAGAGTATCCTCACATTTGTATGCAACTAAACAACTTAGATGGTACTTGACCCTGCATAACCAGATCTTGGATGTAAAAGGACCTAGATGCTGATGCAAATAGATGTGAATTTTTTTTTTGTTTTGACAGCACCCTAATATTTATCGGGTTACCTTTGCCACAGCTAATGAATCCTCAGCATTGCTAATTAGGATGTTTAATGAAAAAGGAACTTTGAAGGACCTGATCTACAAGGTACTTGTGCAAGTTTATGGTCATAAAGAAGTTCTCAGGTCCCTTTAGAACCCGTTATGGATACTTGATACTGGGGTTCCAAAAGCTAGGCCGTGAGGATTTCATTTTCATTTTGATTTTACTTGAAATTTATTTTGATTTTAATAATAAACACTATCCAGTTTGGTTAAAGATCATTCCTTTCCCCACATGAGGGAAGGCTGAACCTCTAATGATTATATCCATTGCATTGTAGGTCAGTTTTAAAGTTGTGCCTTCATTTAACAAAGCAATACTGAACTATCTCAAAGTTGGAAACTTTTAAAAAATAATAATAATAGTGAAAAATTCTACCAGTATACAAGACTTTGGGGTCATCCTAAGGTCATGACCAGGCACCACTTCACTGGACTAGAGAAGGGATGAAACCTAGCTCAGCCTCTTTCTTCCCACTATACGACTGTTGTATTTTAAAAACCCACTCCTGCAGTTTGGTGCCCCCTAGCCTCTGTAGGTCCTGCCTATTTGGGAGCCTTTTGTGCAGATGTCGACCCCACTGCTGCTGTCTTATGTGCTCTTTGCTCTTTCCCAAAGTCAAAACCAAAAGACCCGTTCCTTAAAAAGTATTGCAACCCTAAGAAGATTCAAGGCCTTGAACTTCAGCAAATAAAAACATATGGACGGCAAATATTAGAGGTAAGAAGTATTTAATTTTTGTCTAAGTTGCTTTAGAATTTTACCCAGCATTCCAGTATCCTTTTGGGAAAGTTCTAAGGCAATATCTAAAAAAGTTTAGGTTGTCCAATTACTTGTAAACTGATGGTATTATATTTTATCTCAAAAAGCAAACATTTGAGACTAAGATTAATTTAGAGCTACAAAATTCCAGAAAGTTTAGATGTTGGAATTTAGTGTCTGATTTTTTAAGAACTTAATTGTGTAGATACCAGCTTTTGTGTTATTTTCGGTTGATCTTTATCTTTATGCCAAGATTCCTTAGTTTGTTATATCATATACGTAACCATATGGCTCCCTTACAGAAGTGCGATTGGTATGAAAAGCCTTTCCCATATCACTCTCTAGAGCAGTTTTCTCCAAACTTTTTGAATTGTGCAATCCTATTAGTGAAAACAATTGAAGCATAACCCCCTTAATGTATATTTTTAACTATTATGTACATGTACTACTAATAATATATTTTATATACTAATCTCATTCTTAAACACTTATAAGTCAGTTTTAAAGTTGTTTCTTTCACTTAACTTATACACTTATAAGTTAAGAATGAGATTAAAAACAAAATAAATGGAAAGAGAAGTTACACTATATTCTTCCAGTCCTCAGTGGGTTGCCCTGGGAACTTATATTACCAGGTGAGCCACTGTTTATTAAATGGCAGCTGAAAAGTTTCTTCTTTTTGTGGGATCCTATCATATTTTTTTCATTAATGAACAGCCAGATATATTTTGAGGTAAGATTGGGTTAGAGATGGTTTCAGCTCAACCCCTTTTTCTGAATAACTGGCCGAAGCACTGACATGATAACCTTACTTCTCTGTGCAGGAGAATCAAGACTTTGCCCTAAAGAGGGTTTGGCCTTTTGAGATCAGAAAGTACTTAAAGTAGAGCCTTTTGGCATAAAGCTATTAACTCTAGGCAGATGCAGGCTTCTTTCTTTTTTGGAAATGAGAGAGCTTGGCATTGTGTCTCACAGCTGGAAAGTGTTCAGCATCAGTCTCTTTTCCAGAAAAATGGATAGGGTGGCAATTTTTGGAAATCTCAGTGACCTGTTTAGTTTTATTTTAAAATATATTGACTTAAAAAATAAAGACTTATACCTGAATGAGTTGGGGGGGGATGTAACATATATATATATATATATATGTATGTATGTATGTATGTATATTTTGTTGTTGTTGTTGTTGTTTGTTTTAATAGGTACTAAAGTTTCTACATGACAAGGGATTCCCTTATGGGCATCTTCACGCATCCAATGTGATGCTGGATGGGGACACTTGCCGGCTGCTAGACCTTGAGAATTCCTTGTTGGGCCTGCCTTCCTTCTACCGATCTTATTTCTCACAATTCAGGAAAATCAATGTAAGTTGCTGAAAGTAATGAAATAGCAGGTTCATTATGAAATATAAATTATCCCCATGGCTGGACCCATGGTCTGCTCATGTAAGAAATATGCACTAAGCAGTGAAAGAGACAGTTGGGGTAGACCATGACTTGTTTCTCCCAGGGTATGGCTGTATTCCAAGAAGCTAAGCTGATATGATAGATGAGACAAGGAGGGGCATAGAATCACTGATTGGAAAACCATGGAGGGCAGGACCAACACCTTTGGTCAGAGCAATGTCCTGTGCTCTTTAAAAAGGCTTTGGAGTTGTGTTTTCATTACCAATTATGAGTGGGGTCACCCTGGGCCTTCTTTCTCAGTGAAAGCCTAGAGTAGGAGCACTGGAATTCACAAAGCCAAACTGAAAAAGGAACATGCCTGGCTTCTGTTTTCTTCCACAGACATTGGAAAGTGTAGATGTCCACTGCTTTGGCCACTTACTGTATGAAATGACTTACGGACGACCTCCAGACTCGGTGCCTGTAGACTCCTTCCCTCCTGCGCCATCTATGGCTGTGGGTCAGTATGGGGTTTGGGGGTGTTTTCAGGGTCCTGGTAGTCTGCAGAGCTACTCACTCCCTTTCTAGAGTCCAGGAAAGATCCAGAGGAAGTTGTCATGCTCCACAGCTAGAAATTCATATCCAATTTAAAAGTACACCAGATTTCAGTAATTTACTTAAATGTACTACACTGAAAATTTAGTGTAGTACATTTGTTAGGCTGTATGACATAGGAGCATTTTGTAATGTGCACTGAAATTTTGGAAGCCGGAAGATGTAAAGTGAAGTATGGCTGGAATGAGTCTGATACAGAAACAAGAACCAGGATCAGGCAATTTGAAGCCAGTCCTTAGGACTTGGGCAAATGTCAGGAGTCAGAACAAGACTGGAGTGAGACTTGCAAGGAACAGGGGAGCCATGGGTGGGATACCTGGGAGGTTGTTGCCTAGTAGGCCCAGAGCTAGGAAAGGCAGGCAGGAATGCAGATGCTCAGCAAATTGGATCCGAGAGCTCTCCCAGCATTACCTGAGGGGGCCGAGGAGAACACGGGGACTGGTGAGAGGCACTCTTTGGAAAAAGGGCTGTAGGAACTGATGCACACTCATCAGGGACCCTTTTATCTCCTCCATAGCCAGCTTAGAATGCACTGCTAGAGCATAGAGAGGGTAGCTCTTTGACCTCTGTGCCATCAAAGTATGCAAGTCAGCCCTCCATCGAGTGCCAGTTTAGTGTTAAGTGAGGTGGTTCGAGAGAGCAGGCTCTGAAACTACTTTGTGTTCAGTCTGAACAGCTGAAACTGAACAGTGACCTGTGAGTAGAAAAATCTGGCTGCTTTTGTTTATGTCACCCAAGGTGTTGGAAGATGAGGTATCAACAATTGGCATTTCACATGCTGCTTTTGATTAAAAGAAGGCAAGCAGCAAAATGTCTTTTGGGTTCAAGAATTTTACTTCTGTTTAGTGTTTACTTCTCTTTTAAGAGAGCAAACACTTTTGTGAATGATATCTTGAATCCTTCCTCCAATTATCTTTGAAATATATTTAGCTTTCTGTCAGCATGCAGTTTCTAAGCCATTTAGTTTGAGTAATCAGTACCATCGGCATTGCCAGGCTTCCCCCTCCTCACGTATGCCATCTGTCTGTGCGTGAAGAGTTTTGACACTGTCCCGATCAGCCTGCAGGCAGTTGTTGCAAAGCGGTGTCAAACTTTTCATCATCAAGTGGATTTGCCAGTGTGTTCTGTGGAACTAAAATGTATATCTGTTCATTTCAAGTGGCCGTGTTGGAGTCTACGCTGTCTTGTGAAGCCTGTAAAAATGGCATGCCTACCGTCTCCCGGCTCTTGCAGATGCCGTAAGTCAATCATATGCCTTGGTTGTAATCTTCATTGCTGTGTTGAACACCAGCCACTAACACAAGTGCCTGGTACCATAGTAAAGATTCAGTTGCAGTCCTTGCAGAGTGAAAGTGACCTGTTTGCTGACGGCCACTTGCAGCATGATATCATGACCTCTCTGCTACCTTAGTCTGATTGCTTTCCTTTCATCTCAATCTTATTTTCATGTGTGTCTCTCTCTGTCAGCGTTAGCACTGTGCATGTGTACGTGTGACATCCCCCCACCCCACCCCCGCTTAGGAAATACTGGAATAGGGGCCATCTCAAGCAGCTGTCCTTGATGACCCTGTTTTAATGCACTCATTGGACCACTGCTGTGGCTGGTTCGCAAGTCATTGGTCTTCTTGGAGGGTCTGTCCTACAGGAGAAAGACAATGTATTTCTGGCCTCCCACGTCCTTGTTTATTCGTTTACTAGCTGGGTAACAGTTATTAAAATCTAACATGTACCAGGCACTGCGCTAGGGACATAGAGCTCAGAAGACATTCTCTCTTAAACAGGGTTGTGAGTAGGTAACCAAGAATAGATCGAAACTCTGCTTTGGGGCCTTTCCTTTAGGTTTTCTGTCCCTTCATGGAGAGGCAACAGCGTGGTTAAGAAGGGTGTGTCTGAGGTTAGACAGACCTGGGGGTGGACCCAGCTTCACCACTTCTGCTTGGGTGACCTTGGGCAAGTTTTCTAACTCTGGAAGCTGAGTTTCCTCATCTGTGCAATGGGGATAATGATAGTCCCCACATCAGAGGGTTGTTGGAAGGATTCGATGAGGTGATTCCTAGTATAGTGCCTGGTACTTAATAAGTGCTTATTAAATGTCAGTTATGATTAATATCGATTCACTTATTTTGTGAGCATCAGGTGCCATGCAATATACCCAGTCCTTGGCAGCTTGTTGTAAACAAATGTACTGGGGAAACAATAATATGGGGAAACAGTTAGAAGACAGCTTGAGGTGCATGCAGCCAGAGTCCAGAGAAGGTAGCCATAACTTTAGCTTCTCCTATAGCTCAGGTGCCATCCTAGGCCCTGGGGAGATTGTGATGAACAGAGCAGCCCAAGCACCTGGCCCACGGACGTGAAATTCAAATGTGTGACTGACACTGGTGCGTCTCTTTTCATATTAGCCACTGTTAATAATATTGTGAACATGGGAAAATAGATCCAGTTAGGGAAACAAAGCAATTTGCACACAGACTTTTAGAACAGAATGCATTTGTAGTTAGGGAATGTTGATTTGCTTGGGTTTGATTTGCTCTTTCTGCTCCAGAGCTCTTACATTTTTCCCAGTGTTCCAGTCCTAGAGTCCAAATATTCTTTCTTCACTTAAGTCTTTCTACATTGTAGGCTTCAGCTTTGAGAAGAACACTTGGAGAGGTGTGAACTGTGTTCAGTTAAAATGTGTTGTCCAGAAGTAAATGGACCCGTGGCCTTGGAGGGGACAGTGATGTCTCCACCTCCAGAGCCAACCAGAGAGCTCTGGGGGAAGAGTTAACCAGTGCCATTTCATCTTGTAACATAGTTCTTAATTTATAAAAAATGAGGACTGTTCAAGGAAAGACTCTCTTAGAGCCATTCAGGCACTGCCCAAAATAGCCATTTAAACTGACCTGTTTTAGTCTAAACAGTTAAGTACTTCTCAGTTATTGTTTTTAATAACTTAATTTTAAAGAGAAAATTGATATACTCTAACAGCTGCTATTTCTTTTTTGGAGAGCATGAGAAGCACAACTTTTCTTAGAAGAAAATTATTTTCTCATTAGATTCCAATCAGAACAATTCCTTTCTACTTACTTACATATTTTTATTTTATTGAGCTCTAGAATAAATTTTATGCTCCTCTGGGGCAAAAAAAAAGAAAAAAAGGAAAAACCAGTTATTCTATTTAGAAATATCTACTGCATATATTATTTGCAATGTAATGTAAATGATAATATAATAGTAGTTTGTAAAAATCATTTTTTAAAAGTATGAATTAATTCACTGCATAGAATGAGAGGACTTTTGCTCCTCGATGGGGAAATAACCTCCAGTACACAGCTGACCCAGTCCCTCTGGTAACTGGAGTGGGGATTTTCCCCAGGATCATGCTAGGCCATAAACTTTTTTGAGTGTGTTGATAAGCATAAAATGGTAAATTGGGCCAGGTCTGGGGGATATGGTGGGACTTCATGGGCTAAAATGTCTCATTTTGCTTTGATTCTGTTTTGAGAATGCACCTGTTTTAAGAAGGTTTCTTTTTTCTTTTTCTTTACAGATTATTCAGTGATGTTTTACTAACCACTTCTGAAAAGCCACAGTTTTAAGGTAAAGCAAATTTTATCATTTTTTGGTTTATGACGTAAGTTTACTTGGAAAGTTGGCACTTTTTAATCAAAAATAAGAAGGTCTAATATTTATAATAAGGAAAATTTTAAAACAATCTAAATATCCTACAGTTTGGGAATAGTTTAATATTTATAGTACATCTAGTTGATAAAATATTTTATCATAAAAATGAAATTTATAAGACATTGCAGTAGCATGGAAAATGATTATTATTTGGGCTAAGGAGGGAAAAGCAGGATATAAAATATAGTCTGTAAAAAAAAAAATCTGTCTAGAAGGAGGGTGTATCCTGGGAAGTAGCAGTGTTGTGCGGTATTGTGGAAAGAGCAGGGCTTTGGAACCCCAAAACACCAGTTTGATGCCTTACTTTGCTTTTTTAAATACCAGCCATTTATCTAAGGCAAGGTTTCTTAGCCACAGCATTTGATATTTTGGGTTAGATAGTTCTGTGTTGTGGGGACTGTCCTGTGCATTGTGAGATGTTAGGCAGCATCCCTCGCCTGTACCCACTGGATGTGATTAGTACTCTCCTTCAAATCCGTTCATCATGACAACAAAAATGCCTCCAGACATTGCCTGATGTCCCATAAAGAGGAGAGGGAGCAAACCCCCCCCTCCCCCCCCCCTCGCTTTGAGAGCCACCGAGCTACTGGCATGTACCTTATCTTTGGGTCTGTGTTTACTCAGTGTGTGGGGTTGGTGAGTAACACCTGTCTATTGTCATTTGACAACTGAGGTAATCTACATGAATGCCTGGTTAGGGCCTGGCTCTCTTCAAGACTCACTGTTAGTGTGTTGTTTTGGGTAGAAGAATGAAGGATAGTTGTCTTTCCCCTCTTTATACTTCCAAAGAGTATGTGATACTCTTATGATGAAATGAAATTTAGGAAAAAAGCAAAAAGAAGAAAACCAAAAAGAAGGTGGGATCAGAAGGTTGTGTAGGTGACAGATGCACTTTCCTCTGTCCTTTTTTTTTTTTGCCAGTTAGAGGGGTTCTGACAACAATGGTTTATTTGGATCTAAAGGGGGAAAGAAAAACATTTCAATTTATCTCTTTTTCACTGAAACTCCTGAGGAAATGTATGTAGCCTTGTAAATGAGTATGCTGTCCCCCAATAGTCTACCCCAAGGATTATTATGAGACCTCGCTCTTCCCCAAGCCAGAGAGTCTGTGCAACAAAGACAGTATGATTTTAAAAGCTAATGTTTATTTCTTGTTTATGCATTTTCTTTCTGGAAAGATACACAGGAAACTGGTGACATTGGTTGCCTCCAAGGAAGGGAACTAGGTGGGAGACTTTTTTTACTGTGTATGTACCCCCTTTTACAGCTTTTGAATTTTAAACCAGATGACCGTATTACCTACTCAAAACATTTTTTAATTTTATATTTTTTAAAGAATATTAGAGACTGAGAGTTCAACTTGATCTGGGTGTCTGTTTTCTGGGCCAGAGCTCCTCATAGTTTGAAAAACTAAGAAATTAAGAAATGATGAACTCAAAAATATACCCTGCCATTAGGAGTATCTTTCAACAGGAAAAAGCTTAATCTTGTGAAATTCAGAAAATAAATGTTTAACAGAGAATATCCCTCTGAAGTTATAATTATTTGAATTTGTGCATGTTCCAATAAACTTTATATTTTTTTTATTTTTAATTATGATAAAAAACAATGTAAAATGTATCCTCTTAACCATTTTTGAGTGTGCGGTTCAGTAGTGTTAAATATATTCTCACTTGTGTAGCAGATCTCTAGAAATTTTTCATCTTGCAAACTGAACCTCTCGACCCATTGGATGATAACTCCCCATTTCCCCCCTCCCAGCCCTTGGCAAACACAGTTCTACTCTCTGCTTTCGTGATTTTGACTACTCAAGATATCTCATATAAGTGGAAACATAACAGTATTTATCTTTTGTGACTGGCTTATTCCACTCAGTGTAGTGTCCTCAAGTTTTCTCCATGTTAGAGCATGTGACAAAATTTCCTTTTCTAAAGCTGAATGATATTCCATTGTGTGTATTACTACATTTTGTTTATCCACTTATCTGTTGATAAACATTTGGGCTTTTCTACCTCGTGGCTATTGTGAATAATGCGGCAGTGAACATGAGGTGTGCTTCAATCCTTTGGATATGTACCCACGGGTGGGATTGCTAGATCATATGGTAATTCTATTTTTAGATTTTTTTGAGGAACTGCCATGCTATTTTTCATAGCAGCTGCATCATTTTACATTACCACCATTAGTTGACCAGACTTCTGGTTTTTCAAAATCATTGCCAACACTTGTTTTCTGTTTTTTCAGTAGTGACCTGACCATTCTAATTTGTGTGAGGTGATATTTCATCATGGTTTTGATTTGTATTTCTCCAATGATTACAGATGTTGACCATCTTTTCATATACTTGTTGACCATTTGTATATCTTCTTTGGAGGAATGTCTATACAGGTCCTTTGCCCATTTTTTTTCTTGATTTTCTTTCTCCTTTTTTTTTTCACCTTTATTGTTGTGACAAGTCCATTTTTTATTGATTACTTCTGGTTTTGTTGTTGAGTTGTAGGAGTTCTTTATATATTTTGGGTATCAATCCCTTATCAGATATATGATATCCAATTATTTTCTCCCATTCCATAGGTTAGGTTGCCTTTTTACTCTGTTGGTTGTTTCCTTTGTTGTGTAAAAGTTTTAAGTCTGATATGGCCCTATTTGTCCATTTTAGCTTTTGATGCCTGTGCTTTTAGTGTGCTACCAAGAAATCATTGCCAAATCCAATATCATGAAGCTTTTCCCTTATGCTTTCTTCTAGGAGTGTTATTGTTTAACTCTCTACGCAGTTTTTTTTTTTCAGCCCCTTATTCCTACTAATGGTCACTTAAATGGTTAATTTCTAGGGTATTTTTGTTGTTTTCGCAGTCTTGACATGGCTTCTTTAGTATATCATTAGTTATAGGAGATCTGTTCAGCTAGACTTCAGGCTATTCTCATTGATGGTTCTGTAGTTTAGTTGTAATTTTGAAGTGGTCCTGGGAGGAGGTGAGCACAGCATTTTCCTACTCTACCATCTTGAGTGAGAGCCCTTCAATCCAATTTTGAGTTAATTTTAACATATTGTGTAAGGTAGAGGTTCAAATTCAGTCTTTTTCATGTAGGTATCCATTTCCCAGCACTATTTATTGAAGAAACTGTACTTTCCCCATTATGTGCATGAGTGTTTATTTTTAGGTTCTCTGTTCTGTTCCATCGATCTACATGTCTTTCTTTATGCTAGTATCACACT
Organism: Eonycteris spelaea; assembly: GCA_003508835.1. NCBI lineage: Eukaryota > Metazoa > Chordata > Mammalia > Chiroptera > Pteropodidae > Eonycteris > Eonycteris spelaea. The sequence goes on along the minus strand of PUFA01000303.1, from coordinate 23,383 downwards.
GTTTTGATTACTGTAGCTTTGTAATATGTTTTGAAATCAGGAAGTGTGAGGCCTCCAATTTTGATCTTTTTTTTTTCAAGATTGTTTTGATAATTTGGGGTCCTTTGAGAATTACTTGAAATACTTGAAACATATATCATATTTTTTTGTGTTAGTTTTATATATTCATTGATTTTAAAAATGCTAATGAGCTGAGTGTACTGGGATTACCAAAAATGGCCAGGACAAGATTTAAGTGCACAGCTTGTAACTGATTTCATTCTAGATGCCCTACTTCTTGATAACCAACTGCTCCTACATTAAAACCAGGATTTGGGAGACTCTCCAGCCATTTTATCCAATAGAGTATGTACTTTCTCTTCTTTCAGATTCCCACCAAGTTAAAAGAGGCATTAAGAATTGCCAAAGAATGTATAGAAAAGAGACTAATTGAAGAACAGAAACAGGTAAATTGTAAATACTTTCTCATCATCCTTTGATCTTTTAAGTGTCTCTATCAGCTGCCCAGGATTCACAATGACTTTCTTTTAACTGATTGTTTATTCCATAAACATTTCTTGCATACTTGCTCTGAACCAGGCTCCAGGCTCAATGCTAGAAGACAGCTGAATATTTCACAGTCCTGTTTTCAAGTAGCTCAGCTTGTGGGGGAAACTTACAGGTTCATAAAGGGTGGTCATTGTTTATAATTGGAGCAGGCTAAAGGGTGGTGGGGCACACATGGTCTGTGCTTTAAAGGTACTGGGGACCATACTCATCTTCTGTGAAACAGGAAGGAAGTGGGGAAGCGAGAAGGGTCTTTACCTTTTGGCATACTCTTCTCCCAGATACCCAGACCCGAGCTTGGAGACAGACAGGCTAAACAGGGAAAGGTTTTTCATCCAAATAATTTGATTTGGCAAAACGTGTTAGATATTTTTATTAGTATAGAATACACTTAAATTTGTGGTGAATTATGGTCTCTTATAGATTCACCAGCATAGAAGACTGACAAGAGCTCAGTCTCACCACGGATCTGAAGAAGAAAGAAAAAAGAGAAAGATTTTAGCTCGAAAGGTAAGCCTGGCGTCTCTCTGAATTCCGTGTGAACAAAAGTTCTAGTTTACATGTAAAGAAAGTTTGGGTTAATGATGTGCATTTAGTTAATGACAGATTTTGTGCTATATCTTCTTGAAAACTAAAACTATTTCCAGATGACTGGTTTGCAGCTTTTAAAAAAGAGCGGAGAAATGTTTCCTGGCTTTCTGGGCTGATTATAGCCTAATGTAATTGGGGGGAGTGATTAACCTGAGATAATAGTCAGCATTCTTGGTTTTATTTTCCCCTTTGTTTTTGGCTTGTGATTTCTTCACCGTATTAATTATGAAGCCAAAGATAACCTTGTATGTAGGTAGTTTAACTGTGTGCCTAGAAAATATTTTTATTCTAACTTTCTGCTTCAGGGTGTTTATTCTTTGCTTTTACCCCCTCTCTCTTTTTATTTTTAAAGAAGTCAAAGCGATCTGCTATTGAAAATAATGAAGAGCATTCAGCAAAATATAGCAACTCCAATAATTCAGGTAACCGGTTATAGATTGTAGTAGAGCCCAGCATGCAAAGATCGAGACCAGGAGTCTGTAGTTGGTCAAATGGTCTTGGGTTCAGAGTGTGGTAATGAATATAGAAAACAAATGAATTCAGTCATAATGATGGATTATGGCAGCATTCATTGGCTCACAGGGCTCAATGTGAAAGAGACCTCAGGGGTTGTTGGGTTACTCAGCCTCTTCCCTGAGTGCTAAAACTCCATCAACCAAAGATGAGCGTTATCTATGGAAGAAAAACCAACACAACTTAAAATGCAAGACCTCCTGTTTTTTAGTGGAGCCTGTACAAATAGAAGCAACCTTAAGTCTTGTCCTCTTCTCCAGTCACCATGTGGTAGGAGAATGTGCCCTTCTGTGTTAAGGAAAGGACTCAGCAGTGTGTGGGGATGGCAAAAAGCATTATTCCAGAAGGACCGAGATGGTATGGAGAGCACTGTCCTGAGTTGGAAGTCATCACTACCAGTCAGAGCTGCCCCTCACCCAGCCCTGCTGTCTTGGAGCCTTGTCTTTGGAAATCAGGGCCAGATTGAATGATCCTTTGGGATCATTCTGTTTCTTTTACCTTATGAATCTGGGAAGTAGAGTTCTACACAGAGGAAGGGAGGTTTCATTCTAACCCAGGAAGCTTTGGCTTAGACCTGGAAGGCCAAGGGAAAGGGAGGGTTTTTTTAGGTTGAGGAATAGCTACATATACTTTTAGGTAGGAAAAAGACCTAGCAGAGAGGGAGAAGCCTAAGATGCAAAAGAGGGATTGATGGGATGAAGGGGCTAGAAGGCCAGCAGCTTAGTATCAAGAGCCCAGCTGTCAGTCTCAGCCTTTTCTTCCTGGATGTAGTAGCCAGGAGGGGCAAGTGAAGAGGTAGAAGTGTTTAAAAGTGGAAAGAAGGGAGGAAATCGAGGATGTTCACAGTCCACGCCTTCTCTGGTCTTCTCAGTGAAGTCAGGGAGGAGGACATCTGCTAGGGGGATGAGGAGAAACAGTGAGTGACACGTAAGACCCAATGGCTGGACTAAACACAGCCAGAGAACGCAGGTGGTGTGGATGGATCTGGAAATTGGAAAACTTGGGATGGGAGAAAATCATAGACTCTAGGAAGGGGGTGAGAATCATGCTGACACCACTGTCTGCATAGTCCAAGCTAGAGAAGGGTTCAGGGGGAGCTAGAAGGGAAGAGAGGGAGAGGAAGCCCCAGACCATGGAGGTCCCAGTGAGAACCAAGGCAGGCTCCTCAGATGAGTCTGGGAGAAGAAAAGGCTGGAGGACATTGTGGACAGTGGGTAGTTTCACAGTTGGAGGTCTATCCTCTCCATGGTTGATGGGATTGACATGGGCCAGTCATTGTCATCATTAGGCCTCTGAGACTCATGTCTGCAGCCAGCGTATCTGACAGGCAGTCATTCTGTCCAGCAGCTGATTCTCTATAAAGCAGAGAAAGCCTGGCTCTCTGTTGCCCACCTTCCTGAGGCAACTGCCTTCCTGCCTGTGAGGCTCTGTGCCAGATGCAGCCGGATGGGGTCCAGGGACTCCAAGATACTGCTGTGCCCTCAAGGAGTTTAAGAAAGCAAAGTAGCAGTTGATGGATATATACAGATTATCGCTAGATCCCACTGAAATGAGAAATATAATCTTATCCCCATTTAAATCTGTGTTAACACTACAAAGAAGTATGAAAATAGGATAAAGTTCTACCTCCTTTACCAAGGAAGTGAGAGAATGTTGTATATAGTGGAAAAGTATTCAAGTGGAGAAATTAGGACATTTCTCTTTGTGCTCATGCTGTGCCTAACATGTCTTGTGGGTAGTGGGTGGAGTGATGGTTGGAGGCTTCTCCAAAACAGTTAGTGGTTTCTCAGAGGCATGTCTGTGGTTAACCCTTCCATCAGACTTCTGTGTGGGGGAGGGGGTTATGTATAAACCTCTCTCTGCCCACTGGGCTACCTCCATGTCAGGCCAGCAGGATATATTCTGGGGATTTCAAAGCACTGGGGAGATGCCAAGAACTTGGAAATATTTGAAATCTAACAATATGACTAGGTCCAGAAAAAGCACACAACATAGAGAAATATGCATATCGTTTTAATGTAAATAAAGCAAAAGGGTATTTACTGAATATTAGGTAAGAAAAGGCTTAGGAAATCCACAAACAGGATAGGCAGACCCTATCTAATTGAATGTACCTGCCAATAAAATGGAACTTCTACATAGAGCATTGCTGGGTGGATGCTGTGGGCAACTCTCACTTCCTTTGGAGAAGCCTCTACTGGACTGCTCTGCACCTGTCTGTCCCTGTACTGCTGTACTGTCATCGTCATTCATTATCAAGGGATGGGAATTGGATCAGGAAGTGATACTGCAGCCAATTGTGTAAGCTGTTGATTTCTCAGAGTTGTTTTCAAATAAATCAAGCTGTGGGGAGCAGCCTGGAGAAAGAAGCATACTTGTCCTGAAGTGGAAGCCTGTGGTCATTGGTCCAGTCCCTGAATTCTCTGTCCCTTCTCACATTTTACCACAAGGCCCACACATTAGGCCAAGTGCAGATTCTCAGATAATGGTGGGGCCCAGCTCAGGGGCCAAATTCCCGATGCCCTTCTTCGGTCTCCATGGACATTTCTGTGTTTTCTCTTAGCAGGATCTGGGGCCAGCTCACCTCTCACATCCCCGTCATCACCGATTCCACCCTCGACAGCAGGTTAGTGATGGAGGCACAGTAGCAGAGCTCTCTCTCTCGAACCTTGGCCCAGGATTTTCAGGGGTTAGATAGTGCCAGCCTTCTCCAGAGAACCTGTGGGAGTGCAAATTAGCAGTGTTATTTGGGAGAGCTGAGGGTCTAGATTTACGGACTTGGGTTTCAAAGGAGTGGAATAATTGGTTTCAGGGCCACTAACTACCATCTACCTTCAGCTTGCTCTCTCTGCTGAAAAGCCTCATGCAGGGCTCCTTAGATCAGAGCTTGTCTTGGTTCATGCTCAGCTGAACAAACAATCACACTGCTGCCCAGGGGCTCTGTCCCGCCAGAGCTCCCTCCTCAGGGAACCCAGCCATAATGTCGGTTTTGTCACAGAGTAAAACTGATGAAATGCCTAGGTGTGGGAGTGAAATAACCACCGAGTTTCTGATTTCCTGATAACTCTGTGCTGTTCTATTCTGCAATGTAGTTAATCATCTGACTATTTTTCTGTGGCTAGCCTTTGTTTCACCTTTGTGAATTAAATCTGATACTACAAGTTTTGTTTGAAAAATGTAGAAAGAATTTATCTCAGGGAATACTTTTAAAAATAATCTCTAATTCTGTGGAGTAACCTTATAATGCTATCTTTCCTTCTTTCCTTTTTGAACTAATATCTCTCTCCTAACCGTTTTGTAAGCCCCATAAAAACACACTGGAGTACCAGTATCTCCTTTCACTTAAATGAACCAGATGTTTTAGATGTCAGAGGAGCTGGTTCTGCCACTCAGAGCTCGTCAGCTTTGCTTGCAAGAGTTGCTATAGCTGCCTGAACAGAGAGTCATTGGCTGGGATTGATATATGAGTTGACAGTACCATGTGCATTATGATTTGAGGCGGCACCCGGGAGCTGCCAAGTGCATCATTGCCCAGCAGCTCTCAAATGCTTCTAACTGACCTTCCCCCCAAGAAACAAAAACAAAAACAAAACAACAACAACAAAAAACAAGCACATGTAAGGGGCTAATTTGAACAACTTACTTCCGGCTGGCGGGTGTCTCTTTGCTGGCTAAAGATAGTCACTGGTAGCTTGTTGCAGACTGTGCTGGGGCCAAGGCTGATTTTGAGTAGCTTATGGGAATGATATTCTTTTCTCTGTCAGATTTTGTCAGCAGATTTTACAATAAAGCCCCGAAATATTGATCAAGACAGGAAATAGACTTCTTTATCTTTGTATGGTGACCTATATGAGCTGATCAGAAATTTCTGGAGATACACAGCCCAGATCATCTTGGGCCATTTTATAGTTGATAGGATATTGGTTTCACACCACTTAGACATATTAAGGAAATTGGAAGGAATTAATAGTGAGTCTCCATAAAACCCTCCTTTAATAAACGAGTTGTCTGTTTAGTAGTATAGAGCACTTCGCCATGTGCATTAGATGTGGTCCTGGGAAATTAACTTCCACTTCTCATTTTTTAAATGGCTTGGGAATTCACAGTCTATTGGGGTGTGTGTGTGTGTGTGTGTGTGTGTGTGTGTGTGTGTGTGTGTGTGTGTGACTTCTCTAATTTACCTATGATTTGAATGGGAGCTATCTCATACAGTAGCAGGTTTGCATGAGATGAGGTAATTTTTAGAATGAGAGAAAGAAAAAGTGGAATCCTGTAATTAGTCAATGTTGGAAAAACTGAGGTGAGTGGGAGTGGTTGGGGGTCATTGCTGTGACTTTGATAGCAACTGTCTTGAAGGGGAGTCATAAGCATTTGAAGGGAAAACATATGGAGGCCCCAAGCACAATGCCAGCAGAGATGAGTTTCTCAGCTCCTTTCTTTTATCTCCTTTAATGTTTTGTTGATGAAATTATCAATTTAGCCCCAAAGACAGTGTTCTGACCTCTTGCTGGGCATTTATTGTAATGCATCTCATGAAAATGATAACTAGCATTGGCCTATAATTTGAGGCCCTAAGTGGGGTACCCACAGTGAGTTTATTCATTTAGTTACTCAAGTTGCATTTATTGAGAGCCTGTAGTATGCCACACACTGTACTTGGCCCTGGGTTACAGATGAGGCCACAGCTGGAGTGAAGTCCTATTTCCAGCACCTCTTGAGAGTGTCAAAATGATAGACACAATTCAAGCAAATGCTTTCCTTGGAGTCTAACTGTGGTAATTTTCCTTCTAATAGTTCCCCTCCATAAACAGAGATTCCACCTTAAAAACAAGTCCACCAACAAGCAGCAGCTTGAGCTTCTGTTCTGTGCAAGAGCTACAAGATAGGTGGTAGCCCTCATGCTGCTGAACCCATGGGAGATGCTTGGTATATCCTTGTGGGTGGGTTGCTTAGGCTTGCTCTGCCTTCAAGGCCTCTGCTGGGTGAGGGTAGACTCTCGGCCTATTGGTTGCAACTTCTGGCTTGTCAGACCCTGCTTAGATTGGTCTTTTTTTCTCAGGACAGGAGGCCAGGCTTCCCATTGGGCTTATCTTTCCTGCTGTCTCTCCACACACTGCCCATCTTGTTGCTGGAGTCATATTTACTCCAATTTATGTCTTCTAGGCCAAGTTTATGGTCTATCTGGTAACTAAGTCAAAGAGAGCATCTTCTAGCTTTATGATGAAATGCAATTTTCTCAAGAATTGAAGAAAATGTGCCATCTCAAACACAACTCTATTGGGAGCTCTTGGGAACTACACTTTGGGCCAGGAAACCTAAACTTGAGAGCTACCACATGCTAGTTCTGGGACCTTGGACAAGACGCTTAACCTCCCTGTGTTTCAGGTTTTCTCTTTGTAAATGAGGATAACAGTGCCTGCCTTGTCAGGTTATTAATAGGATCCAGTGCATACAAGGTTAGAACAGTGCCTGCACACAGTACACTGTTACCGGGAGACCTTGAATGAGTGAATCACTTTCCAAGTCTGGGTTTGAATTATCTCCTCTGTAAAAGGCAAAAGGGTAGGAGTTAGAGAAGACTATCTCATATTTCCTTCTCATCAAGAATACCCTAAATCTACTATGGATGCCCCCTTTGGCAGTTTGTTCAGCAATAAATTAACTTAGGCAAGTTCATTTCAACAGCATTGCTTTCTTCTTGAAAAGAGTTCATTTTAAGCACATTTATGGTAGCTGAGGGTAGTCTTAAGCTTAGTTACTTTTAAGATGAAGCAGAAGTGACGTGTTTCTAATTGAAGGCATCTTATTCTCATCAGCCCTTTTCAACATTTGTGTAAGAGCTGGGGCCTGTCCTGTTTTACTGTACCCATCCACCTGGGCCCTTTTTCAGCTCCTCCTCAAATCGGTGGGAGAGCTATCATTTCCCTAAGTCTGCTGGCAGTTTCATTAGGTGGGATGAGATTCTCAAACTTTTTTTTTTCTCAGTGAGAATATTCCTAGCCCTTTTTTTTTTCTGCTAAAGGTTGTTTCCTGCCTCTAGAAGGTCACTCTTTCGAGAACCTTAAAATTCTTTATCCTGACATATTTCATGGTAAATGTCACCAACTAGTATTTACATTCTGAATTCATAGAGCTGAGTGGTTTAGAAGGTCCTAATTTACACACACACAAATATTCCTCCCAAACCCTCCCTTTGGGAGCAGGCAGGCCTGCTGCCTTGCTTTGTGTTTTTTTTAAAAAATTTTTTTTAAGTATTTTGGGAAAGCTAAGTAAGCAGGAAGTCCTAGATTCTTGTTTTTTAATAATCACATTTAACATATTTTGAGCACTTATTTTGTGTTAGGCGTTGTTTTAAGTGCTTTATTGTGATTGTTTCATTTAATCCTTTATTGTGATTGTTTCATTTAATCCTTGGATACCATCCTATCCAAGGAGAATGGATTCTACTAGAGCTCCATTTTGCAAAGAAACTGAGGCTCTAGAGGGGTTAAAGGACTTTGACCAAGGTCACACAAGTGGGGGACGCTAGAGCCAGGATTCAGACTTGGTTCTGTCTTTGCTCATTTACCTACCAGTCTTTGTTGCCTGCGTGCTCTCTTGGGTGCACTTCATGGCCCGTGCTTGGCTGAAAGTAGAGTCAGAAACCCCAGGCTTGGGTCTTAGTTCCTCCACTTTCCAGCTGTGACCTTGGATACGTAATTTCCATTCTTGAAAACTGTCTTTTAAACATCTTCCTGGTCTTTATTAGATCGATAATGTACATGACAAAGCTTTATAAGCAATAAAAATACTATGAGGTATAAGCTATGAATGCCCTGCAAAAGAATTCCAGCCCTTCCTGCTTGCAGTTTATAATTTTAAGTGGTAATTTTGAAGAGAGCTGGCAGTTTGTAGAAAACCAGTCTGTAAGATTAACTGGAGAGGGAGGGAAGTTTCATATCTGGATGGGAGCTGGAGGAGGGAAGACATAACCTTATGGGCACCGGGTGACTGGGAGCTCAATAACAGGAAGAAGAAATAAGGCGCACAAAAAAGAGATTAAGTTATTTAGAATGTTAGAGTTTCCAGAATTCATGTAGCCAAATCAAAGTCTGAAACCCATTTTAGGTTCAAAATCAATGTCTCTGGCTATAAGAATTTTGATCAAAACCTACTTGTACACCAAACAGTCACCATCTTTGGAATGAACAGGTCTACCCTCGGTGCTTCCGTGAACAGTGTGTTGTTTTTGTTTTCCTGTCCCCCACAGCCCTCCCCACCCCACTCCAAACCCAAGTGTGTGAGTTCCTTCTCTCCCCAGAGCCCTCAGCTGATGTGGGAAGGGGGTGGGGCAGGAAGTGTCCCCAGCATCCTCCCAGAGCTGCACTGTGTGAGTGGTCAGCCAGACCGGTCCCTCATCGGCCTCATGTCCTGGCCTTTCCTCAGAGGAAGGGATTATTTCTAGGCAGTGGGGCAGATTGGTTCATTAGGCACTCTGGGATTCACTGTCATCGAAAGTGTCATCCTTCATATTTCGCCTGGAATTCAGTCAGCTAAAAAGAAGACAGGAGAAAGTTCGCCTCGTTTTTGTTTTTGTTTTTGTTTTTTAAATAGTTTTTTGGCCTTAAGTAAGCTAATGCCACTCATTGCCTGATTCAGACTCTAGACCCCAGTAGCCTTCAGGGGAGGGGCGCCCACATGCTCCTGCGTAGGAGCTTCACCTCACACCTGCCCTGTGCTCTTGCTCTTCCCAACTTTGAAAAGACAGGTCTCCATTTTAGACTGTAGAAGACTTGCTTGGAAAAAAGGGGTGAGTTCTAATTTTTCTCCCCTCTTGATATACTGTCCTTATTTAGTAATAGGACTAAATATACTCCTTGTACCTGTTCCACTTTTCAGAGGAGGTAAAACCTTCATGGGTCTTTTGAAGTGAGTGTTGTGCTTGTAAATAAAGAAAATAACACCTAACTGGCTCAGATAAAGAAAAAAAGAACAAGTAAAGTGACTCACTGATTACCATATTAGTATGTTTGCCATGTTCTAAAAGGGTCACAATCGTGTTTACAAACCAGTTCATTTAGTGCTTAACTTAAGTATCTCCTCGCTTGGCAGTGAGAATAATCAGCATGTGATTCAGACTAATATTTTACTGTTTCTTACTATTTGATTAAATGACACTAAATCTGAGTAATGACTTGTGTACCTTCTCTCTTTCTCTTTGCTGTTTTCAGTAGAGCATGCACCATTTTGAACGTGAATTTTCGGTAAAGTAAGCTATACTGATTTCTCTAACTTTAAAGATGCTCTGTTTCTGTAGGTGAAATGGGAACCTAGTGCATCTAGATCACTGAAGTGATGAACAAATGGGAAAGCAGATTTGAGATGATTTCCTTATCTGGATATTTAAGTGAAATACAGCATCTTTAAAAAGCACCCACATGACTTCATTTACATTCATTTCATTTTCATCATGACCTTCAAAATTTTCATTTTCACCCTGATTTTAGTTTTAAAATATAGCTCTAAAATCAGCAAATCAACTGTATGGCATTATGGTGTACTTTGATTTTGGAAACTAGGATCTCCAAACATTTCGTTGCTGCAAAAATGTTGGTTCCTTGTTACTCTGATGAAGAGGAAAGGGTATTAGGCAATTGAGTTCTTGGTTATGGAGAGACAACTTACTGGCTTTTATAACTGGCAACAGGGAGAAATGGTTCTTTTTTAAGCATCCTTAGTCATTCCTGAGTTGAGACCTGAGTGCAGTCTCCTCATCCATTTGATGCAAAGGCAGTTGACAAGAGCTGGGTGCTGCCTGCTTCCAGGGGTCACTGCTCTCCATTCTCTCTTGAAGGTAGCTGACAGGTCTAGTGTTGGTGTGGTGGCCCTGTGGACCAAGACACCTGTAGGTTTCCCCTGCTAAGTTCGCCCAAGGAAAGGGAACACTTAGACATCCCTTCTACAAGGCTGGCGAGGATGTTTCTGGCAAGGCGTTTCTCCCCTAGAACTAAGCTGTTAATGCTCTTGCCGCAATAGTCGATGGCCTGTTGCAGGCCCCTGCTGGATTGCCAGTCTCCCAGTTGGTTTGGTGGATGGGATTCTGGGAAGAGTAGAGTAGTTGGCTCTTGGAGTATTTGTCTAAGAGGAAGTAAGATTGGAGAGATCAGGGCTGACCTGGTTATAATGGTAGATATGCTGTTTTGGAGCATTTCTCATCCTGGGTTGTTATAGACCAATATTTTTCAAAGCTGTGTGAATTCAGGTAGTAATCAATCTAACATGAACTCTGTCCAGTTTTGTCTGCGGCCTGGGGATAAGGGCTTTTGGAGGCCTCTTATTGGGGAGCAGCTCATTCACATTTGAGGAGTAGGGGAGCTCAGGCATTTCACAGTTGTTTCAGTTTGTCACAGGCCAAGTAGCAAACTCCGAATTTGGCCCTTGTTAACATCCCTCCCTTCCCCCCATTGTTACCAATGTGTTGTAGCTTAAGCCCCAATGAACCTTTCAAGGAAGCTTGTGAACTGTAGAAAAGGCAAAAAGGAAAAGCAAAAAGAAAAAAAAAAAAAAAGATGGAACTTGTATTCAGAGACTGAGTCCCTGGATCTGTGTTCCTGCTTCCTCCAGCATTGACCTTCTGACTCGTGGAACTTCACTCTTCTCCCTGAGCTAGTGAGTTGAGTTCCAGCTTCCCTTCCCCTAATTGTGCACATCGAGATCTGCCCTAGTTGTCATGTGCTCATTAATTAAAAGTGGACCTCATGGGACATTAGGCCATTTGAGGTTGATTCAGCCCTCTGTGAGCAGACATCAGGGTGATCTCCTCTGTACCCCTGGACGAGCAGCCTTGCCTTTCGCACAGCCCTCAGCCTCCCATTTGCTTTACAGACACAGGTTACCCTGTGGCACTTCAGACAGTGTGTTTATTTACACTAACATATTCAGAGATTTATTGAAAGTGGTAACAATCTCAGCCTTTACTTGGAAAATGAAGATCCATTTACCAGACAGCATCCCCAACTCCCAAACTCTATGGTAGTGAATTTACACCTTTAAGTTTGAGCACCTGGTAGTAGGGCTAGAGTGTCAAAGGTTGGTTCCTTGTGAAGGCCAAACAGTTTTGTTCTGTGCTGAGATGGCAACCCATACCCAAGTTCAGCCCCCAAGACCCATTCCTAGCCTCCCAGAATCCTAGGCTGAAGGGTCTCTGGATGGCCAGTGTTTTGCCTTCAGGACACAAGTGCTGTTGCAGCCCACAGCCCGTCTTCTCATCTGTAACCCCTCAGTGACCCTTCTGCCAGGTTCAAAGCACAGAGCTGGAAGGCAGAAACGCTGATGGTTATCTGATACATGTTAGGCCCTGAAGGTCAAGTTCAGATTCTGCTGCCTTTTTCTGGTCTTTGGGTGGAAGGGGGTTGGTATTGGTGCCTGCTCACTCTTCCAAACTCTCTCTGTGCTGCATTTAGTTCCAAGAGCCTTCAGAGGCAAGCAGTCTTCCCTCCTCCTGGTATTTCACTGGTTACTATCCAGAAACCCCCTTCAGGGGAAAGCTTATATCACACACTTATTCTCCCCGCTCTTCTCACCTCAACACTCATTTCAGGTTTAAAGTCCTTTTTATCTTTGTAACCCTGTAACATAAAGCCAGGAGCATTTTCTCACAATCCACCCTGGCATAGAACATAATCAAACTTCATTCATGTTATTTGTTATTTTATAATACCAATAGAAATCACATTTTGTCCATTTGTCTGTATTTAATGTTCATTTCTATTGCTATATCATTGTTATTTGAGAATTCTGAGATTACAGTGCATGAGTGTGTGTCTCTGTATGATTCTTTAATTTCAGCTGCCTTAGGTTTGGGTAAAGATGTAGAGGAAGGTAAGTCATTTTCTATGAAACACAAGACTTTAACCGTTACCTATCATACCTTAACCACTGCTTGTCATGCACTTACATATTTTATTGGTGATCCTGAACCACTCATTCATATAAACTCAAGTGGTGATTGGTATGTTTACCTGTTAACATCACAGCTCAGTAGTTTAGAGGAGGGACCACCTAACAGAAAGTCTCCCTTGTGTAGTCCTATGTGGGGGTAGAGGGTAAGACTAGAAGCAGATGGGTAGAGGTACCAAGAGCTATAAGTTAACAGAAAATGGGACAACTCTGTGACACAGGCAAGTTCTTCAAAGCAGGGCTTTTTCTATATTCAGTGTTTATTTCGTCCTGGGAGAACAAGTCATTTATTAATTCAAAACTGTAAAATTCAAGTGTCAAATGTGTGCCCAGAAGCTAAGGGAAGTTTCAGACACCTGTCTAGTTCCCTTCTCCTTGCTCACTGGGGTAGAGCTCAGCAATCCAGTCTCTCTCTAGGTGTCAGCAAAGATGTAGGGTTAATGTGGTTCCATTCTGTTTCCCGGTTGGGCCACAGTGGAAAGAAGGGCACTTAAGGAAGTCTCCTCCCCCAGAGTGCTGTTGCTGGGGAGAGAAAGCCCTTTACCCACTGCTTTGCATTGCAATAATTTTTCATTTTTTATCATTTTTTAATGCAGCCTAATAGGGAATGATTATTTGAGACAGATGCCCCTGGGGAGCCCATAACCCAGCAGGCACTTGGCAAGGATTCCTTGCCAAGAATCCTGAGTGGTTTGCCATTTTATATTAAATCACATCTTTCAAATATTGTGTGTGTTGGAGAAGCTAAAGAACTGTTTATCCCTTATTATTAATCAATATTCAGGTAGCCCAACTCTGTGCTTACAGGTCTCTTTAATTGCTAGCTCAGGAGAAAGTAGGGCTGTCTGGGACCTGGCTAAAGTAGCTGATAAAACTTTTTTTTTTAAACACCTGCAGCACCTGGTCTTCCTAGGTGGTTTCCTATCCAAGTAGGATCCAGGCCCAACCCCGCTTAGCTTCTGAGATCAGACGAGATCGGCATGTTCAGGATGGCATGGCTGTAGTGATAGAACTTTTCTTTGGGGACCATTACTAAAATTTGGAAATGGAGTTAGAGCCTCTTTTATGCTGATAATGTCACTATGTATAGCTTCGTGTGATGTGATATTTGTTCAGTCTTTTCTTACGTGACTCCTATGTGGGATAAATGGCAACCTCTAAATTCCCTTTTGATGCCTTTAGCTTTCTTGTTCAGTATTTTAAGTCATACAGTAGTGGGTATGTTGGTCTCTGTAGGGGAAAACACTTGCGGTCTCACCAAAATTCAGTCTGCCCAAGACTGAGCAGTGGCATGTGTGCAGGGTGTTTGGAGAAATGATGCTGTCTCTTTTCCTCCACAGGGATTTCCACTTTACCTCCACCTCCACCTCCACCACCACCACCAGCAGCTCCCTTGCCTCCTTCGAGCACAGAGACGCCCACACAGCTCCTGCCCAGGCTGTGAATGGCTTGAGCCGAGGGGCCTTACTCAGCTCCATCCAGAATTTCCAAAAGGAACTTTGAGGAAAGCCGAAACCTGTGATCATAGTGCTCCCAAGATCGGCTAAAGCTTCGTGTTTACACTTGGAGGGAAAAGTTCTTTTTTTCTTCTTCCCACCTCCAACCCTTAAAGTATCCTCTTCCTGGATGAATAATTGCTGAGCCAGTTCAGCCACATACTGTTTTGCAGATGCTCATGTGAGGGGCTTTTCAAGAGGAAAATATTCAAGTAGATTAAAATCAGGCTGGCATTGCTGCCTTAAGAAAAATTTTACTCCTTTATTACTATTTTAAAGGAGACTTGTTCATCCTCTATAATGGACATCTTTTGGGGGCAGCAGCATATTAGAACAATATTTTTACCAACTGAAAGGAACAAGAATGACAACAATGACAATATTCAGACCTATGAATGGCCTTTGTGTTGCAATCCCTCCATCAGACAGCTCCTAGAAGTTCCTCTCTGGTTTATTTCTCTAAAGCATTTTCTGGTTATTCTTAGAAAACTCCCAATTTTTGCTATCTTAATTTCATTTTAGACATTAACACTGTAGCCCAGAGCATATTGTATCACAAGAGTTAAGGAAGCAACTGAGTTCTTCATTTTCCCCTCAAATAGAATAGGGAAAATTTGTAACATTCTTTAAGTTCTAACAGGAATACTGTTGTCATTATAGAACTCAGGGCTGCTAAAGCAACTACTCTACTCATAGTTCCTTATAGTTAGAATGTATGAACAGACAACAAATGTTAGCATCAGATAAAGCTCTTGCCAATTAGGGGATCTTACTCCTCAGCAATTAAGTTGAGTTTGTGGTTTGAGGGGGATTATTATTACAACACAAGTGAATTTGGCATCTGTAGAAATCTGATTTTTGAAATATTCAAATACATCTTTAAATGTTACTCATTTATTAGATCCTTTATCCTATGATTTGCTTAAACCCTTACATAAACTGCACTTTAAAGGATTATAAATAATCCATTTAAAAATTCAAGTACACACATCAGTGTTGGTTACTATGCAGAGAGAATGTCATTGTCTATAGTTTCATGTAATCTGTGATAAATGTTCAGCTGTATTTTTTATTAAAATAAACCATGTCAAGAAAACGTGTTGTCTGTAGCCTGGCTAAATATTTTAAATAGTAACTTTTTGTAGTAGTTTTTGTAAACAAAGACCAGATCCACACAGTATTTCCAAAATTTTCTTCCCACTATCCTATTTCTTTGCGCCATATTTTCCCTCTTAATAAGAGCTAACAATCTTGTCTTGCTAAATTAGGTACCTCTTGTATGCTTCTGTAACTAATTTAACCCTGTCTTTTCCATCTCGACTTCTGGAGAAGGCAATGTATGGCAGGTCTGTTTTTGGGCAATGGGAAAATACCTGATATGAATTTTGCTTTAATTTAAAAGGGAATCCTATTAGAATTAGACATCTGAAGAGTCTGGACAAGTTCCTATTTTAAGTATGATGAGGTCTAGGTGAGTAATGATTAGTTTCTGATGACACAAATTTCTTAATAGACTTCCACTCCATATTTATTTTCAAGGATATAAAAATACAATTAGTCATAGTTAGGAATTCCTTTATTCCCTATCAAAACAATCTAACAGTAAATGTTGATTATATGCTTTTACTTATACACATAAGTTGTCTTTTTTGGATATATCTGTCATCAGGAATCTGCTGCAATCTTGTCCTTCCAGTGAGAAGGTAAAATTTAACATTTTAGGGCAGGAAGAATGGAGAGATTTCCACATACAAGCACATTTAAACTTCAAGTACAAAAACATTTATGAATCAACCCAGGTGGTATCAGCAAGTATTTTAAGTAGATCCCAAATGACTTGAAATTCAAGTCAAAACTAAATATTTAATGTTTTCTTTATTGCAAATATGATGTCTTTAACCTGAGGTACAGAGTTGTCTTCTAGAATCTTTGCATAAGGCATAGGGACATCAGCACCAGTGACACGAACTGCAGGCGCATCCAAGAAATTGAAAGCAGGACCTAGGAGAGAAGGAAGCTCAACTGAGAGCGGCAAGAAAAGCCAGATGAACATTACCTCCTGTGCACAAGAGGTGTGGCTCCCTGAAGACCAGGCAAAAGCTAAAAGAATGCTAATTGGAATTTTTTCTGGTTTTGCTTTTTAATGCATTTACTCAAAAGAAAAATGTCAAGCTAACAAGTTGCAAGTTCTAGTTATTTGGCCACCCCTAGCTTTCAATATCTTTATCCAGTATTAAGGTACACAATGTTTAATACAGCTTGACTATTCTAAAACCGGTTTCTCTGAAATACCTTCCATGATTCTGGCACAAATTTCAGCTCCTACTCCAAACTGTGGCCAGCCTCCTTCCACAGTTACGAGATGATTGGTCTTTATGACACTGGCTTCTATTGTTTCAATGTCCATTGGTCTGATGGTTCTCATATTTATCACCTAAACAGATAATAGATAAGCTTTATAGAGCCACTGTATCACAAATACAGCCTTATCCCCATAATTCTACTTCCTTTTTTATTTCCTATTAATCTCTGGGTCTAGGAAAATCTAATCTGCCTATTCATGAAGGAGAAATTGTCATTAAAACAAAGATCTTTATCTCTACAGCGAGGTGCTCTTATTAACTCACGGAATTCACCTATCCTCCCTTGGCTTTAACTTCCTTCGCATCAAAATAATAACTAACATCTGACTGCTTATTGTGTATCAGGCACAACATGAAGTGTAATTCTCAGAACCATCCTGAAGGGACAGTAAGTGTATTATCCCCACTCTGCTCTCTATAGCCAGCTCTCCCTTCTCTATTGTTTTTGTTTGTTTTGCTTTTTTGTTTTATTTATGCCTACAGCACCTGGTCTTCCTAGGTAGTCTCTCATCCAAGTACTAACCAGACCCGACCCTGTTTACCTTCAGAGATCAGACATTGGGCTTGTTCAGGGTGGCATGCCATAGGCTATGGACCGTGCCTCCCCTGGGGCACGAACCCAGGACCTTCTGCACGTAAAGCAGATGTGCTAACCACTACACTATGGAACTACATCCTCTGTTCTTTCTAAGTTCCTGGCACTCCAAGTCTTCTGAGATTTAGGGTACATAACTTGCTCAAGTGTAATTAGCAAGTGGTAGGTCCTAGATATGAAAGAGTTGGACTCGTTTTGACTTCTAAGTTTCCCCTCTCCCAATCTCCAGCTCCAAGGTTGGATCTTAACCTAGATATCTGAAAAGTAGGTTCTCAGCTTTAAGCAGAGGCAGAACTGAGTGACAAAGATTTTACATCTAGTTAACCTGTTACAGAACTCAAACTCCTATTTCTGGATCTTAAATTTAAAAGGAACTTTTCTGATTCTTTAAGAACAAGTGAATTTCCACTAACCTCACATTCAATTCCTTCTTTAGAAAGCACTGTTGCAGCTTCTAAGCAATGGCCCACAGGTCTTGAATGGGAAACTACGGTAATATGTGTCCCTGAAAACAAAGTGGTCAGATTAGAGGTCAGGTTAAAATTAAGTTCATTTGTAAAATCTTCAACTGAGCTTCATTCCAATGATAAGAGGAATGTGGTAGCCTTCCTAGAAATGAAATTTAAATCTACTGGACTTAGATTTAGAAAAGCACAAATGTATGAGGAATTAGAGTATGACACATTCTTGAACTCATCCTGTAATTTCCTAAAGTAAAGGGGAATGTTTAGATTGAATTTGACTAACACAAACAGAGGGAACGGATTACAAACAATATTTAAATGTATAACAAGTTCTCTTACCTTGCTTTCTATTTTGGCTTTTCCAATGGGAATCAGAAAATCTTTTGACTGAGCTTCCGAGGGAAATTCAAAAGGAACTCCATACATCAATTCGTTTCTAGCATCACAACTGCAAAAATATATTTAAATGTAAGTACATTAAAACATATGCACAACACTATCATTCATTTTTGTGAAGTTTCACTGTGCTGATTAGGAAGTTTTGTTTCTATTGTGTCCAGTAGCCTTGAGGATGGTTTAGCTACCGACATTTATAGTCTGGTCAATCCTAATTTTTATTTATTGAGGTTAAACCAGTGTTGTAGGTATGCGATAAATGTCCCCCTTACCTAGCTGGCCCCTTATAATCAGAAAATAAACCACATTTTTTACTATTCTTACTATATCTGTAAATCATTAACATTTTATGTGACATGGCTAAACTTAGTTAAAAGCCTTTATTGGTGCCTTCTATGCAAAGATTTCATTTTAGTTCTTTGATGTTCAAAAAGAGACCCGGGGGTGGGGAAGGGGGCCAATGATGATACAGGCTGTTCATCCTCTGGTGACCAAATCAATGTTGTGGTGGAAACAAGGAGCAAGCAGCAAGGAAAAATCACCTGGGATCTAGAACAAGCCATACAGCTAAGGAGAAATCCAAGAAATCACCCTGCAATGGCAGAAGATAGGACGGGGCAAGGACATGGGGCTGCCTGGTCCCAAGTGGCTAAGTGAGACGAGGTTGCGGCAGCAGTAGACACAGGCCCTCTTAAAGGGGCCCTGCCTACGAGCAGATTTTTTGCAGTGATGAACCTGCTCGCTCTGAGCACCAGTGCCAATTCAGCTACATGCAGGGGGCACCAGGGACTTACAGGGAGACACTGTCGGAGTGAGGGCCGAGGCGAAACTCGCTCTGTACAGAAGTACCAGTGGGATCCACCGTTCCCTGTTGAGCCCTCCCCACTCTTGGTGCGCAGACACAGCACCACCATAGCCCTGATGCCATCAAACTGGATAACAGAGGTCACTCTGCCCAGAGGATTCCCTGAAACCCCACCTCCCACAACTTGTGGCCCCACCCAAGCCACATCCAGGTGTATCCTCAGTGAGTCTGGTGCTCCTTGCTGAGCAGAGCCTAGATTCACACTGGAGGCAGCTGGCCTCGGTTTCTGGTGTGGCCTTTGAGGACAACTATAAGCACAGCATCTGTGGATTGCTTGCTGAATCTTAACAGGTGGCCCCAAGGGTAGAGGCTTGGGCTAAGTTTGGCCTGCAGCTGAACCCCTCTCAGGACTGTGCCAGTGGACAGACACCTACTTCACAAATCACACTAATAAGACTGAGACTTAGGAGCTTTGCTTAGTACATAGAAAACACATGGAAAGGCAGCCAAAATGGGAAGACAAAGAAGCAGAAACCATATGAGAGAACAGAACAGAGATCCAGATATAATGGAGTCAAGTAATCTAACAGATGCAGAGTTCAAAACACTGGTTATAAAGATGCTCAATGAACTTTTGGAAGTGTAGATAAATTCAGAGAGAACTTCAACAAAGAGATACATAAAATGGAAATGGAAATTAAAAAGGAACCAGTCTGAAATGAAGAACACATCTGAGATGAGAAGTATATTAAATGGAATAAACAAAGGAATAAACAAAGTGAATAAAGAAAAGGATCAAATGCCCTATCTAGAGGATGGGAAAGCCAAGGACACATCAATCAGAATGGCAAGAGATAAGATGCCAAGACTATAAAAATAATTTAAGGAGATATGGGACACTATTAAGGGTCCAAATATCCATCTGATTGGCATAACTGAAGAAAATCAAGATGTTGAACAGCTGTTTGAAGAAATAATGATGGAAAACTTCCTAACCTGGTGAAGAAAATGGACATAAAACCCAGGAAGCTCAAGAATTCCAAAAATCAGGGATCAAAGAGGCCCACACCAAGACACTTCATAATTAAAATGCCAAAGTTAAATACAAAGAAAGAATATTAAAAGCAGCAAAAACAGATAATTACTTTAAGGGAATACCCATAAGACTGGCAGCTGATTTCTCAAAAGAAACTATGTGGGGCTTGGCAAAAAATATTCTACAGGATGAAGACCCAGGATCTGCAACCAAGAATGATTTATCAGCAAAGCATCATTAGAGTTGAAGGACAGATAAAGAGCTTCCCAGACAAATAAGCTAAAGGAATTTATCACCACTAAGCCAGTATTACAGGAAATGTTGAGGGACCTCTTTAAGAAGAAAAACATGTATCAAAAACAGAAATAAAGAATGGTAACAACTACAGTCCTATCAATAATTACCTCAAGTGAAAAAGAATTAAGTGTTCCAAC
Organism: Eonycteris spelaea; assembly: GCA_003508835.1. NCBI lineage: Eukaryota > Metazoa > Chordata > Mammalia > Chiroptera > Pteropodidae > Eonycteris > Eonycteris spelaea. Next base: position 3,206 of record PUFA01000303.1, on the reverse strand, counting down.
TAAAAGATAGAGTGGATAAATGGAAAGGAAAACAAGACCCTAAATGTTGCCTATAAGAGACTTACTTCAGATTAAAAGACAACACCGACTAAAAGGAAGGGGTAGAAAAAGATATTGCTTTGATGAACCTAGAAGGTGTTTAAGTCAGAAAGAGAAAGATAAATATTACATGATTTCACATATATGCGGAATCTAAGTTATATAAAGAACTAATCAAAAACAAACTCACAATTATAGTGGACAATTTGGTGCTGGACCGAGGGGGTGGGTTGGAGGGATTGGGAGAATAGAGTGAAAGGTTAAAGAAGTACAAATTAGTAGCTGAAGGATGGTCACAGGGATAGGGAGCACAGCACAGGGAATGCAGTTAGCATTAATATGTTGATGTGGCTAGGTGGAGGGTCAGGTGAGGAGGGAGCAATTGCAAGGATCATTTTATATAGATGTCTAACCACTGTACTATATACTTAAAACTAATTAAAAGAAATAATTTTTTTAAAAAACTAAGAGATTCAAGGTCATTCTGCTGACCTGGATTGTTATCACGAATGGCCGACTTATAAGCCCTTTTTGCATCTTCTGAATTCCAGGGGCTAACCACCTTTAAGCCTGGGCAGTGTCCGTACCAGGCAGCAAAGCACTGTGAGTGCTGGGCAGCTACACCTGCTGAAGCGCCATTGGGCCCCCTGAAGACAATGGGCACAGGCTGAAGGCCCCCTGACATGTAGTAGGTCTTGGCGGCTGAGTTAATAACTTGGTCAATGGCTTGCATAGAGAAATTGAAGGTCATAAATTCACAAATGGGCCGCAACCCAGCCTGAAAAAACAAAAACATAGATATTAAAAAGACTAAAAATAGCAATGAAGAAGGGCAAAAAACCACTCTACTCCAACATTTAAATGTTTTTAAAAGGTCATGTTAAAAATCTCTTTGGATGAGATTTATAAAGAAGATTGCATACCATAGCTGCACCTACGGCAATTCCAGCAAAGCCCATCTATAAAGTAAAATACAAACATAAGTGAAATCCATACAAATTAGAACAGTGAACGCTTTGACATGCCCCTCAAAGGTCTGTTTCCTGATGGAAGACTTACCTCAGATATAGGTGTGTCTATGATCCTCTTATCTCCATATTTCTTCCACAGGCCTCGACTAACCTACAATTAAGCAATGACCTCATTACTTTTAAGTGTATCTGGGGGCAGATGGTCACTTCAATTTTATATAGCTTTCACTCACAAGGGTTTACCTTGTATGCCCCATCATACTGGGCAACTTCTTCCCCAAGCAGAAATACCTTCTCATCTCTTTCCAGCTCTTCATCCATACCTTGATTTATGGCCTCGCGAACTGTCACCTGTCATGGGTGTGGGAAAACAGTCAATAAGCTTCGCAGCAGTCTCCAATCTTTTTGGTACCAGGGACTAGTGCTCCTATGAGAATCAATGCCTGATGATCTGAAGTGGAGCTGAGGCGATGCTGCTAGCGCTGGGGTGCAGCTGCAAATACACATGAAGCTTTGCTAGCTTACCCACCTCCTGCTGTGCAGCCTGGTTCCTAACAGGCCACAGACTGGTACTGGTCCATGGTCCAGGGGTTGGCGATCCCTGAGCTGCACTATTGAGATTCTCTACTTTTATAATTATCTACGCTGCCCACAGCATATAATATAAAAACTATCTCTAGAACAGGCTTCTCCTTAAAAGTTCAAAGAATTCTAAAAGTGACATTGCTATCACACATAGCCAGTCTCTGATTGGATGTGTAATGGGAGGCTTACTGAACACTTCTCTTAATGTGCATCTAAGCTTAAAAGATCTGCTTGCTGGCCAGACCAATTCACAGGCAAAACTTCCTAAGTAGAAAGTATACTGGGATGTTTTATTTCTACACTTGGCATACCATGGAGCAAAGAACTGTTATTTAGGAAGCCTAAATAATACTTAGTATTGACTGCTCATGAGGTGCCATGCATTTCCAAACACCGCCTTCAGGGTCTAGGAGTTATTTTACTGCATAGGTTGGTAGAATCCTCTAGTAATTAAGGGGTGGGGGAGATTCCTCAGAAAGTTGAACACAGAATTACTATATGATCCAATAATCCCTTCTAGATATATGCCCAAAAGAATTGAAAGCGCTGACTCAGATACTTGCGCAACATTATTTAAAATCCAAAAGGTGGAAAGACGTAAGGATAAATAAAATGTGGTATATGCATACAACAGAATATTATTCAGCCTTTAAAAAAGAATGAAATTCTGACACATGCTACAACATAAATGAACCTTGGAGATATTATGCTAAGTGAAATAAGCCAAATGTAAAAGGACAAAATTGTATGATTCCACTTACAGGGCTACCAAGAATGGATAATTTCATAGACACAGGAAGTGGAGTAGAGGTTACCAGTGGCTAAGAGGAAATGGGGACTTATTGTTTAATGGGTACTACACAGTTTCTGTTTGAGAGATGATAAAGTTTTGAGGATAGAGGGTGGTGATGACCGCACAACATGGTGAATGGCTTTAATGCCGCTAAATACTCACTTTGAAATAGTAAATAGTAAATTGTGTTATGTATATTTTACAACAAAACATAAAAAGGTAGGGGTTCGAGGGAAGAAACATCAAGTCTAGTTTCCTCAGATCGCCCATCGGACTCCAGTAGAGGGGATAACATGCTGGTGTGTTTGCGGCCCGCCGCAGCAGAGGCAGCAAAGTCTGACGCGGGAGTCCGCAGGCTTCAAGGCCAGAGGACGCTTTCTCCTCTCAGTGCCCACCAGCCGCAGGTCAGGGGCGACCCGGACCTCCGCCCCAGGACAAGGGGCCCCTCCTCCCTGCCCCACTAGGGTCCAAGCCAGTTACCTGCAGCGCCACCGGCGCCGTCCGGTGGAAGCGCCTCCTCAGCAGCCCGGACACCTGGCGGGAAGAGAAAAAGGACGCTCAGAGGAGACGCAGGATGGGCAGGGGTAGCGTAGGGTCACGCGACCCGAGAGCAGCTGCCTACCTGCTCAAGGGGTCTCCGCACCAGCGCACACACCGCAGCCATCTTAACCGTGTCCTCTAGCCGCCACCGAATGACAACACAGCCGGGCGGCAGACGTATCTGGAGCCCCGCCTACCCGATGCGGGCCAATGGCAGAGCGCGGCGCGTGCGTGCCCCGCCCATCCCTAAACGGGTGAAGGGCCGAGGTGTCGCGGGT